>CM039607.1:29896170-30496170 GCA_022457205.1 Saccharum spontaneum
ACCAATACATCGATGCCAAAGAAGCTGCATTGAGCAGGTTGCTTGTCTATCTTAACTACCCCTTTAAGTTAATCGTTAGCCATTAGATTGAAAGATTCTCTTAAAAAACACTTTAATTACTAATTTATCTTATAGCTAGAAAAAAGACCGTGTGTTGTAACGGATTTACATATTAATACATAGATACCTGAATGACTTATGGCTCAGAGATTTATTCGACACTCGCGTCATATATTCTTTGTCTTAGAGATTCAACGTGGACACTCGTATGTGCATATAGCCCTCCGTCATAAGATATAAGGCATGTATGTATTTTAAAATTTAAAATTTTGTTATCTTTGACTAACAATTAGCCTAATCATATGAAAAGTTTATACTACAAAAGTAGTTGCATTAGATTTGTATCTAGAAATACTTTCTAATAATGAAACTTTTATTTCTATAAATTATGTATTATAAGAGAAATTATAGGTCAAAATATGTTCTTAAAGACTACACCAAGTCAAATCATGTCTTATATTTTGAGACGGAGGGAGTACTTAAGAGATTAATACAATGATCATGTCACATGTCCCATTCATATTGGGATTAAAATCCTATCATGTGTAGACACGCTCCTCTAATTCGTACGGTACACGAGAGAGTAATAATGAAAACGCTTTATATTCCAATTTAACTTAAAATTGGACCATAAACTGAGCACCGTGATTAAACATGCAGTTCAATGGCATTAGAGAGAATAAATGACCATAAAAATACTCTTAATT
Source organism: Saccharum spontaneum (assembly GCA_022457205.1). Taxonomy (NCBI): domain Eukaryota; kingdom Viridiplantae; phylum Streptophyta; class Magnoliopsida; order Poales; family Poaceae; genus Saccharum; species Saccharum spontaneum. The sequence continues at coordinate 29,896,938 of CM039607.1, forward strand.
TTAATAGTAAGCTAGCATAATGGTCATGCTTGTCACCATTAAAATATTTTTTATTAGACCAGTCTTAGTGGGAATTTCACTAGAATTTCATTTGCATTTAATAGCCTGCCACATATGCACTTTTAATGACATGACAATGTTTTAATGAAAAGAGAGAAAAATTAGGTTTTATGGGGATAAAACTCTCTTGACACAGTTACCAACTCTCTATGCGTCATAGAATTAAATATCTATGAAACTATGAAATGAAACTTTTCATTGAAAATAGGTATTTCACAAAGATTTCATTTCATTCTATATGACATGGCAGTCTTGGAAACAACGAAATGAAACTCTCTACTGAGACTTGCCTTATATTAGAAAGTTAAAATTTTATGGCACTAAATATACTACACCGACAAAAATAGGGTTTTTGGGCAGTCTTCTTATAGATTATGGAGGTTTTTTTCTCTGAAACAGGCCAAATATTAGGGTCCATTTGGTAGAGCTGTGCTCCCTGATTCTCCAGCTGTACTTCCTGATTCTCTGGTAAAGTGATTCTAAGGTTAAAAATGATTCTATATGATTCTTTAGCGTAAACTCTTGAAATCACTATAGAGAAACACTTCACAGAATTAGGAGAAGCTACTTTTTTCAACTCTCAGCCTCTTTGTTCATTTCAGAAAATCACTTCACAGAATCAACAAATAATCATTTCACTCTGAAAAACCGTTTGGCAGCCGGGGAGTGATTCTCTTCGAGAATCCTCTCCATGGAGTGCTCCTAAACACACCCTTAGTGTACCTAGTAGTGTTTACATACAATATGGAGTGGGGTCCATCAAATTGGGGGCCAGGGTGGCCACCCCGCTTGCCACCCTCCAGGGTCGGCCCTGTATCTACTATCTACTACACCTAAAAAGTTCCTATACTTATCGTCTGCTGCCCCGCTCCTAATAACCTACAGAGTTCAACTACGGACGATAATCCGAAAGCCCGTCATGTGTCTGCACATGCCGGCCCACAGTCCCCCTAGGAAAGGGAGAAGCTGTAGTCGCTGTAGAGCAAGCCGGCGTGGTCCTGGTCGATGAGTAGGGTGGCGGTGCCTGATGCCGTGATGCGCCCACAGTCACAAAGTTCCTGGAATGATTGGGTCGTGGAACGAGATCGTGAAATGTGAAACGCTCTTTGAGAAAAGATTTTTCACTGTTGGGACGAAACTGATCCACGTTTCCAGAACGTGGAACGTGGCACCGTACCACGTTCCCAGTGACTATGGATGCGCCGAGCGTTTGTATAATTGTACTCCGCCCGTCCGCCAAGAAGCCGTAGTCGTCGTGCGCCGCGCCTGCGCGCCCGATGGCCGGCAGCCACTTCACGGCCACCATGCCCCCACCCCCCGGCATCACGCCCTTGTACACGACCCCGGACCCGCCCTTGCCGATCACGTTCCTTTCGTTGAGGCAGTCCAACACGTCGTCCACGGCGAAGTCGAGACGCTGGAACGCCATGAGCCGCCATGCACGCACCTCGGCAGACCGCCATTCGTGAGCCTTCAGCACGGCTGCGGCCTCGAAGATGATGGACAGCGCGATGTCGTGGGTGCGGCACAGGGAGAGGAACGCCCCACAGAGCCCAGCGTTGCCGGCAAACGAAGTGGCGTCGAAGTAGACAAACTGACCGGTGGACAAGACCTCACCGGACGCCAGAGAGGAGCGACCGCGCCTTCAGCACGGCCGTGTCCGCGAAGATGATGGACAGCGCGACGACGTGGGACTGTGGGAGCGAGGAACGCCCCGCAGAGCCCAGGTCGGCCAGGGTGACGACGTCGCATGGACGGAGCCGTGCGGCCGTGCGGGGTGAGGCCGGGCTGTCGCGAAGGGAGCCGGCGTAGGGGCGGTGTTGCAGGGCTTCCGCTGCCCAAATCCGTGCGGGAGAGGAAGAGATGGAGACGAAGACGCTGCGTGCATTCCCCCCCCCTTCGATTCGATCTTAGTGCGTGGGCGTGGCTGCATGCGGTGGATGGGGTAGTGAGAGTAGGGGTTAATAAAATCTATACCTATACCTATTAATAAAGAGGTAAAATTTCAAACTCTTTTTTTCGTCCATCCATTTTTTTTTGTCCGTCTTCCTCTAACTGCTAGACAATGAAAAGTTTCTTTCATCCGAACTTATATATAACCTGTGTTCATACGAGTTAGAATAGTTCTTGTCTAAAAAGTCCGATTCCAAAACGTATTATGTCGTATATATGACCTGCTCATAAGCCGTGCTCATATACATTAGAATATCCTGATTTGTTTTCTATTTTTAATTTGTTTCCAAACTGGAGTCCGCTAATCAAGGTGGCTTCGGATTCTTTTTCTAAAACCGAATAGTTTTCTCACGGTGGTTATGATTTTGTTTCTATTTTTTTCCCAATGACGTTGTTTTCTCACCGTTATTTTCTATATATTGTTTTATTCTGATTTTTTCCACCAGCAAATTTTATTTTTTCCTTTTCTAATTTTTTCCAATAGAACCGTTTCCATGACTTTACGGCGGCTTCTTTTTTCATGAATTTTTTTCAAAGGACATATCTTTCGCTGATTGTCTATTTGTTGATTGTCTTTTTATTAATAGGTATAGATTTTTTATTTTTTGTACCACCAACTTTTCTTTTCTAATTGTATTCATGGGTTCTATTTCTATATATATTTAGCTAGCACAATCCAAATCCAACACAAGACCACTTTTCTATGAAACTTTGTCCTATTTAGCTAATTCAGTTATCTATCTCTAATCTATATCTATACCTAATAATAAAGAGTCAAAATTTCTCACCCCCTCTAATTTGGTTTGGTCCGTCCATTTGTTTGCTTTGTCTCCCTCTAACTATCGGACGATGGAGTATCCGTATCCTCTACTATTTTTTTATATATATACCTACTTTTTTGGTTCACCTAGAAGTAGAGTTCAATCTACGTATATTCTCTTTTCCCCTCGGCTGTTAGAGTTTCTCAAATTCCGGTTTTGGGGTTTTTGTTTTCATTCGTGAGTCATATTTGGATTTGTTATCAGATTCGTTTGCTTACGTTCAAAGAAAAGATTGGTTTGCTTCTGTCTTTTCACGTTGGTTTGTATTTGCGTCCAGTTTTTCTTACTTGTGTGCATGATTCCCTTTCACGTTCTCCTTCTTTTTTTGCAATTTCATTTTCCTTAATAAAAATAAATAACAAATATAATATTTTGATCCCTTGACCTACAAATATATATATATGTTCACCACCAAATTATTAATGCAGTTTTAGTTGAGAATAAAAATGAGTAATCAAATCAAAACGCAAACTGAAGTCTGGAGCATTTTGTTATCCAATTTAGTCTAATAAATATCTCTCCGAAAGCAATCCTTGACTAGAGCTACCATGTAGAAACCGAGAGATACTTCACATCATAATCATCGGATAGACTGGTCTTACCGACTTTAGTCAGAAATTTAAATTATAATTTTTTATGAATCCACAAAGGAAGTCATATAACTCAAAATTTAATTTTACCAACACATGGATAGTATGAAACTAAAATTATGATATATTTACAAATAAAAGTTTTGTGTATTTTGGAACAGAAGATAAAAACTCTATCAAGAATTTATTTTAAATTTGATACAGGCTTGATAGGATATTGTCATATTATTGCCAACATTAGCTTATATTGTGGATGATATAGTCATCATAAAAAATTAGCTTTGAAATTTTATAGAAATAGCATAACATAAATAGATATGTATCAATCCGGTCCTCGTTTTTTCGTAAATGTTTTGCAAATTTTTTTACCCGTTGCATTCATTTGCATTTAATAGCCTGCCACATATGCACTTTTAATGACATGACAATGTTTTAATGAAAAGAGAGAAAAATTAGGTTTTATGGGGATGAAACTCTCTTGACACAGTTACCAACTCTCTATGAGTCATAGAATTAAATATCTATGAAATTATGAAATGAAACTTTTCATTGAAAGTAGGTATTTCACAAAGATTTTATTTCATTCTATATGTCATGGCAGTCTTGGAAACAACGAAATGAAACTCTCCACTGAGACTTGCCTTATATTAGAAAGTTAAAATTTTATGGCACTAAATATATTATACCGACAAAAATAGGGTTTTTGGGCAGTCTTCTTATAGATTATGGAGGTTTTTTTTTCTCTGAAATAGGCCAAATATTAGGGTCCGTTTGGTAGAGCTGTGCTCCCTGATTATCCAGCTGTACTTCCTAATTCTCTGGTAAAGTGATTCTGAGGTTGAAAATGATTCTATATGATTCTTTAGCGTAAACTCTTGAAATCACTATAGAGAATCATTTCACAGAATTAGGAGAAGCTACTTTTTTCAACTCTCAGCCTCTTTGTTCATTTCAGAAAATCACTTCACAGAATCAGCAGATAATCATTTCACTCTAAAAAACCGTTTGGCAGCCGGGGAGTGATTCTCTTCGAGAATCCTCTCCATGGAGTGCTCCTAAACACACCCTTAGTGTACCTAGTAGTGTTTACATATAATATGGAGTGGGGTCCATCAAATTGGGGGCCAGGGTGGCCGCCCCGCTTGCCACCCTCCAGGGTCGGCCCTGTATCTACTATCTATTACACCTAAAAAGTTTCTATACTTATCGTCTGCTGCCCCGCTCCTAATAACCTACAGAGTTCAACTACGGACGATAATCCGAAAGCCCGTCATGTGTCTGCACATGCCGGCCCGCAGTCCCCCTAGGAATGGGAGAAGCCGTAGTCGCTGTAGAGCAAGCCGGCGTGGTCCTGGTCGGTTAGTAGGGTGGCGGTGCCTGATGCCGTGATGCGCCCACAGTCACAAAAGTTCCTGGAACGATTGGGTCGTGGAACGAGATCGTGACATGTGAAACGCTCTTTGAGAAAGGATTTTTCACTGTTGGGACGAAACTGATCCACGTTTCCGGAACGTGGAACGTGGCACCGTACCACGTTCCCAGTGACTATGGATGCGCCGAGCGTTTGTATAATTGTACTCCGCCCGTCCGCCAAGAAGCCGTAGTCGTCGTGCGCCGCGCCTGCGCGCCCGATGGCCGGCAGCCACTTCACGGCCACCATGCCCCCACCCCCCGGCATCGCGCCCTTGTACACGATCCCGGACCCGCCCTTGCCGATCACGTTCCTTTCGTTGAGGCAGTCCAACACGTCATCCACGGCGAAGTCGAGACGCTGGAACGCCATGAGCCGCCATGCACGCACCTCGGCAGACCGCCATTCGTGAGCCTTCAGCACGGCTGCGGCCTCGAAGATGATGGACAGCGCGACGCCGTGGGAGCGGCACGGGGAGAGGAACGCCCCGCAGAGCCCAGCGTTGCCGGCAAACGAAGTGGCATCGAAGTAGACAAACTGATCGGTGGACGGGACCTCGCCGGACGCCAGAGAGGAGCGACCCGCGCCTTCAGCATGGCCGCGGCCGCGAAGATGATGGATAGCGCGACGACGTGGGAGCGAGGAACGCCCCGCAAAGCCCAGGCCGGCCAGGGTGACGGCGTCGCATGGACGGAGCCGTGCGGGGTGAGGCCGGGCTGTCGCGAAGGGAGCCGGCGCAGGGGCGGTGTTGCAGGGCTTCTGCGGCGCAAATCCGAGAAACGTGCGGGAGAGGAAGAGATGGAGACGAAGACGCTGCGTGCATTTTTTTCCCCTTCGATTCGATCCTAGTGCGTGGGCGTGGCTGCATGCGGTGGATGGGGTAGTGAGAGTAGGGGGTTAATAAAATAAGTGAAAAAATAAGAAAAGAAAATAAAAAGAAAAAAAATCCTGTTTTCCTTTTGAAAATCTCCAAGATGATAGATGTTCATGTCTTTCTAGAACTGTCGCGCGGTTGACCTGCGGCTTGCCGGGAGCCCGGGACTGCTTTCGAAACCAAGTGGTAAGTGGTTGTGGGTGCAGAGGACTGACCGAGATCGTGCGTGGTCCGAGCTCCCATTGAAGACGTCCCCAGAAGCAGCAGCCTTCTTTCGTGCCTCCACATTTTCGGTCATTGGCAGCGGCATACAGACCCTGTTCTGGACAGACAACTAGATTGGAGGGTCATCCATCCAAGCAATGGCGCCAACGTTGTTCCAGCTGATACCAAAAAGAGTGACCCAGCAACAAACAGTGGCCGAGGCGCTGCCAAATCGGGCATGGATACAGCAGATCAGAGGAGGAGTTTCGGTGCCGGCCATTGCAGATTATCTGAAAATCTGGAATGCAGTGTTGTGCTCAATGACACGCCTGACCAAGTGGTCTGGAGGTGGGCCTCCGATGCCAAATTCTCCATGAGGACTGCATACGGAGCTCTTCACCAAGCCTCACACCCACTGCCGGGGTGTGACCTGATTTGGGAGTCCTAGGCGTCACTCCGCATCAAGCTATTCCTTTGGCTTGCCCTCAGGCGGCGTTATTGGACAGCAGATCGGCGGAGGTGTCATGGCCTAGAAATGTAGGACAACTGTTTCCTATGCGACAAGAACCGGAATCCATTGACCATATCATCGTCGATTGCTCCTACTCCAAGCAAGTCTGGTGGTGCATTTGATCAGCGCTGCGATAGCGCATACCAACTCCACTCTTGACTGGTGGAGGGTTTGGAGAGAGCAATGGACAGGACAACGCCGCCGAATTGCTGATTCCATCTTCGCACTCGTTGCTTGGGAACTGTGGGAAGAAAGAAATGCAAGGTGCTTCCGCGGAGCAACCACCCAGGTGGTCGATCTGCTCAAACTCATCAAGTATGAGGCAGAGTTGTGGGTGCAAGCTAGCGCAAAGAACCTAGGTTGTCTCTTTCGGCGAGTAGTACAATAGTCAAATGTATCTTTGGGGTGGACCGATGCTTGTTGCAAATCTAAAAGCCCCCAAACCATGTAATCAATTTTCTCCCCACTTAATAAAAAACACGCAAGTCTTTTGCGTGATCAAGAAAGAAAAAAAAAAGAACTGTCACGCAGTTGCGCCTCAACAATGGCTTCTCGGGAGCGGCAGCTTCGGGTCGGTGTACCGCGCCAAGCCCCCTACAGGTGCGAGGTGGCCATCAAGCGGCCAGAGCGCAGCGGCATCTGCTGTTGTTGTGTGTGAGCCACCGCAACCTGGTGCAACTGCTGGGCTTCTGCGATGAGCGCGATGAGCACATCCTGGTGTTCGAGTTCATGCTCTCCATGGCGCGCTTCACAACCACCTCCACGGCAACAGCCGCAACGGCTCACTCGCCGCGGCTATCAACGCGCAGCGCTTCACGGCGTGGCACCACCTAGGCTACCGCCATACTACGCATCAGCTCGACCTGGTGCGTGGCTACCAGCGTCGATGCGTAGCCACGTTGACATGAGGATATGTGACGTCAAACTACACTCATTTTCCCGTGCAAAAATACGATCGTATATGTACATATGCATTGACTACAAAAAAACTAAGTGTCAAATCATTGTCTTATTCAATTCGTGCACGGGCATATATCTACTATATAGAAAATTTAATAATCTATACCTCGTATAAAGCAAAGACCCACTAACTTATTTCTCTGGCTTCTCATTAGGCCACATCAGCAAAATGATGTCATCCGCCCACTAAGTGATGTCATCCGTCCACTAAGCCTTATTTATCTTCCACTAGCTATTTCTTTTGAAATAAAAAAAAGTCGTAGCACCTAAACCAAGTATCGTAATTAAAATCCAATTACACCATGGTGTTCCTCGCAATAAACTCTTCAAAACAAGACCCCACATGGATATATTTCGATAACTTTTTTGCAAACATTTAAACGGCCGTTCCTAAGAAAAACCTAGCAAAACTGTCGTTTCTAAGCGAAAACTTAGCAAAACTGCATATCACATAGATTACATGTGGTTGTCCGAAACATGCATGATTTTGTGAAGGAAAACTCTTAGAACTTTTGGGAGGGGGATGACCCTCAGGTATAGTAGAGGTGAGGGGTAGTAGTCACAACGAGACATCGGTACGGACGACGGTGCCACTTATAATTTGGAATAGAGGGAGTATATACATCATCATTCAAGAGAGATTCAATGGCTCACAACGTTTTGAAGCAATCTAAGCACAAAATCTGAGTTTTTCTTTATTCTTTTACCAATCTCAGTTAATTCGATACGGGTTGGATTAGATAGACATGCCTACGTATCTGGGAGAGCAAGACGTCGCTGAGAAAAAAAAATTGGAAATGTTATTTGTCAAACGTCTGACAGATTGTACAATTATTGGACGGCTTTTCACCGTCGCTTGCTCTCGCCCGCATATATATTAAAAAAACTTATCTCTCCGCTTTTTCTTCGTCATCCTTAATCTTTTCGCGCTCTGCATCCTCTGCTGCAGCACACCAATGCCCCACATCCTCCCTCACCAGGAGCCCCCAACGCCCGCAGGTCCCGCGGCCCTCTCCTCCACTCCGACGAGATCCGTGGAGTACGAGCGAGATCCACTCGCCTTCAGCGAAATCCATGAAGGTAACGTGGCGGTGTTGTAGGGGAGTAGGCGGCTCTCCCTCACCCTAACGAGATCCATGGAGCACGAGCAAGATTCACTCGCCCCTGCGAAATCCATGAATGTGACGTGGCGGTGTTGTAGAGGAGTAGGCGGCTCTCCCCCACCCGTCTCGGCGTCCTCCCCACGCCAGCGGCGCCCTCTCACCCCGGCAACTGAGCTCCCCCACCCCAATGGCCATGGCGCTCCCCGCTCCCCATCCCCCACCGTTGCCGCTGAGCTAAGCTCGGTGCTAGTGGCGTTGGTGCTCACGCGCGTCGCTGGTACTAGTGCTAGGTGGTGCTCGCTGCCGGCTTCCACCACGTTGGCCGCAATCGACCGGCCCAGGTCTCTCGCCCCCTCTATTGGGAATGTATGTTTTAATTATTTCAAACGTTTCAAAGGTATGTTGCTATTGTTTCATATGAATGTTGCAAAAGTAGATCGGAGGATGTTGTATATGTTGCAAGTGTTTCAGAGGCACGTTGCAGCCGTTTGTTCAAAATGTTTCATCTGTTTTCAGACGTACGTTGCAAGTGTTTTGATCTGGATGTTGCATATGTTTTCACACATATGTTGCAACAATATATTCCAAAAATGTTTTATCTGTTTCGGTCTTCTATTGCAGCAAATGTTTTTAACTTTTCATGTTGCAAGTTGCAAGTGTATTTATGTGAATGTTTCATATATTTCATACATATGATGCAAGCGTTTTATCTGGATGTGTATATGTTTACAATGATTTCAAGTGTTTTTTCAGGTGTTTTTGTAAGTATGTTTAGACGCATGTTTCAAATATTTCATTTATTTTTAGATGTATGTTACAATTGTTGCATCTGAATGTTTCAAAACTGGATCAAGTGTTGCATCTACTTCCTCGTCTTTTTCTGCTCGCCTCGGTGTCAGACGTGAAAAGACAGAGGCGGTCGCCACTGGCACGGCGGCTCCACGTGCTTACCGGTTGACGCAGCAGGCGCGACGTGGACGGACAGGTGCAGGACGTGGGAGTGGGGGCAGCGGCGCGGGCGTCCGGCCGCTAGAGAGAAAATGTGTGAACGGAAAAAGTATTTCCGATCGAGACGAAGTTCGCCATTTTTGACATTTTGTTCAGCACGCAAAGGCGGCCGTTGACCTTTCTTACAATACGCCCTGCGCCCATGCCCCTCCCTTCGCCTCCACAGGCTCCACCTCCACAAGCAGCCTACGACCTTCGCGAGGCGTGTGTCCGCAATCCATCTTCCCACCATTGGGCGGGTCCCGCTTTCCACTCCGGCCACCGGCAGATCGGTTGCTCGCAGCCGCGGCTGCGCCGAGCTCGCAGGGCGACGGTTTGGCCTTCCTCCCCACCTCCGCTCGCAGGGCGACGGGTTGGCCTTCCCCCCACCTCGCCGATCTAATCGGCCTCGATTGATTGCCGTTCATTTGGGATTGCAAGGTAGCTGCTGTGCTTTAGCGATTTAAAATTTTTGAGCTTCTTTGAGGACTATTACATATAGCATTTCACACAAGCTGTCTTGGGGCTAAAAGCATTATGTAGTGGCCACTTGTTGATATTAATTTGACCAATTATGCGTTTTCTGCCCCAACTACTACTGTCACGCATCTTAATAAACAACCTGGCTTCCGTGGTCAGTGAATGCATTATTGTTGTGCATTGCAGCATTGGTGTGGTGGTCTGGTGGAGCTCGAGTATTGTTGCTTCTCTTGTTATGCTTACACAAGCTTTAATTATATACCAGTATTTTCTCTTCTTTACCATGCTGAGGCTTGGACTTCAACTTCGCTAAACCCACCAAATTTCAACAGATGGCGAGTGCCTTGACTGGGGTGATGACCTCTGTTATTGGCAAGCTTATGGCCCTGCTTGGAGAAGAGTACACAATGCTCACAGGCATGAAGAAGGAGGTGAACTTTTTGAAGGATGAGCTGAGCAGCATTAACGCCCTCCTTCAGAGGCTAGCAGGAATCGATAGTGACCTCGATGTGCAGACCAAGGAATGGAGAAGACAAGTGCAGGAGATGTCTTATGACATAGAGGACTGTATCGATGACTTTATGCATCGCACTGGCCATAATGCCATGGTTAATTCTTCAGGTCTTGTCCACAGGTTCGTTCGGAAGCTTAAGGTGCTGAGAGTGCGCCATCAAATTGCCAGCCAAATCAAAGAGCTCAAGGCACGTGTTGAAGATGCTAATAAGCGCCGCATGAGGTACAGATTTGATGAGCGTGCCTTTCAGTCTAGCCCAACTACTGCCATTGACCTTCGCTTGCCATCACTGTATGCTGAACCAGACGGGCTTATTGGTATTGACAAACCGAGAGATGATCTTATCAGTCTGCTAATGGAAGGGGAGGGATCATCAGTGCAGCACCTGAAAGTGATATCTGTTGTGGGTCCTGGGGGTCTTGGTAAAACCACTCTTGCAGGTCAGGTTTACCGTAGATTAGAAGGCCAGTTCCAGTGTCAAGCTTTTGTTTCGTTGTCACAACAGCCTGATGTAAAGAAGATCTTAAGAAATATACTCTGTCAAGTCAGCCAGCAAGAGTATCTTAACATGGAAATATGGGATGAGGAGAAGTTTATCAATGCAATCCGAGATTTTCTACAGAGCAAAAGGTAAGTTCACTAATTCAGAATGGCAACTTGGTTAGTTGGTTATTTTCTACAATGCTCTCTTTTGGTTAATCTGTGTTGTGCTGTGTCTAGTATAAAAGTATTGCTTTTATTTACTAGACTAGGTTTGTGCCCATGCATTGCTACAACTACAAGCAAACAAAAATTAAAGATGTGTTAATAATCATATGCCTAATTTTACCAGGTTTTAAGGTGATCAATATTGTTCGTCAAGTATATCAACGTTACAATGTTAATTTTTGTTGTCTTCCACTAGCTCTTCGTCTCCATTCCATTCACTGTCTCGTGCCTTCGCTCCCATCCGTCAGATGCAGTTACCACTCCCCTATGCTAGATTCTTCATTTTTTAGCTCCCCAGCCCACCAGCCATTTAACAGCATCGGCGGTCACTGGATCTGCCCTGGCCTGCTGGCCAGCGTCCTCCCTAAAAGCTGGCACATAACAATTTATATATAAACCCTCATGCCACAAATACCTTGCTGGAGGAAAAATAAAGTTAGTCAGAAAGGACTCCACTTGTTTTAGTGGAAAGAGAATCCAATTGCACATTATGGATGCTGAGTGGAGCTCAAATAGCATAAAAATATTTGTAGAAAAATATGTTGCTCTTCTTCTGATTACCCAATTTTTATAATAATTCAAATTCTTAAGGTTTATGCTGTTGTACTCCCTGATAACTAGATAAATAGGTATAGTAGTCATACAACATCTTCAGCAGTTTCTCATAGTGTTTAACAGCTTTATAATATTCCAGTGATGGAGGGTGTTGCTGTTGTGGAAGATACATTGGACACAAAACGAGTCTTTGTGGATCCCGGTGACAATTTATCCTAGATTCACCCTGAACCACGCCAGGCTTCCTTTACTGGTTATGTAGAACAGAAACTGGAATGTAGAGCAAGTTGAGAACATAATCTGACAATAAGCAACCCTGATTTATAAATGCGAAAGTAGAACACAGCCACAGGCTGTCTCCATGTCTCCGTGCTGCACCACAACCATCAAGAGGAGTATCGACGGGCCATGAAAAATTCCACCGGGCGTTGATGGATCCTCCGTGGGCATTGTAGTCTAGTTGTCTAGGAGGGCTCGGTCTGCAGATGAGATTTGACCGGTTTGCTGAGCCACTGCCGGACCATGTGGGAGGGGATCACATCTCAGTTAGTCGCGAGGCAACAGAGCCATGGAGGTCGTGCCAGAACTAGGCCTGAGCCAGCACCTGAGCACCTCGGTTCTCTTGCTGCTATGCCGCATCACCTCCTCGCTCGGCAGAGACAGAAGCAGTTGGTGGTGCAGCAGCGGCAAGGGCGAACCAGTGGGGGAGATGGGAGATCTCGCGCAGGTCGCTGCGGTGGCACACGACATCGAGGAGCACAAGGAGAGCCCTGCACAGGGCTGGCGAGGATGGGGAGCCCAAGGGTTGGAGCTTGTTGAGGAGCTTCCCCGCAATGGTGGTTGTGAGGCAGCGGTGGACGAGAGCAAGGAGTAGGCAGGGTCGCGGAGTCTGGATCTGGCGTGCTTGTGAGGCGTGGGATGGAACGGGTGGACCCCACATGTTGGGCACGTCAGGTCACAGAGGGGGGTGGAGGAGGCGAGTGAGGTGGAGGTAGCTGGTGTTGCAGCGTCAGAGAAATTGGTGTGTGGGTTACTGGGTTTTGATTTCACGGCTTCACCACGGTGGCAGGTAGATGGGTCCATTTGAGTTTTTTAGTAGTAATATATATAGAGAAGAGATAGAGATAGATGTATGCAGATAACTGATAAGCCAGTATTTCCATTTATGCTGTTAAGTTGAATAAGTTACAAAATATATGGATTCTCTTGTGTTTCACAGTAGTTACAGAATTCATGTGTTTCGCAGTAGCCAGTATTTCCATTTTTTCTTCAATTAATTTTGATTTAAACCTAGTTCAATGACGCTTTAGCAAATACTTATGGGGCATGCTTATGTATACTAAACTGCTAATTACGGAATTGATGGTTGTACCTCACAGCATAAAAATCTTATGACCATTGAGCCTAGGGTTAAAAGGTACTAGACAAAATATCTGGTGTTTACTCCAAGGAGAAATTTAAAAGATAAGTTAATCTGGTATTTATTGCAATACTGATAAAACATGTGATTTTTTGAAACTCTTTGTTTAAGGACAAATTTAAAAAACAAATCTTTCTGTACTTCATAAATAGAGAAACAACGAATGGTGATCAGCTCCCACTTGTTTTATAATCTTTTCAATTATGATCTGTTCCTAATTCATAGATAATGCACACTTCATAGGTACTTCATTGTTATTGATGATATATGGAGTACTCAAGCATGGAAGACCATCAAATGTGCTTTGTATGTGAACAATTGTGGAAGCAGAATTATGACAACAACACGCATTGTTTCTATTGCCAAGTCGTGTTCCTTTCCTCACTCTGATCATGTCTATGAATTAATGCCTCTTAGTACAGAAAACTCGAAGAGTCTATTCTTCAAGCGAATCTTTGGCTCAGAAGATACATGCCCTCCACAATTGGAAGAAATTTCCTTTAAAATCTTGGAAAAATGCAAGGGTTCACCATTGGCCATTGTCACAATAGCTAGCTTATTGGCTAATAAAGTCAGTACGGAAGAAGAATGGGACAGAGTATACAGCTCAATTGGTTCAACATTGGAAAAAGATCCTTACGTGGAAGAAATGAGAAGGATATTATCCCTTAGCTATGATGATCTCCCCCACCATTTGAAGACGTGTTTACTATATCTAAGTATATTTCCAGAAGATTATGAGATCGAGAGGGATCGACTTGTGAAAAGGTGGATCGCTGAAGGATTTATTGATACAGAACATGGACAAGATTTGCAGGAAATAGGAAAATGTCATTTTAATGATCTTATTAACAGAAACATGGTTCAGCCAGTGAAAATCCAATATGATGGTCAAGTTGATTCATGCCGTGTCCATGATATGATTCTTGATCTCCTTGTATCCAAGTCAATTGAAGAAAACTTTGCCACTTTTGTTGGTGACGAAAATAAGAAATTAGTGCTAAAAGGGAAGGTTCGCCGTCTGTCTCTCAACTACTATTCCCAAGATGCCATGCTTCCATCAACAGCGATTATTTCCCATTGTCGGTCACTCAGTGTTTTTGGGTATTCAGATCAGATGCCTTGTCTTGTAAAGTTTCAAGTTCTTCGGGTGCTTGATATAGAAAATAGTGAGGAGGTGGAACACAAATATTTTGAACATATAAGGAGGCTTATTCACTTGGAGTACCTTAGACTCGATCTAAGAAGCGTTGCTGCGCTGCCTGAACAGCTAGGAGAGCTACAGCATTTACAGACCTTGGATCTAGGAGGGACAAAGATAACAAAATTACCAAAAAGCATTGTTCAACTGCAAAATTTGACATGTTTGCGTGTCAGTAATTTGGAATTACCTGAAAAGGTTGGGAACTTGCATGCACTGCAGGAGCTATCGGAGATCAAAATCAGCCAAAACTGTTCGGCCTCTACTTTGCTGGGGTTGGGCAGTCTGACGAAACTGAGAATTCTTCGTCTGCGCTGGTGCATTGTCAACTCACACACTTACACCAGAGCTCTTGTTGATAACTTGCTCTCATCGCTCCGCAAACTTGGCAGACTCAATCTACGGTCTCTATGCATTCATGGTTATTTATCTCTTCGCATTCAGGATTATTATGGTCGTTCCATAGATTTCTTGATGGATTCTTGGTTCCCCACCCCTCATCTACTCCAGAAGTTTGAGCTGAGCTTGGACTACTATTTCCCCAGAATTCCATCTTGGATAGCATGGCTTGGTAAGCTCACGAACCTAAAAGTCAATGTTGATCCAGTAGAAAACGAAACACTGGAGACCCTAGGAAATTTACCTTCCTTGATGTACCTCTGGGTGACATCAAAAGCAGCAAACCCAAGAGAAAGGCTTGTAGTACGAAGTGGCAAGTTCATATGCCTGAAGGAGTTCCACTTCACCTGCTGGAGCAACAGGTCTGGGATGATGTTTGAAGCAGATGCCATGCCAAATCTCGAGAAGCTGTGTATTTCATTCAATGCAAGCACCAGTCTTTCTTTTGGCATCTGGCACCTCTCTTCCCTTAGCCATCTTGTCGTTGAGATCATTTGCAGTGGTGCAACGGTTCAGGAAGTGGAAGCACTTGAAGAAGATATCAGGAGCGCAGCCAATCTCCTTCCAAACCGACCCACTCTTGAAGTTAGAATGTGGGATGAAGAAAACATGGTGAAAGAGGAAAACATGGCTGAAGGGGAGGTCTCCACAAGCAGCTGAAATCTGAATGAAGTATAACTGTATATGTTGCCAATCTTTTCTTCTCTCATTGCATGCATAGCTTTCTATTTCCTTTTTCACTGGGAGAAACTAGTTGGAATAGGAAGTTGAATTCTGGTCGATTGCTGTTTTACAGCAGTTGAATTATGGTTCATTCTTGACCATTGATTCTTCTCGGGACTGCCCATATTTTTCCTGACCAATAAGCGTACTTAATCTTTCTATAAATGCCGAAGAAGCTTAGAGATAAGTTGCAATTTTTTTTGAAAAGGGGGCTGAATTTAACTGAACACCATTAGATGTGCAGACCAAGAAGTGGCGGAGACAAGTGCAGTAGACGTCTTATGACATATAGAGGATCGTATCGATGACCTTATTTTTTTTAGAGTTCTAGAGCCAAACTGTCAGTTACAGCATTCGGATGGGATCATCCCTCAGCTTTGCCAAAGTAAGTTTAGAATCACCACTCCACAGAACTGAACCATCTACAATTACATTCCACAAGATAGGCCTATCTAGTTTGGTTAAGTCTAGCCACTCCTGGAGACAACTGCGTCTTCAAAGGAAGCCACCGGTTGATAACCAGTGGCAGGTGGGTAATTAGTTGCTCACCTTCACAGCAGGTGAAAGTAGAGGGAGGTGCTCTAGGATTTGTAATAGAGAAGTAGCTTTTGGCCTAAAGCAGCTATAGGTTACCATTGGTTGGATTTTAGCTTTTTGAGAAGCAAAAGTAGTTTAGTAAACCCAACCAAAGGAGGCCTCAGCAGGCAGGTAGCTGTTCATCCGGTTAGAAGCATTCAGGTATAAGAATCTTTCTCCCTTGTTTCCTGGAATCATCAGCTCCGCCTCAGCGATCTTATTGCTAACTTTTAGCTCGGCAAGCTTGGAGTTGAACTCCTGATGATGCTTCGGTGGGCAGAGCACCTCCTTGCACCATCACCGAGATCTTCAATAACAGAACGATCATACTTTTCCAAAAAGCTTCCTCAAAACATAAACTATTCCTTAGCTTCCATAGCCCCCACAGGGCAGCTGTAGAAAACATGTTAATCACTATAAACTTCTTCTCACTTAGCCACAAGCTAACCGAGGTAAAATCAGCACCACAGGTTCTATTAAAAAATGTAGAACGGATTTGCAAAGTTGTTTTGCTACAACACATTAAAAATTCTCAGCTCTACCTTCGTCGTTAGTTTATCTCTAGTGAGAAGCTTATTTCTGGAGGAATGTGAAAGGATCTTTGTTAATAAAGCTACCTCAAGGTAGTGTCTTGCAATCCTAGTGCGATCAACACCTACACAATTTCTAGCATTAAGGGTCTGTTTGGATCTATTAGCACTAAAAAGTAGCTACCTAATAGCTAATACTCCCTCCATCCCAAATTATAAGACGTTTGACTTTTTTTATCGCAAGTTTGACCACTCGTCTTATTCAAAAAATTTGTACAAACATAGTCAAATTTAAGTCATTCTTGAGGAACTTTTATTAATATACCAAGCCACGATAAAAGAATTGATATTTTACACAAATTTTTGAATAAGACGAGTGGTCAAACTTGGTGTCAAAAAAGTCAAACGTCTTATAATTTGGGATGGAGGGAGTAGCTACTAATTTTAGCAGGGGGCTATTTGGATCCACTTGCTAATAGGTGGTTGGATACTGAATTGAAGGTGCATATGAAAACCTACTAATGAAACTAATAGTTAGCAACTCTCCTAATGAATCCAAATAGGCCCTAGAGCAACTAAGCTATGTCACTAGAATTTGTCAAGTGTACGAAGGTCCATTGCTATAGGCCCATAGGGGTTCGCGTTCCATCTGTAGACCTCTCAAACTCTCGAACATAACAGCTTCAATATAAGCCATGCATGAAAGACAGAGTCATCCTCTAAGAACACACATCGACTTCTCATGGACCTAAAATCCTAGCTTGGATAGTAACAAACAAACTTACTTCATGTTTCTCTACACTTCACTGAGTTAAACAGGATGCTAAGCAGGCAAGCAATAGGCTAAACTTTAAAGAGTGAACTTTAAAGAGTTTGACGTTCTTGTTGTCAACACAATAGGGAATGGCAAAGGTTAAAAAATTGCACATGAGATCAGGTTATTCGGAGTAACTAATAATACGATAGGAAATAAAAGGAAGCACAGGCTGACAGGCACCTTGTGGTCACTATAAAAAATCCCATAATCATTTATGCCCCAAACTACATTTACCAGCATCCTTAAAATTCCATGTATTACAACACTATTATAGCAATTTTTAATGAAGTTACGCCGTCTAAATGCAATAAAGGGGTTCCACGGGCATGATGAGCTTCACCACACGGCTCCCCTCATGAGGACTTCACTTTTGCTCCTCAAACTCCATAGAGTGCAACATCGATTATGTTGGGAGTGTGTCATATGTTAAAGACCCCCTTAGTCTATAAAATGACTTGATTACTAGTTTAGGAGGTTGTTTGTGAATTATAAGGGCTCGTTTGTAATTATAAACCCCACCAAATGAAGAAATAAAAAAGACCACATTCTTCCTCCAATATAAAAGGGGGGCAAGGGCAAGGTTTGGGTATCTTAGGCCACTCATTCACTTGCTCCATTTTCACTCTCTTCTCTTCTCTCTTAGTTCGGTCCAAAGACCAACACATGACATGACAATTAAATTGTGCTTGCAGTAATGTATTCTAGGAACTATAGCACAGTTTACCTGTCCACAAAAGCTAGTTGCACTTTACAAAAGAGATAACCCTCAAAAATATGTTTGTGAGTTAAGGTTTGGTCCTCACAAAATTTATGCCATTTTTGTTTGCAATAACTGCACGGATAGAATGACTATTAAATGAGCTATCAAATATGTTATCACACCTCTAGACTCATTACATTAGAAACTAACTTAACAAACTATTTTTGTCTCACTTGTTGCTTAGGTTTCTCTTTTTAAAGTGATGGTTGAGAAGTGCAAACACATGAGTGGTCAATTTGAACAAAATAGCTCAAAGTTTATACATATCAATGTGAAGCTGAATGTGATTAGTGTTTATTTGAGAACTGCAAAAAGACACTGGGCCTACCCCATGCTAAACCTGGTTGGAGGTCTAATTATACCCCTCATGATGTACTATTATTGGCTGAGCAACTTTGACGTTGGATTACATGACCCGTTGCTTAGGAATAAACTATTATATATATTTTGTGCTATTTGTAATAATTAAATATAGACTTCTCCATTTATTGTCTATCTACTATAGGCAGGAGTAAAGTGTCAGGTCATCGATATCGCACTCCACGGAGTTCGAGGAGTTAGCAAAGGTGAAGTCCTTATGATCGCATGTGCTCTGTTTTTGGACCTATCATTTCCTATTGCACTAGAAAAATAGGCGCAACAATGATATCACATTTTTAGAAATAAACGGCATAGTATAAGTACAAGCAAGCTTTAAAATGGTGATAGTAAGGTGTAAGCAGTGGTGGCCTGGTCTATGTTTGTTATAATCTGGTTTGCTATTCATGGTCTTTTAAAACATCATAAAGTTTAAGTGATAAAATTCCACAAAAGTAATAATGTCAAGGAAAAATATAAGATATGCGCAATAGGGAATGACAAAGGTTAAAAATAAACATGAGATCTGGTTATTCAGAGTAATTAATAATAAGATAAGAAATAATTGGAAGCACAAGCCACCTCGTGGTCATTATCCAAAATCCCATAATCATCTATGCCCTGAACTACATTTACCAGCATCCTTAAAAATCCATGTATTAGAACACTATTATAGCAATGTTTAATGAAATATGGTCGACTCTAACTCCAAGTCGGAGATGTTTGCCGGATAATAAATATGGTGGATGGCGCCCATTTCTTGCCACCCACCCATATGATCCAGCCACCAGTTCTCTCTCTTCCTTTGCTCACTAGTTTCAATCCCAACAAGATCTTTGCTCAATCAATCACTTGTTGCCTCGCCATGTGTAGCCTCGCTCCTCGTGTCGCTACTCTTAGCATGGGCGTCGCCACTGCGTTTCTCGACTCGTGCGGTGGAGTCGCCGTGGTCTCTCCAGTGACCCACAGCATCAGCGTCGACCTACCTACTTGCCCAATCATAGAAGCGTGATCGTGACCGACCTTGCGCTGCCGGCAATGCGGGCCTAGATGGATGCGGAGCTTGTCGCCCCACTTCACTCCCCCGACCGAGACAAAGTACCCACCAATGCCACGCAGATGCGCTTGCAATGTCATTGGCAGCAAAGAGGAACACGGCCTTGTAATCCAAGCCTGCAACGGAGCCATCGTACCAGATTGCAAACACTTAACACAAGTTAGTAACAAAGGTGATTCCTAATAAACACTATGTGCATATAGCTTATCACCCAGAACAAGCCTCCTACACAGTTCTAGTTGCAAACCAAGCTAGAGGCAAGCAACTTCTACACAAACTAGTAAGCCAAAACAAACAACTAGCTGATCAAGAAGACTATTCTAACCGATTACTCTAGCACAAGAAACAACTAGAGTTGAAGCTACTTGAACAAGTTACTCAACTAGGCGGCTACTTCTAGCAACTACATAATCACAAGATAATTGTCATACCCATTTTTAAGGACAAAAATAGGATGCATAAAAGACTTATGTGCGCCCCAGGATATGATCGCACACATAAGTAGACAAATTACATAGTATCATCACAGTGCTTATTACATAACGAATATATATTTAACACATAGTCTTGAACAATAAGTATTAATGACTAATAGTAGATCTCCAGCGAAAGCTCCAAACACAGGGATACGGTTGACTGGATGACACCAAGACTAGTACTCATTACGATAATCTTCCTCATAATCTTCATCTGTTATGGTGGAAATAGCAAGGGTGAGTCCATGTCGAACTCAACAAGTACAACACAGGGTTCATGAGGCACAAAAAGGCTAGACACTGTTTAACTGCGTTTAGCTTTTATTCATCATGTATTTAGCAATTGAGTAGCATCAAAGTAATCCACTTCCCATTTATGAATCAATTGTAATAAAGATAATGAATATCATTAACATGAGCATAATAATAACAACAATAATTAAGCAAGATATAACAATGGTGATCATCTATCTGTAAATGTTCCAAGGCCGCTCGTATCCGTGAGCACGGCTAGTATACCAGTTTTTTAACTCTGCGCAGAGGTGTACACTTTCACTGTGAGTCATAACTTCCAAATGCATGGGGAGGCCATTCCCAAAACACCGGAAATCATATAAAGCCACTTAAAGGTTCGTCTAACAAGTTAGGGCCATTAGATTCACTCGGCAGGCAGATGTAGGAACCCCCTTTTCAAATGGCACACTTCCTTCTCGGCTATACACATTGACTAGAGGCTGTCCTATACCCAACGTGGCAAGACGTTCTTACTCCATTTAAGGTAACCACTAACAAGCTAGAAAAGGTCCTTTAAGCAACTAAAGCCAGAGCCATATAGCCCTCACAGCTGTACTGTATGTCCTGGATAATCACGTACAGATAAGTCCTTATGAAGAGAAACCAGAGCATCAAAATAATACACATGCTCTAGCCCCCTTTTAACAGTAATAAAATCATCTTAATGGTTGATTGTTTAATTCATTAATCAAATTACAAGATCATTGTTCATAGTTAAGCACTAGCAATAGCTACCCAAATGCATTCCCAAGGTTGACAAGGAATCAAGATAACAAGCACTACGTTATAATCTCTAAGGTTGTCAAGGGTAGACACATGCACATGCTATTGATTATAGTAAATAGGTAACAAGGATAGTCCCATGTTATACTTGCCTTGCTCAAAGCTCTCCGGATGATACTGCTGATCTAGCTCAAAGTAATACTCCTGATCGTCCAGAAACTGCTCACCTTCTATACTCGATCATCAATCAACAACATACATGCAACCAAGCAAACATACACGAAGCAAACAAAGATATATAATTAGAACAGTACACCAACAGTAACAAAACAGTAATAAAAGTTTCTAAAACTCTTCTACACGTTCCTACGATCACACAGACGTAAAGATCACCAAATTCGGAGTTAAAACGTGAAAGTTATGAATTTTCTAAGATTTTCTATAGATAAATAATTACTTAAATATAAACTCGAAAATTAATTTTCCCAAACTGACTGTACAACTATACTAACATGTAGAGCTCACAAATACGAACCTAACGCAACTTGAACGGATCAAATCGGAGTTAAAACGAAGATTTTATGACCAAAACAAGTTTAGTGGCAAAACTGTAAATATCCAAAAACATATTTTTGATTTACCGAGAGAAAATACGCTTTCAAAACACAAAAACGTCTTTCGGGGTTTACGCCAAGGGATGGCGGGTTCTATTAAAAAAAGGCCAGGGACTCTTTAGAAAGATTACCCCGTGGAGGGGTATCTTCTAATCTCGGCCGTAGATCCAAGATCGGACGGTTGTCATCGCTCCTAGCTCCATAGAGAGGGGGCTCGGCTTCCTCCTTCGACTCCGGCCGGTGGCCACCATGGCCGGCCGCCGAAGTTCGCCGGAAAACTTCGGTTTTCCCGTTCCCGACCACCATTCTCCCCGCAACCAACACCAACCGAACTAGAAACTCAACGCTAACCCATCTATGCGGTATAAGCAAGCTACGATGGATTGAGGACGGAATGCGACGTGGGGAGGGCGGCGGCGCCATTGCCGGCTCACCGGAGACCTTCAAAAACGTGATTAAAAGCATCTCCACCCAAAAGAAAAGCACGGGAAGGTAGAGAAAGAGATTGCGAACTCACCAACGCGAAGAACACGGCCTCAAACCCACCTGCGAGCTCCGCCGATGATCAACCGATGTCTCCAAACTTCCCCAATCCCTATTGCTCGGTTTCACGTGGATAGGCTCGGGTTTTAGATGGAAAACGGAAAGAGGAGAACAACAGCTACCCTTTTATAGCTTCACCTCGTCAATTTCGGGTAGGATATCAAAGATACGCTATTTGATTCGGTTACGGTACGGTGGTGAAGTTCGTGACCGGCTCGGTTACGATAGAGGGAGGAAGAAACGTCTGACAGTGGGCCCCAACGGTCAGCGACCGGAAGAGAGGAAGAGGAGGGCGCGACTGCCCGTCAGCTGCGTTGGGCCGGCCCACGTGGGCGCGATCGCGGGAGGGATAACGGCAGCGACGTCGGCCCGTTGCGCGGCCCAGAGCGAGAGAGGAGGAGACAGCAGGCCGGCTTAACCGGGCCACCAGCAGGTAAGTACTTCTTTCATTTTTTTTCTATTTGTTTTTCAAAACCCTTTTCAAAGAGAATTTCAAATCCAAATCAAATAAAATAAATTCCACACCACAAAATAAAATAAATGCAACAGCATGAATGCATCATCAAATACTCTATCTAAAATTTTAAATCCTGATTTCCCATTAATTATTATCTAAATTATTTTAAAACCCACTAATTCTAATTGTTAAAATTTTTGGGTGTTACAATAATCAAATGAAAGCACAATTTTAATGGGGTGCAAGTTAAACCAAAGGGGACAAGTAGACACTATGGTTTTTTCCCAAGGTTTAGTTGCTTGCCCGCAACATATGTCCCATTGTGTCATGTCCAAGGACTGTCACTCCTCTACAAGCCTAGCAATCCACTTGATTTCCTCTTCGTGATGATCTCCCGCGGGGACAAGCACAAGAGCCCCTCACAATCCTCCACTAAATCCCCCGCACAATCTTTGAAGTGATGCTCAACGGTGTCCACAACCTGCAAGGCATCTAGGAGGCGGTAACAACATCCAAGAGTAATAGTAATAACTCCACAAGTGCCACTAGATGCAAACTCTCAATGAAAATGCACTAGATCATCCATAATGTCACTCAAATGTGATCTCAAGTAAGCAAGGTGAGTGGAATGGTTATCTAAAGCTCTAATGCATGTAGGTATCAACCAAGGGGTCCAAGAGAGGTGAAATGCCCGAGCACACCACCTATTTATAGCCCCACACACAAAACTAGTCATTGGCAACTTTGTGCACTAAAATGGGAACACCGGAGTGCTCACACTAGAGTTCTCCAATGATCGAATTCCAATGGCTAAGAAACTATTTTGCTGTTGATCACTCCGGTGACATCTCCGATGCAACCACCAAAAGTTCCAATCAGCACAACGGCCCAACACCTCACGCTAAAAATACTCTCTGGACTCTAGAGTGACTCTTCGGTGGAACTTTTGGTGCCAACACCGAAGAGCTCCAATCAGTTCTACTACTCTGGACCAGGTGCTGTCTGTTCATTGTAGCCAAACTCCAGTGCATCACTTACGTTGAGCACCGGAAGGTAACGTGATCACGCACAAACTTCAGCAAATAGTAGCACTGCTCTAACACTAGTGGGCTCACCAGACATTTTCGGTGGCCCTTTCACCCCTCTCTGACCCTCACTAGACTCTCTCTGGTGCACAGCCCGATGCACTAATGGAGAACTCTAATGAGTACAAATACTGAGTACAGAGACAAGTTCATCTCGGCTGCCTTGGCACCTTAACTTCTGGTGTACCCTCCTGGTGTCCACCGGATAGTTCTCATGAGTGCAAACCCACCTCACCGTGTGCCTCTCTCAACCATTTTGTAAGTGTGCTAACTCCAAATGTGTTCCATTTGAACACCAACGTCATTAGCATAGGGTTAGAATTTTCAAATATCTTTTCAAAGCATTTCGCTTGCTTCCTCACCATGTCACTAGGTCTACCACATATGCAAGGTTAGTTCTCACCTAGTGGCACTAGATTACCGCATTAGCTTTGGACTTGTCCTCTTAATATGTCTATCTATCCTAAACTCAATCATGCATTCTATTGCACCTTGGTCGACTGTAGGAAAAATGGCACCTAGCAATGGTCATTAAGTGTTTTGGTGATTGGATGACAACATGGTCAATGAGATTAAATTATTTGGTAGTACCATGGGATTGTCTATATTGAAATTAAAGTAATAAACACCTCAAATGAAGATCAAGTGGAAGTGTGGAATTCCTTAGAAGACATGCAAAGCACCCAAGACATCAAAAGAAATTGAACCCAAAACAAAGCGATGGATGAACTGGTCTTGTCCCATGATTTTGGATCTGCTCAAATTGATTTGACATCAGCTCCAAGTTATATAACTCTTCATTAGCTTTCCAAGATGTCCAAGGTCATCAAAATCCTAGTTCTGAGCAACAAGTTACGCCTAAACTACAAGCGTCGTGTTGAAAAGAACAACAAAAATCTACGGTGCTGAACTCTGGTTACTTTTCTAGTCTTACCAGAACAGAAAGATCAGTTCAAAGGTGTAGAGCTCTTCATTAGCTTTTCATGAAGTCCAACATAATCAAAATTGAAGTTTGGAGCAAAGAGTTATGCCAAAAATACAAAAGTGTATCATGCTGAAAACTAGCTAGCAAAAAGCTCTGGTGTTAGAACTCCAGTGACCACCAGAAGTAAAGGTGACATCCATTCATCCAACGGCTAGTTTTTTCCACCAGAAAGCTCTGGTGCTCATAGAAAAGCTGTGTAACGGTTAGTTCTTGGTGTTGAGGCTATTTATACCCCCATCAAATGTCCAAGAAAGGTGTGTTGGAGACGAGGGAGTGTGTGGAGAGTTGAGGCTCATCTATTTGTTCTTTAAACACCAAAAGTGCTTAGGGAAATATTAGGTGATTAGTGAGAGTGCTTTGCAAAGTGCTTATGCTAGTTAGAGACCATTTTAGCGCTTGCTCTAGGCTTTGGTCTAGTGTTTAGTGAGGCCTGCACACCTCCATACCTTCAGTGTTGCTCACACCATCTCTTGTATACTAGGGGTTTTGTAGTCTTACGAGACCCTTCGACGTATGGAGTGGTTGCCTTGGTTGTACTCTGTGAACGAGTGACTTGTGGCGGTTTGGTCAGAAACTCGATAGTGAGGATATAGCAAGGAGCAATCCTAGAGAAGACCGCACGAAGACCCAACTTGCGCATAGGGAAGGACCATGGGTTATCAATGGAGTTATCCGACCCGACAAGCAACATGTCAAAGGAGGAGTAACGACGAGAGGCACTGTCATCGCCCACCTAAATAACCGAGGCAATGCAAGATTTTCACCTAGAGATTAGTGATTAGGAGGGTATGTGTAGTGCCATGAAGACACTTCTAAGAAGAGGAACAACATCTAAAGGCGTCATCGTCAACTAGACAACACTGGCAAGGTTTTCGCCAACACCTCCACAACCTACCACCCAAGATCCATACAAGGATAAGAGTTTGCCACCAATACATAGGTTGCCCAGCACCTCGCCCGAGCCTTTGACATCCATGCATGGCATGGGCCCCACTGCATTAGGTCAAAATCAACACATATAAAATCAAGAAAAAGTTGAATAACAGACAACCTTGTTGAGAGCGATTTTATTTCCATAAGAAAATATAGAAACATAAACAATAAATCTAGAAACATAAATAGTAGTCGTCCCAACTGGACAATGTTTCCATTATCATAGTAGCATAGAGTGAAAATAGTAGGATGTTTCTCCTGGACATTTTTCCTATTCTCAATTTTTTTATCAAGAAGTCCTGTTTCACTTTCCCAACTTTTTCCTTGTATAAGTCACAAAAAAACTTTTTCCTTGTATAATTTTTTTTTGAGGGTATGTGTGTAGTGCCATGAAGACACTTTCCAAACTTTTCCCTTGGCTTGTCTGCGGAGGGTGGTGGGAGCAAGGAAGATGGTGAGGCTGTTTCTCTTGGCCATTTTTCCTATTCTCATTTGTTATCAAGAAGTCCTGTTTCACTTTCCCAACTTTTTCCTTGTATAAGTTGCAAAAAAACATTTTCTAAGTTTTTTAGGGTATGTGTAGTGCCATGAAGACACTTTCCCAACTTTTTCCTCGGCCTGTCTGCGGAGGGTGGCAGGAGCCAGGAAGATGGCGAGGCTGTCAAGATGGGTGGAAGATGCTCCAAGTGTTCAAAGAAGGGCCATTAGGCTACGGCCTGTAAGGCTGAGGTGTACTGTGTGATTTGTGACTCGCATGAGCACATGAATCACAGATGTCCTCTCCTCAAGGCATCGAGGCCTGTGCCTCATGTTGCAGGTTATGCAGTGATGGGTTTGGGATTCTATTATATCCCTCATCCGCCATTGCCTAGGGTGAAGAAAGATTCCAAGATGGCTCAAGTGTCAGTGGTTGGAGGTGCTCTGTCTGGAGACCAACTGATCATGTAGCTAAAGAGGGTTGTGCCGGTTAAATGGAGTTAGGAGTTAAAGGATCTTGGATAAGGTAAATTCCTTACCCAGTTCCCTTCCAAGACCGAGCTACAATGTTCAATAGCTTATGGAGGGGCTAATGCGAAGGGAGAAGGAGTGTCGGTTGGTACTCGGTTGTAGTTCGAGGAATGGCAAGAAAAGGAAGAAGATTTTTTGTTGCCTAAGGTTTGGGTGAGGGTGAGGTGTATCAGGCAGTGACTTCAGGAGTTTCTCATTTTGTGGGCAGTGGGTTCCCTGTTGGGTTTGACCCAAATAGTGGACATGGAGACCACACGGAAAAATGAATTTGGTCGAATCTTGGTCGTGGTACTTGATCCTAAGCTAATTCTAAGGAAGCTGGATGTTGTTATTGGTGACCATTATTTCGACTTGGAGTTCAAAGTTGAGAAGAGAGGCTTGGATGAGAACAGAAAGGAGGTTGACATTGAGTGGGATGGTGGAGAGGATGAGGGGGATGGAGAGGGGAAGAAGCAGGGTCCAAACAACGATAACGGTCTTGATGATGACCAGTCAAGCGAGAGGACTAACAAGCGTGCTAAAGGGAATGATGGGGGAGACAACGGGGAAGGGAAAGGGAAAGATTCTCAGTATGAGAAGGAGGCTCCAACCAATAAGTGACACTTTTTGAGTGAAGATGAGTTTTTAGAATTTCTTAATTGGAAGGCCAGCAAGGTGATCGAGGTAGCTATGGAGGAGCTGTTGGAGGAGGCAGCCACAAAGCTGATGGAGGAGAAAGAGGGATCCTAGGAGGAGGCTTCGGTGAGACTAGAGTTGACTAGTGTCCTCCATGCTGGGACAAAAGAAGAAGTGCAGGCGATGGAGGTGGAAGAAGGTGCAGTTGTATCTCAGATGGAAGAGTTGGAGAATGTTTCTATGGAAGGTGCTGAGGCTGAAGGAAAGGGACGCTGCATGATGGTGGTCCAGGACGGTCTTGCTAATGCAAAATTTGTGGGTGCTACGATGATTCTAGAGGTCATGCTCTCCCCAACCAGGGTGAGTCCACAACTAGCTAGTGTGGCGGCTAAACACACTCTAGTGTGGGCAGAGCGTTTGGTGCAGCCTAGGAATTTGGAGTGTAGCAAAGGTAACAAATCCACGGCCCCCTCTTGTTTTTCATCCATTTCAAAGGCTGTGGATAACCTGCGGGCGTTAGGCTTAGGGGTGGGCAATAATATTTGTAGTTCTTTTGAAATGAGTGTACATAATTTAGTGGAAGGGGGTTTTAGCTATAGTGGGCCTGGTCCTATTCTGGGGACAGAGGAGGCGGAGTTTTCAGATGTTGATTCAGTAGAATCAGAGGGGTTTGAGAGGAAAGCCCTAGAATATTTGTGTGGGGATCTAATGGAGGAAATCTTCGACGATGACAGTTATCACCTAAGTAGTATTTTAAAACCATTCATAGGAAGCTTGGCACTAAGTTGTCTAGAAAGAGGGCTTCGAGAAAGTTGAAAATAAAGATTAACAAGATCAGTGCAAAATGAGGGGAGTTTTCCAAAATAATAGAGGTCTTCGCGACTTGGCTAAAACCAAATTCCTGAGTAATACTTGAAGGGAGCAGGGGCTAGATTTCATTGCTCTCCTAGAAACCGGCATAAAAGATTTTTCACAAGCTAAGCTTGATAGATACTATTGAAAGGTCCTTGTTTGGTTTTGGTAATTCAGTGACAACCTTAGGTGGACTAATATGTGTTTGAGTGAGATACACAGGTGATTAGTCCACAAGTATATGTGTGTGAGCAATACATGCTATAGAGGTGAAATGGCTTGGATATGTTGCAAAGCTCACACATGTGATAAAGGAGCTCATTGCATATGAGACATGACATTGAGTCATGTGACTAAGGTGGAGAAGATCAAGACAAGACTTGGCTCGACGAACCGGTTGCAAGTGTGAAGGGCAAGTTGAGTGATGACTTGGCACCGATGGACCGGAGCAACGGTGAAGAGCAAGCGAAGTCAAGATCGATGAACCAATATGGTCACATGATAATATGGAGTGGATCATATCATTTGTGATTGGTTGGTGCATGTGTTGCATCAACATTAGAGGAGATGGAATGGAATGCGCAAGGCAAAGGTATATTTGTAGGGCATTTTATTTCACCGGTCAAAAGTTGTGTAGAGAAGCGCATGACCAGGTTTAGGATAGATGGCCGTACAATTAAGAGGGGCAAACTTGTTTGCATATCGGTCATCTAGTGCCACTCAAGTGATCTAACTATGCATCATTGCTAGAATCAAGCGGCGTGGTGAATTGAGTGACTAATCATTTGAAAAATGTTTGTGAAAAGCTAACACACATGCACAAGTTGGTAAACACTTGGTGGTGTTAGCACATTTGCAAAGGTGAAGAAGTTGGTGAAGAAAAGGATGCAAAACCGGGCTCGGGGTGCTGCCTGGGTGGCACACCACCCCTAGGGCGGTGCCCACCTGGCCCCGGTTCAGAACAGCAGCAGTGGAGGTGGTCACCGCCAGTGACGGTGTACACCGCCATGTGCAGGGCGGTGCACTGCCAGGTGTTGTCCGGTGGCACCACCACTTTTTTTAGGGTGGTGAGTTCGGTGCTGAGCTGAGGGGGTCACTGCCACAGTCACCGCCATGGTGACGGTGGTCATGCACCGCCCTAATTTTCTAGAGACATGGTGTTTTTGGGTGGCTGACTAGGTGGTCACTGCCCCCTAGGGCGGTGCCACCGCTACTATGTCCGGTTCCCCTGCGCTAGTCAAACTAGCCGTTGGGGTGACCATTGGGGGACACCGCCACCCTAAGGGTGGTGCCACCACTGCCATGTCCGGTGCCCTCACAGAAAGTGCAGCTTTGCTCTAACGGCTCTATTTGGCTTGGGGGCTATAAATAGAGGTTGAGCTCGGGCATTTGGCTAGTTGAGCACCTTGGGAATGTGTTGCCCTTGTGTGTTCTTGGTTTAAGGAGCCTCTAACTCACTTGTTCTTGCAAGAGTGCGATCCTTTGCGAGTGAGTGTGATTCTAGTGCGTTGCATCATGAGGTTGGATTGAGTGGCAGTAGGTGATCGGGTTGCAAGCCAGTGGTGCTTGTTACTCTTGGAGGTTGCCACCTCCTAGACGGCTTGGCGGTGTGATCTCTGTTGAAGCCCACAGAAGCTTGTGCGGTGCTCCGAAGAATAGCTTTGTGAGGGGCATTGTGCTCACCCTGCAGGAGCCACGAAGAGCAAATCTAGTAGAGCATGTCATTGAGCTACCCTCACTTGTGGGTAGGTTCTTATGGTGCCCGACGTGTGGGCTTGGAGGGTGATGCCAATTAGCCACCGAACCACCAAGTGAGCGGTCGACACAACAAGGTTTAGCATATTGGCAAATACGTGAACCTTGGGAGAAAAATCATCGTGTCAACATTGTTCTTCCCGTTGGTTTGCAATTCCCAAATACAAGCTTCTATTTACATTTCACACTTTGTGCTTGTGTAGTTACTCTTGTAATTAGTTTGCTTGTGTAGCTTGCTAGTTACCTTCTTGCTTGTGTAGCATAGAAGTAGCTCCCTTGCGTGGCTAATTTGGTTTTAGTAACCTTATTAGTCACATTGCTTAGTTTGTATAGCTAAGTAATTTGCGCTCTCTAATTTTTCTTGTGTAGCCTTGTTATTGAGCATTGCTAGTGAGCTTAGGTGGTTTTGTGCTTTTGCTTACTAGTTGTGTAGGAGCTCCCTCGGTTGCTTGAGTACTAGTTGCATATGTTTGTGTGACCTTGCTAACTAGAATTGTTTAGGTGAGCTCTAGCTAGCCCGGCACCTTAGTTGCTTAATTAGTATCTTTGCAAGGTGCTAGAGAACTTAGATAGAGGGGTGTAGTCTTGGCTAGACTGATAGTTTTAATTCCACATTTGTTTCGGTTAGCCAGCGCGATTAAGTTTTAGAAAGGACTATTCACCCCTCTCTAGTCCGCCATCTTGACCCTACACATGGTATCGGTGCTGGGTCTCTCATTTGTGGTCTTCACCAACCCGAGAGGATGGCGAACTACGAGCTAGATGTTGAGTGTCCACACATTTTTGATGGCACACACTTTGCACGATGGAAAAATTGGATGATCAATAATTTGAAGTTCATTTTCCCTAAAATGTGGTGGATTGTAGATGTGGGCTTTTCTCATGCGATTGATAGAAAGGGTGCAACTCAAGCGCAAAAGAAATGCCTACATCTCGATTGCCAAGCTACTAACATTTTCTATCAATCTATGGATGATAGCATATTTGGTGAGATCATGGACATGAAGTCCGCCCATGAGATTTGGATTTATCTCAATGAGAAATATGGGGCGGTCTGCAATGATGATGATGAGGCCACCAAGGAGGAGACGCATGAGTGTGTTGAGCATGACCACAATTTGGTGATTATGGAAGATTGCTCCACCTCATGGTCAAGTGATGATGATAATGATACTACCACAAGATCACTTGACAAGATTGATGATGATGCCTCAAGTGATGCAAATGATGATGCTACTCCATGCACACTTGATGGAGATGATGATGGTTCATGCTCGGATGACATTGCTACTACAAGTCCATCCACTACACCACATTGCTTTGTGTCACAAGGTGACACCAAGGTATCAAATGCTAATGTGGTTGATCATGTGGATTCATATGATGGGCTTGTTAGTAGACTTGCTAGCATGACCATGTCTTTAGAAAAATGAGAAAGCTAAAACAATTAAATTGGAAAATGAAAACTTATTTCTAAAGAACTCATGTGAAGAACATAAGCACTTACTTGATGTTCTTAAATCTTCACATGGTGAGCTAAAATTGAATCATGAGACACTACTTGCATCTCACGACGAATTATTAGAATAACATGCTTCTCTCATTAAAGCATTTTCAAAGAAACTTAAAAAGAATGAGAGCTCATCACATAAGTCAAGTGATCAAACACAACATGTGACTAACTCTTGTGATGTAGGGAAGAAGCATGTATCCACCTCTTGTGATGATTTATTAGAAATGCCATGCTCTTCACTTTTAGATGCTTATTCTACTTCTATGTCTTGTGAGACTAACCTTTTAAAGGAGAACAATGAGCTCAAAAGGGAAGTGAAAAATTTGAGCAACAAGTTAGAGAGGTGCTACAACTCTCAAGTCACCTTTGAGCACATGTTGAACAACAAAAGAAGCTATGGTGACAAAAGTGGCATTGGCTTCAACAAGAGCAAGGGCAAGAAAATGAAGAAGCAAAAACAAAAGAAACTATCTCATTTTCTGTGCTTCAAATGTCTTGAGATAGGTCACCTTGCCTAATCTTGTCCAACCAAGAAGCCATGAAAATGGTGGTGACTTGAGGATGAAGAAGAGACAAGAAGGGGTGGAAGAGCAAGGCATCCAATGTTTATTCAAGATGCCAAGATGATGAGCAAGAATCAAGATGAAAAGAAAGACTATGCTCATAATAAGTGCTTCAAGTGAAGATATGGGACACTTTACCTCGAAGTGTCCTACCAAGCTTGAGAAGAAGGCTCAAGCAACTCATGAGATGCAAGGCAATGAGAAGCACAATATAAGTAAAGAAGAGAAGGTCCAATCAAAGAAAAAGTGCTACTTATGCCAGGACAGGGGACACACGGCTCATTCATGTCCCCTAGGTAACAATTCTAAGCCTATTTCAATTGCTAATAATAATGTGCTTAGAAAAGATGGTAATGATACCTCTATGGTTGCTATTGCAAAACATCCCGCTATTCATACTAAGGCTATGCCTAAGTATGTTGCTCCTAACTTGAGAGGACCCAAACTAGTTTGGGTACCATCAAAAAGTGGATGATTGTTTGTAGGTACCATGGGCATTGGAGGCTTGGTTCAAGTGGTATTTATTGTGTTGATCATGTGATTGAGCCAAATATTGACAAGTGATAATTATTATCCCAATGCCATGACAAGATAGTGAAGTCCAAGAGCTATCAACATACAAGTGCAACATTCATATTGTGGATGATTTATTGATATATTTGATGGCTTGCAAAGATATGAGTTGAAGCTTGCTAATTGGATGATCATGAGACAACCAAGGTATATCTCTTGATGATCATTTGTTTTGGGTGCATATAAGTTGGTTGAATTGGAAATATATGCATATGTTGCTTGCTATGAGATGTTTGAATGAACAAATGCTTAGTAATCAAGTTTGGATTGATTTGTGTTGGATAAGTTCATGAGATGACTTCTACTAAGTGGATTGAATGGATATATGTTGTAACACCCCAGGTGTTATCTTGGCTAGTTTAGGCACTAACCTTGCATAGCTTAGCATGATCCACTCCTATCATGAACCTAGCATCTTGTTGATCAAGCTCAAGTGATGAAACATTCATTTTGAACTAGTGAACACCTCTGTTCACTATTGAAACATAAGATGGTACTTAAGTGCTGTTATGCATGGTATGCCTTGACCATGTGTCCTCTGTACAAGTACTTGTTGTACATGTTGGTAGACAGCTTTGTAATGGGGGATCATCATGTAAGGAGGCCCTGAATCAGGTGAAACACAATGGTGAAACATATGTAACAATTATTGTTATTTTATGCTTCCATTATGTGTTAATTAGGGATATTGTGTAAATGGTAATGGTGGTGGTCTAACATGTGCTCTAGCACCTTAACTATGCTTAGGGTACCTATTGGAGCAATGTTCACGTTGACCATATTGCCTAATTAAGCTTCTAATCATCAGTTTGACCTAACTTGACCCTAGGAGCTCTTTTGCTTCCCTAGTTAAAAAGTGCTTCAAGATGAGTTTGCATGTTGATGCACCTTTAAACAAAAGTGTACCAAAATTGTTGCGGAACAAAAGTCCTTTAATGAGCATCTCATGAAAATGGCTGGAAAATGCGCAAATGGGGCCCTCAAGTCAGGATTTCATATTGTTCCACACTTAGAAAATATTCTAAGTCTAAACCAACATTTCAGTTTCATGTGCACTACTTTGGAGCACTATATCTCTCAAACTAAGCAGAACCAGCTCGAGGTTGTATTGGCAACTTTGTAGATCTCATGTAGCTCTACACTTTTGTAAATTGCACCTTGAGCTAAATCGAAACGGATTGAGAACTACAGGAACGAGAAGGGGGCGGATTCAGTCGGTTGGAGAGGGACTGAATCGTTCTTCAGTTTGAAATGGAGCTGAGCTCGTGGCCGACCGGTTTCAGGCCGCTTGCGCCGCGTGGCGTCGGTACGTCGGCGGGAGGCCACGACGCCTGGCCAGGGGCGCGTTAAGACGACGCCAACTCGCTGCTCTGCCCTATTCACTTCTCCTTTCCCTTCTTGCTCACGCCGAAGCGGAGAAGTTCACCGTCGCGCCGCCGCGAGCTCCGGTGAGCTCGTGCGCGTGAACCACCGTGCCTCAGCCCACCCAACTCCACCTAAAGCTCCGCATTGCTCTGCTCTTCATCGACATCGCCTTGCGTTGGGGGGAAAGTCAAGCCTTAGGGAGCAGTTCTCGATTTCCTCTTCACTGGTGCTCGGTCCGCCATGGACGGAGTTCGAACTCCGCGCGGCCAGCCTCACCAAATCTCCCTCTTCTATAGCTTGTTCCTGTTTCCGAGTAGCATTAGGGTGTAGATCATGAAACCCTAGCGAATCGAAGCTCTACTGAGTTCATCGCCTCGGAACGGGCCTCGACGCCGCGCGCGTCCGCCATTGCCGCCCAAGAGCTCGAGTCCAATCTCTTCATGTCCATGCATTCTTTGGTAAATTCGATCGATGTCTAGGGTTTCTGGGTTAGTATTCTTGTTGTGTGCTTGATGGAACCGCCAGCCGGAGTTTCACCGGAGCGGAACGCTGCGGCCCCGCCGCCGTCGGCAATGCCCCCCCCATGGAGCCGCCGCGCACGTGGTCAGCAGGCCACCGACCGCCTCGGACCGCACTACGGACGCCTATGGACGCGCCTCGCCGCCCTGGAGCTTTTCCACCACTTCCCCGCGGCCGCCGACGACCTCACCGGCCGGAGATGGCCGGCGGCAAACCTCCTCTGTTTCCGGTGAACGGAGGAAGCCGACATCCTCTCTCCCTGTCTCTCCGTGGGTCTTTGACAGGCGGGCCCGACAGAACAGTGGGTCCCTCGCGTCAGTTAAGTAGTGTTTGGTTTGGGGTACAGATTCGGGTGCGCCTAGCATTTTCCATAGGGTTTAAGTAATTCCGATTTTGAATTTCAGATTTCATGTAAATCTTTAAATATTCATATCTCATGCTAGGAGACTCCAAAAATAGTAAAAGTGGACTTTTTGGAAACCTTGGGAAAAGATCTATGCAGTGGAGCCATAATATGTTACATGTTTGTAGATATTTCTGATGTCTTTATTTAAACCTTAAAAATGCTCCAAAAATGCTTACCAACTTGAGCAGAGCCATATCTAGAGTTTTAGAACTCCAAAAATGATTATTCTTGTTTTGTTAATTTTGTGATGACATGTACTTGCTAGGAAAAATATTAAACACACTAATTGTTCACTGTTTTCTTATGGTTTTGATTGGACCTTGATAAATAAGGAAATCCATATTATTTTGCTTGTCATTTTATATCTTGAGTTGTGATGCTCCAAATGATGTGAAATTTTTATGGCAGTCTTGTCATGATATGTATGTACTGTGATATAAATTTCATGGTCATTGCTTATGGTATGCTCAAGTTATTGATTTAACTTGTTTATAGCTTGATAAATAGCTTATAAATAATATATAAATGATAAAATAAAAAATGTTGTTCCATTACCTTAGTATGATGTTTCTCTATCATATTGATTTATAATATGGCCTTGCGTTCACAGAAAATATTGAGGTTTAGGTTTAATTTGCTCTTACATGATTTATTGCTATAGCAATTTGTCTTTTTCATAGAGGTTGATATACATGTCCAAATGGTCTCAAATTTGGACAGTAGACTTTTGGAAGCATTTGTGGGCCACTGTAATTTTGGTAGAATTTGTGGTACACTTTTGATAGGTGTTCATAATCCCACCTAATTATCTAAGTAAATTAAGAAAATGTATTAAAAGAATTTATTTAGGAATAGACACTATGTTTTCTGGTGTTCATTAGTCATGTGTGACATGTTGGTAAAGTTAATTTTGCCCAATTATATGTTTGCAACATAAGTTAGTATTTATTTCTTGCAAATGTGGTTTCTGGACAGATCTGGGAACTTAGCAAAGTTCTTCATGATAATGTGCTTTGTTGTAAAACTTGTTTATACAAAAGTTGTAGATAATTTATGTATCTAGCTGCTGTTAAAATTTGGTATCATTTGGTCAAGTAGTTTTTGAGTTATAGCTGTTTAAAGTTAGGGTACAGAATTGCTTGCTCTCTGTTTGTCAGGAACAGATTCTGGAACTTTGTAATTTTGACTTATTTAACTTTGGAATCAGGCTTAAGTGATATTAAATGAATTGTAGATAATTTCATAAGCTTTCTATAATGTCTTCTTGCAAGTCATTTGGATTTGTAGAACTCCAGATATGATTGATTTACTCAGCTACTGCATGTATGTCTAGAATTGTTGAAAATACATAGATGCTTGATTGCTTTGCTTGCTTATTATTAAGTGTGATTATGTCCTTGGTGATGAAGTTAGTACACCTGAGGCTTTGTAAATCTTGAGTTATGTTTGGTATTGCTTCCCTTGCTATCTTAGCATAACCTTGTACTTGCCTTGTTTAGTGTGTGATGCATCATCTATTACATTCTCATATATTCATACACTTGCATCTTGCATCTCATTTAGGTACGCTAGATGCGCCACGTGAAGGACGTGATGTGGAGCTAACCAGAAGCTGGTGTTGGCGGATCTATCCCAAAGATAGAAAGACTGGACAAGTGATAGATTGGAGGTTGCTCGCCAAGTGACTTCATCTAACATACTCTAACTTGAGTCGGACCCCAGGCAAGCCCCGGAGCATTATAAGCCTCCTACATTCAAAAGAAATTAATTATATATATGTTATAAGTATTGTTGCATTAAGTGGTAGGAGTTGGTTGAAAACCTTGCTGCATTATATCATTCCTTGTCCAGATATATGAATCCCTGAATCCTACATAGACTAGGATCGAATAGATGCTTAGCCCTGCTTTAAGCGGTAGAAGTCAGGTGATTTCCTGTCACCTGCGAGATATAGGGATATCCATATATGGCACGGTTGGCTATATTGCTATCGTGGAATGGAACCATGTGTTAATAAAATGAAATGAGACCGGGCGGGATGACGATAGTGAAGCAACAAGGCATGGAGGTCTTGGGTGTGGATCTATCCCCGTCTGAGTCGTTTAAGGACCGATTCGCTGTACGTCCTTGAGTCATGTTGAACGCAGTCTAACACTTAGTTGGCCGGATAAGTCGTTCCGACCGCGAAGCCGAGTAATATGATTCAGGCCGGGAATCGAATGGTAGGTTGCTTCTTGGAGGAGAGAAAGGATGTGCTTGGGGACATTGGCGTGAGACCAAGGGGGGGTTAGAGTCCCTATCACCTGGCAGAGTGTCGCCCTTGGGGTTGCGACATCATTCGGACCCGCGATTCCTGAATCGTACGAAAGGTGGCTTGTGCGACCCTGGCAGGGGCCTGCGCGGTGAGTGTTAGAAATACCCCTCCAGCTGGATAGGAATTCGATTCGAATCGCCGTCGCTCCCGGTTAGTGAGCACTTGACTTGAGCAGCGGCAACGTAGATTCCATTAAATTGAACGGATGGTTAATTGGATAACGATGGAAATGTTGCCTCAATTTATACCTGCTATGGTTAATATTGTTTGCTCCTAATAAAGTGAGTGCTCTAGTACAGGTTCTAATATAGATGATAGGTTAATGATAATTAACTTGATGCTTAAGCATTAATGATTACTTATCCATATTAAGCTTTTATGCCAAATGTTGTCAAGCTAGCCCACTTTATATCAGCCTTGCATAATCCTTGGTGTCACTTTATTTCTGGTTTTTGACGGGTAAGTCTAGCTGAGTACATTGTCGTACTCAGGGTTTTATCCCCACTTGTTGCAGGTTGTGATGTATCATGGCGACTGCAAGAGTTGGTTGGCTCCTGCCTTAGAGGCGGAGTGTGATCACGGGCATGATCCTTCTGAGTTATCTTCTCTCTAATGCTTTTGTTGGAAGTCGACCGTGGTACTGGCATGTATTTGAAATAAGATTAATGTTAGTTTCAAATTACTTTGCTTCCGCTACTTTTGAACTTAAGTTGTAATAACTATGTTAACTCCGATGTATATTAAACTACTTGTGAAATAATTGTAACATGTGACTTGTTATGTTGAATCACTACGATCTTGGCTTGTAAGAGTTGGTTGATTTGAAATCCCGCGTGATTTCATTGGACTACCGGAGTTATATGGGCTCAAGTGCGAGAATTTGATCACTTCGGTGATTGTTTTTGTACTTGTGCTCTTATAATTTGGACGGTTCCGTTACAGCTGGTATCGGAGCAAGATTCAACATTAAACTTGTCATATGTGTATTTAAAACAAATGTTTTATTTTATAAAATCAGTTTTATCAACTTATAGCTATATATAGGTTTGTCAAATCTAAATTTTTAAACCTAAGTATGCCAGTGGTCAATTTCCTTATGCCCATATAAGGATTATTAGGTGGCTTATATAAGTACTAACTTGGGGGTTTTTCATTTATGCATCTACGCCCAGGCCAAGGTATGTATGTGTGATGACTCTCCCACACTATGCTACCCGGTGTGTTAGATTAGAGGTAGCCTTCATATATGAAATAGCCATATATGTCGCTAGTTTACTTTTATGCAACATCGCACCTACGCTCAGGTAAGTGTGAGTTGTGAGAGCATGACCGTACAACCTGCGGTCTAGGGGAGAGATAGTTTTGGTTACTGGATTATTTACATGTTACACACATGTATATATGAAGGTACTTAATTGTGGGAGATTGATGATTCGGGTAGTTTTGGTGCTACATGTACGTATACAGGGGTATATGTATATGGGAGTACTTAGAATTTTACTTTCCTGTTTTCATTGTGTGCCATATATTGGGGAATTGTTGGGCTGCAATGAAACTTTTCTGCAGGTACGCTAACCACGAATGCGTAAGTCGAATGTAGCTGACGACTAGCTATATATCGAGAGAGTGCGTGTTATGCCACCGACATAGAACGTGATCGCCACTTTAGGTTGGCAGTCTTGTGAGGACGAATAGGACGAAGCATGCATCTTCATGATTGTTGCCTTATGCATAGCTATGCTCCTCTCACCCTTATTCTATATTAGGTAACTTGTGATTGATGTGGTACACTATCTTCCTTGTGTGGAGTAAAACAAGAATGTCTTACTCCATGTTGTTTGAGAAAAGTGTGTGCTTAGCCTTGCTAGAAATAAGTGTGGTTATATGCTTGAAACGACATATGTACTCTAGCTTAGCCTAGTGGTGGATATGTTGTTCACCTAAGTGTTTGCAAATGCTCTAGACCTCACTTAAGTAATTGTCATTCTCATTAATGAATTAAATTGTTTGGTCTAAGGTAACAAAAATTTAGAGCTACTATAATAACATGTTTGTGTGCTCTCTTGTTAAGTAGAACAAAGGCAAGCTTTGTTTTGCTTGTTGGACTTTGGCTGCTAGAACGATTCTGTTGTAGGGATGCTTTCATGATCATAATGGTGTTTTCTGTAGTTATAGAGAATACCAAAGCTGTAGATAACTTACTTATCTATCTTGTCCTAAAATTTTATGACACTAGGCCTTATGGTTTGGGAGTTATAAATTTTAGAAGTTTGTTGTCAAAATCTGCTCATGTTCAGAATAGATCTGAATGTTTGGTTTATTTGACCTATGTGCATAAGGAATCATGTCTTGGAGATAATAGAACAAGTGTAGTACTTTTTCTAAGCTTTTCAAAATGTCCTATAGCACTAATTGTGGTGGTCTAAATCTCTAGTTATGAGCTTGCAAAGGGAAATGGCAGAATCTGTCCAAATCTGGGCAGAGATGTCTTCATTTTCTTGTTTGGCCTTGTTAGCTATAGAATCATCTTAATATGATATTAAGAAAGTTATAGACAACTTAATAAGCTTTACATAAAGTTAAGGGTCAGCCTTGTTGTGTCCCTAGAACTCCAGTTTTGCATTTTTGAAGTTCTTGTCAGTTTTCTGTCCATATTGGTACAGATCTGAAACATTAGTAATTTTGGTCATGTTAAGCTATGAATTAGTTTTTGGTATGAATAACTAAAGTGTAGTCATCTTCCTAAGCTCTCTAGAAAGTCTAGGATCACCTTTGTGGGATGTCTATAACCTCAGTTATGGTTGAAACAAGTAACTACTGCGTTGCTGTCCAGATTCTAGGCACATTCTAAGTTGGCTTCCTTAGCTAGCGTTGTTTTGAGCTGAACTGGTAGTTAGTTCATGCTTGAGATAAATGATTGTTTTAGGTGAGCCTTGTGCATTGTATTGGTTGCTTAAGCCATTCGTTTGAATTTTCTCAAATGACTGTTTGATTGTGATGTTGTATGTGTGCTTGTTATCTAGGTAGTGCCCTAGTTGTCACCTCGTTTGTCCTCGGTGAGCATACGAGGGTCGCATAGCTTTATCCTAGAACAACGTTCACATTACGTAATTGTATGGTTGTTGTCTTCAATTAGGTTCTCTCTCTTAGGAGCCTGAGCCTGTAGACTTGGTGGTTATCCCTTGAATGTTTGTATCCATACCGTTGCTTGACCGAAAGTCCAAAGTTTTGTTCTCCTATATGTTTGTCTAAGCCGTGGATGTTTTCCAACCCTTTTTTGTGAAGACCCTTATCGACTGACCAACCAAGTTAACTTTTATCAACGCTAGCCTTTGACCATGATTCGTACGTTGCCAGTTGTGGAGACCGCACCCAAATTTATGTTGGACCTTCCGGTTGCCTCTCCCAAAGGTTAGCTAGTATGACGCAACGTCTCTTTGCTGCGGTCTCAAAATCATTTGCTTGCAAATTGTGTAGTACCACCTTATCAACTCAATCTTTGAGTGGTACCTCAATTTTGTCCATGAAGTTTGCTTAAGCCATCCCCAACCTTCCCAAGTCTCGAGATAATTATCAGTCTTGATCTCATGTTGTTGCTCAACATGATCAAATCTCCTGTTAATCTTTTATCTGGTACTCCCCCTCGGTGGACGCAAGTCGTGCGTAGGAATTACGTAAAAATCGCCAAGCTCAGTCACCTTCGGCAATGGAGCTATGTTCTCTTGTGAGGCGTTTTGATCTGTGAATAGCTTCCCTATTGATTCTAAACCTTATGACTACCTTTGCTTGCTATTCTTTCCTTGTATAATGCTTGTTTTTACCACCCCAAAATGTATCACTTGAAATTTCACCTTGGTGATGTGATCGGTAATGGTGTTATGAGTAGCAACTAACGGTGCCGCGACGAAACCGAGAGCCTCCTGTGGGCGGCCGACACAAGGTTGTGCTGCTCGGCACGCGCTGGTATCGTGGTTTCTAGTCATGATCCATTGCGGAACAATAATCAACGTGTTATTCTCAGGTGAACTCTTCCTTGGTTATCTCCCCATATCATATCTAAGATCCATATCTTAGACCAAAAGTAGTGGAGTTTCCTTCTGAAGTTGCTAAGAGGATAACCTTTAAAGGACAGGTCACTGACATAAACATTAACAGACCACAATAGGTGGTAGGCAAGTGACTCTCCTTAGTTGTTCCAGTATTGGCAACTCAATCTAGTGAGCAACGTATCTCATCTCTGTTGGATAAAAGGGACACCCAACACTTAATGTTGGACAAGTCATCCGTTGGATAAGACTCGATCGTCACATTATGCAAATTTTAACCTTTGTATACATAATGACCATACAATCGAAATCACTATCTCTGGTGTGACTCCTTATCTGCTGGCTTCGACGGCAATCATTTGCTCTACATCAACAACAATTGTTGTGATCAAGAGTGGATAGTTGGAACTTTTTAGTGTTGAGAGACAACTGATTAGTTACTAATAGGAAGGTTAATCTCCAGCTAGGTAACGACTCTTTGGTAACTACGAAGGCTATGTCTTACAGAGCAATAACCAACAAGAAGTTAATCAACTAGCCAACAACTCGAGTGATATTCTATCTTTTAGAGCCATTGTGATCAAGTCAATTCCGTCTTGGACAATCACACAGATAGTGCAAGGTGTTCTATTAGCTAAAGCGAAGAATTAGAGAAAACATGACATAATTTCAAATTAGTATCCATGTGCCCTTAGGTGCCACACATGGTTTGTTCATCACTCCATGGGACGATCTCTTAAGTGGTCTTAAGGATCCTGTTGGACACCCTTTCGCTTTGCTTTTATGTTCTCTCATCAACAATTATTGGGACAATCAAGGGTTCTACGAGTAAATTTGCAAATCAAAAGCAATTTGAAAAGTGTCAAACAACAGATTTCCCATCTTAGAGCTCCTGTTTGATCCCAAAGAGGAAGCCTAAGGTGAAAGTTGGCCTGACAAAGTTGCTACGCTGCAAGTCAACTCAATTTACAGTACAACTAAGTCACCAAGGAAAATTTTACTCAATCGCTTGGTGGTAAACTACTCCCCGCGGTTTAGTAAAGATTACAACTTTTGTTGTCCTTAAGGCCTTGCTACGTCTTTCTTTGGGAATTATTTTCCAATGATGACATACTTCGGTACCTTATAAATGTTTTTACCCAAGAGGTTGCATCTGATTCAACCCAGATAACTGTTTTCTTTGGATAAAAGAATCTTCTTAGGTAACATTTGGCAGAAATACGAAGCCGACAGAGTCAGCTATCACATTCACTAATCCCTCGATGGACTCAGATAATACAGTGTTGTCATCAGAGAAAGAGAACTGCACACATGGAACCTCAAGTAGTTGTTCATTTGTGGATATCTGAATGATTGAACATTTACGACCAACATAGACCCT
Source organism: Saccharum spontaneum (assembly GCA_022457205.1). Taxonomy (NCBI): domain Eukaryota; kingdom Viridiplantae; phylum Streptophyta; class Magnoliopsida; order Poales; family Poaceae; genus Saccharum; species Saccharum spontaneum. Next base: position 29,939,529 of record CM039607.1, read on the forward strand.
GTCTATTGGTTAGTCAGTATCCTATAGCCTCAGAGTATATTGGTCGCCTATGATCTCACCCTTTTGGAAGGTTGTGCTCAAGCCATTTTGGTAGAGGACTGCTTTTCAAACTTTGTGAACATAGAGTCATTCTGATGAGTATACTTCTGAAGATTTTGGTCTAATGTAAAGTTCATATGGCCTATGATATGCTCATGAGAGAGTCAGATACTTGTGAGCGGTTCACTTATGGACCAAATGATCTCCGTACACTGAGAATGCAGTATGTGCCATCTTGGATTCCTCCCAAAGTAACAATGCTTCATGGAAGTCAATGAAGGAAATTCTTCAGACAAACTTTACCATGAAGAGTAAGTATCAGAAAGTGCCTTTGGCCAAATTATTCACCGATGTTGAAGCTTGGTAGCTGAATGCTATAGCAAATGTTGGGACTAGATAACGTGTCTCTCTTCCTTAAAAGATCTTCCATTCCGAATCTCGGGACGCGATTCTTTTAAGGGGGGAGGGCTGTAACACCCCAGGTGTTATCTTGGCTAGTTTAGGCACTAACCTTGCATAGCTTAGCATGATCCACTCCTATCATGAACCTAGCATCTTGTTGATCAAGCTCAAGTGATGAAACATTCATTTTGAACTAGTGAACACCTCTGTTCACTATTGAAACATAAGATGGTACTTAAGTGCTGTTATGCATGGTATGCCTTGACCATGTGTCCTCTGTACAAGTACTTGTTGTACATGTTGGTAGACAGCTTTGTAATGGGGGATCATCATGTAAGGAGGCCCTGAATCAGGTGAAACACAATGGTGAAACATATGTAACAATTATTGTTATTTTATGCTTCCATTATGTGTTAATTAGGGATATTGTGTAAATGGTAATGGTGGTGGTCTAACATGTGCTCTAGCACCTTAACTATGCTTAGGGTACCTATTGGAGCAATGTTCACGTTGACCATATTGCCTAATTAAGCTTCTAATCATCAGTTTGACCTAACTTGACCCTAGGAGCTCTTTTGCTTCCCTAGTTAAAAAGTGCTTCAAGATGAGTTTGCATGTTGATGCACCTTTAAACAAAAGTGTACCAAAATTGTTGCGGAACAAAAGTCCTTTAATGAGCATCTCATGAAAATGGCTGGAAAATGCGCAAATGGGGCCCTCAAGTCAGGATTTCATATTGTTCCACACTTAGAAAATATTCTAAGTCTAAACCAACATTTCAGTTTCATGTGCACTACTTTGGAGCACTATATCTCTCAAACTAAGCAGAACCAGCTCGAGGTTGTATTGGCAACTTTGTAGATCTCATGTAGCTCTACACTTTTGTAAATTGCACCTTGAGCTAAATCGAAACGGATTGAGAACTACAGGAACGAGAAGGGGGCGGATTCAGTCGGTTGGAGAGGGACTGAATCGTTCTTCAGTTTGAAATGGAGCTGAGCTCGTGGCCGACCGGTTTCAGGCCGCTTGCGCCGCGTGGCGTCGGTACGTCGGCGGGAGGCCACGACGCCTGGCCAGGGGCGCGTTAAGACGACGCCAACTCGCTGCTCTGCCCTATTCACTTCTCCTTTCCCTTCTTGCTCACGCCGAAGCGGAGAAGTTCACCGTCGCGCCGCCGCGAGCTCCGGTGAGCTCGTGCGCGTGAACCACCGTGCCTCAGCCCACCCAACTCCACCTAAAGCTCCGCATTGCTCTGCTCTTCATCGACATCGCCTTGCGTTGGGGGGAAAGTCAAGCCTTAGGGAGCAGTTCTCGATTTCCTCTTCACTGGTGCTCGGTCCGCCATGGACGGAGTTCGAACTCCGCGCGGCCAGCCTCACCAAATCTCCCTCTTCTATAGCTTGTTCCTGTTTCCGAGTAGCATTAGGGTGTAGATCATGAAACCCTAGCGAATCGAAGCTCTACTGAGTTCATCGCCTCGGAACGGGCCTCGACGCCGCGCGCGTCCGCCATTGCCGCCCAAGAGCTTGAGTCCAATCTCTTCATGTCCATGCATTCTTTGGTAAATTCGATCGATGTCTAGGGTTTCTGGGTTAGTATTCTTGTTGTGTGCTTGATGGAACCGCCAGCCGGAGTTTCACCGGAGCGGAACGCTGCGGCCCCGCCGCCGTCGGCAATGCCCCCCCCATGGAGCCGCCGCGCACGTGGTCAGCAGGCCACCGACCGCCTCGGACCGCACTACGGACGCCTATGGACGCGCCTCGCCGCCCTGGAGCTTTTCCACCACTTCCCCGCGGCCGCCGACGACCTCACCGGCCGGAGATGGCCGGCGGCAAACCTCCTCTGTTTCCGGTGAACGGAGGAAGCCGACATCCTCTCTCCCTGTCTCTCCGTGGGTCTTTGACAGGCGGGCCCGACAGAACAGTGGGTCCCTCGCGTCAGTTAAGTAGTGTTTGGTTTGGGGTACAGATTCGGGTGCGCCTAGCATTTTCCATAGGGTTTAAGTAATTCCGATTTTGAATTTCAGATTTCATGTAAATCTTTAAATATTCATATCTCATGCTAGGAGACTCCAAAAATAGTAAAAGTGGACTTTTTGGAAACCTTGGGAAAAGATCTATGCAGTGGAGCCATAATATGTTACATGTTTGTAGATATTTCTGATGTCTTTATTTAAACCTTAAAAATGCTCCAAAAATGCTTACCAACTTGAGCAGAGCCATATCTAGAGTTTTAGAACTCCAAAAATGATTATTCTTGTTTTGTTAATTTTGTGATGACATGTACTTGCTAGGAAAAATATTAAACACACTAATTGTTCACTGTTTTCTTATGGTTTTGATTGGACCTTGATAAATAAGGAAATCCATATTATTTTGCTTGTCATTTTATATCTTGAGTTGTGATGCTCCAAATGATGTGAAATTTTTATGGCAGTCTTGTCATGATATGTATGTACTGTGATATAAATTTCATGGTCATTGCTTATGGTATGCTCAAGTTATTGATTTAACTTGTTTATAGCTTGATAAATAGCTTATAAATAATATATAAATGATAAAATAAAAAATGTTGTTCCATTACCTTAGTATGATGTTTCTCTATCATATTGATTTATAATATGGCCTTGCGTTCACAGAAAATATTGAGGTTTAGGTTTAATTTGCTCTTACATGATTTATTGCTATAGCAATTTGTCTTTTTCATAGAGGTTGATATACATGTCCAAATGGTCTCAAATTTGGACAGTAGACTTTTGGAAGCATTTGTGGGCCACTGTAATTTTGGTAGAATTTGTGGTACACTTTTGATAGGTGTTCATAATCCCACCTAATTATCTAAGTAAATTAAGAAAATGTATTAAAAGAATTTATTTAGGAATAGACACTATGTTTTCTGGTGTTCATTAGTCATGTGTGACATGTTGGTAAAGTTAATTTTGCCCAATTATATGTTTGCAACATAAGTTAGTATTTATTTCTTGCAAATGTGGTTTCTGGACAGATCTGGGAACTTAGCAAAGTTCTTCATGATAATGTGCTTTGTTGTAAAACTTGTTTATACAAAAGTTGTAGATAATTTATGTATCTAGCTGCTGTTAAAATTTGGTATCATTTGGTCAAGTAGTTTTTGAGTTATAGCTGTTTAAAGTTAGGGTACAGAATTGCTTGCTCTCTGTTTGTCAGGAACAGATTCTGGAACTTTGTAATTTTGACTTATTTAACTTTGGAATCAGGCTTAAGTGATATTAAATGAATTGTAGATAATTTCATAAGCTTTCTATAATGTCTTCTTGCAAGTCATTTGGATTTGTAGAACTCCAGATATGATTGATTTACTCAGCTACTGCATGTATGTCTAGAATTGTTGAAAATACATAGATGCTTGATTGCTTTGCTTGCTTATTATTAAGTGTGATTATGTCCTTGGTGATGAAGTTAGTACACCTGAGGCTTTGTAAATCTTGAGTTATGTTTGGTATTGCTTCCCTTGCTATCTTAGCATAACCTTGTACTTGCCTTGTTTAGTGTGTGATGCATCATCTATTACATTCTCATATATTCATACACTTGCATCTTGCATCTCATTTAGGTACGCTAGATGCGCCACGTGAAGGACGTGATGTGGAGCTAACCAGAAGCTGGTGTTGGCGGATCTATCCCAAAGATAGAAAGACTGGACAAGTGATAGATTGGAGGTTGCTCGCCAAGTGACTTCATCTAACATACTCTAACTTGAGTCGGACCCCAGGCAAGCCCCGGAGCATTATAAGCCTCCTACATTCAAAAGAAATTAATTATATATATGTTATAAGTATTGTTGCATTAAGTGGTAGGAGTTGGTTGAAAACCTTGCTGCATTATATCATTCCTTGTCCAGATATATGAATCCCTGAATCCTACATAGACTAGGATCGAATAGATGCTTAGCCCTGCTTTAAGCGGTAGAAGTCAGATGATTTCCTGTCACCTGCGAGATATAGGGATATCCATATATGGCACGGTTGGCTATATTGCTATCGTGGAATGGAACCATGTGTTAATAAAATGAAATGAGACCGGGCGGGATGACGATAGTGAAGCAACAAGGCATGGAGGTCTTGGGTGTGGATCTATCCCCGTCTGAGTCGTTTAAGGACCGATTCGCTGTACGTCCTTGAGTCATGTTGAACGCAGTCTAACACTTAGTTGGCCGGATAAGTCGTTCCGACCGCGAAGCCGAGTAATATGATTCAGGCCGGGAATCGAATGGTAGGTTGCTTCTTGGAGGAGAGAAAGGATGTGCTTGGGGACATTGGCGTGAGACCAAGGGGGGGTTAGAGTCCCTATCACCTGGCAGAGTGTCGCCCTTGGGGTTGCGACATCATTCGGACCCGCGATTCCTGAATCGTACGAAAGGTGGCTTGTGCGACCCTGGCAGGGGCCTGCGCGGTGAGTGTTAGAAATACCCCTCCAGCTGGATAGGAATTCGATTCGAATCGCCGTCGCTCCCGGTTAGTGAGCACTTGACTTGAGCAGCGGCAACGTAGATTCCATTAAATTGAACGGATGGTTAATTGGATAACGATGGAAATGTTGCCTCAATTTATACCTGCTATGGTTAATATTGTTTGCTCCTAATAAAGTGAGTGCTCTAGTACAGGTTCTAATATAGATGATAGGTTAATGATAATTAACTTGATGCTTAAGCATTAATGATTACTTATCCATATTAAGCTTTTATGCCAAATGTTGTCAAGCTAGCCCACTTTATATCAGCCTTGCATAATCCTTGGTGTCACTTTATTTCTGGTTTTTGACGGGTAAGTCTAGCTGAGTACATTGTCGTACTCAGGGTTTTATCCCCACTTGTTGCAGGTTGTGATGTATCATGGCGACTGCAAGAGTTGGTTGGCTCCTGCCTTAGAGGCGGAGTGTGATCACGGGCATGATCCTTCTGAGTTATCTTCTCTCTAATGCTTTTGTTGGAAGTCGACCGTGGTACTGGCATGTATTTGAAATAAGATTAATGTTAGTTTCAAATTACTTTGCTTCCGCTACTTTTGAACTTAAGTTGTAATAACTATGTTAACTCCGATGTATATTAAACTACTTGTGAAATAATTGTAACATGTGACTTGTTATGTTGAATCACTACGATCTTGGCTTGTAAGAGTTGGTTGATTTGAAATCCCGCGTGATTTCATTGGACTACCGGAGTTATATGGGCTCAAGTGCGAGAATTTGATCACTTCGGTGATTGTTTTTGTACTTGTGCTCTTATAATTTGGACGGTTCCGTTACATATGTCTTGTGAAAGTATTCAAACAAGTTAGTTTCAAGTTTGATTCACATTTGATGAAGTATAGCTCAAGTGATTGAAATCTGTCCTTTATTACTAAATCTGAGCTAGTTGTGATCTTAGCCATATTTGAGTGATCAAATCTATTTGGATTGGCTTGAAATTTGGTATGCATTCTCTAGACTTATGGTATAAGATGCTGTACAAATTTCATGAAAATTGGATAAGAGATGCTTTGGATTTGGAGTGGATCTTGTCAGCTATAGTGCAGCAGTTTTCAGCATGTAGCAGTGGTGGAAGAATTGAAATCTGGTAGCAATCTAGAAGTTAAATGAAGCTCAAATATTTATAGCTGCTAGATGACTTAGTGAAGCAAATCTCCACCAAATTTCATGGCATTTGGATCTGTACATTTTGAGATATGAATTTTTCATTGAAGGGTACGGAATCTATCAGAAAAGTGATAATTATTGGATTGATTTGGAGTCACTTTGATTGAAAGGTCCTCAAGTTAGAAACATGTTTATAAATGGTTGAGGTACGTAAGTTTAGTTTTGATTAAGCTAGAAGCATGAGAAGCAAGTAGTACAAGGCTATTAGATTGTGGAGTGTACTTGGCACACATTTGGTACTCAAATTGAAGATCAAGATCAAACTCAAGATGAAGATGATGTTTAAGTTCTAGTGACAATTGAAGATTATTTGGTAGAAAGAAAATGACTTAAATAAGTAGAATGAAAAGGACTTAAAGAAGGATTCAAGGTTACTCATTAAATTAAGTCCATCACTTGGATCAATCAATCAAGTTATTTCAAGTGAGTATCAAGAATGGTTCTTTGGAGAGAGGTCCTTCTTCCTAGTGTAGGGGCTTGCTGCCTTTTGTAGGTAAACCAAGTATGGTACTTGGAAGGCTAACGTGGAAGTGGTGATCTAAGGGACATTTGAGATGCTTAGTTGAAGAAATCAAAAGGGTTGATCTAGAGAGCAAGCAACACTGATAAAGAGAGCAAATTATTAGAATTCAAGTGGTATTCTCATGCAAGCATTGATCAAAAGAGAAAGCAAGCCAACCACAACTCAAGATAGTGCACTTGATCATTATTTCATATTGGTGAAGAATAGATTTCTCTATTGATGATTGATCTTCACTAAGCTATAAATTGGACTTAACATTGCTATTGCGGAGCTAAATTAGAATCTAATGACTATCCTCTACTCCAACATAGCAAATGTATCATTGTAATGTGCATGATCATTTCATCCCTTACTAGAATGCAGTTAGTGCATATAGTACATGCCTATTAGGATCATGCATAACAAATGAAAAGTTTTAAATTCATAGTCTACCGCTATTGCTTGAATGATTAGTTGATCTTGTGGTAAGCATATGAGTTTGTTCATGAGTGAGTGAACCCAAGTACTTGATTTAATTTGGATTGCAAACAAGTGGCAAGTACAACATTGGCAAGATAACCCTTTTAAGAGGTATGAAGAAGCTTGTCATTAGTTCAAACCGGACTTGGAAGCTTAGACAAATCAATTTAGTTCAAGTCAACCATAGAAGCTCATGATAGTGATAAGAGTACAAGCACACGACAACAATGCAAATGGATTGTAGTTTGGTTGTTTCAAGTGGTATCTAGACTCAATTGATTTAACAAGTGGTATTCACAAGTGGTGTCTAGATCAACTCACAAATGATATCCTACAAGTGGTACTCATGAAGATAGCAAAGGTTCAAGAAATGGTTTTTATTGACAAATCCAACAAGTGGTTCCATACTAGAAAATTCTTTCAAGTGGTATCACATCTACATGTGGTATCAATCATGCAAGACGATGGTTCCACAAGTGATGCTCAACTTTAAGTGATCATCAAATGAAGAATGCATCCCTCACCTACAAGAGCTCATGTTTATCAAGTGAATGACCCATGCTATGACATAGGGGGAGGTGTCCCACCAATTGGTATCAAGGTCAAAGATCCTATGTGTGGTATCTCAAGAGCTATATAAAGTGGTGTCATTCCAACATATGTGGTGGTGTCCATCAAAAATAAAGATTCAAGTGTCAACCATCTACCCCAATGCTAGCCTTTGCATCAAAGAGAAGCACACCTTTTATGGAAATTGATGACAAAGGGGGAGAGATTAGTACAAAGATATCATGGAAAGTTGGATTTGGACATGGATAATGGACAAGAGGGAGCAACATTGAGGAATTGGGAAGGATCAAAATTCTTGGACAAGAGAAGCACACAAGTAGGGGGTGCAAGCTCATGAACTTGTTTGATTGCATTTGATATGTGCATATTCATGTGCTTGCATTGCATAAGTTTTTAAATTTGATATGCGTGCTTGTGTGGTGTATGCTAGTTGTAGAACTTGAATGGTGATTTGATAACTAGCATGCATAGGATGGTAGCTAGACTTGTACTTCTAAATGTGATACTAGAACTTTGCTTATAATGTTGATTGCATGGGGTTTCTAGTATTTTTGTTGTCTAGCTACTCATGGTGCTAAGGATGAACTTAAAAGTGCAACTCCGATTGGTATCATGCTTCAAAGGTTTATTCTATACACCTTAGCATCATTAGTAGTAATTACTCTCCCACAACTCCAATATATGCATATGTGTGAGCTTCAAACTAAACACTATAGCACATATGTAGGGGGAGCTAATACAACCAATTCTGGTTAGTGGTACTTGTCCAAAATCATTTACACATGGTCAAATTGCTTGGGCAAGCAACATGAATCCAAAAGTGCTTAAATTCTATATCTTTGTAGAGTTGTCATCAATTACCAAAAAGGGGGAGATTGAAAGGTCCTTGTTTGGTTTTGGTAATTGAGTGACAACCTTAGGTGGACTAATATGTGTTTGAGTGAGATACACATGTGATTAGTCCACAAGTACATGTGTGTGAGCAATACATGCCATAGAGGTGAAATGGCTTGGATATGTTGCAAAGCTCACACATGTGATAAAGGAGCTCATTGCATATGAGACATGACATTGAGTCATGTGACTAAGGTGGAGAAGATCAAGACAAGACTTGGCTCGATGAACCGGTTGCAAGTGTGAAGGGCAAGTTGAGTGATGACTTGGCACTGATGGACCGAAGCAACGGTGAAGAGCAAGCGAAGTCAAGATCGATGAACCAATATGGTCACATGATAATATGGAGTGGATCATATCATTTGTGATTGGTTGGTGCATGTGTTGCATCAACATTGGAGGAGATGGAATGGAATGCGTAAGGCAAAGGTATATTTGTAGGGCATTTCATTTCATCGGTCAAAGGTTGTGTAGAGAAGCGCATGACCAGGTTTAGGATAGATGGCCGTACTATCAAGAGGGGCAAACTTGTTTGCGTGGTTAATTTGGTTTTAGTAATCTTGTTAGTCACATTGCTTAGTTTGTGTAGCTAAGTAATTTGCGCTCTCTAATTTGGCTTGTGTTGCCTTGTTATTGAGCATTGTTAGTGAGCTTAGGTGGCTTTGTGCTTTTGCTTACTAATTGTGTAGGAGCTCCCTCGGTTGCTTGAGTACTAGTTGCATAGGTTTGTGTGACCTTGCTAACTAGAATTGTTTAGGTAAGCTCTAGCTAGCCCGGCACCTTAGTTGTTTAATTAGTATCTTTGCAAGGTGCTAGATAGCTTAGATAGAGGGGTGTAGTCTTGGCTAGACAGATAGTTTAAATTCTGCATTTGTTTCGGTTAGCCAGTGCGATTAAGTTTTAGAAAGGACTATTCACCCCCCTCTAGTCCGCCATCTCGACCCTAAAACTGTGGGGGAGGAATTTTGTGTGGCACTAGACTGGACTGCATGGAAGGTCATGAGGTATGCTACTAGGTGTGAATCTAGATGTTTGCGATGTTGGTAGTATAGAGGAGGGAGACTTCATCAAGTTTCACCTCATGAATAGAAGTGATGACTTTCACTGGTGCTTAGTAGCAGTCTATGGGGCGGCTCAACTAGAGTTTAAAGAGAAATTCCTAACTGAGTTAGTACAGGCATGCAGAAAAGTCTCTCTCCCCTACTAGTTGGCGGAGACTTTAACATATCAGAAACCCAAGTGAGAAAAACAATGATAACTACGATGGCCGATGGCCCTTTTTATTGAACGCCATCATAGATGGGCTAAATTTAAGGGAGATCGAGATGTCGGGAAGAAAATTCACTTGGGCCATTTCCAAAAATGTCCCAACCTACGAAAAATTAGATTTGGTACTAGCCAGCATGGAATGGGAACAAAAATCCCCCTAGTCACTGTTGATGCACTGAATAGGGAAATCTCCGATCACACTCCCCTTCTGCTTTGCACAGGCGAGAGGGTGCAAAGAAGTAGCCAACCTGAGTTCAAATTTGAACCTAGTTGGTTCCTTCTAAAGGATTTTTTCTAGACGGTCACGAGGATTTGGAGTAGTGTAGATTATGGATCAACCCCAGTGAAGAGATGGCAAAATAAGATTAGAAGGTTAAGGCAATTCTTGAGAGGATGGGCAAGAAATGTGAATGGAAATTTTAGAAAAGAAAAGGAGGAGCTGTTTCAGCTAGCTGGGGAACTGGATATAAAAGCAAAATCCTAGATATTGAGCCAGCAAGAGCTAGACCTGAAGCAAAGTGTGAAGAAAGAATCGCACAATTGCTTCGGGAAAAAAATTAAATGGTTCCAAAGAGCAAAAACTAAGGATTTTCTAGAAGGGGACAACAATACTAAATATTTCCATATGGTGGCCAATGGAAAGAGAAGGAAAACAAGGATTTTTCAGCTTGAACAAGAAGGGGAAGTAATTGAAGGACAGGAAAACTTAAAAGTTTTCATAACAAAATATTATAAGGATTTGTTTGGGTCATCACAGAGAAATAACTTCTTTCTTGATGAATCACAAATAAATGATATACCTCAGATTAATGAGGAAGAAAACAAATTATTAATAGAAGAGTTTACAGAAAAAGAGGTAAGAGAAGTGATTTTCCAAATGAAACATAATAAGGCACCAGGCCTTGATGGCTTCCCGGCAGAGTTTTACGAAGTTTTCTAGTCTCTCATTAAAGATGACTTAATGGCCATGTTTAGAGAGTTGCATGCTGATATTTTACCTCTGTTCAACCTGAATTTTGGTATAATTACTCTGATCCCAAAGCAAAAGGAAGTCAAACAAATCCAACAATATAGGTCTATTTGTATGCTCAATGTGAGCTTTAAGATATTTACTAAGGTATTGGCTAAGAGGCTAACTGCAGTGGCAGACAAAGTAGTGAGACAGTCACAAACAACTTTTATGCCAGGAAGAAACATTCTAGAAGGAGTTGTGATATTGCATGAGACAATTCATGAACTGCACAAAAAGAAGAAAAATGGGGTCATACTAAAATTGGACTTCAAAAAAGCCTATGATAAAGTCAATTGGTCCTTTGTGCAGCAAACTCTTAGGATGAAGGGTTTTCCGCTTATTTGGTGCAAATGGATCGAAGACGTTATGAGTCGAGGAAGTGTGGGGATCAAAGTGAATGAGGAGGTCGGTCAGTACTTCCAGACCAGAAAAGGACTGAGGCAGGGAGACCCCCTCTCTCCTATCCTTTTCAATTTGGTCGCAGACATGTTGGCTATCCTTGTTTCGAGAGCAAAAAATTGTGGCCAGTTTAGAGGCTTGGTACCTAACCTAGTTGATGGGGGGCTGTCTATTCTGCAGTATGCAGATGACATGATTTTGTTTTTGGAGGATGACTTAGAGGCTAGAAACCTTAAATTGGTGCTGGTAGCCTTTGAAAAGTTGTCGAGCTTGAAAATCAACTTTCACAAGAGTGAACTATTTTGCTTTGAGGCGGCTAAAGACCAAGGAAAGGAGTATGTGGAGCTTTTCGGTTGTGTAGAGGGAAGTTATCCCTTCAGATACCTAGGGATCCCAATGCACTATTGAAAACTTTCAAACAAACATTGGAGTTCAATAGAAGAGCGCTTCCAGAAGAAACTTAGTAGTTGGAAAGGGAAGCTTCTTTCCTCGGGGGGTAGATTAGTGTTGATTAACTTGGTCCTGTCGAGTCTACCGATGTTCATGATGTCGTTTTTTGTTATCCCTAAAGGGGTAAGGAAAAGACTAGATTACTATCGATCTAGGTTTTTCTGATAATGTGATGAACACAAAAAGAAGTACAGGTTAGCAAAGTGGAGTATACTCTATAAACCAAGGTGCATGGGGGGACTCGGGATATTAGATTTGGAAGTTCAGTACAAGTGTTTACTTAGTAAATGGTTGTTCAAGCTTTTTAATGATGACCTATGGCAGGAGGTACACAAAAAGAAATACATCAAAGACAAGTGCTTGTCTCATATAGAAAAACGCCCCAGAGATTCACATTTCTGGTCAGGTTTGATGGAGATAAAGGATTTGTTACTACAACAGGGAAGGTTCAGGGTTAACAATGGCCACCAAACAAGATTTTGGGAAGATGTTTGGGTTGATCAGAAACCGCTAAAGTGGCTGTTCTAGGATTTGTACAGGATAGTAAGGAAAAAGGGGGTTTCGGTAGCCAGCATACTTAGTTCGACCCCGCTGAATGTCTCGTTCAGACGGGGAATAGTGGGGGAGAGACTGAAAGAGTGGCTTAAGCTAGTCTCACTAGTGCTACCGGTTAATCTAAATAATGATAAAGATATCTTTATTTGGCATATAAAGAAAAAATGGGATTTTTTCAACACAGTCGATGTATAGAGAGATCATGAAAGAGGGAAACTGTCATGTCTGGAAAGCAAAGCAGCCATTAAAAATTAAAATTTTCTTTTGGTACTTAAAAAGAGGGGTAATTTTAACAAAAGATAATTTATTGAAGAGAAGATGGAAAGGGGATCCTAAATGTGATTTCTGTGGTTTGGATGAAAATATTCAACATCTTTTTTCAATTGTCGTGTGGCTAGATTTGTTTGGAATACGCTATTTATCACCTTTAACTTTCAACCACCAAAAAGTACTTCACATTTGTTTGGATCTTGGATAAGGAGATTTGCTCTAGGGCTAAGGAACCAAATAATAGTGGGAGTAGCGGTCATCTGTCTTATGGTTGAATAGAAATGATGCGGTGTTTCAAAAACTAGTTACTAACTCTCCTTTGCAGGTAATCTTCAGGGGAACTTTTTGGATCAGGCAATGGTCATTGATGTCTAAATAGGAAGAGGAAGAGGGAAGAATGTTGAAAGAGGGTTGCAGACGTTTAGAAGGCGTGGTGCTACAACATTTTGGTTCTAGTGAGTGGAAGAAGAGGATAGGAGTTTAATGCCTGCGTTTTTGATCTGCCTTATCTTGAAGCTGGGAGTGTAGGGTTGTCTTGTTCGTGTTCAGTGGCGGTTTGGACATTTTGTTTTGTTGCCTTCCTTTGTAAGGTCACCTTGGTTTGTCAGGTTTTTTCTGATTAGCAGAAACTTGTCAGGTTTGCCCGCCTAGCGGAAACTTGGGCTCAGTCCCTTTCTCGTAAGTTTAAGCCATAAGTATTCTCTGGTAAATGTGAAGGCTGAAATCTTTTATTCCGTAATCTAAAAATAGTGTTACTGCTATTGCTCACAGTGCTCACAGCATGGAGCATCTCCGAGAGTTCCCTAAATTTTTCTCCTAAAAACTCTATGTTTCCCAACTCCTAAAAATATATTAGGAGAAAAATAAAGACCATCTCCAATAATTTCTAATATTTCACTTCTCAAAAAACAAATTTGGGTCCCACTCGTTCTTTTTTTTCGTGCGTACCTCTTTGTCCCTGTGCATACGTACGCCGCCGCCGCCATCTTCCTTCGCGTTGCCCTAGCTCTGCTCGTCCCAGCCGGCGGCCTGCTCGTCTCAGCCGGCCGTGGTCTCCTCCCAGCACTTGTAGTAGTTCAGTACCACGTATGTATACAGTACCATGCAGCAGTAGGCAGCACTTAGGCATCAGCAGGTTGCCGGCCATCAAGTATTTCCCAACTCCCAAGTGCGTAACTATGATGTTTACAGGGGATCGATACAGGATACTACTATAGATCGATTAGATAGGTGGATGGATGTTGATGCAACTCCGAAATCAAATGGGCGGCCGGCCGGCGGCGGGGCAGTCGAACAAGAAAGGAAGCACGACACCACCTCCCAGCCTACGACGGCGGCGGCTGGCACGAAGCCAAGGCGGCGGCGGCGGCGCAGCAAGCCCACGTCCGCGGCGGCATAGATCCTCTTCTTGGTGGCGAGCGATGGAGCGGCGAGTTCCTGGTGGCGAGTGATGGAGGAGCGACTTCTTTCTACCGCGACCCAGAACCACCGATGGAGAGCGCGCGAAAGATCGCCTCGCGGCAAAACATTACCGGACAAAGAAGCTTTGCCGAGGGCCTAGAGCTTTGCCAAAAGCCAAATATCAAGCGCTCGATCGGCAAAGGATCCTTTGCCGAGAGCCAGCGCTCAGAGAGCTTGATTCTCGGTACAAACAAGACCTCGGCAAAGCCTCAGCTTCGCAAACGGCCAACGTACCCCGTCATCTTTGCTAAGAGCCAGCTGTTAGGCTCTCGACAAAATATTTTTCTTTGCCGAGAGCCCAGCCCAAGCTCTCGGCAAAATTTTTTTTTCGGATTTTTGCTCCCAATTTTTTTCTGGAGCCTTGCTACAGTACTAGAAGCCAAGATTTGAAGTTTGGTGTATTTTTCATCCCTCTTGCTATATTTCGTGTATTTTTTTCATTTTCTTGATTTTTTCTACGAGACGCACATTTGAACTACAGGTGCATGAAATAATGAATCTCAGCGATTCAATAAATGATATTCATTCTTTTGAGGGTATTTCGACGCCATATCCAGGGACAGGCGCGAAAACTCCACCATCTCGTGCACGCGACATGGAGACCAAGTTGCGTGAGATTTGATTTAAAATTATATAAAATGCGAACGGAGTCAAAAAATCATGAAAATGCACGGGAGACCTTGACATCGCATGTAGAGGCTATGAAAAAATTTTGGAAATGTTTGAAGCAAGTTGTAACGCAAGATGGTTGAAACCCTGAGATCTCCGCATGTGATATCTCGTTATCACATGTGGAGATCCCAGGGTTTTAACCATATTATGCCACAACTTGCTCCAAACATTCCCAAATTTTTTCCATAGACTCTATGTATCCTGTCAAGGTCTCCCGTCTATTTTCATGATTTTCCGATTCCATTTGCATTTTATATAATTTTAAATCAAATCTTACACAACTTGGTCGCCATGTCTCGTGCACGAGATGGTCGAGTTTCCGCGTTTGTCCCTGGATACGGTGTTGAAATACCCTCGGAAGCATGAATATCATTTTTTTGAATCGCTGAGATTCATTATTTCATGCACCTGCAGTTCAAATGTGCGTCTTGCGGAAAAAATAAAGAAAATGCACGAAATATAGCAAGAGGAATGGAAAATACACCAAATTTCAAACATAGCCTCCTAGTACTATATCAAGGCTGCAGAAAAAAATTGGGAGCAAAAATCCAAATTTTTTTTTGCCGAGAGCCTCCTAAAGCTCTCGGCAAAGAGCCTCTTCGCCGAGAGCCTGGGCTGGGGCTCTCGGCTAAGAAAATAAAAAAACTTTTTGTCGAGAGCCGCCTGATCTAGCACTCGGTAAAGGGGTTCATACATCAAAAGGAACACCCGCGCCCCTCACCCCTCACATGCACCCACACGCCTCACATCGCCCTGCCCGCCTGGACGCGCCGCCGCCACCGCCGCCGACCGGACGCGCCCTCGCCGCCCCCGCCTGGCCCGACCGCGCCCCTGCACGGGCGCACCCCGCCCCCGCGCCGCCGCCGTCCACAGAGGGGAAGCCAGGGAGGGCCAACGGGAGGAGCGACCCGGCGTGTTCCTCCCTCTCCCTCCCTCCCTCCCTCATGCTGCCTGTCCCCACACGGCTCTCTGTTGCTCTTCTCCATGACTAGTACGTGCAAACGTGGTAGAATTTCAGTAGCATATAACTTTTTTGAAACAACATGTTTCAACTTGTTGTTTTGTTGTTATTTCCTTTTATCACCAACAGCAACATCATCCTCTTGAGAAGCACTAGCACCGCCTTGACGCCTTGAGCTCCAGCTGCTTGAGATCCACTTGTGCCCAGGGTTGACATTGCTCTTGCTCCCTTGTTTTTGAAAATGCAGTCACTGAAAAACATAATGCAAATATAAAGATAAGCCAACAGACCTGCAGGACAAATACCAGCGCACCCTCTATCATTTGTTGAAATACAAATTGCAAAAAGAAATATCTATTCCTAGCTATCTAGTACATGCAAACAAGATCAAGTGCTCAGGGTACCCAGCTATCTATTCCCCCAACTCAGGAAATTCCCAAACCCAAACTGAGCAACTGAAGGTTACTCTTCTCACAATAAAGTGCGTCTTCAACAGAATGCACTAGCAAAAATGGTCTAGGGAAGTCTTTCAACCTTTGGAGTACCTACTGTATCTAAGATTAAAAGGATGACTACGTGCAGGTGAAAAAGGAAAAGCGGATTCCATGTACTGTGAGAAGCTGTAGCACCATATGTTTCTTTGGTGCCCATACAGACACGTTTGATAAACCTCACCAGTCACCAGTAGCTAATTTTTGCACCTACTCACTACCGGAAACACAGTCTTTGCCGAGGGCTTCTGGGTTTGCCGAGGGCTAAATATCGGGCACTCGGCAAAAGCCCTCTTTGCCGAGAGCTGGCCCAAAGAGCCCTCGGCAAAGACAGGCCCTCGGCAAAGAGGCCTCTGCCGAGGGCCTAGCCCTCGGCAAAGAAACGGCCCTCGGCAAAAAAAAAATCTTTGCCGAGGGCCTCCCTATTGGCCCTAGGCAAAGAGTCTTTGCCGAGGGCCTACCTTATGACCCTCGGCAAAGAGATTTTTCAAAATATATTTTGAGACACTAAATTAACTCAAATAAAAAAGTTTTCTACTATAAAATTGTCTAACTTTTTAAGATCTACAAAGTATATATTGGTCATTTCTTCATTTAACAAATCAATAGTAATGTTGTTCACAAAATCTACATCTCTCTAATAAGTTTCATGAAACTACTAGAGATGATATATAAGGATTGTGAAATATGTTAGAACCACCAGGTCGGTTGAACAAATGACCAAACAACCAAAATAAAATTTGTAGATCTTGAAAAGTTATAAAATGTTGTAGTTGAAAACTTTTTCATCTGAGTTAATTTAGTGCCTCAAAATGTATTTTGAAAAATCTCTTTGCGTCATAAGTTTGAAATTTTAAATTTGAAATTTTGAAAAAGCCTCGGATGGTGAAACACTCTAAACGAAAGTTGTAGATCTCGAGAAGTTATGAAACTTTGTAGTTGACAACTTTTTCATTTGAATTCGTTTAGTGTCTTAAAATATATTTTGAAAAATCTCTTTGGTCTTTGCCGAGGGCCTACATTATGGCCCTCGGCAAAGAGAATTTTCAAAAAGTCTCAGATGGAAAAACACTCTAAACAAAAGTTGTAGATCTTGAAAAGTTATAAAACTTTATAGTTGACAACTTTTTTATTTGAAAGCATCTAATTGAGGATATTTATATCTAAAGTTTAAAATTTAAAATTTAAAATTTTTAAAAAAGTCTTGGATGGAAAAACACTCTAAACGAAAGTTGTAGATCTCGAAAAGTTATGAAACTTTGTAGTTGACAACTTTTTCATTTGAAAACATCTAATTGTCGATAATTGCGTCTTAAGTTTGAAATTTGAAATTTGAAATTTTGAAAAAAACCTCGGATGGAGAAACAATCTAAACGAAAGTTGTAGATCTCGAAAAGTTACGAAACTTTGTAGTTGACAACTTTTTCATTTGAATTCATTTAGTGCCTCAAACAATCAATTTATACTCGGTTTGTTATAACATATGGGGAATCGAAATGGAATATAAACACAAGTGATAAAGGATCGGAGTGGTTAGAGGAGGTAAGTGAGAGAGGGTGTGAGAGGTCATGAGTTCGAATCCGACCGACCACGACTTTACAAATAAGGTCAAAAATACTGTGTAAAATGTTAAAAAAAATCCCGCGGGTGGGGATGATGGCTCGTCGGCACCTCCCAAACAAATAAAATTATTTTGCTATTTTTTCGGGGTTTTTTTCGATTTACATTTTGCCAAGGGTTTTTCTTTGCCGAGGGTTTTTTTGGCCCTTGGCAAAGGCTTTGCTGTGTGTCCGATAAAGGGCTCTCGGCAAAGACCTCTTCGCAGTCTCAAAATTTTCCGAGGGCTCTTTGCCGAGGGCCGTCCTCGACAAAGCCTTTGCCGAGGGTTTTTTGGCCTTTGCCGAGGGTCTGAGGCCCTCAGCAAAGAACCCGAGTCCAGTAGTGACTAGAGATAAATCATTTTTTGGTTATCCAAAAGTAATATTGACAAGAAAAAAACCCAATTTGGTGCCACAATCTAGAGTCAAACATGCCATGAATTCACCAAAACTAACTAGACAGAACAAACAATTTGTAAGTAGTCACTTTGTAAAACTCATGCTGCATGAATCTCATCCCAAATATATTACTTTCTAAACCCTGTAGGGCCATAATGCCATTCTATAATTATTAGAGTTGAATAGCTTGCCATAGAAAACTGTAGACGTTTTCAGTATCTCAGAGCTGAGTTACTAACCATTTCATAACTTGATGAATTCCTAGTGTCCATGTCAATGTAATTTAGTAGTTGCACTATAGCATAGAGGCGATGAAGCTTAGTTAGAAGTCATCACATATATTACAAAGAACTTGATAGCAATTTAAACATAAGTGTTTCTGATTCCAACAAGTTATATTGACGCATGCCACAATTTGTTCATATGATATGTTCAAAATTGAAATAGAAATTAATAATCTTTTTGAATCACTTGTGCAGGCATTGGGAGTTTGTGGAGGGTCGCGGCCGCAAACCCAACGACATCCTAGGTCTCCTGTGCTACGAGCACTACTCCGGCATAGTACAATATGCTGGTAAGACAGAGCCGGCCTACACCTTTGACCACTACACCGTTGCCCTAGACCCGGACTACCCCAACAAGGCGGCGAGGGTCAGAGCGGAGCTGTGAGTAAGTCTTTGTCACACAACATCGCATTCGTCGTACTTTTCTTGAATTACTTAGAGTTTGTATTGTGTCTGTATGCAGGACTTCTACAAGTGCGAGCAGGGGAAGGAGGCACAGGCGGAGGTGGAGAGTACCAGGGCCTGCAAGAAGCTCGTCACCGACATCATCTATGAGGCGAGACTTCAGGCCATCGTCAACTACAACGCCACGGTCGAAGGACGGAGGGTGTCGAAGGTCGAGGCGAGAGGCATGATGCTGAGCCGGGCGCAGAACATTCACGTAAGTGATTCCTTTTGAGATTAAGCTATGCTCATTTCATCTGACGCTTATATGTGAAATACTTGATGATGTGCAGATGGTCCCCCAATGGTGCCAGTCGTCTCCCGAGTGTTGGGAGATGATCATGGACTGGTGGCTATCCGAAGAGTGGACCGCCCAGCATATCGAGGCCCGGGAGGCGCATTTGCAGATGCCAGGTGTACCACACCACCAGGGCAACCACAACCTCGCCGAGTACGCACAAGCTTGGGTACGTGAAACACTTTATGTATTCTAACGCTCAAATGTTGCCTGATTACTAATCATCTTGTTGTCTTCCTCGCAGACGGCGCCACACGGTGGCCAGCCTTGCAGCACGTTCACGGCATACGCCATGTCCCACAAAGGCAATGCCACCGCACCAGAGACCTCCTACAACCCCGATGACCCCCCTCCCCCCCGAGGCGTACACCAACTCTAGCGTCCACACCCGCCTCACTGACTACACAGAGGTGGCAAGGGCGGTCCATGGGGCTGACTTTAATCCGGCCAACGAGGACCTGGACGGAAGCATCATGATGAGGGTCGGGGAGGCTAGAAGCACGGGCGGTACTGGCTTGGCGACGGTGTCATCGACTCGTCCTCCACTCCTACTCTGGCCCAGCTCCGAGCACAGAGCACGAGCGAGAGCGTCCCCATACGTCCACGCCCGTCGCCTTTGCAGTCGCGGGTCGCCGACCTCAAGGTTATTTCTGTTTTACTCGTCGTACATTGATATTTAAATGCTTGCATTGTTCTAACATTCCCTTTGTATTATCGCAGGCCCTCCTGGAAAGAGAAAGGGAGGAGCACCAGCAAATGGAGGCCCAGATGCGGTCCTAGATGGAGGCCCGGTTGGAGGCCCAAGCTAAGCAGATGGCAGACCTCATCGCGTTCATGGCCTCCCAGGGCATGCAGGTGCCCGTGGCGCTCATGTCTCCTCCACCGCCGTCTCAGAACGCGGATGCTACTCCTGTGAGGATCGATTCCTCAGTGTTTCATTTCTGCATTTGCTTATCTGACATAGACGTCTACTTTTTGCAGCCTCCGTCAGCGGGTTCGAACAACCCACAAGCGTCTGGATGGAACACGCCCGGGGGTCAAGGTGGCACTACTTCTCCATGGTGGCCAGGGCAAGGTTGGTCATGAGTGTGTTTAGAGTGTCAGCTCTAGTAGATTGTGAACTTTAGATTGAAAACTTATCATGTTTCGATGATAACTTGTGATGGTTAACTTTCGTTTACTTCAAATATTGTGATCCATGTGCTATATGCGTGGTGTATGTGAACGTGACATATATGTGATAAATGTGATATATATATGTGATATATGTGCTATATGTGATGAATGTGATTGGTATATGTAATGAAATGGAAAATTAAAAGAAAAAAATTTCCCACTTTGCTGAGCGCAATGGCCATTGCACTCGGCAAAGCTGGGAAACAAGGCTGTCAGAATAGCCATGTCCCAGCTTTGCCGAGTGCAATAACCGTTTCACTCGACAAAGGATAGGGTTTGCCGAGAGCTTAGCCAGACTAGCTCTTGGCAAAGAGGTTTTTTTTAAAAAAAGGAAAAATGTTTGCCGAGAGCCACGCCAGCAAGACTCTCGGCAGAGATTTTTTTAAAAAAAAGAAAAATGTTTGCCGAGAGCCAGACCAGCAAGACTCTCGGCAGAGATTTTTTTTAAAAAAAAGAAAAATGTTTGCCGAGAGCCTGGCCAGACTGGCTATCGACAAAGAGTTTTTTTTAAAAAGAAAAACTTTTTGCCGAGAGCCCAAAAACTTTTTGCCGAGAGCCAGCCAGATGGGCTCTCGGCAAAGAAGGCGTCAACGGCAGCCGGCCGTTAACGACGCCTTTTCGTTGTCGAGAGCTGCGCGGGCTCTCGGCAAAGCCTTTGCCAAGAGCCCGATAAACGGCTCTTGGTAAAGAAGGCTTTGCCGATTGAATTTTCGCTGAGGCCGCTTTGCTGAGGGTCTGAGAGGCTTTGCCGAGAACCTAGGTCCTCGACAAAGCAGCCGGCTCCGGTAGTGAAATATGGCGCGGGGCTAGCAGTTCATTCGTCCTGTGGCTGGGCCGCTGTGGGAGGCACGGCCGCTTGTGTGGCTGGCTGGCTGCCCACCTCAACCCCAACAGTATTTTTTTCATCTAAAAAAAGAAAACAGTGTCCACGGTCATTTTGTGTTTTATCTCGAGACGAGAGAATAAACTGGGTATGAACTATGCAAACACAAGCCTATACAGTGAGGCCAAAAACGTCCAAGAGTACACTCATGATATATACTCACGTAGATGTATGCTATGCTACAATATGTAGTAGTGATTTTTTTATTATTATTTTAGGAAACTAGAGGGGCCGAGGCCCCTATAGAGGATTTTATTAATAAAAACAAAAGGCGTGAATATTACAGGAATTACAGGGGGGCTAATCAAGAAACAAAGAAAGAAACAAAAAAAAAACTAACACTTTGATCAATTATAGATGTTGAAGCCATTGATCATTTTGCTTCTTTGAAAAAATAAGCCCTGCACTCCTGGATGCCGACTTGATTATTATTGAAGATTAGCTCATTTCTAGCCCTCCAGACTGTCCAAACACACAAGGATGACGGATACCATGAAAAACTGACTTTGCATTTGATCTTTGATATCCATTACATTTTTCAAATGTCCCCCCTGCTTGAACTATGTTCAGGTTTAATAAACCCCAGCACTGCTGAGCAAATGGGCAGTGCCAAAGCAAATGATCCACAGTTTCCTCCACCAGCATAGTACAAATTTCACAGTTGTATGACTCCAAAGCCATATGTTTCCTTCTGAGAGCGTAACCTGTCCTTTAGCAACAACAGAAAAAAAAAGACCTTGTGCATTGGTTGATAGAAAGACCTCCAGAGCCATTTGAAGGCTGGGTCAATTCTTGATGCCCCAGCATCTTTTTATATACCACTGCAGACTTGAATTTAGATGCCCCACGTGAATAATATCAAACATCACTGGTATGCCCATCTAAAACTGTAGTCTCCATTCTCCGCTGGATGTTTAAGTCTTGATTATAGGCCACTTGAGATAATGGCGGTGCAAAAAGATCAGTGATTTCATCTTGACTGAAGAATCTCTTCACAGACCCTCTATAAAATATATAATCTGATGCTGGAAGTGTCGTGGAGGACGTCCGTTTCGATCAGTGAAAGACGCTAGCCCGAGGCGCGGCGGAGGGAGAGCCCTGGAGGTAGAAGTAGAACAGCAGCACGACAATGGCGGAGGTGAAGACGGATGCCGAGAGGGCAGGGCGACCAGCGCCGACTCCTTGTAGCCAGCCGCCATGGACGCGCACGCGAGCGCGTCCCTCTCGGAAGCACAGCTGCCCAGGAGGTGCGGCGGCCGGGCAGCGGAACGTGGTAGAGGGTCACGGCAGACTCAAATTAAAATCGCGCTCCAGGTCCGGTCCTGTCCATCGATCAAGGATCTAGGATCAAGCGCGAAACTGATCGGAGTGCTGTCCGTGAAAAAGATGGGGCTTGTGACCAAGAAAGCAAGAGATGTGCTGCAGAGCACGATCACCGCGCGTGACCCAAACCCCTGCAAACCAGAAGCGAAGCCACCACCAAGGTCCTGCGTGCGCCGTGATCGAGCAGGCAGACGGGTGTCAGCAGATCTGAAGTAAATATATTTGCCTACGTTCTTACAGTAATACTAGCTAGTAACAGATTAAATATATAAGGCAATATATATTTTAGGTATCAAGAAATAAAAGTTCCTTGTGCTAAAAAAATACTATGCAGTATTCGAACGTGCTCACCTCATCATTTTTTTTAGAAGGGCGGCAAAAGCTTTGCCGATTTTTATTAGACGATTTAAAAAAGAAACAAGCAAACAAAAAACATAGAGAGTACAAAAAAACTCAAAACGGCTACTTCTAAAGAAGCTACTGCAACCACTACTCGTACAGCAAAAAAGCAAAAAAGAGCGGGGGCAGGGCTACACAAAGGGGTGAGCGGAACTGGAAAACTACTCCTGCCGATCGTGCTGTTGTCCTGGCCTAGTAGCAAACTGGTAACGTTGAATGTCATCCTTGCATAGGCTTGCAACCTGGCTCGCCTGTAAGCTACATTGTTGAAATGTTCTTCTATTGCGTTCCTTCCAAATGTTCCACCAAAAGTAAATCATGATTCCATCAAATGACTTCCTTTGTGCTCTGTTGAATTTGTTCCTGCACTTTCTCCAGAAGCCGTGGATTGATCCTGATGAAGGTACTGGGTTGAGAACTGATAGGTGTAACCAGTTGTTCCCAGACTTGTTTAGTGTATGGACAGTCTTTGCAAAGATGGGTCGGCGTCTCTGGATCGGTTCCACATAGTTTACAAATCGGATCATTGGGCCAGTTCCTCTTCAATAGATTGTTAGCAGTAAGTATCTTCTTATGTAGAAGGGTCCAGGCAAAGAAGCGACATTTAGGTTCAGCTTGTGCTTTCCAAATTGGCGTGAGTTTGAGGTTGCTGTAGGTGCCTTCAAATTGAATTTGGTAGGCGCTTTTGGTAGTATATTCCCCATCTTGTGTCCATCGCCATCTTATGGAGTCTTCCGTGCCCTCTTGTAGTTGAATACTACTTGTTAGCTCCCACAATTCCATATATTCTCTCAACTCCTGCTCTGTTTGTAGTGGGAGTATATGGCTAATCCATCTGTTTTCTTTCACTGCCATCTGCACTGTAAGTTTTTTCCTTTTTGATTTGTGGAAGAGATTCGGCGCAATGCTTTTCAGAGTCTTCCCATTAGCCCATGACGACGTCCAGAACCTGGCCGTCTGGCCATTACCCACGGCGACAATTGTTGAGGCTGCAAAAAGTTCACGGTCACGGTTGTCACAGGGAAGGTCCAGCGCGTTCCAGGCCCGGTCTTTGTGCTTCCACTGGAACCAAAGCCATCTAAGCCTTAGCGCCCTCGTGAATCTTTCAAGTTCCAGTATACCTAGCCCACCCTTGCTCTTTGGGAGACATGAAGTCGCCCAATTAACCAAGGAGTGCCCCCCATACACCTTGTCTGGTGTCTCTCCTCGCCATAGGAAGCTCTTCCTTAAGCGATCAATCCTTCGTATAAGCCACTTTTGTTCAGGGAAGACGGTCATGTGGTATATCGGCTGCGATGACAATACCGTTTTGACCAAAGTTTCCCTACCTGAAGATGAAAGCAGCCTACCTTTCCATCCCGGCAACCTTGCGCCAATTTTGTCAATCAAAGGTTGCACTTCAATCTTTCGGAGCTTGCGGATGTGGAGAGGCAGTCCCAAATATTTTCCTGGAAACCTACAAATCTTCCCTGGGAAATTTTGAAGCAGTTGGGGTAATGTCGCAGAATCCAGCCTAATGGGAAAGATCTCTGTTTTTGCAATATTAATTTTGAGGCCTGAGCATTCTCCGAAGAAATTCAAAATACTATATAGCCTCTGTAATTCTTCACCGGATGGTTCAGCGAAAATGGCTGCGTCATCTGCATATAGCGAGCATCTTAACTTAGCCGATTTTGGGAGGATTGGTCTGAGTACCCCTTTCTGCGCTGCCAATTCAATGATACGCTGTAGAGGGTCTATGGCCAGTATGAACAGCAGCGGCGAAAGTGGATCGCCCTGTCTTAAACCCCTTGCATGTTTGATCCCTCTCGTGGGCTGACCGTTGACTAGAACCTTGGAGGATGATGTGCCCAGCAGAGCCGCCACCCAATCTCGCCACTTAGTGCTGAAGCCAAGAGCTTGCATGACTTCCAATAGATACGTCCACCCAATGGAATCAAACGCTTTGGAAATATCCAACTTGATGAAGAGCGCTGATTTCTTCTTTCGGTGCAGCAACTGAATAACCCTCTGTGCATATAGAAAGTTGTCGTGAATACACCTTTTTTTTATGAATGCATTTTGGGCGGTTGAGACCATCTCGTTCATCCTGGGAGCCAACCGGTTCGCTAGCAGCTTAGTGATTATTTTGGCCACACTGTTAATTAGGCTAATTGGCCTGTAATCTGAAATTGTGGCCGCTACCTGGTTCTTTGGCAACAGAACAATGTTTGCTTGATTGACTAAATTGAGTCTTGCTGTTCGGTGGCTATAGAAGCTTTGAATTGCTTGCGTCAGGTCATCTTTTATAATCGTCCAACACTTCTTATAGAACAAGCCAATGAAACCATCCGGACCGGGCGATTTTTCAGATGGCATTTCTTTTACGACGGATTCGATTTCTTCTTGTGTGAAGGGTGCATCAAGGTCATTGAGATTATGATGTATATATCCTAACTCTTGCCAGTTGAGTGCCTTTGTCCTGGCTACAGGTGCCCCCATAATCTGGGAGAAGTGGGCATGTACTAGGTTTGATTTTTCCTCCTGTAGGGTGACTGTCCCAGCCTGAGTAGTAAGCGCTGGAATGTAAGTTTTCTTTTTTCTCGCGTTGGCATGTAGGTGGAAAAATTTTGTGTTTGTGTCTCCCCTCCTAATCCAGGTTAGTCTAGAGTGCTGCCTCGCTCTAGTTTTCTGCATCGCTGCTAGCCCCAGAGCCTTGCTTTTCAGGTACTTCTTGAAGTTCATCTCATCTTGAGACAACAATCTTGTCTCTTGTGCTTTTTCCAGATTTGAGAGTGCTATGTTCAGAATAGCCCATTGTAACTTCCACTGTCCAAAATTCCTGCGTCGCCACATCTTCAGCGCTTTTACAGTTCTCATTAACTTGACGTGGATCCTCAGTATAGCGTCCTGAGTGTTTACTGGCTTTTCCCAAGTCTCTTTCACCGTCTGTAGAAAATCTGGTCGAGTCACCCAACATGATTCAAACCTGAAGCCTCTGTAAAAATCACGAACTAGGTCGCCCTGGAGGAACAGTGGGCAATGGTCAGACCCCATGGATGCTAATGCCTGGAGTTCTGCTCTTGGGAACAATTCTAACCATTCTGCCGTGGCAAAGAAATGATCAATTTTTGTCATAGTCGGGTTTTGCTGATCATTACACCACGTATACTTCTTTCCTCGAAGCTCAATAGGTGCTAGTAAAAGGTTGTCAATCGTAGCCTTGAAACCGTTCAATAGTGTCAAGTTTACTCTTCCGTTGTTCTTGTCCTGTGCACAGTAGATTAGATTGAAATCTCCTATCAGTAACCATGTTGGCAGCGTATTTTGCCTTAGGTCTGTGATCTCCTGCATGAACAACATTTTATCGTTGTCTGATTGTGGGCCGTATACCCCGGTGATTGACCACTGTGTGTTATCTGCCAGCATAGTTACTGTTGCCGTCACCGAGTTTGGGGTGAGGTGTGGATTTCCCAGACTAAAGAAACGCTGCGAGGCAGCGAGCAGTATACCTCCAGAAGCCCCTGTAGATGGTAAGAAAACAGCGTTTAGCGCTAAGTCAGCTCCCACCGTTTCATTGATGAGGGTGTGTGTCCAGTTAGCAATCTTTGTTTCTTGCAGACAGACAACAGTTGCCCCCGATGAGACAATCTGATTTCGAACACTCCCCCTTTTAGCTCCATCATTTAGGCCTCGAACGTTCCAACAGATGATGTTACAGTTTTTTGTTGACATCGTTAACCTTGTTCCCTACTCTGATTAAAATCTGAAACGGCTGGTGATTTATTCTAAGCCTGAGGTAGCCACAATAAGGAGGGAATGAGCACGGCCAAAGGAGATAGCTAAACATGATCCACATCAACAGGCCGTAGCCGATCCAAGTCTCAGCATTACATGCAGTCTCAACGTAACGGGCAACGCACCGAAGGCAACACAGCCAGCAGGTGCCAACCCCAGACTCACCCAAATAGATCTCGCACCGAAGGACATATGGCCAGCAGGTGCCAATCCAGATCTTAACAGTACAGACATCGCACCGAAGGCTACTAGGCCAGCAGGTGCCAATCCCTAACCCATAACCAAGTCTGCTCTGCTGA
Organism: Saccharum spontaneum; assembly: GCA_022457205.1. NCBI lineage: Eukaryota > Viridiplantae > Streptophyta > Magnoliopsida > Poales > Poaceae > Saccharum > Saccharum spontaneum. Next base: position 29,966,508 of record CM039607.1, read on the forward strand.
TTAACTACTAAAGAGCCACCCTGGGCACTACGATACAATGGGCATCTTGCCCCACCTCCGTTGCATGGAGGATGTAACATAGACCAAATGACGACTTGTGCCGGAGGCCCTTAGGCGTCCCGGCCTACCTGAGCAGCCATCCTCTTCCTGATGGTGCTCGCCTTGTTTTGCTTGATGCCCTGTTCGATCAGCGCCTGGATGGCCTCCATCTTGCTCAGCTCCAGCGGCCTCTGAAAATGTTGTGCATAGAAATCAAAATCAGCTTCCTCTTCATTAGCAGGTTTCCCTGCCAAGTCCCCTAATTTTTTGACTAGCAGATCATGTGCCACTTGGAAAGGATCTTTTCCGACATTTAGTTCTGCTTTTTTCGCTAACCTAATGCTTTTCCTCTGGCTCGCTGTGAGTGAGGAGTCAGTAGGGTCGTCCTCAGATTGAGTGGATGGCGTCTGGGTAATAACTTGCAGGATTGGCTGTTGTATTGTGGTTTCTAGGGAGTCTAGGAAAACATCTACTGGCATGGAATACTGAGACTGCTCGTTACTAGTGGTTGGTAATTCAGTGGAGTCAACATTTGGCTGTACTGCCTCTGTGCAAGGATTGGGCAAGGAGGCGGTTGGTGGGGTCTGTGTCACTGTAGTGTCCGAAATCACGGGTGTCGGATCGGTTGTTTCTAGTATCGACTCTACGTTTTCTTCTGTATTTGCAGCTGCAGTTTCTGCCCTGACGTTATGTTCAGGTGTTTGTACAGCCTGTCTATGACTCACTACTGGAGTATTAACCAAAGTGTCAAAAGCAAGATGGGATTGCTGATTGCTCACCAGTTGGTTGCATGGCAGGATGGCCTCCCCCTCCATCCGCTTGAGAGTGTCTAGCATTGCTTGTTGCAGCACTTCTCCCATCTTGGCCATAGCATCTCCCACTGCCGGTTCCTTGGTGACCTCTACCCCGTTGGTTGGCCTGATGTTGAGAGTGGTGTCCTTGTTCGTGTCACCCTTTTCCATCTCCCTGTTGGTCTTCAACTCTACAGGTGTGTTATGGACAACATTGAACTCTGCCATATCATCAAACAAAGGAGTAATGGAAGGTGTCGACTGAATATTAGAGTTACCCTTGATAAGCATGATGCTGTCGTCCTTCTGCGCTGGCTTGGGGGCCTTGAGTACCGTTGCTATTGGGTCTGCAAATGTCACCTTCTTTGGCTTCGGCTTGTCCTTGACTGACTTCACCCTCCACACCAATGCAGTGGCCTGGCGGTGGGATGTGGAGCCCCTGCTACGGGGTAGTGGGGAGCCCCTCCCCCCACGCCATCTGTTGGAGCTGATGCAGTCGTCCATTGCGCCCCTTCAGCGCGAGTTCCGTGCCCAAGTGGAGACACTGCGGTGACGACGGGTACCTCGGTTGCGGCGATCTTGGTCATTGTCGTGGTCCTCATCATCACGCCTCTGGTAGCGCCCGAAGCCCTGGTCACGGTCCTCCTGCCTGCCCGGGGGACGCTCACCAACGGAGTCGGGGGGCGCCGTAGCTCCAGACGAGCTCCCTGCGCGGCTTGCGGTTCAGCGGGCCACCCATCCTTCCGCGTCCCTGCAGGAAGGTTAGGTCCTCAACCCACTCAAGATGGTTGCGCAGGGTGTAGACGTGGGCACGCTTGATGTCGACAGGCTCATCATGGTGAGGAGGTGCCTGGAAGGATGGGATCGATGTCGGTGGCTGCTCCCTGTCAGGCTCAGTGACGGTGAGGTGGACTTCCTTGGGGATGTCGCAGGGGTCGCAGCACCAAGCCCAAAGGTCGAATGTCCTGGTACGCTGGCGGCGGCGCGTCTTCTCCTCCAGGTAGTGCACGGCACAGCTCCGACCCAGCGCCTGCGCCGCCACCTCTTCAGCCCAGCAATGCACCGGGATGCCCTCTATGCGCACCTTGACGCGGAACTCCCAGGCATAGTTGACGGCGTTCCGGCGCTCGTTCCAGGGAGCGAAGTGGAAGTCGCGGCCCCCATCAGAGATGGTGCCCCGATCCAGCAGCTGCTCCTTGTACGCCGGCTCGGAGAAGATGACCAGGAATTGCTCGGGGTAGTGCTTCACGATCTGGATGTCCTCATGGCGGAGGCGCAGTCTGGTCCTGATGGCATCGCCAAGGTGATGGGCCTCCGTCTCATGGCTGTTGGAGTAGAGCCAGCAGACCACGGCCCTGTTGACAAGGTCGTCGCGGCGTCGTCGGATGGAGCCAGTCGCCGTCATCGCGCAGTAGGCCCGGGCCGGCCTAGCGCGCGGGTCACCTGGGTACCGCGCCGTCGCCATGCCCTTCGTACCGCGGACCGCTTCCGCGTAGGAGCGAAGGCCCGTCCCGGGGAGAGATGGAGGCGGGCGGGGTGGTGAAGGGGGCTTGAGTTTCTGAACTGTTGCCTCTGGTTCTTGCACTCCCCTGTATTTATGCAAAGAGGGCTGCTGAAGGCTCATTTTCTGCAGTTTTCTTTGCTTACTGGAGGACTGACCGTGGATCGGACAAACTAGCTAGGAGAACAAATCCGATCCGCCTGTGAGAAATCATAGCATCACTTTGACAATACTAAACGCGGAGGCGCCAAGGTGCTCCAAAATTAATCAACAAGACTTCTGATGTCAGACAGATGACCGTGGAAGTGAGCAGCAGATCGCCAACCAAGGGAGACAGAGATCGAGACGCATGCAGAGTCTCGCCGTGCGTTCGACTTGGACAAGTATCGATCCCCGCAAGCCGTGCTTACACTATATTAGCGAGAGTGTGAACAACTGGTAAGTGCCCTCCGGCACCGCAAACAGCATGCCAAGAATGGCAGTGGGATTCTCGATCTGGCTCCGCATCGCTTTCCGCCTCTTGCACTAGTACACATGAGACATGACCTGAGAAATAAAGATGGACATGACAGATCGGGAGATCGAATCGGCTGGATTGATCACCGCGGGTGTTCGAGTCGTAGATCGCCAAAGCATGGTCGATTCACCAGATCGATTCGGATACGCTCATGCATCTCGCAAGACCTATCTATAGCGCATCGCCTAGCTAGGATATGATAGATGCCTGCAAGTTGGGGGAGTCACCGAGAAACGAGAGCACAATCGATGATATGAATATATGATCAACACAAATACACAATAATAGAGCTTTATGAACCAGTTATCCTTTCCCTGCACCTAGCAATCGATCGGTTACTCCACTAGGCGATCGAGAGAACCCTGAAACGAGCTAGTCGTGTCGCCGACTGACGGACGACGACGACGACGACGGCAACAGGGCACCTCCAACGCCAGATGACACCGGCTCAGACGTCCGTCCTGCATTCTGCCCTGCATTCATCCGCGATTACAAAGCAGTGCTGCAGACCCGTTGAAGTGGTGCAGCACCAGCAGGTGCCGATGCCGGGGCACGTGCGCTTCACACAGAAGCTAGAAACAACGTCGTCACTTCTGTTGGTACCACCACCGACGCTCTCGTTCAGGTCATCCGTCAGAGTATGTTTGGTCGCAGCGGTATTGTTTCTTGGTGCACTCTCAACCTCTCCTACAAGTCGGCCATCTCCCCCAGCTGCATACAAGTATCGCATGGTAATGTGTCAAAAAAGAAAAAAATATTTGCGTGGTAATAATGTGTTCATCAACACGTCAGAGGATGAATACAATTTAGAACGAGAAAGTGCTTGCGTACCGTTTTCAATTGTTGCAAAATCTACAACTAATTCTTGTACAAGTATGTTCAAGAGGTTTCAGCATTCGGATGCATGTATGTTTTGCGAAAGAATATAATGGATGAGTCAAGTAGAAGTACATACAATGTGCGGCGGCTACGAAGCATCCGATGAAGAGCAGCACCAACAGGATTAGGGTCGCGTTTGCTGGGCTGACGTTCCCCATCTGGTTCATAGACGGATATCGATGAATGGAGAGAAGCGTTCAACCCTCCCTATATATCAGCTTGATGCATGCATCAACGATTTTCTGGACCTATAATTAGTACGTACGTATTGATTACTCTACCAACAATATATGTATCAGTTTTTAATATATTGATTTTCAAAGTTTTATTTTGGGCAGTGTTAAAACATACCAAGACCTGTAAAAGTATACACAATAAAGTACACCCTTTTACCTCCTGACAGGTACTCCCTCTCTGTCCCCATTTGTCCATCGTTTCAGCCTTGGTCTAGCACATGCAAAATTCTTTGAACTTGGACGGAAGCTCAGCCAGATACATGCAAGATGTTTTGTATGGGGACAGCTACAAGCGCAGCTAAAACAAGAGACAAATGGGGACAGAGAGAGTAATAGATAGGATAAATCGTAGCCTTTGATTATCGAAGGATTTGCACCTTCCAATTAATATGATTAGCTAAATGGAATATTTTAATGCATATGATTTTCTCCCTAAATTGAGCATCACTACTACATAGATGACATCGCCGCCAGCCCCAAAACCCCCAACACCATCGGTTTTAGGGGTCGGTGGTGATAAATTGGCGCTGATGGGTGCCCTATTACTGCTGGTTCATGGCTGGGTAATCACTGCCGGTTGGAATTTTTTCCAAAAATCGGAAAAAAGAAATCAAATGGTAGGAAAATATTTTTTTTTGCTTGGGCAAGCCACCCTGCTTTGACCAGCAACATTTAAGTGTAAACGCCATGATTTTTGGCACTTGTTTGTGAATTGTGGAGCCTATAGGATTTTAATGTATATAAAACCATGATTTTTGGCACTTGTTTGCGAATTTTGGAGCCTCTAGGATTCGAACTCGTGACCACTTGGTTTGCGCACCCTCCCCTTGCCACTACAAACACTTAAAAATGGTGGATGAATGCAGTTGTTTTATATTAACTTTCAGCACACATTTTCGTATTTCTAGAAGCCACATCTTACATCTGATTGGACTAATTTTTTTATATCCCTTTTGTGCTACGGATTGAAGGAAAAATAATAAAAAATAGTTTAATAATAAAAAATGAATGTGCAACCGCGGTGACAAGGGGTCATCACCGCCGGTTCGTAGCATGAATCGGCGGTGATAGTCCTCTGCACCGCCAGTCCAATGGTCTTGTCACGCACCTACCGTAGTTTTTGTTAAACCAACGGTGATAAGGGCGTTGGAGATATGGAGTTGTGTAGTAGTGCGTGCATGCATTATGCAATTTGAATGTCCACCCTCAATAAAAGAGTGCGGAAGCCACTAATTTGGGATGCCGCATCCACTACCAAATCAATAGCTTTGAATATATTAGAACATATTTTGTACTTGATCGATTTGGATGGATGTGGTAAATTTACATTTAAGGGCATGTGCTCTATTATTCATCATTAGACTTGCTTTAAGATTCGTGCGAGGCAGAGATTCCTTGGCATATCCATGGAGGGCAAGAATCCCAAAATGGACCCAATGGCAAATTATGTGAGGGCACATGCCCTTTGGGGAAATTTTTACTTTGCCCGATTCGAATACACTCATGCGTCTCGCAAGTCCTAACTACAGTGCCTAGGATATCATAGATGTAGACAGCATCACTAAGAAGGGCTCGACACTTCTCAACACTATTAGATCCAGCGAGCGGTGGCCGCGGTGCGTCGAAGGGCTCAGTGGGCCTCGTGGATGGACTCACTGGGCTCGGCGATGTTTTTTTATTTTTTTAATCAATTAACACAGGCGGGCATTGTAACGACCCAAGTTCGTTACAATATAGGCTCTCATTTTTAGTCATCCGAGATACGGCCAATCGAGCTCTGTGGAGATCCCAGCAACCAAACCAAAGGAATGCGATGCCGTTTCGATCAACTACTTGATGACAAACCAAGTCAACCTCCGGTCAACTAGAGTCAACTAAGCGATCATCGGTAAAGAACATCTCCTGAAGAAACCCAACCCAAGGCTTACATTCACCAAAGGATAAATAAGGCCAGTGTGAATCCCAACATGGACCCAAGTCAATGAGATCAGGTTCCTAAACTTGGTTAGGCAAAACAAGGATTTACCGGACAGTCCGCCGGTATTGTTAGACCATCTGATAAAAGGACAGAGGCAGCAGATTGACTAGATAGTGAGCTATCTTCCATTATGAGGCATGGCCCACACATGTTAGCATGAAAGAGAGCTACTTCTCAACAACTGGACCTCAGCTACACTCACTCTCCCCTCATTCCCCTCTCACACACACACTCTCTCTAGAATGAAGAACAAGAGAAAGGAAAGGTTGAACTAGAGTGAGAAAGTGAAGGAGAAGAGAATCAAGGTTTCAAAGGGTGGCAAGATCAACACATTGGATCAAGTCCTTGAGCTTCAACAACTTCTCATTCCAAGGTTAGCTCAAGAACTCTCTCTTCTCATTATCTTGAGATCAGTCCACAAACCCTAACTCAAATCTTCTCTATTTGCATGGATGGATCATAAGGATTACTTGATGCAAATCACTTCAAGGGTAAGAATCAGGTATGCCACAACTCAATCCTATCAATATTTTTCCAAGATTTTCTCTAATTTGGATTCTTGGAAATTTTTGCAAGAAAAGATGAAATCTCTCTCATTAGCTTGGAAGCAAGGATGGCAAATGACAGGTCTTCAATCTTGATGACAAGGAACTCATCACAAGCTCAAGCTAAGTTGCCATGCTCAATCTTCCAATATATTTTAGGTTTTTCTTTTAACTAGTGAATCACTTATTGCACTAGCCAACTCGAGCCAAAACCATAGGTATATTAAGACTAGCTAGCTACCTAACCTACACTAGGATTACCTTGCACATGCATGAAGGCCTTGCCCAACATCTAGGTAAGAATCCCAAAGCCTTCACCCAAAAACCTAAGAACATAGGTTTTGTCGCCCAATTGAAGGAGCGTGTAACACCCCATGTGTACAGTTAAGTAGTGGATTTGAGTTCAAACATGACATGTTAAGTGGTGATGAAGGTGCCGAGGTCAATTCTATGGAAATGAGCCCCAACTTAAAACTTGGATGACACAACATGTTTACATGTTGACCCTTTTCTAAATATATGCCTAAGTAATGTTGAAGGTGCTCCTTTCATGTGCCTCATATCTATTTTCATCTACCTTGACATGTAGAAAAGTTTCATGAAGTTTGGAATAAAAAAGTCACATGAAATGATGAGTCACATTTTTGCTTGAATGGCTTTATCAAGTGAATGAGAGCTTATGAAGTCAATCAAACCTTACAACCTTGCTCAAACACCTCTACTTACACTCATGAACAAAAGTTGTGAAGGGTTCATATTGAGCAAGTGCCCAGAAAATGCTCCTAGGTGATGGTATGCTTATATTGAACTTTATAATGCCCTTGTTTGACCTATCTTGACCAGCCACTTAGGGACCTTTTATGTCTGTGGGCCCTAAATAAAAAGTGAATTTTAGATTGACAGAAACAAACTTTGTTTAAGGATCAATAGCTAGTTTGGTTCCTAGCTTGGTCAAACAGAACTCGCAAGAATCGCTAAAATGATGTTTTGGACTTCAAATTTGGCTAAGTCTGGATTTCAGTAGCGATGACGGTTGACGTCTCGCGTTCTCCAAAGTTTGTTGAACAACTTGAGTTATTCCAAAAATAAAAGCTGGAGCTAACTTGATGAGGAAGAGCATATAAAAAGTTGGGTTCAGTTTGACCTGGTTTTGACCTCCGAAAGCAAGTTTCCATGACTATTTTCAAAGCATTGACACTGCTGTCTTGGGGACTAATTACCCGCTGATCCATAACCCTAATGGCTTGGCACCCTAAATAAGAAATGAAGAGCAGCCCTAGGTGATCAAACTTCATTTTGGGCCCATGGGCAAATTTAGCACAGAAGCCGACCCAAATCGCGTCCCACACCAGCCACTTCACCACGCGCTGCGTGTCCATGGCATGGCGACCATGCATTGGCCGCGCCCCCACCATTGCCGACCTCTGCTGTCACGTGTTGCCTCGCCCCTAAATCAATATGGAGTGCCCAAATTCGCTCTCTCACTCCCAAGCACTCGCCTTGCCCTCCTCGTTCCTTTCCTCACCCTCTCCCTCACTCTCCTCGGCTCTAGGGCACGCTCGCCATGGCCGAGCAGAGCTCCGGCCGCTGTGCCGTGGCTAGACTGCTGCAAGGTGTCTTGGCTTGCCCAGCAGGCACCACAGGTGCACGCTGGCCTGAGATAGTGGTGGTGCTGTAGGTCGTCGCCATATAGCCTTTGAATGTTAGGACATGCCAAGATGGTTCCCTAGCCAATAAGTACAGTTGCTCATCAAGACTCTCATCACCCTGACATTGTTTTCGCAACCAACAGCCAAAAGTTTCCATGTGTTGACATGTAATCTAGGCTTCAGTCCTCCTCGAGGATTCGGATCGTTCAATGTCCTTGTGTATCTTGATATACGGTTCCACCAAGCTGGAGTTTTGTAGAACTATGTAGTGTGCTTTACAGAAATAATCATCCTCCGTGCTAATATATGATTTCTTTCTTAGTGTACCCTTTCCACTTAGTCTCCCCTCATACCATGATTCTGGAACACCAATAGGGTTGAGGTCAGGAATAAAATCAACGCAGAACTCAATGATCTCCTCTGTTTTGTAGCCCTTGGCGATGCTTCCTTCCGGCCGAGCACGGTTGTGAACATATTTCTTCAGGACTCCCATGAACCTCTCAAAGGAAACATGTTGTGTAGGAACACAGGACTGAGAATACTAATCTCTTTGACTAGGTGAACTAGGAGGTGTGTCATGATATTAAAGAAGGATGGCGGGAAAACCAACTCAAAGCTGACAAGACATTGGACCACATCCTTCTATAGCTTAGCTAGATCCATTGGATTGATTTCCTTCTGAGAAATTGAGTTGAGGAATGCACATAGTTTCATGGTGGCTAATCGTACATTTTGAGGTAGAATCCCTGAAAGCCCAAGTTTGGTTTTGGTAATTAATGACACCAAGTTGCTAATGCCATGTGTTAAGTGTTTTGAGTTAGGCATAAGCAACACATGTGATGAAGGTGTACGTGGCAAGGAGTGGTGGCCACAAGATCACAAAGAGATGGTGCATGGACATGAAATGTTGATCACGATGGAATGCACATAAAATGATGGACATGATGATCAAGTGGAAGAGAAGGATCTAGGAGCGCAAGGCAAAGGTATAACCATAGGGTTTTCCTTTTGCCGGTCTAAGATGAGTAGAGAAGTGATTGACCGGGTTTAGGATACATAGCCGACTATCAAGAGGGGCAATCACGGTTAGCTCGGAAATTAAGTGCCACTAGATCATTGTCTTGAGCATATGCATTAGGATCTAGTAGAGAGCTAACTTAACGCCTTGAAAAATGTTTGTGAAAATGCTAACACACATGCACATGGTGTTTTTCACATGATGGTGTTGGCACTTTTGCGAAGGCGATGGTGTTTGAGCGGTAGTAAGGGGTTTGGGGTTCGCTCTCCCTCCCGCCGAGCGTGCGAGCGCGGGATTCAGGCGTTTTCGAGCAAATGAAATGCCTATTTTTCTATTGCGCCGGAGGCGAGAAAAGGTGGCGAAAGTCCGAATTGTTTTTCACTGAAAAACGGCGATCGGAAGCTGCACCGGACGCGGTCACGGTTTGACCGGACGCGTCCGGTCAGTTCAACGTGGCGCGGACACTAGGGTTTGTGACCGGACGCTGGTCTGGCCTGACCAGCGCGTCCGGTCAGTTTACCTGTGCGCAGAAGTAGAGCGCGCGACCGGCGCGTCCGGTCCCTCACGGAACCGGAGCGTCCGGTCAGATGTCCAGAGGGGCAGAGCGCAGCGGAGTGCCGATCGGACACGCGGCGCGTCCGGTCACATGCGATCGGATGCGTCCGGTCTCGACGGGAGCTTACTGGAACGTGACCGGACGCTGGCACTGTCGCATCCGGTCAAACGGTTGAGCGCGTCCGGTCACGGTAACGGCTAGTTCTGATGCGCACTGTTCATGCTTGTCCTGTAGTGACCGGACGCGTCCGGTCATCCTGACCGGAGCGTCCGGTCAGCGCGATTTCAACTGTGTCGTTCGTAACGGCTAGCTGCGTACCCCTTCGCTATAAATAGAGGATGTCCGGGGTTTGAGGGTATCTCTTGCATTTTTTGAGACCTAGAAACATCCGTTGAGCTAGAGAACAACCCCCACTCATCTCTTTGCTTGGTTGCACATCTTGAGTGAGATTGAGTGAGATTCAAGTGCATTGCTTGAGAGTTGCATTCTAGAGGCACTTGATCTTCGAGTTGCTGCGGATTTCTTGTTACTCTTCCGTGTTTCCCGACATGGTAGACGACTTGGAGCAGCGGAGGTGATTGAGCTCGCAATTGGAGATTGTTGGAGCCCTCACCAAAGGTTGTAAGGGGTCCTTGATCCTTCCCCGCGGGAGTTCACAAATTGGATACTCTAGTGGAGCTCGTGGCTTGGAGGATCCCCATCTTGTGTGCGGTTGTGCAGCGCCCGCCGAGGGCTCGACTCTTGATAGTCGATTAGCTCGCGAACCGACAAGTGGGTGTATCGCCACAACGAGGAGTAGCTTGCCGGGAAGCAAGTGAACCTCGGTAAAAAATCTTGTGTCATCTCTTTGCCGAGGATTTCTCTTGTGGTTGATCATTGTGATTGATTCCTCGAGTGCATTACTTCTCTACATCGTTGGTATAAGAATCAAGTCACTTGCTCTTTACTTTCTTGTACTTTCCCTAGTGTAGTTTGCTTAGTGTAGCTTTTATCACATAGGAGTAAGTAGCTTAGTGAATTAGTCTTGTTGGTGTGTTAGAGATCATAGCCTTGCTTCACTAGAATTGTATAGGTGGCTTGCATAGTGTAGTTGAGCTAGTGCTAGAATTAGCTTAGCCATCTTTTGTTCTAACGTGGTTGTTTAGCGAAGCTTGTAGATTTTTAAATAGGCTATTCACCCCCCCTCTAGCCATTTGGACCTTACAATCCCTCTCAATACAACAATAAGCAATTGCATCATAAGCACGTGGCAGTCATGAGACTTTAAGTTTAGGAATTTCTTCTCTAGCACATTTATTATACCCTTTATAATCGAAGAGTATCCAGATAGGACCTTGATGCTGCTTAGGCATTCGAACATGCTTTCCTTCTCTTCTTTACTAAGAGTGTAGCTGGCAAGACTTAAGTAATGGCGTCCATCATCTGACTTCTCTGGATGCAGGTTGTCTCGTTCTTTCAAATGTTGCAGGTCCTATTGTGCTTGTAGTGTGTCCTTAGGCTTCCCATACACACCCATGAAGCCTAGCAGGTTCACACAAAGATGCTTCGTCAGGTGCATCATGTCGATCGCACTGCGGACCTCTAGGACTTGCCAGTAGGGTAGCTCCCAAAATATGGAATTCTTCTTCCATATGGGTGCGTGTCCGGTAGCATCATTCAGAATAGGTTGGCTGTCAGGTCCCTTTCCAAAGACTACTTTTACATCCTTTACCATATTAAATACATCCTCACCACTACAGTTGTCAGGCTTTGTTCGATGATTTTCCTTACCTTTAAAATGCTTGCCTTTCTTTCATAGGGCGTGATTCGTTGGAAGAAATCAACGATGGCCCATGTACATGACCTTTTGACATTTTTTCAAGAATATACCATTAATGTCATCGAAACAGTGTTGAATGCATTATATCCCTTGTTTGACTGTCCTATAAGATTACTAAGAGAAGGCCAATCATTGATTGTAACGAACAAGGCTCGCAGGTTAAAGTGTTCCTGTTTGTACTCATCCCACACATGTACGCCTACGCTGTTCCATAAAAGTAGAAGTTTGTCAACCAATGGCCTCAGGTCACATCAATGTCATTGCCAGGTTGCTTCGGGCCTTAGATGAGCACTGACATCATAATGAACTTCTGCTTTATGCACAGCCATGGAGGAAGGTTGTAGATACATAGAGTAACGGGCCAAGTGCTATGACTGCTGCTCTGCTCCCTGAAAGAATTCATGTCGTCCGTACTTAAAGCAAACCTTAAGTTTCTTGCGTCATCTGCAAATTTGGGGAACTCTCTGTCGATTGCTCTCCACTGGGACTCATCAGCGGGGTGTCTCAACATATTGTCTACCTTACGGTTTTCTTTGTGCCATTGCAACAACTTTGCACGCTCTTTGTTTCTGAACAAACGTTTCAAGCATGGTATTATAGGAGCATACCACATCACCTAGATAGGAATTCTCATTCTGGGACATTGTCCGTCGCCCTCAACATCACCAGGATCATCTTGTCTGATCTTTTACCACGATGCATGGCATACCAGGCATTCATCCAAATTCTCGTACTCCTCGCCGCGGTAGAGGATGCAGTCATTAGGACACGCATGTATCTTCTGGATTTCTAATCCTAGAGGGCAAAGGACCTATTTTGCTCCGTATGTAGTGGCGGGCAATTCGTTGTCCTTCAGAAGCATCTTCTTTTGGATAGTCAGTAATTCCCCAAATCCCTTGTCTGATACACAATTCTTTGCCTTCCATTGCAGCAATTCTAGTGTGGTACACAACTTTTTCTGCCCCTCTTCACAAGTCAGGTATAACAATTTCTTGTGATCCTCTAGCATGCGCTTGAACTTGATCTTCTCCTTTTCACTTTTGCATTCTCTCTGTGCGTCACAGATGGCCTAATCAAGATCTCAGCGGGCTCATCTTCTGCCGCTACCTCTTCTTCAGCTTTCCCCATTGCAGTATCACCAAAGGCATCGTATTCAGCAAAACCATTAATAATATTGTTGTCATCATCCCCTTCTTCTTCATCTTCTTTCCATTATAACACCACGTTCTCCATGCTTAGTCCAACAAATATAGTTTGGCATAAAATCTGACCTAAACAGGTGTTTGTGAAGCACCTTTGAGCAAGAATAATCCTTTCTTATTCTTGCATAGGACATATGGGCAACACAAGAAACCATTCTGCATCTTTGCCTTGGCCACACACTCCCATAATGAATTCTAGGGAGTGGCGGTCAGCATTGTACATCCATTGCCGGTTCATTTGCATTACATGACATACACCACATCAAAACTTTTAATAACCCATATTGTACAACATGCATGATTGGTACTTAATTAAAAGATCCAAAATATCCATCAAACAACATGATTACACTCTAAAACATGAATTTATTGAAGCCTACATACAATGTACACAATCCCAAGTAGCACTAGACAAACTTAACCTACAATGCACTTCAACACAAAAAGGATTTCACGACCAATTCCAACTAAAAGAGACAGATCATCAATGGGCTTCTTCTGTTGGCTCACTGCCTCATCATCCACACTTACACTCTGTTGATGCAAAAGTGAATCTGCAAACACAAAAGGCTAATACCCGAAATCGATATCCAAAGCGTGCCAGTCGATTTGACCTTTTAATCGACAAGGATGAAGATACGAGCACTTTGGTCCTGACAACAGCGATACACCCGGAAGTCACGGCCAAGAGGTACTCACGCGGAACTCGAGGATCGACAAAGATTGCACTTAGAGCAATGCAACTCGCCGAATCGATGAGAACTCGTAAAAAAGGAAAAATATGCAAATTGACGAAGTCGCCGAAAAGTAGATGTAAATAAGAGTAAAAGCTGTTTTTTGATGTATTGATTGATTTCTATTACATTGCCCTTCACTCTATATTTATATCCTGATCTATAGAAACATAATCGAATACGACTAGGACACTAAACTCAAGTCTAAGAAAAAGAACATGACTTTTACACAACTCAGACTCTACTAATCGTAAACAAGGAAATCAACTCCTATTTTATTCCATGATCCGCCTTAATCACGATGGTATTCTTATCGGTCTCCTTTTCACCAGCACAGCCCCTTTTCCATCGGCAGCAACCTTTGATCTCCTTCCATCGGCACATTCCCTATTTTATCGGCTGTAGTCTTCACATCTTCCTTCATCGATACATTCCCTTATCGGCAACAGTCTCCAAACCTTCTTCCATCGGCATCGACAATAACACCTTTGACTTCATCGGCAACATTCCTAATCAAATTCATACGCTGCCACCGCTTAAAACAAACTTATTCTCCTTGGCCATCAATTCACACGGCAATCTCTCCCTTGCTAATCAACCTTTCCTGATCATTTTGACACGTACTAAAAACGGTGTCAACACATGCCCCCCAATTTCGGAGTATAAGATACTGATGCTCCGAAATTTACTCCAACTGATGCTTGCTATTATCTATTTCTTTGACCCATTCTCCAAGCATAACATGATTTGTTACCAAACTCAATCAAATCTAGATTCAATCCATGTATCTCAATATATATGTTGCATTTTTCTAACCTTCTTTGCCTTAACTATGGTTGAGATACCAAAATAACAAATCTTCAACAATATCTCACCGCAACGCATCATTTTTAGAACTAAAAAATCTTGTATCAAGATATCCTTCAAGCTATGATTACTTGCTGTCAAATCTTCTGTACCATTCCTTGATTGTCGTGCGCACAATTACCATATCCAACTGAACCACCTCGATTCATCCGCATACGGCATAGAGATAAGTCAAGAATACCCCTACTCCAGATAACCTATAAATAGATTCCTCCGGGCTGTTCATCTTCTACCTTCAAACTCCACCTTTTGGCATTCTCACCCCGGCGGCAACCCTAACCAACAACCGCACGTCTTCAACTCATCTGAATCATCATCTTCAAGTTCCCAGCTCGTGCCCTCATCCTCCTGAAGCAATGGCTGTCAACTTCGACGTCCCTGCGGTTTGTTCTTCTTCTTATTACTTTTACTTTAATCCTTTCGGTTCCCTGCGAATTCTTACAATCGACATTTTCTTTCTCTTTCATTTTCTCGGTCTTCCAAACCTAGGAACTCCGCAACACATTGGTGATTCCAACCCATCAACCTCCCCTTCACTGCTTAGGTCCGATGGGCAACCCAGACCCAACTGATTTGATTAATGCAGAAGCCAATCGTATTCCCTTCAAATCTCAGAATTTCTCCTTGAATTTGTGGAAAGATACATTCCGTTCTTGGCCTAAACCCACCAAAGGGTGGAAAATTTGGTTTCTGAGGGTCAACAGGTCAATGCAAGTATTCTGGGCAGAGCGAAAAATAGATCAATGTATCAGGCTGTCCATTGCCGATATGCAGAAAAATGAATCTATGATGATAGCTGCTGCTCAATTTTGGTCTGACACCACCAACACCTTCATGTTTGGTCATGGTCCATGTGCCCCCACCCTTGCCGATGTGTACATGCTCACAGGCCTAGACATTTCAACTGTCGATGAAGGCCATATTTTCGGCAGAAAAGCTGAGTACAGAATAACCACACGCAACATCGGCGGCTGGACGGGATATATCCAGGAGTACCAGAAGACTGGTACTGTCAATCAAAGGGAGCATGCCACATTCCTGAACATGTGGCTAGAAAAATTTATTTTCTGCGGACGATCGGTAGGACCAACTAATGCTTTCCTCCCAGCAGCAGAACTCTTGGCCAACGGTGTCAGATTTCCACTTGGCCGATATCTTCTGAGTTCAACCTACCATCTCCTCCACCAAGTATCCCAAAAGCTTATACTTGGCGAACCCATCGGCAATCTGGGAGGCCCATGGTGGTTTATTAATATGTGGTTAAACGCCCACATGCACAAGCGTTTACAATGGGATCTCTTTGCTCAGGAATTCCCACGAGAGATTCCCGAAGAACACGTCCTCAGGGATGATGAATCGGCAACACGCCCCCCTCTCAACTTTGGTGAAGCAATCATCGTCCTTCCCGGAACAGAGGCCAATGAGGATCAAATCGGCAGATTTTTTCATACTTTCTACCATGGCCTCCCTCGTGATCTCAGGGCTTGGGTGCCTTATATTGACGAGGATAACAAATTTCCCCTTCTCTTCAATTTTGCCGATAGTGATCTGAACCAAGATAATGATCTCATGATGGCCATCATCACCCCCAGAGCAATTCCAGTCAATACATTTGGCAGTGGGAAAGCCTCCCACATCACTTACGAATTTTACAATCCATCGGCAGTATCTCGCCAGCTGGCTTTTGGGCAATTGCCCATTAAACTGTGCTATGCCGATGTAATTAAACCCAGGGAAATCATCACCTCTGGAACTGAATGGAGCAGGATAGTAAGACTTGCTCCTGATGCCGATATTTCCAATGTCGATCTCTCCACCTGGTCACCAGCTTCTTTCATAACAGAATCATATAAGCAATGGTGGCAGAAATGGAAAGAACAGCTATTTTCAACATCTGTTCACACATATCGGCACCAGATTGACTCCGATTATGCTATTCCTGATAATGCAGTAAGTTCCTTTCAACTTTTGTCCCTTCCCTTTTCTTTTATTATGTGTATCGGTAACTAACCTCCTTTGAAACAGGCTGACGATCCAGTTCCACCGATAAGCAAAAGCAGAAAACCCTTCAATCTCTATCCAGCCTCTCCGATTTCAGCAATCGGTTACAATGCCCCCACCCTGGAAGCCTTGACTTTCCAAAGAGCTCGTACCAAAATTGGCGCTTCTAGACCAAGATTGGGAACATCTAGGGCTTCTCCAAAGGCTGCTGCTTCAAGCCTGATCAAGGCTTTTAAGGTAATAATCTTGTTTACTATTTTCTCTGCCGATACACTTTATATTAACATACAACTATCAGGGTGTACAAGCTGCAGCTGGATCATCATCGGCAACTTTACCGAGCACCACAACTTCTACTCCTTCCTCAGAGGTATTCTTTCATTATTTTTTTTACTTTTCCCATTAAACATCCAATCTTATACCTGTTTTTGCAGCAACAAATGGATACATCGGTAAGCACACCGATCATACAAGCTCCTCAACCAATAGATATTGATGCCCCCCAGCCAGTTGTTGTCGAAGCACAACAAAAACGTAAAGCTTTGACCGATGCCGAGGCTCAACAGAAACGACAAAAACCTACACCGGCCCCTGCGTCTGCTCCAACACCCGTCGATCAGCCTTCTGAACAAACTGCTCCTGCCCAAGATACATCATCGGCAATTGTACCTCAAGGGCCGACTACCGATGTAGTCATTGAAGACATTCCATCGGCATCTTCTGCCGATCCTTCACAGGACCCTTTACAAGCCGCTCCTTCAAGTCAAGCTCAAGAAATAGCCTTGAAGCAGGTAAACCAGTCAATTACCTGACTTATTATATCTTCAGAATATTATAAACAAGATTTCTAATTCTCTTTATCCCATAGGAACAAGATTCTCCCGATAGCTTATTTTCTTTTGCTATCGATATTTTTGATGACGATGGAGAAGAAGCGAGCTCCTCCCTGGCGTTGGGAACAATATCATCAGACACATATGGCAAGCTGGAAACCCTCCTAAACCTGCTTCAGCAAGAAACTGCCCAATTGGTAATCGACTCGGATCCTGCGAAGTTTATCTTCAAGGCAATCCGCGGCCAAGTCCCCTCCAATGTTGAAGAAATCATCTTTCCAGCAGTCCATCTGGAAAGCAGACAGCTTCAATACCAAAGGGCCGTTCATCGTATTGCTGACAGAGCAGCCCAATCTCAACTTAAAGAAGAGATGCTACAGCTGAAGCAGACTGCCGACGAGAAGCACAAGAACATCAATAATTTGCAAGCCTCTAGTGCCGATATTAGACAGAAGATCTCAGATCTATCGGCAAAGAAAGCAGCCCTGCTAGCTGAACTGGAACAAGTTGAGACAGCTCTGACCCAGGCCAAACAAGAAGAAGACCAGCTTCCCGACGCCATTAAAGCCCTTCAACAGGAACGGGATGCTCAAGCTCGCAAGGCCTTGGCATTGAAAAAGAAAATCAAACCTGTGGAAGGAAATGCCGATGAAGATGCCAAGGAACTAAAAGAAGCCGATGAAATTCGCCTGCGTGCGATATCAGCCATCCAGGCTTTGTTAAATTCGGCATAATTGATACTTTGTTTTAACTCCAGCCGATAGGATTGTTATCGGCAACTATACTTTTTATGCATCTATCCAAATACTAGGGTAATATTTCTTTAAATATTTTCCATTTAACGCTCTGGGAAATACCACTCCTTCGAGAGTTTCAAGAATATACGCATTACCAGGAACAGACTGACTTATCCGATATGGACCTTCCCAATTAGGGGACCATTTGCCAAACTTAGAATTTTTAGTCCCAATCGGTAAAATCAACTTCCAGACTAATTCACCATCGGCAAATTCCTTTACCTTCACTTTCTTATCATACCACCTAGCTACTCTCTTCTTGTTTTCCTCGATGTTAACCAAAGCTTTTAACCGATGACCTGCTACGTCCTCCAACTCATCTTTCATAAGGATATCATAATCATCGGCTGTCAGTTGATCCTGAAAACGCATCCGCCTAGATCCAATCTTAATCTCCCAAGGTAATACTGCATCGTGCCCATACACCAATTGATAAGGCGACACCTTGGTTGCACCATGACATGCCATCCGATATGACCACAAAGCTTCATTTAATATGGTATGCCACTTTTTAGGATATTCTCTGATCTTGCGCTTAATAAGTTTGATAATCCCCTTATTAGATGCTTCAGCTTGGCCATTTGCTTGGGCATAATATGGTGAAGAATTCAAAACTTTAATTCCCATACTCAAAGCAAACTCATCAAATTCACCTGATGTAAACATAGTGCCCTGATCGGTAGTGATAGTTTGAGGGATGCCAAATCGGTAAACAATATGCTCCTTCACAAAATCAACCATGTTAGCCGATGTCACCTTTTTCAAAGGAATTGCTTCAACCCACTTTGTGAAATAATCGGTAGCAACCAGAATAAATTTATGCCCTTTACTCGATGGTGGATAAATTTGACCGATGAGATCAATAGCCCAACCCCTAAACGGCCATGGTTTAATTATAGGATTCATAGCCGATGCGGGTGCTCTTTGAATATTACCAAACTTTTGACATTCCTGACATCCTTTGAAATATTTAAAACAATCCTCAAGAATAGCTGGCCAATAATATCCATTTCTTCTGATCATCCACTTCATCTTGAATGCTGACTGATGAGCCCCACATACTCCTTCATGAATTTCACTCATCAGGCTTTTTGATTCCTCTATGCTAACACACCTGAGTAAAACTCCATCTATGGTACGATAATATAATTCATCATCGAGGAGTACATACTTTGTCGCTTGGAATCTTACACGTCTCTCAACCTTTTTAGATGGATCCTTTAAATAATCAATGATTTCCTTTCTCCAGTCATCGGGATCAGCCACCAATGTCAATGCTTCTTGAACAGGTTGATATCCTGAAGCATGCTGAGCCAATCGGTTAGCCTCTTCATTATGCATCCGGGAAATATGCTCCAGATGAAAACTCCTAAACCCTTTTAACAATTCCAAACATTTCTCATGATATGAAATCAGGATTTCACTTCGACATTCATAAATCCCAATCAACTGATTTATAACTAGCATAGAATCACCAAAGACTTCAACAGCATCAGCCTGTATTTCTTTAAGCAACTCCAACCCTTTTATCAATGCTTGGTATTCAGCTTGATTGTTTGTTGATGTGGCAACGATCGGCAATGAGAATTCATACTTCTTCCCTTGAGGAGAAATCAACACGATGCCGATGCCTGCCCCTTCACTACAAGTGGACCCATCAAAGAACAATGTCCATGGAGCAACTTCCAAAGAATCTATTGTATTGCAATGTTGAGTAACAAAATCGGCCATAACTTGTCCTTTAACTGCCTTAGCCGATTCATAACGTAAGTCAAATTCTGATAACGCTAAAATCCATTTACCAATCCTACCATTTAATATCGGCATAGATAGCATATATTTGACCACATCATCTTTGCATACGACAGTACATTCAGCCGATAGTAAATAATGCCTTAACTTACTACAGGAGAAATATAAACATAAGCATAATTTCTCAATAGCCGAATACCTGGTTTCAGCATCTATTAATCGTCTGCTCAAATAATAGATAACACGCTCTTTTCCTTCAAATTCTTGAATAAGAGCTGAACCGATAACAGTATCTTCAGTTGATAAATATAATCTGAAAGGTTTTCCATGCTGGGGTGGAACTAACACTGGAGGATTTGTTAAATAACTCTTAATCTGATCTAAAGCCAACTGCTGTTCATACCCCCATTTAAACTCCTGATCGGCTTTCAATTTCAATAACGGACTGAAAGCCTTGATCTTACCTGACAGATTAGATATAAACCTTCTGATGAAATTAATCTTACCGATCAAAGATTGCAATTCAGTCTTATCGGCAGGAGCAACAACCTTGTTGATTGCCTCAATAGATTTTCTACTAATTTCAATGCCCCTCTGATGCACCATAAAACCCAAGAATTGTCCTACCGATACACCAAATGCACATTTATTGGGATTCATCTTTAATCCATGTTTTATTGTGCACTCCAATATCTTTCGCAGATCGGTTAGATGCTTCGTGATGTCTCCAGACTTAATCACTATATCATCAATGTAGATTTCCACCAATGTGCCGATATATTCATGGAAAATAAAGTTCATAGCTCTCTGATAAGTAGCACCGGCATTTTTCAAACCAAATGTCATAACTATCCATTCAAATAATCCCACATGACCTGGACATCTAAAAGCAGTTTTGGAAATATCTTCTTCAGCCATGAATATTTGGTTATAACCCGCATTTCCATCCATGAAACTAATAATCTGATGCCCTGCTGCAGCATCAATCAACAAATCGGCAATCGGCATCGGATAACCATCCATCGGTGTAGCCTTATTAAGATTCCTGAAATCAATACAAACACGGAGTTTTACATTTTTCTTATATACAGGAACCACATTAGAAATCCACTCTGCATACCGACACTACCGAATAAACTTTGCCTCAATTAACTTGGTTATTTCGGCCTTAATATCAGGGAGTATATTAGGATTGCATCGGCGAGCCGGCTGCTGATGTGGTCGAAATCCAGATTTAATCGGCAACCGATGTTCAACTATAGATCGGTCTAATCCAGGCATTTCAGTATAATCCCAAGCAAAACAATCTTTATATTCCTTTAACAAATCAACTAATTGCTGTTTACACTTGGAATCTAATTTAGAGCTAATAAAAGTGGGCCTTGGCCTATCGCCTTCACCAATATCTACTTCTATTAAATCATCTGCCGATGTAAATCCTTGCCCTAATTTTCCATCATCGGCAAATCTATCCATTAAAACTCTTCTTCAGAACCGACTGCTTGGATCGGTAGAATTTCATAATCAGCAATCTTGAGGAACTCTTTCTCCCAAGCTTCTCCCGATATGCACCTGGTTCGTTCATAAGTATCTGATTCTGCCGATGCAATGATATAAGAAGAATCACCAGGAACAACTTCAATCTTATCTCTGATCCATTGTACCAAACATTGATGCATTGTAGAAGGAACACAACAATTAGCATGAATCCAATCCCTTCCCAGAAGTAAATTATATGCACCCTTGCCATTAATAACAAAGAAAGTTGTCGGCAAAGTTTTACTACCGATGGTCAACTCAACACATACTGCTCCTTTAGCTGGTGACACATTGCCTTCAAAATCCTTTAGCATCATATCGGTTTTAGTTAAGTCTTGATCTCCCTTACCAAGCTTCCGATACATCACATAAGGCATAATATTAATCGCAGCTCCTCCATCAATAAGTATCTTAGATACGGGCTGCCCATCAACTCTGCCTTTTACAAACAAAGCCTTGAGGTGTTGTCTCTCATCATCAGCAGGCTTCTCAAAAACAGCCATCATTGGATTTAACATTAATTGAGCTATCTGATCAGAGGAAACAGCCTCTTCCTCACTGTCAGACAAAGCCAAAAATTCCATCGGCAACATAAACACCATATTGATGTCTGCCGATGGACCTTTATCCTTGTGCCTTATCTGCCACTGCTGGTTACCAGATTTCTCATTGGAGGGACTTTCTTCTTGATATAAATCTTTTTGACGATCCCGCTGCATTTTTCTCTTCTGTGTCTTTGTCAAACCTTCTGGACACCATTGAGGAAGCTTAGTTTTCCAAACTGGCTGATAAATTCTAGTTGTCTCCACACGACGTATATTAGGGTCCCTGTAGAATATTTCTTCATCAGGGACTCTTGCATTTGCCATCTCTTCGAGTTCCTCTTGATTCCTTGGAAAATATGCAACGCGTTTACCAAGCCTTTCATGCACACTAAGCCTGCCCCCCAGCCGATCATGTACTGATGCTCTCCTTCTGATCGGCTCATTAATGAGCAAACCTTGATTACCAGATTGAAACCTTCTTGCAGGATAATTAACTCCATAATAGCCATTGCACTCTAGACAATTTTCAACAGTAGGTAACTTAATACCTTCTTCCCAACAATGAATAAAAAATGGACAATTCCAATGATCTTTATGCCGATTCCACTCTTCTTGACGCCTTTCCTCTTGTTGTCGTCTATACCGGTCCCTTCGCTGACGCCATCCTTCGTGTTGTCTTTGATGGGTAATCACGATGCCAGATCGAGGAGGCCTCCCAGAACCGCCACTCTCTGTCAATAGCCCCTTGCCTTTTGCATCATCGGTAGTTATCCGATGTTGGGGATCTACTGATGCATTCTTTTCAGCAGCTTTCGAAGTCAACACCTTAATTTTTCCTTCAGCGTCCAACATATTTGCTGGAAAAGGATGTTGATCAATTTTCATTAGCTTTTGAATCTTGGAATTGCCAAATTTTATCCTGCCAGACTCAATAGCTGACTGTAATTGCTGTCTAAACACCTTGCAATCATTGGTACTGTGTGAAGTTGCATTGTGCCACTTGCAATACAGCATATGCTTCAACTCTTCTGCTGATGGGATCACATGATTGGGTGATAATTTAATCTGGCCCTCCTGAAGAAAAAGATCGAATATTTTATCGGCTTTGGTGACATCAAAAGTAAACTTTTCTGGCTCTTTGTGACCAAAGGGACAAGATATCGGTTTCTTATTCTTAACCCACTCTGCCAAACCGATAACTGGTTCATTATCTGAATCAGAATCTTCCGCTTCTTCAACAAATGAAACTTTCTTGTTCCAATTTCTCTTAGGTTCAAAAACCCTAGTATCTTGATCAGAAATCCTTTGTACTAAATGACTTAGGCTTTCGAACTCCTGAGAAGCATATCTGTCCTTTAGGTGTGGCAATAATCCCTAAAAGGCTAAATCGGCAAGCTGCCGATCATCCAATACCAGACTGTAACATTTATTCTTTACATCTCGTAGCCTTTGCACGAAGCCTTCTACCGATTCATCATTGCGCTGTTTCATCTTTACCAAATCGGTAAGCTTCTTCTCATGAATTCCAGCAAAGAAGTACTTATGAAATTGCTTTTCCAGATCAGCCCAAGTGATAATAGAATTTGGCGGTAGTGAAATAAACCACGTAAATGCTGATCCAGATAGAGATGACGAGAAAAGACGAACTCTCAATTCATCTCTACAAGCTGCCTCTCCACATTGAATAATAAAACGATTAACATGCTCCATGGTTGATTTATCGTCTTGCCCAGAGAATTTAGTGAAATCTGGCACTTTGTAATGATTTGGGAGAGGAATTAAATCATATGCTGGAGGATACGGAGTCCGATAAGAATAAGTATTAACCTTGGGCTTGATCCCAAATTGATCTCTCATAATTTCTGCTATCTTATCGGCCCAAAAAACATCGACATCTTGCTGACGATATGGTTGAATCTCTGCTGGAGGTATCTGTTGATATCCTTCTGCATACCTTTGTTGCCCACGATCTCCAGCAATTGGCATATTTGCTACTAACTGTGGTCCATTAATCTGCTGAAAAGGATTCATCGGCTGAGCTGCCGATGCTTGATTCTGAAAACCAGCATGCATATGACCTTGATGAACTCCTGTGACTTGCTGATTTGGCTGAACTGTATATTGAGTAGGAAACTGCCCTGACCAATTATTAGTATTCATCGGCACAGAATTTGCCGATGGCTGGTAGTTTGTTGGCATTGCTGGATAATTATATCCAACTTGAGGCATAACCTGTACTCCAGGTTGACTGATTATAGGAGCCTTCTGCTGCATCGGTAACAAACTTGCCGATGGACTTGAACCAGATGTTT
Organism: Saccharum spontaneum; assembly: GCA_022457205.1. Lineage (NCBI taxonomy): Eukaryota > Viridiplantae > Streptophyta > Magnoliopsida > Poales > Poaceae > Saccharum > Saccharum spontaneum. The sequence continues at coordinate 29,990,618 of CM039607.1, forward strand.
GACCCAGAGACGCCTGAAAACCTCCCAGACTTGGTTGTGCAGTAGTTGTAATATATTGAGGCGCTTGGGCTATCGGCAAACCAGCCGATGGTATAGGAGTTTTTCCTGCTGCGTCAAACACTTGAGATAATCCGTGATTGATAGTAGATGGCTCCGGAGGCATACCATATCCCCACCAATTAGCAGGAGTTTGATTACTCTGTAGTACAGGACCTGATAAAGCTGATGCTGATAGATCTATACCAAGCTGAACTCGTCCTGATAATGTTGAATCTGGACGAATCGGAGTAGACTGTGCATTAGATAATCCTGCTGATACTGGAGAAGAAATCTCTATACCCGCAACGGCTGGAGGAGCCGATGGAGCAACAGCAGATGCTGCTTCTGGTTGATGATAAGCAGGTCCGACGTAATGATGTGACGCTTGCCCTTCTTTGAAAGTTCGAATCACAGCATTATGAACAGTATTGGACAGCACATTGGAGTGATTAATTAAAGCATGATTCACTGCAGAATTAACCATCTCTTGAAGTTTACCAGGATTAGGATCAAAGGTAACCTGCCGAGGCAACGGCAAGTCCTACTTCTGGATGACTTGTCCACTTTTGTTCATGCTGAATGACTTTAAGCAAAGCTGTCTATATTCTTCAATAGCCCTTTCCATAGCCTGCTTCTGATCGTCCTTAAGATCTTCTTCTGTTACTGCGATGATATTCCCAGCATCGATCTCATGATTAGGCATCTTGATTAGATCTGTCCCACCGGGCGTGCCAAAAGATGTGTTGATGCAAAAGTGAATCTGCAAACACAAAGGGCTAATACCCGAAATCGATATCCAAAGCGTGCCAGTCGATTTGACCTGTTAATCGACAAGGATGAAGATACGAGCACTTTGGTCCTGACAACAGCGATATGCCCGGAAGTCACGGCCAAGAGGTACTCATGCGGAACTTGAGGATCGACAAAGATTGCACTTAGAGCAATGCAACTCGCCGAATCGATGAGAACTCGTAAAAAAGGAAAAATATGCAAATTGACGAAGTCGCCGAAAAGTAGATGTAAATAAGAGTAAAAGCTGTTTTTTGATGTATTGATTGATTTCTATTACATTGCCCTTCACTCTATATTTATATCCTGATCTATAGAAACATAATCGAATACGACTAGGACACTAAACTCAAGTCTAAGAAAAAGAACATGACTTTTACACAACTCAGACTCTACTAATCGTAAACAAGGAAATCAACTCCTATTTTATTCCATGATCCGCCTTAATCACGATGGTATTCTTATCGGTCTCCTTTTCACCAGCACAGCCCCTTTTCCATCGGCAGCAACCTTCGATCTCCTTCCATCGGCACATTCCCTATTTTATCGGCTGCAGTCTTCACACCTTCCTTCATCGATACATTCCCTTATCGGCAACAGTCTCCAAACCTTCTTCCATCGGCATCGACAATAACACCTTTGACTTCATCGGCAACATTCCTAATCAAATTCATACGCTGCCACCGCTTAAAACAAACTTATTCTCCTTGGCCATCAATTCACACGGCAATCTCTCCCTTGCTAATCAGCCTTTCCTGATCATTTTGACACGTACTAAAAACGGTGTCAACACACTCTCATTAGCTGTCTTAGCCGACTGCTTCTTCTACTGGTTCACTGCCTCATCATCCACACCGGCACTCTCATCAGCCGCCTTAGCTGCCTTAGCCACCTGCTTTGCAAGATACTTTTCGACATGCGTAACTATTGACGATAGATAAGTGTTATTTTTAACCGTCAACATAGCATGAAAAGGACCTAAATATAAATATCATCTAGCTATAGGGGTTACACTGACAGAATTCCATGAGGTTTGGAGAATATTTATTTCTGCAGGGGGTTATCAGAAAATGACCAAAGAAGGCCCACATATAAGATTTATATAGAGAGAAAGACTTCACGCACAAGAATACTCTAGAAGACTCCAGAAGACACCAGACCAGACCAGAGGCCAGTTGGCCATGTAGGCAGGGCGCCCGCCCACCTACATGGACCAATCAGGTCCAGACTCGCGGATCCTACCCCCATCGCCTTTGAGGATAGATCTACACCGTGTATCAAGGTCGGTTTGATCTAATAGCCATGGTGCATTTGAGGAGGCTATATAAGCAAGGCCCCTGGCCCTCGAAGAAACCGTAATTCTCATTTAATTCATTATTAATCAAGAGAGACCTAGAGCCACCATCTCAGTTAGATCTCCATAGTCATAGCATAGCTACATAGGATTAGAACTAGAAGGAGTCAAGTTTCGCTTGGTTTCCGGATCTGTCAAGATAGTTCTTGGTAATTCTCTCCTATTTCTATATTTCATGTGTTATTCATATTGTTCATCTGCTACTATGAATATGACTTTGCTCTATTATATTATATTGGATATGACTTTGCTCTATTTGCTTATATTCTCAATTATAATGTTCTTAGTCTACTTTGGTTATATGCTTGGCATAGTTGGATTAGAATTATATTTAAGTATAGGATCGTATAGCGCTTGCTCATTGATATCATGGGTGAGTGGTAAATATTGTGTAGGCGTGGTGCCTATACCGTATTTTCCTGCGATTGCACCCTATATGTCGGATCATGAGGTAGATCACAGGAGTGACAGTCCTATTGAGTCCTTTGTAGTCCTCCTTCTGAGTATAGGACAGGTAGAACACAACTATTATAGGGAAGTGATTGTTATGTTTTTCATCTTCCTTCGTAATATCCCTATGCGTAGATATAACCTTATCTTGCTATGATTGCCAAGTGTAATCGCACTAATCATTGTATGCTATGGCTTATAGTTAGAATAACTTAGGATTTATTCTTGTAGTTCATCCTAGTTCCATGCTAGTGATATAGACTTAGAGTAATCTATTGAGATGTGCTTATCATTTATCATTTACCATTCATTCATTATATATATATATTTCATGTGACACTTACCCTGTATGAGAGATAGACAAAGACATGGTTATACTCTCTATTATCATATGCAGTGATGCTCATTGCTCATATCTTTATCTATCCCTTCCCAAGGGTAAAAAATATAAATAATGATACTTGGTTTACTCCTGTTTAAAATGCTACATCGGTATTATCTGTGCACTTATGGATTTCATATTTATTTCTAGAGGAGCATTTGCATTTATTTAATACCACATTTCTGGCGCCATGCTGGGGATGACGACCTAGCTTAAGTAATGCTAAGAAATGCCAACAGTAACATACTTATCCTCCTAGTACCAACTGCTACATGATTCAGTGCCATCCCACTAAAATTACAACACCAAATGAGAAGAACGTTAATCAAAATCATCACGAAAATTGGCTACAAACCATAAACAAACTTGACAAAAAAATAACTCACATTGCGATCCGAACATGTGTAGAAGATACGACCCTTGTTGGGACCCTCCTTCACTCGGTACTCCAACACAACTTCTTCTCACACTTGCCGCACGGAATGTGAGGGAGGTCTAGCCTCAGTCGCTTATGAACTCCATGTGAGCCCGAGGAACCAGAAGCGGTCGCCATCTACTCACTATACTCATTTTCATCAACTACTATAAATTTCTCATTTTCTAAGCCATGAAATTGAAATAAGCTATATGAAAATCCTAAATTTCTCTATTATAAGCTATGTACACTAGCAATGAAAGGTGCATTCTAGTTTTGATGAACTACTATAAGCTTCCTTCATCCAAATATGCAAACTATCAAGTGATTTTGAGGTCAAATGGCGTACAAATCAAGAAAAATCCACCATTCTTTCCATTCTAAAAAACCACAAATTTCCCTATTCTAGACCACGAAATGAGAAATGCTAGTGATGAAACATGAGAGGACAAAGTTGGTAACCTTTAGAACCGAAGAATGGATGGAGGAGTTGAAGAAATCGGAGATGGCCGGAGATGTGAGCTAAAGCATAGGAGGCGACGAGCAAGAACAGAGAGCTGTAAATGGCTCGGGCTAGGGGAGAAAGAAGGGTGGTATATAGCTCGGGACCTTTAGTCCTAGTTTGTGGTACCAACCCAGACTTCAGGTCCAATAATAGTCCCGATTGAAATCACCAACCAGGATTAAAGGTTTAGTCTTGGCTGACAACTGCAACCGGGACTAGAGGATGGCCTTTAGTCCTGGTTTGAGCTACTGTTGATATTTGGTAACGCAATTAGGAAATAGGATCCGCAAGCGCACGGATATCGGTGAGCACTTCACCCGAGATGTTATCCTGGGTATCGTATTTATATTTTTACCTTTAGGAGAAAGAGTGCATCTGACTAACCAAATCTATTACTACTAACCTTTAGGCTACAACCACTATGATTCGATGTGAATGATGTATAGAGAAGACTACAACCGTACTCTTCTTCTAACCTTGGTAAGGATGATCTACTGTTCTATTGGGGAGGTTTACGGAATCTAGACACCACAAAGGATGTTCAACCCGCACCTATAAACCCTATCGATCCTGCTAACGGGATATGGAATACAAAGGTAACTCGGAATTGTCACGTTCCTCGCTACTACCACGGTCCGGCTAGACGAGGGGATATCTATGAGTATCCTAGCTTAAACACCACATTTACGCTAGAGATGATTACTCTAAACTCTACGCGAAGAGATCAAAGTAAACTCATAAACCAAAGAACAATAAAACAAAGAACTTACTAGAATTTAGAAGTCGAAATACTGAAGAATCCTGAGAACAAGCCTCGGGTTAGAAGAACTTGCTCCCGCAGGTACAACCTCGGAGTAGACACCGACAGGCCGGCTTCCTCCGATCTACACCTCCACTCTATCTCTCTCAATCTAGTAGAACTAATTCTACTTTCACATTGGATGCTAAGCCCTAAGAGGTGGGAACCCTAGAGGGAACCTCTCTCTCTAAACCCTAACTAGAGATATGCAACTGAATAATGAATTGGGGTCTTCTCCACCAGGGGTCAGGGGCCTTGCTTATATAGCCCTTTTGGATGAATCTGGACCGTCGGATCAAACCGACCTTCATCCTACGGTTTTCCTTGATCCTCAAAGGCGGTGGAGCATAATCCGCGAGACTCGACCTGATTGGTCCCGGGGGTAGGGCGGGCGCCCTAGGGCACAGGGCGGGCGCCCTGTGTCCTGGCCCGTTACGGCTCCCGTTCGTTCCCGTGGCTTCTGGAATCTTCTAGATGTAAGATAATTACGTGTTCGGTTAATATCCCGTCATTAATCCGACATGTGGGCCTTTCTTCCGTATTTCCTGATAACCCCCTGCAGAAATAGATAAACAGCAAAACTCATGGAATTCTGTTAGATCAAACCCTAATTCTAGGTGTTGCTTGCATATAGGTCCTTTTCTTTATTTATTTGATGGTTATAATTGATACTTAAGAACCGTCAACAAACACCCCCATACTTAGGCTTTTACTCGTCCTCGAGAAAAGGTTGGTTAATAAAACATCTAGGGTTGAAACATTCTTTCATACCTGCAGGGTGTTGTAAAAATCCACTGTGCACTTATAGTCAGGGAAATATATGGTCAGAGTAAAGAGCCTTTCTTCTTCTTAATCCCTATCACTTGGAGTTTTTACATATTTTTGAAAAGAAAAACTTAGCATACCTTTATCCTCATAGGTGCTCTCAGAGTCACGCATTATCTTTTATATTTCTCTCTGAGGCTGTTTTGATTTTGTAAAAATAATTCTTTAAGCATACACACCTTGCATTTATTGTATGGTCAAAACCGGATCCGAGGAGAAGAATGCCATACTCTTAGATCAAAGATTTTGAAAATTAAAAACTTGTCACTCTTACTGGCATATTGCTTATTAGAGGGACCATGGGCTATCATTTTCTTTCTATCATATTTTTATCATATCTCATTTTTTTCATTTTGGGTGGATACCGAGGTACCCCTAATTCTACTGCCGGACACTTGTCCATTTTTTTCCACGAGGTTATCGAGCACTTGCTCCTTTTTATTTCCTCGATATATTCATAATTTTGCATAGCCCATGCCTCTAACGCAATAATACTTCGGAAGAGTGAATCTTTCTAAATAAAAATGTCTTGATCTTAGGAGTATGATAAATCTCTCAACAAGGGTCTAACTTGTTTTGAACAAACTCAATACAAAGCAGATAGCTTTAATTAATATTTTCATATTTAGCAGGCATATAAAACTTGAGGATGGTAGCTATAATTTTGAGATTTTTAAAACAAATTCTCCAAGCAATAAAGATACTAAGAATAAGGTACTCATACCCTTACCATCTCTTATTCCACAATGACTTTTAGCAACACAGGGTTTTGAAATAATTTTAATAATTGCAGGTTTCTAGGAAATATCACAGAGTGAGATTGATCATGATTATAAGCATTTTTATCCTTTTAATTTATCATGTTTAGAGAGATAAAATTCTGCACAAACTAAGGTGAGTGTGTAAGTGTGTAATAAAAGTGTGCAGAGTGTGTACCTGGTTCATGGAGTGGTGCGATCGAAGTGTGTGTGACATGTCAGGGAATCTCCCCCATACTTGTTTTCTGCTTTCTTGCACAAAAAGTAAAGTAGAGACACACAAGACATACTAATAATAATCTTTATTAATCTTGAGGCATTTATTACAACTGAATAATAATAATAACCGAATATAATAGATCTAAACTGATTATAAGCGAACCTAATCGAATCTAATAATAACTAAGACATATATAGCCCCAAGATCTAATCTAGATAGCTCAGCGACGCTCACGCCTCCTAAGACTATGCTCTAACTCATCGATCCTCTTGTTGGCGTCGGGCTTTAATTTTTAATTGGAAGGTAAAAATTGATCACGTCTATTTCTTCTAATTCTTTATTGGGCTCTAAAGATAATTTAAGACGTTGACCATTTACCTTGAATAACATACCTTCGTCATTTTGAAGTGTGGTAGCTCCGTGGGATGATGAATGAATTACCTTGAATGGTCCTTCCCATTTGCTCCGGAGCTTTCCATGCCCGAAAAGCTTCACCCTAGAATTAAAAAGTAATACCTTATCTCCGGGTGAGAACTCCTTTTTCTTGATCCTCTTGTCATGCCATCTCTTGACTCTTTCTTTGTAGATCTTTGAATTGTGATATGCTTTCTCCCGCCATTCTTCTAACTCCAATAATTGCATTCTTCTATGTTTTCCGGTGATATCTAGGTCCATATTCCATCTTTTTATGGCCCAGTGTGCCTTGAACTTAAGTTCAACAGGTAGGTGACAGGTCTTTTCGTATACCAATTGGTATGGAGACATTCCAATTGGGGTCTTGTATGCTGTCCGGTAAGCCCAGAGTGCATCGGGTAACTTGTCCTTCCATGCCGTTCCCATCTCGTTCACCGTCTTCTGAAGAATGTTCTTGATTTGCTTGTTAGAAGTCTCTGCTTGGCCACTTGTCTGAGGATGATAGGGAGTAGCGACGTTGTGACGGATTCCATGTCTTGATAGATAGTGCTCGAAGCGCTTGTCAATGAAGTGTGATCCTCCATCACTTATCACTATCCTGGGGACTCCAAATCTTGGAAATATGATTTCCTCAAACATCCTCTTCGAACTGATATTGTCGGCATGTTTGCAAGGTAGTGCCTCTACCCACTTGGAGACGTAATCAACCGCCACCAAGATGAACTCACACTTCTTAGATGGGGGAAATGGACCCATGTAGTCTATTCCCCAGACATCAAAGAGTTCAATCTGAAGGTTGTTGGTGAGTGGCATGGCATCCCTTGTATTTATGTTTCCGTGCCTTTGACATGGTCCACATCTTCTGATATATTGTTTCGTGTCATCGTACATCGTAGGCCAGTAGAATCCACATTGCCAGATCTTTGAATGTGTACGGAATGCTCCATAGTGTCCTCCGTATGGTGATGAGTGACATCTGTCGATGATCTTCAATCCTTCCTCAGTGGTCACACATCTTCTAAGTAGGCCATCAGCGCATACTCGGAAGAGATATGGCTCATCCCATATATGTGAACGACTTTCCTGAATAAGCTTCTTCTTGTTTGCTCCGGGTGGTACATAACCTGAAACCATAAAATTAACAATATCTGCATACCAGGGGTCAGATCTGTTAATCCCATAAAGCATGTCGTCCCGGAGTGAGTCATTAATGGGGGGTTCCTGTGAATTCTTAAAGTACATTCTAGACAAGTGATCAGCAACAGAATTTTCTACTCCCTTTTTATCTTTTATTTCTAAGTCAAATTCTTGGAGTAATAAAATCCATCTGATTAAGCGGGGTTTCGCATCTTTCTTAGTGAGCAAATATTTTAGTGCAGCATGATCAGTGTAAACAATTATCTTAGCTCCAACTAAATAAGATCTAAATTTATCAATGGCAAAAACAACAGCCAGAAGCTCTTTTTCAGTGGTTGCATAATTAAGTTGAGCTCCTGTCAAAGTTTTACTTGCATAAGCAATTGCATGATGCTTTTTATCTTTAGTTTGTCCCAAAACTGCCCCCACAGCATAATCACTAGCATCACACATAATTTCAAAAGGCAACGACCAATCAGGGGGTTGAATGATTGGTGCAGAGATGAGTGCTTGCTTTAATAAATTGAAAGAATTTAGACATGCATCATCAAATTCGAAAGGAGCATCCTTGGCTAGCAAAAGAGTAAGTGGTCTTGCAATAAATGAAAAGTCTTTTATAAATCTGCGATAAAAACCAGCATGGCCAAGAAAACTTCGAATTCCTTTTATATTCACAGGTGGAGGTAGTTGTTCAATTACTTCAATTTTAGCTCTATCTACCTCAATACCTCTTTGAGACACTAGGTGTCCTAGCACTATTCCTTCTCTAACCATAAAATGACATTTTTCCCAATTAAGGATTAAGTGCTTTTCTTCACATCTTTGCAAAACCTTATCTAAGTTCTCAAGACAACTATCAAAAGTTTTTTCATAAACTGAGAAATCATCCATGAAAACTTCCATAATCTCTTCAATCATATCAGAAAATATAGACATCATGCATCTTTGAAAAGAAGCTGGTGCATTACATAGCCCAAAAGACATTCTACGATAAGCATAAGTTCCATATGGGCATGTAAAAGTGGTTTTGCTTTGATCATCAGGATGGATAGGGATCTGGTGATACCCTGAATATCCATCTAGAAAACAGAAAAACAAGTGTTTTGCTAACCGCTCAAGCATCTCATCTATAAAAGGCAAAGGAAAATGATCCTTTTTCGTGGCTTTATTAAGTTTTCTATAGTCTATGCACATCCGCCACCCAGTGACGGTGCGTTGCGGAATTAGCTCATTCTTATCATTAGTAACAACAGTCATGCCTCCCTTTTTAGGCACAACTTGAACAGGGCTTACCCACTCACTATGCGGCACAGGATATATAATCCCTGCATGCAGCAACTTTATAACTTCTTTTTTAACTACCTCTCTCATCGCGTTGTTAAGTCTACGTTGAGGCTCTCGAGAGGGTGTAACAGAAGGATCTGTCGGAATACGATGGGTACAAATCATAGGACTGATTCCTGTGAGATCTTGAAGTGAGTAGCCAAAAACAGAGTGGTGTTTTTTAAGAATGGTCATTAATCGCAGAGTTTATTACTAACGATCACAGGAAACTCTGGATTATTATTTAGGAAAGCATAGGTAAGACCGGGTGGTAAAGTTTTGAGTTCTATGGGGGGTCTAGGTGTTTCTGCAAACTCATCTAAGGGTTCAGGTTCAGAAGGTTCGGCCTCTTCTTCAGTGAAGAAGGGGGCTTCCTCTTCTAAGTCTGGATCATCTAAAAGTTCTAGAGATGCAGCCTTTACCTCCTCCATAGAATCAGGCAAAAGATATGGCTCGGTCTTATTATTCAAGGAGTGAGTTATTGTAATTGGAAGTTTAAAATCCTTTCCCAAGGAAATGTAGAGCTTTCTAGTTTGACCTTCATAAAGGAGTCTTCTAAATGGTTGTCCAATCAATAGGTCGAAACCCCATATATCAAAGATATAAAAGTTCAAATAAACCATGGAGCCTTCTACCATAAAGGGTAGGACATTAATAATTCCAAGACTGGGGACTAATCGTCCCGAAGATTCCTTTATGACCTTTGTTGTGGGGGTTAAAACAAGTTTCTCAAATAAATTAAGTGTAAAAGCTTCGGACATAATATTGATCCCCACAATAGGATTATAGAGAGCGTTAAATTGATCAGAATTATAAGCACAGCGTATAGTTATAGAGGGTGTGTCCACTCGGATTACTTCAGAGGAAAGCTCTGACTCCTCTAACCATTCGCTACTCATAACCTAGATAAGCTCTCTCAATTGACGTTCACTTGGTAAACAAATGCTAAATTGGCCGTTTTGGGGTCGGTCTATAGAATGGTAGTTTGAAATGTTTCCAAAATCGGCAAAGAGATCGGATTCTATGTCTAGCATGAAATCAGATGGTAGAATTTCTTCCTTTTGTGGCTCAGAACCTGAGATAGCTAAAGTAGATGAAAAATTTGGCAGAGTGTCTACTTCGGCTTCGTAGGTTTTATCATGGAGGGCATTATCCATCTCAGCTTCTAGGATTCTATTCAAGATCCCCTTAGCTTCATCAGTAGGGATACGAAAGAAAGAACCTCTAGCCATAGTATGCAGCATTTGTTTATTATCTTTCTGAAGACCTCGAAAAAAGTGAAATAAAAGAACAGTGTCTTCAAGCAAAAGTTTTGGACTAGATTCTAAAAGATCAGAAAAACGTTTCCAGGATTTCCCCAAAGTTTCATTATCTTTTTGTTTAAAAGATAGGACTTCGAGTCTAAGGTCACCAGTACGGTCAAGGGAATAAAAATCTAGACAAAAGTTGGCTCTTAAAACTCCCCATTCACCTTGCTGTTGACTTACCTTCTGACTATACCATCGTCTAGCTTTTCCTCTTAAAGAAAAAGGAAAAAGCTTCCAACGTAAAGTCTTATCAGAGATGCCATCAATGCGAAGACAATCGCATGTCTGCTCAAAATCTCTAATATGAAGGTAAGGGTTTTCGTCTTCCTTTCCCGAAAAAGATAAATTTTGAATCATCGCAATCAACCTTGAACTTAACTTATACTGGGATGTTTGGATAGGCTGTGATGACTCCCATGGTAAAAGGTCAGTTGCTGAAGGTGTTGCGGCATCAAAGATAGATATAGAACCTTGGTTTTCCATTTTTGGTAAAAAGAAAAAGAAAGAATGAAAAAGATAAGAAAATAAAAAGTATGAATACAAGCTAGTAGTAAGACTCAAGGTTATCTCAGCAAACCGTCTTTCTCCCCGGCAACGGCGCCAGAAATGCTTGTTGATATTTGGTAACGCAATTAGGAAATAGGATCCGCAAGCGCACGGATATCGGTGAGCACTTCACCCGAGATGTTATCCTGGGTATCGTATTTATATTTTTACCTTTAGGAGAAAGAGTGCATCAGACTAACCAAATCTATTACTACTAACCTTTAGGCTACAACCACTATGATTCGATGTGAGTGATGTATAGAGAAGACTACAACCGCACTCTTCTTCTAACCTTGGTAAGGATGATCTACTGTTCTATTGGGGAGGTTTACGGAATCTAGACACCACAAAGGATGTTCAACCCGCACCTATAAACCCTATCGATCCTGCTAACGGGATATGGAATACAAAGGTAACTCAGAATTGTCACGTTCCTCGCTACTACCACGGTCCGGCTAGACGAGGGGATATCTATGAGTATCCTAGCTTAAACACCACGTTTACGCTAGAGATGATTACTCTAAACTCTACGCGAAGAGATCAAAGTAAACTCATAAACCAAAGAACAATAAAACAAAGAACTTACTAGAATTTAGAAGTCGAAATACTGAAGAATCCTGAGAACAAGCCTCGGGTTAGAAGAACTTGCTCCCGCAGGTACAACCTCGGAGTAGACACCGACAGGCCGGCTTTCTCCGATCTACACCTCCACTCTATCTCTCTCAATCTAGTAGAACTAATTCTACTTTCACATTGGATGCTAAGCCCTAAGAGGTGGGAACCCTAGAGGGAACCTCTCTCTCTAAACCCTAACTAGAGATATGCAACTGAATAATGAATTGGGGTCTTCTCCACCAGGGGTCAGGGGCCTTGCTTATATAGCCCTTTTGGATGAATCTGGACCGTCGGATCAAACCGACCTTCATCCTACGGTTTTCCTTGATCCTCAAAGGCGGTGGAGCATAATCCGCGAGACTCGACCTGATTGGTCCCGGGGGCAGGGCGGGCGCCCTAGGGCACAGGGCGGGCGCCCTGTGTCCTGGCCCGTTACGGCTCCCGTTCGTTCCCGTGGCTTCTGGAATCTTCTAGATGTAAGATAATTACGTGTTCGGTTAATATCCCATCATTAATCCGACATGTGGGCCTTTCTTCCGTATTTCCTGATAACCCCCTGCAGAAATAGATAAACAGCAAAACTCGTGGAATTCTGTTAGATCAAACCCTAATTCTAGGTGTTGCTTGCATATAGGTCTTTTTCTTTATTTATTTGATGGTTATAATTGATACTTAAGAACCGTCAACAGCTACCAACCAGGACTAAAGGTCCCTCTCCTGCAAAAGTTGCTGACCTAGCCATTGGGTAGGGGGGCTTTAGTACCAGTTGGAGCTACCAACTGGAACTAAACCTTTATTTAGTCCCGAGCCCAAAAATGGCCGGGACTAATGCCCTGAACTGAAAGTCCTTTCTCTACTAGTGATTTGAGGCTGCCGTGAGCCCGTGACCCTCTACCACGCTCCCCTGCCCAGCCGCTGCACCTCCTGGGTAGGTGCTGTCGTGCACTCTCGTGCTAGACGTACGCGGTTGGGTCAACGTGCGCACGCTGTCGGTGCAAGTGTACTACGAGAGATATGCGCTCACGTGTGCGTTCATGGTAGCTGGCTACATGGAGTCAGCGTTGGTCGCCCCACCCTTGGCATCTGTCACCTCAGCTATTGATGTTCTGCAGTTCTACTTCTACCTCCAGGGCTCTCCCTACCGCCGCGCCTGGGGCTAGCACCTTTCACTAATCGAAATGGATGGCCTCGACGACACTTCCAGCATTAGATTATATATTTTCTAGAGGATCTGTTAAAAGATTCTTCAGTCAAGAAAATGAGCCAAAGGACAGCGGCTGCAGATGGTGACATCCATCTCCCTGCTTTCCCCAACCTTGTCGAGGACGAGAATGTCAGCCAGATGCTCAACTTAATGCACCATCCCTCGCTTCATTGATCCTTCTTATTGTTGGTCACTTGACCATGTTTACTCAACCACTGAGTAGTTACTCATCACCTTGTTAGTTACTTCCATAGGATCGAGGACAAGGGGAGGGTGTACACTTCGGTTTTTGTCTAAATGTCAAATTAGCCCTCACCATCTGTGGCGCTCCCTCATGAAACGTGACAATAGAGAGCTTTACTGTTCGTTACACTTGTATCTATGGAATCAGTTCAACGGTACCTGCGCTACCCCCAATAAAATGAGCCCAAGGACAGCGGCCACAATCCTCATTGACATCTATCCCTAGATAAGTAAAACCATGCAATTATTTGTCTCATTTGTTTGTTGATATATAGTTATATACACTATTGACGTGGATTTGCTACACAGGTGCATATGTACACACGTCAATGGATGATGGAGATAAGGGGGCCATGCATCAAGATTGGGAAACTCAATGAGGTAACTTTTGCCAGGCGGGCATCCTTGATCCGACGTGGCAACGACGACTGAGCGCTAAAGGAAGAGAGTGTCCATGGTTCAAATTTCAAAAGAGGCGCTTCCTTCCAGAGCACGGAAACATGGGCAGAAGAGGGGATTTAGGGCCAGTTTGGGACTGCTCTGCTCTCATTTTTCTAGCTCTGCTCCACCAACTCCACCGTGGAGCAGCTCCACTACAGAGTTTCTAGAGCCAGTCTGCCTGTTTGGCCTGCAACTATGCTCCAGCTTTGGTGATGGGAGGTTCGGTGGGGATGTCCTTCTATGCCCCTGGCCCTTGCCGCTGCCGTGCACGAAGCACTCTGCCCTAAAGCGAGTGGTGCATGGCCCTGGAGTGCGTTGGAGCACCTCGTCGTGGAGCGAGCGGTGGGTGGCCCTAGAGCGACCAGGGCGCGGTCGTGAAGCGAGCGTCCGAGTACCCGTCGTGGACCTCCTCCAGCGGTGACCTGGAGCGAGCGAGTAGCGACCTCGAGCAAGCGACAGGATCTCCTCCGACCGCCCTGGAGCAAGCGGCGAGATCTCCTCCGGTGGCCCAAGAGCGAGCGGCCGAGCACCCCATCGTCCATGTCCCTAGATATCCTCTAGTGGCCCTTGATCTCTGGCAGTGACCTCTTTGATGGTGGCTGGTGGCGTCCGTAGTATCTCCTCCTCCAGCTGAGTTGCGATGGTCTGGTGGAGTCCCGGAGGCCGGCGGCATCCGCCGGATCTCCTTAGGAGTGGGTGCATGGCGGATCCCGACCATTGTGAGACAGAATGTGCTCCATTCATCTCAGAACATATGCATGAACTCAGATTGGCATCATGGTCTGCTGATAGCTGCGAAAGAGCATGTAGATGGACGCCCTCCTCTCGAGCATCGGTGGTGCATGAGGCACTTTGCTGCCAACATATGGAGGAGGTAGAAGAAAAAGGAGGTAGTGCAGAAGTTGAAGTCACTATGTGGGTGTCGAACGAAGGAAAAGTTTGAAGAGATGCTTGCGGAGTTATATGAGGTCATCAATGCTAGGGCAAAGAGTTGGATTGAGGATTAGATGCCTTAAAGGGACAAGTGGGCTCTTGCATTCGATGTCGGAGGTCTTCAGTATGGCATGATAACTACCAATTCTTCAGAATCATTCAACAAGGTGTTCAAGGGTATCCGTGTAGTCCTCGCATTAGGTATTGTGGAGTACTCATTCAGGAAGTGCAATGAATACTTTGTCAATCGGTGGAACATAGCAAAGGCGTCCAAAGAGAAATGGGGTAGAGCCAGTAGAAAACACTTGGATCTCTCAGGGACTTTAGCTTCTAACCAAGTGGGGGAGGCCTTTGGGCCATTGAGGTTAGTGTACAATATCAGGTCAGCTGGAGGAACAAACCCGAGGGGTGAGAAGTATGGTGGTAGGAATTATAGGGTGGACCCTGAGAAAGCGGAATGCTCTTGTAACATTCCACAACTCTAGGTCCCTTGCTCGCATGTCATTACAGCTTGCAGATGCAGGGGTCTAGACCACGAAAGTGAAAAGTTCATGTCTCCTTTTTACCTCATGTCAAACACTCTCAAAGTGTGGGAGTCGAGCTTCAAGCCTTTCCTAGATCCGACACAATGGCCCGAGTACTACGGGTTGGATTATGTTCTTGACCCGGACCTTCTAAGACAAAGAAGGGTAGAAGGAAGAAAAAGCAGCTCAGAGGACTTATGGATGCATCGAATGGGTATGGTGAAAATATGTATGGTTTTGGCGACTTTGATGAGGCACCGGTCCAGGTCCGTTGCTCCAAATGCCACAAAACTAGTCACATCGCTGCCACACATAAGAAGTGTAAGAAGTCAAGGAAATTAGAAACACAGAACAAGAGTAATAGTGGTTTGAAACGTATAAAGGTACATAGGTTATAATAGGTCTTGCTTATATCATTCATGCATTTGTTCCTTATTTTTTAGCTTATAACATGTTTCATTCCTATTTTGTAGATTCTAACATTGTGGTTCTTCTATATTTTGTATATTCTAACATTGCCAAAAAAAACCCATTTGTGTGTTGTTTTGTAGCATGTACCATGTTTTATTTACTTTTTTGATATTCTAACGTTGTCCCATCATTTTCACAATTGCAGCATGGCGCACCCGAACTTCCCCCATCTTGAGCAATACTACGACAAGGACCACCGATCGCACTTGATGGTCGACAACGGTGATGTAAGTGATTTGCACACATTATTTCCTTTTCATGTATAATCTCTTACAAGGGCCAACAAAGCCTTTTAGTCCTAATAATGAAAAACCAAAGCAACCTAATTTTTTTATATTGCATGCTTTCTCATTTGAAGCATTTTGTTTAACGCCATCATAGATGGGCTAAATTTAAGGGAGATCGAGATGTCGGGAAGAAAATTCACTTGGGCCAATTCCAAAAATATCCCAACCTACGAAAAATTAGATATGGTACTAGCCAGCATGGAATGGGAACAAAAATCCTCCTAGTTACTGTTGATGCACTGAATAGGGAAATCTCCGATCACACTCCCCTTCTGCTTTGCACAGGCGAAAGGGTGCAAAGAAGCAGCCAACCGGAGTTCAAATTTGAACCTAGTTGGTTCCTTCTAAAGGATTTTTTCGAGACGGTCAAGAGGATTTGGAGTAGTGTAGATTATGGATCAACCCCAGTGAAGAGATGGCAGAATAAGATTAGAAGGTTAAGGCAATTCTTGAGAGGATGGGCAAGAAATGTGAATGAAAATTTTAGAAAAGAAAAGGAGGAGTTGTTTCGGCTAGCTGGGGGACTAGATATAAAAGCAAAATCCCAGATATTGAGCCAGCAAGAGCTAGACCTGAAGCAAAGTGTGAAAGAAAGAATCGCACAATTGCTTCGGGAAAAAAATAAAATGGTTCCAAAGAGCAAAAACTAAGGATTTGCTAGAAGGGGACAACAATACTAAATATTTCCATATGGTGGCCAACGGAAAGAGAAGGAAAACAAGGATTTTTTTAGCTTGAACAAGAAGGGGAAGTAATTGAAGGACAGGAAAACTTAAAAGTTTTCATAGCAAGATATTATAAGGATTTGTTTGGGTCATCACAGAGAAATAACTTCTCTCTTGATGAATCACAAATAAATGATATACCTCAGATTAATGAGGAAGAAAATAAATTATTAATAGAAGATTTTACAGAAAAGAGGTAAGAGAAGTGATTTTCCAAATGAAACATAATAAGGCACCAGGCCTTGATGGCTTCCCAGCAGAGTTTTACCAAGTTTTCTAGTCTCTTATTAAAGATGACTTAATGGCCATGTTTAGAGAGTTGCATGCTGATAATTTACCTCTGTTCAACCTGAATTTTGGTATAATTACTCTGATCCCAAAGTAAAAGGAAGTCAAACAAATCCAACAATATAGGCCTATCTGTATGCTCAATGTGAGCTTTAAGATATTTACTAAGGTATTGGCTAAGAGGCTAACTGCAGTGGCAGACAAAGTAGTGAGACAGTCACAAACAACTTTTATGCCAGGAAGAAACATTCTAGAAGGAGTTGTAATATTGCATGAGACAATTCATGAACTGCACAAAAAGAAGAAAAACGGGGTCATACTAAAATTGGACTTCAAAAATGTCTATGGTAAAGTCAATTGGTCCTTTGTGCAGCAGACTCTTTGGATGAAGGGTTTTCCGCTTATTTGGTGCAAATGGATCGAAGACGTTATGAGTCGAGGAAGTGTGGGGATCAAAGTGAATGAGGAGGTCGGTTAGTACTTCCAGACCAGAAAAGGACTGAGGCAGGAAGACCCCCTCTCTCCTATCCTTTTCAATTTGGTCGCAGACATGTTGGCTATCCTCGTTTTGAGAGCAAAAAATTGTGGGCAGTTTAGAGGCTTGGTACCTAACCTAGTTGATGGGGGGCTGTCTATTCTGCAGTATGTAGATGACATGATTTTGTTTTTGGAGGATGATTTAGAGGAGGCTAGAAACCTTAAATTGGTGCTGGTAGCCTTTGAAAAGTTGTCGGGCTTGAAAATCAACTTTCACAAGACTGAACTATTTTGCTTTGAGGCGGCTAAAGACCGAGGAAAGGAGTATGTGGAGCTTTTCGGTTGTGTAGAGGGAAGTTATCCCTTCAGATACTTAGGGATCCCAATGCACTATCGAAAACTTTCAAACAAACATTGGAGTTCAATAGAAGAGCGCTTCCAGAAGAAACTTAGTAGTTGGAAAGGGAAGCTTCTTTCCTCGGGGGGTAGATTAGTGTTGATTAACTCGGTTCTGTCGAGTCTACCGATGTTCATGATGTCGTTTTTTGTTATCCCTAAAAGGGTAAGGAAAAGACTAGATTACTATCGATCCAGGTTTTTCTGGCAATGTGATGAACACAAAAAAAAGTACAGGTTAGCAAAGTGGAGTATACTCTGTAAACCAAGGTGCATGGGGGGACTCGGGATATTATATTTGGAAGTTCAGAACAAGTGTTTACTTAGTAAATGGCTGTTCAAGTTTTTTAATGAAGATGGCCTATGGCAGGAGGTACATAAAAAGAAATACATCAAAGACAAGTGCTTGTCTCTTATAGAAAAATGCCCCGGAGATTCACATTTCTGGTCAGGTTTGATGGAGATAAAGGATTTGTTACTACAACGGGGAAGATTCAGGGTTAACAATGGCCACCAAACAAGATTTTGGGAAGATGTTTGGGTTGATCAGCAACCTCTAAAGCGGCTGTTCTCGGATCTGTATAGGATACTAAGGAAAAAGGGGGTTTCGGTAGCCAGCATACTTAGTTCGACCCCACTGAATGTCTCGTTCAGACGGGGAATAGTGGGGGAGAGACTGAAAGAGTGGCTTAAGCTAGTCTCGCTAGTGCTACCGGTTAATCTAAATAATGAAAAAGATATCTTTATTTGGCATATAAAGGAAAAAATGGGATTTTTCAACACATTCGATGTATAGAGAGATCATGAAAAGAGGGAAACTGTCAGGTCTGGAAAGCAAAGCTGCCATTGAAAATTAAAATTTTCCTTTGGTACTTAAAAAGAGGGGTAATTTTAACAAAAGATAATTTATTGAAGAGAAGACGGAAAGGGGATCCTAAATGTGATTTCTGTGGTTTGGATGAAAATATTCAACATCTTTTTTTCAATTGTCGTGTGTCTAGATTTGTTTGGAATACGCTATTTATCACCTTTAACTTTCAACCACCAAAAAGTACTTCGCATTTGTTTGGATCTTGGATAAGGAGATTTGCTCCAGGGCTAAGGAACCAAATAATAGTGGGAGTAGCGGCCATCTGTTGGGTCTTATGGTTGAATAGAAATGATGCGGTGTTTCAAAAACTAGTTACTAACTCTCCTTTGCAGGCAATCTTCAGGGGAACTTTTTGGATCAGGCAATGGTCACTGATGTCTAAAGAGGAAGAGGGAAGAATGTTGAAAGAGGGTTGCAGACGTTTAGAAGGTGTGGCGCTACAGCATTTTGGTTCTAGTGAGTGGAAGAACCTAAAGAGGATAGGAGTTTAATGCCTGCGTGTTTGATCTGCCTTATCTTGAAGCAGGGAGTGTAGGTTTGTCTGGTTCGTGTGTTCAGTGGAGCTTTGGACATTTTGTTTTGTTGCCTTCCGTTGTAAGGTCACCTTGGTTTGTGAGGTTTTTCCGATTAGCAGAAACTTGTCAGGTTTGCCCGCCTAGCGGAAACTTGGGCTCAGTCCCTTTCTTATAAGTTTAAGCCATAAGTATTCTCTGGTAAATGTGAAGGCTGGAATCTTTTATTCCGTAATCTAAAAATAGTGTTACTGCTACTGCTCACAGTGCTCACAGCATGGAGCATCTCCAAGGGTTCCCTAAATTTTCCTCGTAAAAACTCTATGTTTCCAACTCCTAAAAATATATTGGGAGAAAATATAAAGACCATCTCCAATAATTTCTAATATTTCACTTCTCAAAAAACAAATTTGGGTCCCACTCAGCTTTTTTGCGTTCTTTTTTTTTTTGTGCGTACCTCTTTGTCCCTGTGCATACGTACGCCGCCGCTGCCATCTTCCTTCGCGTTGCCCTAGCTCTGCTCGTCCCAGCCGGCGGCCTGCTCCTCTCAGCCGGCCGTGGTCTCTTCCCAGCACTTGTAGTAGTTCAGTACCACGCATGCATACAGTACCATGCAGCAGTACGCAGCACTTAGGCATCAGCAGGTTGCCGGCCATCAAGTAGTAGCAGCAGGTAGCCATCAGCTTGGAGCCGGCCATCAAGTATTTCCCAACTCACAAGTGCGTAACTATGATGTATACAGGGGATCGATACAGGGTCTACTATAGATCGATTAGATAGTGGATGGATGTTGATGCAACTCCGAAATCAAATGGGCGGGGCAGTCGAACAAGAAAGGAAGCACGACACCACCTCCCAGCCTACGACGGCGGCGGCTGGCACGAAGCCAAGGTGGCGGCGGCGGCGTAGCAAGCCCACGTCCACGGCGGCGTCGATCCTCTTCTTGGTGGCGAGCGATGGAGCGGCGAGTTCCAGGTGGCGAGTGATAGAGGAGCGACTTCTTTCTACCGCGACCCAGAACCACCGATGGAGAGCGCGCGAAAGATGGCCTCGCGGCAAAATATGGCGCGGGGCTAGCAGTTCGTTCATCCTGTGGCTGGGCCGCTGGGGGAGGCACGGCCGTGTGTGTGGCTGGCTGGCTGCCCACCTCAACAGTCAACCCCAACAGTATTTTTTTCATCTAACAAAAGAAAACAGTGTCCACAGTCATTTTGTGTTTTATCTCGAGACGAGAGAATAAACTGGGTATGAACTATGCAAACACAAGCCTATATACAGTGAGGCCAAAAACGTCCAAGAGTACACTCGTGATATATACTCACGTAGATGTATGCTATGCTACAATATGTAGTAGTGATTTTTTTATTATTATTTTAGGAAATTAGAGGGGTCGAGGCCCCTACAGAGGATTTTATTAATAAAAACAAAAAAGTGTGAATATTACAAACAGGAATTACAGGGGGCTTAGACAGAGGAAATCAAGAAACAAAGAAAGAAACAAAACAAAAGACTAACATTTTGATCAATTATAGATGTTGAAGCCATTGATCATTTTGCTTCTTTGAAAAAATAAGCCCTGCACTCCTGGATGCCAACTTGATTATTATTGAAGATTAGCTCATTTCTAGCCCTCCAGACTGTCCAAACACACAAGGATGACGGCTACCATGAAAAACTGACTTTGCATTTGATCTTTGATATCCATTACATTTTTCAAATGTTCCCCCTCCTTGAACTATGTTCAGATTTAATAAACCCCAGCACTGCTGAGCAAATGGGCAGTGCCAAAGCAAATGATCCACAGTTTCCTCCACCAGCATAGTACAAATTTCACAGTTGTATGACTCCAAAGCCATATGTTTCCTTCTGAGAGCGTAACCTGTCCTTTAGCAACAACAGAAAAAAAAGACCTTGTGCATTGGTTGATAGAAAGACCTCCAAAGCCATTTGAAGGCTGGGTCAATTTCTTGATGCCCCAGCATCTTTTTATATACCACTGCAGACTTGAATTTAGATGCCCCACGTGAATAAGATCAAACATCACTGGTATGCCCATCTAAAACTGTAGTCTCCATTCTCTGCTGGATGTTTAAGTCTTGATCATAGGCCACTTGAGATAATGGCGGTGCAAAAACATCAGTGATTTCATCTTGACTGAAGAATCTCTTCACAGACCCTCTATAAAATATATAATCTGATGCTGGAAGTGTCGTGGAAGACGTCCGTTTCGATCAGTGAAAGACGCTGGCCCGAGGCGCGGCGGTAGGGAGAACCCTGGAGGTAGAAGTAGAACAGCAGCACGACAATGGCGGAGGTGAAGACGGATGCCGAGAGGGCAGGGCGACCAGCGCCGACTCCTTGTAGCCAGCCGCCATGGACGCGCGTCCCTCTCGGAAATAGAGCTGCACCGACAGCGTGCGCGCGCCGGCCCGGCCGTGTACGTCAGGCGCGTGTGCACGACAGCACCTGCCCAGGAGGTGCGGCGGCCGGGCAGGGGAGCGTGGTAGAGGGTCACGGCAGACTCAAATTAAAATCGCGCGCCAGCTCCGGTCCTGTCCATCGATGAAGGATCTAGGATCAAGCGCGAAACTGATCGGAGTGCTGTCCGTGAAAAAGATGGGGCTTGTGACCATGGAAGCAAGAGATGTGCTGCAGAGCACGATCACCGCGCGCGTCCCTGCAAACCAGAAGCGAAGCCACCACCAAGGTCCTGCGTGCGCCGTGATCGAGATCGAGCAGGCAGACGGGTGTCAGCAGATCTGAAGTAAATATATTTGCCTACGTTCTTACAGTAATACTAGTAACAGATTAAAATATAAGGCAATATATATTTTAGGTATCACGAAATAAAACTTCCTTGTGCATGCAGTATTCGAACGTGATCGAGCAGGCAGACGAGTGTCAGCCAAGGTTTTGGGATTCATTTCTGAAAAAAATTCGGAGCTCAACGAATTGGACGAAATTAGGAAATTTCGGGCCGGTATCCACTCAAAATTTGAATGAAATTTGAGCAAATTTGAACAAGTTTGAACAAGACTTCCCCAAACGGTCATACATGGCAGTGGGCTCGGAGAGGGTGCATGGGGCGCCGGCGTGGAGTGCGCAGGTGGCTGGGAGGGCAGTGACGTCGCGGTGGTGGGGTTCGTGCACTGCCATGTCCCTCATGCATGTGACGCCGCTGATGCTCTGACCACAGAGACGCGTCGCCGCGCCGGCACCGGCGCCGACGCCACCGTCCGACTTGATGCTGGTCATGGTCCATGTGAGCAAGTCGGAGCTTCATGAAAGGGACTCACGAAGTAGATGGATGGGAACAGTTGGAGATGGCTGTAGGGGTACATGGGAGGACTGGATGCTGAAGACGAGATCTGCTCACACCTCTACAGAATTGCTGCCGGTGGCCACTAGGGAGAAAGAGTAGAGCAAGTGAAAATTTAGAGTTTCCAAGAGATGTTCAAGCTTTTATACTAGTGGTAAGGATGTCTGGGCTAGTTTGGGCCATAGGCCGTATTGAAAATTCAAATGAGGCCGAATTTTTTTGGCCGGTTTGTTTTTATTTCGGGTCCAACCGCAATGGGCAAATTTTGGTGAAATTCAGCCTATTCGTGGCGAATCCCAAAACCGTGGTGTCAGCAGATCTGAAGTAAATATATTTGGCTACGTTCTTACAGTAATACTAGTAACAGATTAAAATATAAGGCAATATATATTTTAGGTATCACGAAATAAAACTTCCTTGTGCATGCAGTATTCGAACGTGCTCACCTCATCATTTTCTGCAGTTGTCTTTGCTTACTGGAGGACTGACCGTGGATCGGACAAACTAGCTAGGAGAACAAATCCGATCCGCCTGTGAGAAATCATAGCATCACTTTGACAATACTAAACGCGGAGGCGCCAAGGTGCTCAAAAATTAATCAACAAGACTTCTGATGTCAGACAGATGACCGTGGAAGTGAGCAGCAGATCGCCAACCAAGGGAGACAGAGATCGAGACGAATGCAGAGTCTCGCCGTGCGTTCGAGTTGGACAAGTATCAATCCCCGCAAGCCGTGCTTACATTATATTAGCGAGAGTGTGAGCAACTGGTAAGTGCCCTCCGGCACCGCAAACAGCGTGCCAAGAATGGCAGTGGGATTCTCGATCTGGCTCCGCATCGCTTTCCGCCTCTTGCACTAGTACACATGAGACATGATCACATGACCTGAGAAATAAAGATGGACATGACAGATCGGGAGAGAATCGGCTGGATCGATCACCGCGGGTGTTCGAGTCGTAGATCGCCAAAGCACGGTCGATCCACCAGATCGATTCGGATACGCTCATGCATCTCGCAAGACCTATCTATAGCGCCTCGCCTAGCTAGGATATGATAGATGCCTGCAAGTTTGGGGCGTCACCGAGAAACGAGAGCACGATCGACGATATGAATATATGATCAACACAAATACACAATAATAGAGCTTGATGGACCGGTTATCCTTTCCCTGCACCTAGCAATCGATCGGTTACTCCACTAGGCGATCGAGAGAACCCTGAAACGAGCTAGTCGTGTCGCCGACTGACGGACGACGACGACGACGATGACGACGGCAACAGGGCACCTCCAACGCCAGATGACACCGGCTCAGACGTCCGTCCTGCATTCTGCCCTGCATTCATCCGCGATTACAAAGCAGTGCTGCAGACCCGTTGAAGTAGTGCAGCACCAGCAGGTGCCGATGCCGGGGCACGTGCGCCTCACACAGAACCTAGAAACAACGTCGTCACTTCTGTTGGTACCACCACTGACGCTCTTGTTCAGGTCATCCGTCAGAGTATGTTTGGTCACAGCGGTATTGTTTCTTGGTGTACTCTCAACCTCTCCTACAAGTCGGCCATCTCCCCCAGCTGCATACAAGTATCGCATGGTAATGTGTCAAAAAAGGAAAAAGTATTTGCGTGGTAATAATGTGTTCATCAACACGTCAGAGGATGCATACAATTTAGAACGAGAAAGTGCATGCGTACCGTTTTCAATTGTTGCAAAATCTACAACTAATTCTTGTACAAGTATGTTCAAGAGGTTTCAGCATTCAGATGCGTGTATGTTTTGCGAAAGAATATAATGGATGAGTCAAGTAGAAGTACATACAATGTGCGGCGGCTACGAAGCATCCGAGCACCAACAGGATTAGGGTCGCGTTTGCTGGGCTGACGTTCCCCATCTGGTTCATAGACGGATATCGATGAATGGAGAGAAGCGTTCAACCCTCCCGGGGCTCCTTGTGCTATATAGATATATATATCAGCTTGATGCATGCATCAACGATTTTCTGGACCTATAATTAGTACGTACGTATTGATTACTCTACCAACAATATATGTATCAGTTTTTAATATATTGATTTTCAAAGTTTTATTTTGGGCAGTGTTAAAACATACCAAGACCTGTAAAAGTATACACAATAAAGTACACCCTTTTACCTCCTGACAGGTATTCGCTCTCTGTCCCCATTTGTCCATCCTTTCAGCCTTGGTCCAGCACATGCAAAATTCTTTGAACCTGGACGGAAGCTCAGCCAGATACATGCAAGATGTTTTGTATGGGGACAGCTACCAGCGCAGCTAAAACAAGGGACAAATGGGGACTGAGGGAGTAGTAGATAGGATAAATCGTAGCCTTTGATTATCGAAGGATTTGCACCTTCCAATTAATATGATTAGCTAAATGGAATATTTTAATGCATATGATTTTCTCCCTAAATTGAGCATCACTACTACATAGATGACATCGCCGCCAGCCCCAAAACCCCCATCACCGTCAGTCTTAGGGGTTGGTAGTGATAAATCGGCGCTGATGGGTGCCCTATCACCGCTGGTTCATGGCTGGGGTAATCACTGCCGGTTGGAATTTTTTTCCAAAAATCAGAAAAAAGAAATCAAATGGTAGGAAAATATATTTTTTTGCTTGGGCAAGCCACCCTGCTTTGATCAGCAACATTTAAGTGTAAACGCCATGATTTTTGGCACTTGTTTGCGAATTGTGGAGCCTCTAGGATTTTAATGTGTATAAAACCATGATTTTTGGCACTTGTTTGTGAATTTTGGAGCCTCTAGGATTCGGACTCATGACCACTTGGTTTGCGCACCCTCCCCTTGCCACTACAAACACTTAAAAATGGTGGATGAATGCAGTTGTTTTATATTAACTTTCAGCCCACATTTTCGTATTTCTAGAAGCCACATCTTACATCTGATTGGACTGATTTTTTATATCCCTTTTGTGCTACGGATTGAAGGAAAAATAATAAAAAATAGTTTAATAATAAAAATTGAACATGCAACCGCGGTGACAAGGGGTCATCACCGCCGGTTCATAGCATGAATCGGCGGTGATAGTCCTCTGCACCGCCAGTCCAATGGTCTTGTCACGCACCTACCGTAGTTTTTTTTGTTAAACCAACGGTGATAAGGGCGTTGGAGATATGGAGTTGTGTAGTAGTGCGTGCATGCATGATGCGATTTGAATGTCCACCCTCAATAAAAGAGTGCGGAAGCCACTAATTTGGGATGCCGCATCCACTACCAAATCAATAGCTTTGAATATATTAGAACATAGTTTGTACTTGATAGATTTGGATGGACGTGGTAAATTTACCTTTAAGGGCATGTGCTCTATTATTCATCATTAGACTTGCTTTAAGATTCGTGCGAGGCAGAGATTCCTTGGCATATCCATGGAGGGCAAGAATCCCAAAATGGACCCAATGGCAAATTATGTGAGGGCACATGCCCTTTGAGGAAATTTTTTACTTTGCCCGATTCAAATACACTCATGCGTCTCGCAAGTCCTATCTACAGTGCCTAGGATATCATAGATGTAGATAGCATCACTAAGAAGGGCTCGGCACTTCTCAGCACTAGTAGATCCGGTGAGCGGTGGCCGCGGTGCGTCGAAGGGCTCAGCGGGCCTCGTGGATGGGCTCGCTAGGCTCATCGATGTTTTTTTTTATTTTTTAATCAATTAACACAAGCAGGCATTGTAACGACCCAAGTTCGTTACAATATAGGCTCTCATTTTTAGTCATCCGAGATACGGCCAATCGAACTCTGTGGAGATCCCAGCAACCCAACCAAAGGAATGCGATGCCTTTTTGATCAACTACTTGATGACAAACCAAGTCAACCTCCGGTCAACTAGAGTCAACTGAGCGATCATCGGTAAAGAACATCTCCTAAAGAAACCCAACCCAAGGCTTACATTCACCAAAGGATAAATAAGGCCAGTGTGAATCCCAACATGGACTCAAGTCAATGAGATCAGGTTCCTAAACTTGGTTAGGCAAAACAATGATTTACCGGACAGTCCGCCAGTATTGTCAGACCATCCGATAAAAGGACAGAGGCAGCAGATTGACTGGATAGTGAGCTATCTTCCATTATGAGGCATGGCCCACACATGTTAGCATGAAAGAGAGCTACTTCTCAACAACTGGACCTCAGCTCCACTCACTCTCCCCTCATTCCCCTCTCACACACACTCTCTCTCTAGAATGAAGAACAAGAGAAAGGAAAGGTTGAATTAGAGTGAGAAAGTGAAGGAGAAGAAGGAGAAGAGAATCAAGGTTTCAAAGGGTAGCAAGATCAACACATTGGATCAAGTCCTTGAGCTTCAACAACTTCTCATTCCAAGGTTAGCTCAAGAACTCTCTCTCTCTTCTCATTATCTTGAGATTAGTCCACAAACCCTAAGTCAAATCTTCTCTATTTGCATGGATGGATCATAAGGATTACTTGATGCAAATTACTCAAGGGTAAGAATCAGGTATGCCACAACTCAATCATGTCAAGATTTTTTGAAGATTTTCTCTCATTTGGATTCTTGGAAATTTTTGCAAGAAAAGATGAAATCTCTCTCATTAGCTTGGAAGCAAGGATGGCAAATGACAGGTCTTCAATCTTGATGACAAGGAACTCATCACGAGCTCAAGCTAAGTTGCCATGCTCAATCTTCCAATATCTTTTAGGTTTTTCTTTTAACTAGTGAATCACTTATTGCACTAGCCAACTCGAGCCAAAACCATAGGTATATTAAGACTAGCTAGCTACCTAACCTACACTAGGATTACCTTGCACATGCATGAAGACCTTGCCCAACATCTAGGTAACAATCTCGAAGCCTTCACCCAAAAACATAAGAACATAGGTTCTGTCGCCCAATTGAAGGAGCGTGTAACACCCCATGTGTTTGTCACAAGTTAAGCAGTGGGTTTGAGTTCAAACATGACATGTTAAGTGGTGATGAAGGTGCTGAGGTCAATTCTATGGAAATGAGCCCCAACTTAAAACTTGGATGACACAACATGTTTACATGTTGACCCTTTTCTAAATATATGTCTGAGTAATGTTGAAGGTGCACCTTTCATGTGCCTCATATCTATTTTCATCTACTTTGACAAGTGGAAAAGTTTCATGAAGTTTGGAATCAAAAAGTACATGAAATGATGAGTCACATTTTTTCTTGAATGGCTTTATCAAGTGAATGAGAGCTTATGAAGTCAATCAAACCTTACAACCTTGCTCAAACACCTCTACTTACACTCATGAACAAAAGTCATGAAGGGTTCATATTGAGCAAGTGCCCAGAAAATGCTCCTAAGTGATGGTATGCTTATATTGACCTTTATAATGCCCTTGTTTGACCTATCTTGACCAGCCACTTAGGGACCTTTTATGTCTGTGGGCCCTAAATAAAAAGTGAATTTTAGATTGAGAGGAACAAACTTTGTTGAAGGATCAATATCTAGTTTGGTTCCTAGCTTGGTCAAACAGAACTCACAAGAATCGCTAAAATGATGTTTTGGAGTTCAAATTTGGCTAAGTCTGGATTTTAGTAGCAATGACGGTTGACGTCTCGCATTCTCCAAAGTTTGTTGAACAACTTGAGTTATTCCAAAAATAAAAGCTGGAGCTAACTCGATGAGGAAGAGCATACAAAAAGTTGGGTTCAGTTTGATCGGGTTTTGACCTCCGAAAGCAAGTTTCCATGACTATTTTCAAAGCATTGACACTGCTGTCTTGGGGACTAATTACCTGCTGATCCATAACCCTAATAGCTTGGCACCCTAAATAAGAAATGAATAGCAGCCCTAGGTGATCAAACTTCATTTTGGGCCCATGGGCAAATTTGGCACAGAAGCTGACCCAAATCGCATCCCACACTAGCCACTTCACCACGCGCTGCGTGTCCAGGGCATGGCGACCATGCGTTGGCCGCGCCCCCACCATTGCTGACCTCTGCTGTCATGTGTTGCCTCACCCCTGCATCGATATGGAGTGCTCGAATTTGCTCTCTCACTCCCAAGCACTCGCCTCGCCCTCTCGTTCCTTTCCTCACCCTCTCCCTCACTCTCCTCGGCTCTAGGGCACGCTCGCCATGGCCGAGTAGAGCTCTGGCCGCTGCTACCGTGGCTAGGCTACTGCAGGTTGTCTTGGCTTGCCCAGTAGGCACCACAGGTGCACGCTGGCCTAAGATAGCGGTGGCACTGCAGGTCGCCGCTGTATAGCCTTTGAATGTTAGGACATGCCAAGATGGTTCCCTAGCCAACAAGTACAGTTGCTCATCAAGACTCTCGTCACCCTGACATCATTTTCTCAACCAAGGGCCAAAAGTTTCCATGTGTTGATGCGTAATCTAGGCTTTAGTCCTCCCCAAGGATTCGGATCGTACAATGTCCTTGTGTATCTTGATATACGGTTCCACCAAGCTGGAGTTTTGTAGAACTGTGTAGTGTGCTTTACAGAAATAATCATCCTTCGTGCCAATATATGATTTCTTTCCTAGTGTACCCTTTCCACTTAGTCTCCCCTCATACCGTGATTCAGGAACACCAATAGGGTTGAGGTTAGGAATAAAATCAATGCAGAACTCAATGATCTCCTCCGTTTCGTAGCCCTTGGCGATGCTTCCTTCTGGCCGAGCACGGTTGTGAACATATTTCTTCAGGACTCCCATGAACCTCTCAAAGGGAACATATTGTGTAGGAACATAGGACCGAGAATACTAATCTCTTTGACCAGGTGAACTAGGAGGTGTGTCATGATATTAAAGAAGGATGGCGGGAACACCAACTCAAAGCTGACAAGACATTGGATCACATCCTTCTATAGCTTAGCTAGATCCATTGGATTGATTGCCTTCTAAGAAATTACGTTGAGGAATGCACATAGCTTCATGGTGGCTAATCATACATTTTGAGGTAGAATCCCTCTCAATACAACAATAAGCAATTGCGTCATAAGCATGTGGCAGTCATGAGACTTTAAGTTTAGGAATTTCTTCTCTGGCACTTTTATTATACCCTTTATAATCGAGGAGTATCCAGATAGGACCTTAGCTGCTTAGGCATTTAAACATGCTTTCCTTCTCTTCTTTGCTAAGAGTGTAGCTAGCAAGACTTAAGTAATGGCATCCATTGTCTGTCTTCTCTGGATGCAGGTTGTCTCGTTCTTTCAAATGTTGCAGGTCCTATCGTGCTTGTAGTGTGTCCTTTGGCTTCCCATACACACCCATGAAGCCTAGCAGGTTCACACAAAGATTCTTCGTCAGGTGCATCATGTTGATTGCACTGCGGACCTCTAGGACTTGCCAGTAGGGTAGCTCCCAAAATATGGACTTCTTCCATATGGGTGCGTGTCCGGTAGCATCATTCGGAACAGGTTGGCTGCTAGGTCCCTTTCCAAAGACTACTTTTACATCCTTCACCATAATGAATACATCCTCACCGCTACAATTGTCAGGCTTTGTTCGATGATCTACTTTACCTTTAAAATGCTTGCCTTTCTTTCTTAGGGCGTGATTCGTTGGACGAAATTGATGATGGCCCATGTACATGACCTTTTGACATTTTTTCAAGAATATACCTTTAATGTCATCGAAACAGTGCGTGCATGCGTTATATTCCTTGTTTGACTGTCCTGTAAGATTACTAAGCGAAGGCCAATCATTGATTGTAATGAACAACAAGGCTCATGGGTTAAAGTGTTCCTGTTTGTACTCATCCCACACATGTAGCCTACGCTGTTCCATAAAAGTAGAAGTTTGTCAACCAATGGCCTCAGGTACACATCAATGTCGTTGCCAGGTTGCTTCGGGCCTTGGATGAGCACTGGCATCATAATAAACTTCTGCTTCATGCACAACCATGGAGGAAGGTTGTAGATACATAGAGTAACGGGCCAAGTTCTATGACTGCTGCTCTTCTCCCAGAAAGGATTCATGTCGTCCGTACTTAAAGCAAACATTAAGTTTCTTGCGTCGTCTGCAAATTTGAGGAACTCTCTGTTGATTGCTCTCCACTGGGACCCATCAGCGGGGTGTCTCAACATATTGTCTACCTTACGGTCTTCTTTGTGCCATTGCAGCAACTTTGCACGCTCTTTGTTTCTGAACAAACGTTTCAAGCATAGTATTATAGGAGCATACCACATCACCTTGATAGGAATTCTCATTCTGGGACATTCTCCGTTGCCCTCAACATCACCAGGGTCATCTTGCCTAATCTTATACTGCGATGCATGACATACCAGGCATTCATCCAAATTCTTGTACTCCTCGCTGCGGTAGAGGATGCAGTCATTGGGACATGCATGTATCTTTTGGATTTCTAATCCCAGACGGTAAAGGACTTGTTTTGCTTCGTATGTAGTGGCAGGCAATTTGTTATCCTTTAGAAGCATCTTCTTTTGGATAGTCAGTAATTCCCCAAATCCCTTGTTTGATACACAATTCTTTGCCTTCCATTGCAGCAATTCTAGTGTTGTACGCAACTTTTTCTGCCCCTCTTCACAAGTCAGGTATAGCAATTTCTTGTGATCCTCTAGCATGTGCTCGAACTTGATCTTCTCCTTTTCACTTTTGCATTCTCTCTGTGCATCATGGATGGCCTAACCAAGATCATCAGCGGGCTCATCTTTTGCCGCTACCTCTTCTTCAGCTTTCCCCACTGCAGTATCACCAAAGGCATCGTATTCAGCAAAACCATGAATAATATTGTTGTCATCATCCCCTTCTTCTTCATCTTCTTCCATTATAACACCGCGTTCTCCATGCTTAGTCCAACAAATATAGTTTGGCATGAAATCTAACCTAAATAGGTGTTCGTAAAGCACCTTTGAGCAAGAATAATCCTCCTTATTCTTGCATAGGACACATGGGCAACACAAGAAATCATTCCGCATCTTTGCCTTGGCCACACACGCCCATAATGAATTATAGGGAGCGACGGTCAGCGTTGTACATCCATTGCCGGTTCATCTGCATTACATGACATACACCACATCAAAAACTTTTAATAACCCATATTGTACAACATGCATGATTGGTACTTAATTAAAAGATCCAAAATATCCATCAAACAACATGATTACACTCTAAAAAATGAATTTATTGAAGCCTACATACAATGTACACAATCCCAAGTAGCACTAGACAAACTAAACCTACAATGCACTTCAGCACAAAAAGGATTTCACGACCAATTCCAACTAAAAGAGACAGATCATCAATGTGCTTCTTCTGCTGGCTCACTGCCTCATCATCCACACTTACACTCTCATTAGCTGTCTTAGCCGCCTGCTTCTTCTACTGGCTCACTGCCTCATCATCCACACCGGCACTCTCATCAGCCGCCTTAGCTGCCTTAGCCGCCTGCTTTGCAAGATACTTTTTGACATGCGTAACTATTGACGGTAGATAAGTGTCATTTTTAACCGTCAACATAGCATGAAAAAGGACCTAAATATAAATATCATCTAGCTATAGGGGTTACACTGACAGAATTCCATGAGTTTTGGTGAATATTTATTTGTGCAGGGGGGTATCAGGAAATGACCAAAGAAGTCCCACATGTAAGATTTATATAGAGAGAAAGACTTCACGCACAATAATACTTTAGAAGACTCCAGAAGACACTAGGCTAGACCAGAGGCTGGTTGGCCACGTAGGCAGGGTGCTCACCCACCTACGTGGACCAATCAGGTCCAGTCTCACGGATCCTACCCCCACCGCCTTTGAGGATAAATTTACACCGTGTATCAAGGTCGGTTTGATCTGACGGCCGTGGTGCATTTGAGGAGGCTATATAAGCAAGGCCCCTGGCCCTCTAAGAAACCCTAATTCTCATTCAATTCATTATTCATCAAGAGAGAAGCCCCTGATCAAGCCCTAGAGCCACCATCTCAATTAGATCTCCATAGTCAGCATAGCTACATAGGATTAGAACTAGAAGGAGTCAAGTTTCACTTGGTTTTCGGATCTGTCAAGAGAGTTCTTGGTAATTCTCTCCTATTTCTATATTTCATGTGTTATTCATATTATTCGTCTGCTACTATGAATATGACTTTGCTCTATTCTATTATATTGGATATGGCTTTGCTCTATTTGCTTATATTCTCAATTATAATGGTGTAGGCGTGGTGCCTATACCGTATTTTCCTACGATTACACCCTATATTTCAGATCGTGAGGTAGATCGCGGAAGTGACAGTCCTGTTGAGTCCTTTGTAGTACTCCTTCCGAGTATAGGATAGGTAGAACACAACTATTATAGGGAAGTGATTGCTATATTCTTCATCTTCCTTCATAATATCCCTATACGTAGATATAACCTTGTCTTGCCATGATTGCCAAGTGTAATTGCACTAATCATTGTATGCTATGGCTTATAGTTAGAATAACTCAGGATTTATTCTTGTAGTTCGTCCTAGTTCCATGCTAGTGATATAGACTTAGAGTAATCTATTGAGATGTGCTTATCATTTATTATGTGGCTATGTGCTTATCATTTATCATTTACCATTCATTCATTATATATATATATATTTCATGTGACACTTACTGTGTATGAGAGATAGACAAAGACATGGTTATACTCTCCATTATCACATGCAGTGATGCTCATTGCTCATATCCTTAGCTATCCCTTCCCATGGGTAAAAAATATAAATAACGATACCTGGTTTACTCCTGGTTAAAATGTTACATCGGTATTATCTGTGCGCTTGCGGATTTCATATTTATTTCTAGAGGAGCATTTGTATTTATTTAATACCACATTTCTGGCGCCATGCTAGGGATGACAACCTAGCTTAAGTGATGCTAAGAAATGCCAACAGTAACATACTTATCCTCCTAGTACCAACCGCTAAATGATTCAGTGCCATCCCACTAAAATTACAACACCAAATGAGAAGAATGTTAATCAAAATCATCATAAAAATTGGCTACAAACCATAAACAAACTTGATAAAAAAAACAACTCACATTGTGATCCGAACATGTGTAGAAGATACGACCCTTGTTGGGACCCTCCTTCACTCGGTACTCTAACACAATCTTCTTCTCACACTTGCCGCACGGAATGTGAGGGAGGTCCGGCCTCAGTCGCTTATGAACTCCTTGTGAGCCAGAGGAACTAGAAGCGGTCGCCATCTACTCACTATACTCATTTTCATCAACTACTATAAATTTCTCATTTTCTAAGCCATGAAATTGAAGTAAGCTATATAAAAATCCTAAATTTCTCTATTATAAGCTATGTACACTAGCAATTAAAGGTGCATTCTAGTTTTGATGAACTACTATAAGCTTCCTTCATCCAAATATGCAAACTATCAAGTGATTTTGAGGTCAAATGGCGTACAAATCAAGAAAAATCCACCATTCTTTCCATTCTAAAAAACCACAAATTTCCCTATTCTAGACCACGAAATGAGAAATTCTAGTGATGAAACATGAGAGGATGAATTTGGTAACCTTTAGAACCGAAGAATGGATGGAGGAGTCAAAGAAATCGAAGATGGCCGGAGACGTGAGCTACAGCATAGGAGGCGACGAGCAAGAACAGAGAGCTGCAAATGGCTCAGGCTAGGGGAGAAAGAAGGGTGGTATATAGCCTGGGACCTTTAGTCCTAGTTTGTGGTACCAACCCAGACTTCAGGTCCAATAATAGTCTCGATTGGAACCACCAACCGGGATTAAAGGTTTAGTCTTGGCTGGCAACTGCAACAGGGACTGGAGGATGGCCTTTAGTCCTGGTTTGAGTTACCAACCAGGACTAAAGGTCCCTCTCCTGCAAAAGTTACTGCCCTAGCCATTGGGTAGGGGGGCTTTAGTCCTAGTTGGAGCTACCAACCGGAACTAAACCTTTATTTAGTCCCGAGCCCAAAAATGGCCGGGACTAAAGCCTTGAACTGAAAGTCCTTTCTCTACTAGTGATTTGAGGCTGTTGTGAGCCCGTGACCCTCTACCACACTCCCCTGCCCAACTGCTACACCTCCTGGGTAGGTGCTATCATGCACTCTTGTGCCTGACGTACGCGGCTAGGTCAGCGCGCGCACGCTGTCGGTGCAGGTGTACTACGAGAGGGATGCGCTCGCGTGCGCGTTCATGGTAGCCGGCTACATGGAGTTGGTGCTGGTCACCCCACCCTTGGCATCTATCACCTCCGCTATTGATGTGCTGTTGTTCTACTTCTACCTCCAGGGCTCTCCCTACCACCACGCCTGGGGCTAGCATCTTTCACTAATCAAAACGGACGGCCTCGACGACACTTCTAGCATCAGATTATATTTTTTCTAGAGGATTTGTTAAAAGATTCTTCAGTCAAGAAAATGAGCCAAAGGAAAGTGGCTGCAGATGGTGACATCCGTCTCCCTGCTTTCCATGACCCTGCTGAGGATGAGAATGTCAGCCAGATGCTCAACTTAATGCATCATCCCTCGCTTCATTGATCCTTGTTCTTATTGTTGGTCACTTGACCAAGTGTACTCAACCATTGAGTAGTTACTCATCACCTTGTTAGTTACTTCCAGAGGATCGAGGACAAGGGGAGGGTGTATGCTTCGGTTTTTGTCTAAATGTCAGATTAGCCCTCACCATCTATGGCGCTCCCTCATGAAACGTGACAATAGAGAGCTTTGCTGTTTGTTACACTTGTATCTATGGAATCAGTTCATCGGTAGCTACGCTGCCCCCAACAAAATGAGCCCAAGTACAGGCCACAATCCTCATTGACAACTATCCCTAGATAAGTAAAACCATGCAATTGTTGGTTTCATTTGTTTGTTGATATATAGTTATATACATTGTTGACGCGGATTTGCTACACATGTGCATATGTATGCACGTCAACGGATGATGGAGATAAGGGGGCCATGCATCAAGATTGGGAAACTCAATGAGGTAACTTTTGCCAGGCGGGCATCCTTGATCCGACGTGGCAACAATGACTCAGCGCTAAACGAAGAGAGTGTGCATGGTTCAAATTTCAAAAGAGGCGCTTCCTTCTAGAGCATGGAAACATGGGCGGAAGAGGGGATTTAGGGCCAGTTTGGGACTGCTCTGCTCTCATTTTTCTAGCTCTGCTCCACCAACTCCACCATGGAGCAGCTCCACTACGGAGTTTCTAGAGCAAGTCTACCTGTTTGGCCTGCAACTATGCTCCAACTTTGGTGATGGGAGGTTCAGTGGGGATGTCCTTCTATGCCCCTGGCCCTTGCCGCTGCCATGCACGAAGCACTCTGCCCTAAAGCGAGTGGTGAATGGCCCTAGAGTGCGCTGGAGCACCTCGTCATGGAGCGAGTGGTGGGTGGCCCTAGAGCGAGCAGGGCATGACTGTGAAGTGAGCGTCCGAGTACCCAGTCGTGGACCTCCTCCAACGGTGACCTAGAGCGAGCAAGTGGCGACCAAGAGCAAGCGATAGGACCTCCTCCGACTACCCTGGAGCAAGCGGCGAGATCTCCTCCGGTGGCCCAAGAGCGAGCGGCCGAGCACCCCATCATCCGTGTCCCTAGATATCCTCTAGTGGCCCTTGATCTCTGACAGCGACCTCTTCAATGGTGGCTAGCGACGTCCGCAGTATCTCCTCCTCTAGCTGAGTTGCGATGGTCGGTGGAGTCTCGGTGGCCGACGGCATCTGCCGAATCTCCTTAGGAGTGGGTGCATGGCGGATCCCGACCATTATGAAATAGAATGTGCTCCATTCATCTCAGAACATATGCATGATCTCAGATCGGCATCATGGTCTGCTGATAGCTACGAAGGAGCATGTAGATGGACGCCCTCCTCTCGAGCATCGGTGGTGCATGAGGCACTTTGCTGCCAACATACGGAGGAGGTAGAAGAAAAAGGAGGTAGTGCAGAAGTTGAAGTCACTATGTGGGTGTCGAACGAAGGAAAAGTTTGAAGAGACGCTTGCGGAGTTATAGAAGGTCATCAATGCTAGGGCAAAGAGTAGGCTTGAGGATTAGATGCCTCAAAGGGACAAGTGGGCTCTTGCATTCGATGCCAGAGGTCTTCGGTATGGCATGATAACTACCAATTCTTCAGAATCATTCAACAAGGTGTTCAAGGGTATCCGTGCAGTCCTCGTATTAGGAATTGTGGAGTACTCATTCAGGAAGTGTAATGAATACTTTGTCAATTGGTGGAACATAGCAAAGGCGTCCAAAGAGAAATGGGATAGAGCCAGTAGAAAACACTTGGATCTCTCAGAGACTTTAGCTTCTAACCAAGTGGGGGAGGCCTTTGGGCCATCGAGGTTAGTGTACAATATCAGGTCAGCTGGAGGAACAAACCTGAGGGGTGAGAAGTATGGTGGTAGGAATTATAGGGTGGACCCTGAGAAAGCGGAATGCTCTTGTAACATTCCACAACTCCAGGTCCCTTGCTCGCATGTCATTACAACTTGCAGATGCAGGGGTGTTGACGATAGATAAGTATTATTTTTTAACCATCAACATAGCATGAAAAAGGACTAAACAATAATTACCACTTAGACATAGGGGGTTTACTGACATAATTCCACGAGTTTTGGTGAATGTCTGTTTCTGCAGGGGGTCAGCTAAAAAGAACCAAGGATGGCCCACATGTCAGGTTTACATAGAGAGAAAGGGCCATGGATGAAAAAAGTATAATCTAGAAGGTTTGGGAAGCCAAACACTTGGAGGTGGGACCCACCTATCACTGTGACAGGTGGCCAATCAGGCTCCACGTCACGGATCCTGCCTCCACCGCCTTTGAGGATCAATAATAATCGTAGATCAAGGTCGGTTTGATCCGAGGGTTGTGATGCTTCCTAGAGGGCTATATAAGCAAGGCCCCTGGCCCCTGGAGGAGGCATCCCTTGAAACCCTAATTCAATATTTCCTGTGAGGATCAGCAGGGAGGGGTCCCTTGAATGGATCTCTCTCTTAGGGCACATACAAGAGAGATTAGCTTTGTAGTCTCCATATGAGATTAGAGTTCTTCTAGATTGAGAGAGTTAGAGTGGAGGGAGAGTTGGAGGAAGCCTGGCATGTCGGTGTCTCCTCTCCGGCTTGTATCTGTGGGATCAAGTCTCCTAACCCTAGGCTTGGTTCTAGGATTCTTCGGTAATTCAACTTCCAATACTAAGTAAGTACGTTGTTATTATTGTTCTATGGTTTACGAGTTTACTTTATTCTCTTCCATGGTAGAGGGTAGGGTAATCGTCTATAGCGTAAGCGTGGTGCTTAGGCTAGAGATACTCATAGATATCCCCTGTCTGGCCGAATCAGTGTGTAGTAGCGTGGGAAGTGATAGTCCCATTGTTACCTTTGGAGCCTCCTCCCGTCAGAAGGTTTGGTAGGATTAAGTGCCCTGTTCAAGCATCCTCTGTAGTGTCTCTTTTCCATCCCCCATAGACCAATAGTTTCATAGCTTACCATAGGTTGGAACCAGACTATCGTCATAATCTTCTTTAATCGCTTATATCTTCGCTACCTTATAGTGTGGCCCAGGGGTTGAGTATAGATCTAGGTTAGTCATCGCACGCTTTCTCCTTGCGGATAAACAAATATGATACTCTGGAAATATCTCCCGGGTGAAATGCTCATCGATATCCGTGCGCTTGCGGATCCTTTTCTGTGTGCGTTAACAAATATCAATAAGGGGTCTAGACCACAAAAGTGAAAAGTTCATGTCTCCTTTTTACCTCATGTCAAACACTCTCAAAGTGTGGGAGTTGAGCTTCAAGCCTTACCTAGATCCGACACAATGGCCCGAGTACTACGGGTTGGATTATGTTCCTGACCCGAACCTTTTGAAGACAAAGAAGGGTAGAAGGAAGAAAAAGCAGCTCAAAGGACTTATGGATGCATCGAATGGGTATGGTGAAAATATGTATGGTTTTGGCGACTTTGATGAGGCACCGGTCGGTCCGTTGCTCCAAATGCCAAAAAACTGGTCACACCGCTGCCACACATAAGAAGTGTAAGAAGTCAAGGAAATTAGAAACACACAACGAGAGTAATAGTGGTTTGAAACATATAAAGGTACATAGGTTATAATAGGTCTTGCTTATATCATTCATGCATTTGTTCCTTGTTTTTTAGCTTATAACATGTTTCACTCCTATTTTGTAGATTCTAACATTGTGGTTCTTCTATATTTTGTATATTCTAACATTGCCAGAAAACCCATTTGTGCGTTGTTTTGTAGCATGTACATTTTTATTTACTTTTTTTATATTCTAACATTGTCCCAACATTTTCACAATTGTGGCATGGCGCACCCGAACTTCCCCCTTCTTGAGCAATACTACGACAAGGACCACCGATCGCACTTGATGGTCGACAACGGTGATGTAAGTGATTTGCACACATTATTTCCTTTTCA
This sequence comes from Saccharum spontaneum, assembly GCA_022457205.1. NCBI lineage: Eukaryota > Viridiplantae > Streptophyta > Magnoliopsida > Poales > Poaceae > Saccharum > Saccharum spontaneum. The sequence goes on from CM039607.1 coordinate 30,029,546, forward strand.
TGTATAATCTCTTACAAGGGCCACCACTGGGGCAGATTTGCTACTACACTGGTAAAACAACAACAAAGCCTTTTAGTCCTAATAATGAAAAACCAAAGCAACCTAATTTTTTATATTGCATGCTTTCTCATTTAAAGCATTCTGTTCATCACTAGTGCATAAATTAACTATTCTTCATCTTGGTTTTGAATTTTTGTTGCAAATCTTGGTTCACATTTGGATAAATACCATTACCATGCAATGAGAGACAATAAATTATTTTTGGAATTAGGGATACATGGGGAGAGGAATACACATAGGTTGGGTCTCTGGGATCAAACAAGTAGTGCCTTTGTGATGTTTGTTTTTCATTTTTTGTACTTATTTAAGGCTGCCTTGTGCCTTTGTGATGTTTGTTTTTCATTTTCTTGTACTTATTTAAGATATATTTGTCCTTTTTTAGTCACATGGAGTTCTAAACATTCTAACGTTGTTTTTTGCAGGCCTTGGGCCTGCTGCGTCCCCGAACTCACCGACCGCCAGAGTGGGACGAGCGCTACCCCCCTACCTCGCAAGAGCAGGAGCCGGTTTTCTAGGCTTGGCTAGAGCTATCAATGCTGGCCTCCCAGACATGGATGGTCCCCTCCTGACCGCCTTCATCAATAGGCGACGTCCGGAGACCCATACCTTCCACCTACCCTGTGGAGAGATGTTCGTGCTCATGCAAGACGTTGGCTACATTTTGGGCCTTTGCTTGGACGGTCCGGCAGTGACAGGCACGGTAGAGCAACTCAACTGGAAGGATATGATGGAGCAGTTTACCGGCCAGGGGCTACCTGACCCTATAGAAGGGAAGAAGGAGAAGAAGACTTCGGGCGTCAGCTCAGCTTGGTTGCGCCAACGCTTCAACTTGTGCCCTCCCCCATGCACCAGACGACGTTGTTGAGAGGTATGCTCATGTCTGGCTATGCCACATGGTGGCATAGTTCTTGTTTCTAGATGCTTCTAGGAACACTGTCTCGTGGATGGTCCTACCCCAACTACATGAGCCATGGGAGAACATCAGTCAATACAGTTGGGGGTCAGACACTCTTGTTTGGTTGTATCGACAGCTATGTGAGGGATGTAGGTGGGCCAACCCGAATTCCAACATAGGTGGTTGCACGTACTTGCTTCATATTTGGATTTGGGAGCGCATTCCTATCGGACGGGTGCATAGAGGCAGAGTTGTGGTAAGTACCTTCCATTTAATTGCTATATGTGTCTCATTTCATGCATGCACTATGTGAAATGCTTATAATTATTTTGTTTTTCAGGCTTGGACACATGGTGACTGTCGTCCCCCCGTCTGCTACCTTTGGAGGGGAGTTAAGTCGGTTCGAGGTCAGCCGCAATGGCGCTACGTTCAATACTCCAATGATTTGGATGTTTTAACTTCGAATCAGGTTCGTTCTACCACCGAGGCTTCCATTATTTTTCTTCATAAAGTATGAACAAGGCTATGTACTAATAACACAAGTTCCAGGTTGAATGAGATCTATATGATAGGCAAGACATACGGGAGTTGAACATGGGCCCATATGTTCAGGCTGAGAAGGTGCAGTGGCGATCCAATATAGCAATGATCTTCTACTATGTGGTCGAGCACCACTTGCCCCAAAGAGTGATGAAGCAGTTTGGTAGGAATCAAAATTTCCCTCTACAACACGAGTCAACAACCCTTCAGTTGAACGAGTAAGCTGGACTTTGCATGTGTCATGACTCACCATTGCATGCATCGTACAAGGCCTCAAAATGTAACATGTGTCATCCTTGCATGATTTCAAGGAGGAAAAGGTTCGGCGGCAATGACTGGCTTGTGAAGCATCAAAAGTACGTGCAAGAGTGGGAAGCTAGAGAGAGAGAGTGGAACCGACTAATGGGGATCACTATGTCACCAGTGACTACCGTGAGTACCTGGCATGGCTTCACAGGTCCACAAGAATCAATGTGCATCCATCGGTCTCGAGCATTCCAATTGATGAACAAGGGCGTGATGATGAGCACCCGTATGATGTGATCACAAGGACAAGCGTGCAGCCCCAGAGAGCGCCACTTGAGAACTACATGGTAAGCGTTTCAATTGAACTAGGCCTTCACATAGCTTAACATGAAAAGTACATCAGGCTGATGAATATGCATGTACTCTAGACAACTCAGCTAGCTCACCTTTCCAATGAGGCTGGAGTTTACCTTGGACGTGCAGCAGGGGTCGAGAATTCGTACATTGAAGAATTTGCCAAGGTAATACCCTTATGCCTATGTATTTGAACTATACCCGAAATGATATGTAAGCACTTGTCATTGGACATGAACATGGTTGCAGAAGGTGTTGACATCCTGTCGACGAATGGCTCGCAAGTTGAGTTGCATGCGAGCAGAAGATGTACAAGTGCCAGCTCCCACATCCTAAGGATGACAAACCCATACAAGCCAAAGGGCAGCGATTGACAGACCAGAGAGCTCCCGTGCAATGTAACACCCTCGGTGTTACCGCGTGTAACTACTCACTAAAGCATCCATAAGCATCATGATTGGGTGTTAGTGCATGAGAAAACAAATTTATTGCAACCAAAAATGATCCACGCTAATGATAAGTAAAGGTGATTCTTTACCACATGTGACATCACTTAAGGTTCTAAAGTAATTTTTATTTAGCAGAACTATTATAGAACATATATGCAACACATTAATAAAAATTGAAGTACAAACTTTGTAGATTGCAATGCAACCTTTGCTATGAAAAAGTAAGTTGGAAAGATAGTATTTCTATTAGCTTGGAAATTGGACTTGAAATAAAAATCAGCTCAAGACTAGAATAAATTCCAAGTTGAAAACAGTTTCACGACATCAAGTTCGCGAGTCTGTTCTGTGAAATCTAGCTAGGCAGTGGTGTCGGGTTTTGGCTCTAGTTGGTACCCGGAGGTACCACGTTTAGCATGGCTTCTAGGTTGGAGCTTAGTTTACCCTGAAGTAGTTTTGGCAGGCGCTTTAAAATTCGTGCACGTGTTCCATCGACGCCAGTTGCCCTCTCTGTGCACGGTCACCGCCCGAAGTGCTGTGCGTCGTGCCTGACTAATCGCGCGTCGTGCTGCCAGCCGGGTCCTACGTTGGCTTGGCTGTAGTTGGCCGCAGCGCGTCTGAAAGTCCCTAGTTTGGTTTTGGCTAATTGATGAAACCTAGGACTAACCTTTTGTATCTAAGTGGATGATTTAGATAAAGGTGGTCATCGAATATGAGACATGACATTGACTCATATGACCAAAATGGTGAAGACCAAGATGAGGCTTGGCTCGATGGACCGGTTGTGAAGGTGAAGGGCTAGTCGAGGCTTCGATGCAAAGGACCATGCGATGGTGAAGCTTGAGCAAGACTTGGCGCCGATGGACCGATGCAACGGTGAAGAGCAAGTGAAGTCAAGGTCGATGGATCGAGACGGTCATGTGATGCTATGAAGTGGATCATATCATTTGGAGAAACAAAATGGGCTCAAGGCAAAGGTATAACTATAGGGCCATTTTGTTTTACACTCAAGACACCATAGAGGGTGTGAGTGGTTTAGGGTCGATAGCCGAACTATTAAGAGGGGAAGTCTTATCGGTTATTCGACGCACGGGTGCCACTAGGTGAATTCATGAAGTGCATTGCATGTAGGGCCTAGTGAGCTAACTGGAAAACCTTTGAAAATGATTGAGAAAAAGCTAACACACAAGCACATGGAGATGTACACTTGTTGGTGTTGGCACATTTGCAAAGGTGGCGCTGGTCGCGCTGTGGTTTGCGGGTAGAGAGGGGTTTGGGTTCCTCTCTCCCTCCCGCCGAGCGTGCGAGCGCGGGATTCAGGCGTTTTCGGGGAAATGAAATGCCTATTTTCCACTACGCCGGAAGTCGGAACAGAAACTGAGACGAACGGATGTCACAGTGGTGACCGGACGCTGCACCAGACGCGGTCACGGTGTGACCGAACGCGTCCGGTCAGTACAGCGCAGCAGTCAGGCGCGCGGGTTAGGGTTTGCAACCGGCGCGTCCGGTCACTCGCGGGACCGGCGCGTCCGGTCAGGCACCCTGAGGTTTTTGCACTTTCACAAGGACGATCGGACACGTCCAGTCGTCAAAGGAGCTTACTGGACTCCGACTGGACGCGGTCACTGTCGCATCCGGTCGTTGCGAGGAGCGCGTCCGGTCGTTGCTTCGCAGGCGCGCTGTACAGTGCGACCGGCGCGTCCGGTCGGTTGAGGGGCGCATCCGGTCATCGCGTTTGACCGTTAGCGTGCAGTGACCGTTGGAAGATCTAACGGTCGCATTTGAAATCGGTGGACACGTGGACGTCGCAGGGCGACCGGACGCGGTGAAGCGCGTCCGGTCAGTTTCGACCGGCGCGTCCGGTCGTCCCGAAAAAAACGGTCAGTGGAGTTGCAACGGCTCTATTTGTTTGGGATGCTTATAAATACTTGTTAGCCGGCCCTTGGGGAGGTCTCTTGGCATTTCTAACACTCTTGTGCATCCTTTGAGCTAGAGCTACTCCTCCCACTCATCTCTCTTGCTTGATTGCAAATCAAAAGTGAGATTGAGTGATCCCAAAGTGCATTGCATAGCTTGATGGCATCTAGTGGCACTTGTGGGTGGTTTAGCCGGTGGATTTCTTGTTACTCTTGGAGAGTACCGCTCCTAGCCGGCTTGGAGATTGTTGGAGGAGTTGGCAAGAGAAGGTGATTGTTCTTGGCCACCTCCGGTTAATTGTGAGAGGTTCTTGTGCTTTCCTCGGCGGGACGCCAAAAGCAACTCTAGTGGAATCCGCGTGTCATTGAGTTACCTCACTTGAGAGTGGTGTCTTGCGGTGCCTTGCAGGGCGTGCCTTGAGGGGCAAGTGACTTGAGGGTCACACCGAGGAACCATCTAAGTGTTGGTCGACACAACCGGTGACGTAGCTTGTCGGTGCACAAGTGAACACCGGGTGAACAAAAATATTGTGTCTCTTGTCTCCCGGTGATTGGTCTTCATATTGTGTTGTTGTCAATATTGTTTGATTGTATATCATCTTGGTGATTGGCAACATCTTCACTCCACCGTCGGTATAAGAATCACAATCCTCTCTCTTGCATTTACTTTCACTAGTTTATCTTGTGTAGCTCTAGTAGTAGCTTTGCTAGTAGTGTTGTTAGCTTGTTTTCTACTGTAACTTTAGTGACATAGCTCTTGTGTGAACTAGAGATCATAATCTACTAGACTTGTGGATAGGAGGCTTGCATCACAACCTTTGGCTAAGCAAAACTCGCTTTACGCCGTTTGTTATTCTAACAAGTTTGCTTAGTGGTATTTGTAGAATTTTTATAGGCTATTCACCCCCCCTCTAGCCATCTAGGACCTTACAAGTGGTATCGGAGCCGTGGTCACCGTTTTAATCAAGGCTTAACATCCTTTGGTGTGAAAAATGGCTCAAATTGTGTTCAACCATGTTGGGGGCAAGCCACCGTTCTTTGATGGTGTTAGTTCTTTTGCTCATTGGAAGAGAAACATGACAATGTACCTTGGTTCTATTCATGAGAGAGTATTACAAGTCACCGAGAATGATTTTGCTATCATTGATCCCGATCATCTCACCGATGAAGATAGAGCAAATAGAACATGCAATAGAATGGCTCTCAATACACTTTACAATGGTATTGACACAAAAGTATTTGAGGGCATCAAGGATTTAGAATTGGCTAGTGAAGTATGGACAAGGTTGAGTGAGACATATGAAGACACTAAGGTTGTGAAGAGTGCCAAGCTATATGGGCTCAAGAGTGAGTTTGAGAACTTCAAGAAAAAGGATGATGAAACAATCATTGAAATGTTTCATAGATTGCAAGTGATAGTCAATGATCTCAAGAGCTTAGGGCACAAGACTCAAGATCAAGATTTTTGTCACAAGTTCTTATTGAGCTTACCTAGAAGATTCAAGATGTTGATCATGATGTTGCAAAGAGATGGGCTTGAAGCAATGAAGCCAAATGATTTGCTTGGTGAAGTATTGACCTATGACAAATATGATCAAGATGTTGATGACAAGGAGAAGGTGGAAGATGAGAAGAAAAAGAAGACCGTAGTATTTAATGCCACCTCCTCCAAGGGAAAAGCCATCATCATTGAAGAAGAAGAAGACAACAATGAAGATGGGGAATTTGAAATTGATGATGAGGCACTTGCTCTTGTAGTCAAGAAGATGGGTCACATGTTCATCAAGAGAAGAGGCTTTAAGAAGAGAAATGACAACTTCAAAAGAAATGAGCAACAAAGAAAGTGCTTTAATTGTGATAGCACCGAGCACCTTCAAGCGGAATGTCCTTATGATAAGAAGAGGAGCAAAAAGGACAAGTTTGAGAAGAAGAAGAGAGAGGCCAAGATGACATTCAAGAAAGGCAAAAATGGTGCCTATGTGATCACTTGGGAAAGTGAAGATAATGAAGAAGAAGAAGAATCATCCAACAAGGCTTTTGCTTCCATTGCTATCAACAAGAAGCCATCACTATTTGATTCATCCTCTTCAGGCTTCATGGCTAAAGAAGCTAAGGTATTATATGATGAGAGTGATGATGAAAGTGAAATGGAATATGCTCATGATAGTGATAATGATAATGATAATGAAAATGATGATGATGAACCAACTAAAGAACAACTATATGACTTGATGCAACAAGCTAGAGACATAGCCATTGCCAAGGACAAAGAGTGTAAGAAGCTTTCAATGAAAGTAGCAATACTTGAGAAAGTCCTTAGTGAGCTTAAGACTACTCATGAGAGTCTAGTGGAAGACCATGAGGATCTTGATAAGGCTCATTCCAAGCTTGAAAAAGCTCACTCATTGCTACTTGAGCAATAAGCAAAGAAGGAGGTTGTTGTATCATGTGATATAGGTGTTACATGTGATATAATTGATGAATCCTTTAATGAACCTATCATCATGTCAAATGATGACCCTTCTTGTAGCTCTTCATCCACCACTACTAACTCTACCTCCACTACTAGTGATGGTTTCACTTGTGATGCCTCACTAATGGTTGAGAATGAGACTCTCAAGAGAGAGGTGGATGAGCTCACTCACGCCCTAGGCAAGGCATATGGTGGTGAGGCCCGCTTGCTTAAGTGCTTGGGTAGCCAAAGGTTCTCTCTTAACAAAGAGGGATTGGGCTACACCCCCAAGAAAGGCAAGTCGGCCTTTGCAACTCCAAAGCCTAGCTTTGTGAAGGGCAATGGTCGGTTTTGCAATAGATGCAAGAAAGTTGGGCACCTAGAGCATAATTGCAATAAAAAGAACCAAAGCAAGAACCTTGTTAATGCTATACCTTTTGATTCTTGCTATGTGCTTACCAAGGGTGTGAAGGGTGTGCAAGCTAAGTTTGTTGGTACAACAATTGTGGGCCCAAAGAAGAAGGCTATTTGGGTACCAAAGAGCTTAGTTACTAACCTACAAGGACCCAAGCAAAAATGGGTACCTAAACTTCATTGATTTACTTGTAGGTCAATTACAAAGCCGGAGGAAGGCATTGGATTATTGATAGTGGGTGCACTCAACACATGACCGGTACATCAAGAATGTTTGACTCAATCAATGACAATGATAGTGGTGTTGATTCTATCACATTTGGCAATAATAAGAAAGGCAAGGTTATTGGCTTGGGCAAGATTGCAATATCAAATGACATGAGTATCTCCAATGTGTTGCTAGTTGAAAGCTTGGATTTCAATCTTCTATCCGTGGCACAAATATGTGATCTAGGCTACAAATGCATCTTTGGGGTTGATGATGTGGAAGTTATTAGTGTGGATGGTTCAAATGTGGCATTCAAGGGCTTTAGATATGAGAATCTCTACCTAGTTGACTTCAATGCTAGAGAAACTTCGTTGACAACTTGCTTAGTCTCAAAATCAAGCATGGGTTGGCTTTGGCATAGAAGACTTGGTCATGTTGGCATGAAACAATTGAAGAAGCTTACAACTCACAATCTTGTCAATGGTTTAAAAGATGTTGAATTTGAGAAGAATAAGCTTTGTAGTGCATGTCAAGCCGGGAAGCAAGTTGAAAGCTCACATCCAAAGAAGAGTACAATGAGCACATGCAAAGCATTTGAGTTGATGCATATGGATCTATTTGGACCAACAACATATACAAGCATAGGCGGCAACAAGTATGGCTTTGTCATAGTGGATGACTTCACAAGATTCACGTGGGTATTCTTTCTTAGTGACAAAAGTGAAGTGTTTGACACTTTCAAGACATTTCTCACTAGAGTTCACAATGAGTTTGAGATTAGAATCAAGAAAGTGAGAAGTGACAATGGAAGTGAGTTCAAGAATACAAGAATTGAAGAACTTTGTGATCATTATGGTATTGGACATCAATTCTCGGCCAAATACACTCCACAATCAAATGGCCTAGTTGAGAGGAAGAATAGAATATTGCTTGATATGGCTAGATCAATGCTTCATGAGTACAATGTGAGTCAATCATTTTGGGATGAAGCAATCAATACTGCTTGCTACTACATCAATAGACTATATTGTCATCCATTGCTAGAGAAGACCCCATATGAGCTACTTCATGGAAGAAAGCCCAATATTTCTTATTTTAGGGTTTTTGGTTGCAAATGCTATATCTTGAAGAAAGGCACTAGATTGGGGAAGTTTGACAAGAGATGTGATGAGGGGTTCCTACTTGGTTATTCAACTACAAGCAAAGCTTATAGAGTTTGGAACAACTCAAGTGGCATTCTAGAAGAAGTCCATGATGTGCAATTTGATGAAACCAATGGGTCACAAGATGAAGAAGAAAATCTAGATGATATTGGTGGAACTCTATTAGTGGAAGCAATGAAGAACATGGACATTGGAGACATTAGAGCAAAGCAAGTAATTGATATTCAAGATGATGATAAAGATCAAGTGCTCAATTCACCATTCAAGCTAGTTAATGACTCTCAAGTGCAAGATCATGGTGCTAGTTCTTCTCATCGAGATACATCAAGTGATCAACCAAGCTCAAGCAATCAAGTGCAAGTACTCCAACCACAACATGTTGCAAGAGATCACCCCATTGATAGTGTTATTGGTGATATTAGAAGTGGTGTGCAAACAAGATCAAGATTGGCTATGTTTTGTGAGCATGCATCATTTGTGTCAACCATAGAACCAAAGAAGATAGAAGAAGCTTTGAGGGATGCCGATTGGATCATGGCTATACAAGAAGAGCTTAATAATTTCACAAGAAATGATGTTTGGGAGTTGGTAGAAAGGCCAAATGACTACAATGTGATTGGAACCAAGTGGGTGTTCAAAAACAAGCAAGATCAAGATGGCATTGTAGTGAGAAACAAAGCAAGACTAGTTGCTCAAGGTTACACTCAAGTTGAAGGTCTTGACTATGATGAGACATATGCTCCCGTGGCAAGATTGGAGGCAATAAGGATTCTATTGGCTTATGCTTGTGCACACAACATCAAACTATATCAAATGGATGTCAAAAGTGCATTTCTCAATGGAATTATAAATGAGTTAGTCTTCGTTGAGCAACCGCCCGGATTTGAAGATGACAAGAAACCCAACCATGTGTACAAGTTGAAGAAGGCTTTATATGGCTTAAAGCAAGCACCTAGAGCATGGTATGAGAGGCTAAGGGATTTCCTTCTCTCTAAGGGATTCAAGATGGGCAAGGTTGATACAACTCTATTCACCAAGAAGATTGGAAATGATCTATTCATAGTGCAAATATATGTTGATGACATCATCTTTGGATCAACCAATCAAGCTTATTGTGAAGAATTTGGTGCTATGATGGCCAAAGAGTTTGAAATGTCTATGATTGGTGAACTTAGCTACTTTCTTGGTCTCCAAGTCAAGCAATTGAAGAATGGGACATTTGTGAGTCAAGGGAAATACATAAGGGACATGTTGAAGAAGTTTGGAATGCAAGATGCAAAGCCAATTTCAACTCCAATGGGTACAAATGGAAATTTGGATAGTGATCTTGATGGCAAAATGGTGAATCAAAAGGAATATCGGTCTTTGATTGGAAGTCTACTCTATGTCACCGCATCAAGGCCGGATATCATGTTTAGTGTTTGCATGTGTGCTAGATATCAAGCCTCACCTAGAGAGAGTCATCTCACGGCCGCAAAGAGAATATTGAGGTACTTGAAGCAAACAAGAGATGTTGGACTATAGTATCCCAAGGGGTCAAAGTTTGAATTGATTGGATATTCGGACTCCGACTATGGGGGTTGCAAGATCAATAGAAAGAGCACAAGTGGCACATGTCAATTACTTGGAAGATCACTTGTGTCATGGTCCTCAAAGAAACAAAATAGTGTGGCAATCTCTACCGCCGAAGCCGAATATGTGAGCGCGGGGAGTTGTTGTGCACAATTGCTATGGATGAAATCAACTTTGAAGGATTATGGCCTCAACTTCAAGAATGTGCCATTGCTTTGTGATAATGAGAGTGCAATCAAGATGATACAAAACCCGGTTCAACATGGAAGAACAAAGCATATTGACATAAGACATCATTTCATTAGAGATCATCAACAAAAGGGAGATATTGCCATTGAAAGTATTGGCACCGATGATCAACTTGCCGATATTCTCACTAAGCCACTTGATGAAAAGAGGTTTTGCAAGCTAAGGAATGAATTGAACATTCTTGATTTCTCAAACATGAGTTGAATGCACTCCACCCACTTATTGACATGCCTCTCCTTCGATATTGCAAGGTAAAGTTGATTGACATGTCATTCATCCTATGCTAAGGACTTGCTAGAGCATGTAGACATATTAAGTGGTATGCATGAGCATTCATGATAAATCAAATGAATTTGATGGATATATGTTACCACTATTGCCTCTATGTTTGTTTTGATCTAGTGGTGGCATATGACATGTTTGTGAGCTTGCAAACCTAGTGTTGAATCTAGAAGATTTGCTATAAGTGTTTAATTCAACATAGGCAAGATAACCCTTATTAGGAGGTGTGAAGAAGCTTGTCTTTGGTTCAAATCGAATTAAATATCTTTGGCAAGTGTTCTAGGTTGAACCAAATTTGATAAATTTTACCTACTCCATCAAACATTTTTTCTTCTCTCCACAATTTGATCCCATTTTTGGGTAAGTTGTTGACAAAGGGGGAGAGAAAAAGATGATTCAACATGATAAAGGGGTAAATAAAATTTTTTGATGCACACAAGTAGGGGGAGCAAGCTCATAAACAAATTTGTTGCATTTGTTTGTGCATTTTCATATGACTTGCTCATTGCACATGTATCTAAATTCAATATACATGCTTGTGTGGTGAAATGCTAGTATAGAACTTGGATGATGAAATGATATACTAGCATGCATAGGAATAGTTTACACATGGTATCTAGACTTGCCTAAAGTTTTTACAAGTGGTCCAAGAACCTTTACATATAATGTTGATCTCACGGGGTTCTTGAGTTTTGTTGGACGTCTAGTTACTTCATGATGCTAAGGATGGTGTAAAAGGCAATTCCAATTGGTATCACGCTTCAAAGGTCCATTTCTTACACCTTAGCATCATTTTGGTAGAATTACTCTCCCAACACTTCTATCCATGCATATGTGCAAAGCTTTCAATCCAAACTCTATGCACATATGTAGGGGGAGCTAATGCTACCAAAACCGAGCTTGTGATAATTGTCCAAACTTTACTTATGAGCAAAATGATTGGACAAGTATGACAAGTTCAAAACTTTTATTATCAAAATCATCTTTGTGAGGGTTGTCATCAATTACCAAAAAGGGGGAGATTGAAAGTCCCTAGTTTGGTTTTGGCTAATTGATGAAACCTAGGACTAACCTTTGTATCTAAGTGGATGATTTAGATAAAGGTGGTCATCGAATATGAGACATGACATTGACTCATATGACCAAAATGGTGAAGACCAAGATGAGGCTTGGCTCGATGGACCGGTTGTGAAGGTGAAGGGCTAGTCGAGGCTTCGAAGCGAAGGACCATGCGATGGTGAAGCTTGAGCAAGACTTGGCGCCGATGGACCGATGCAACGGTGAAGAGCAAGTGAAGTCAAGGTCGATGGATCGAGACGGTCATGTGATGCTATGAAGTGGATCATATCATTTGGAGAAACAAAATGGGCTCAAGGCAAAGGTATAACCATAGGGCCATTTTGTTTTACACTCAAGACACCATAGAGGGTGTGAGTGGTTTAGGGTCGATAGCCGAACTATTAAGAGGGGAAGTCTTATCGGTTATTCGACGTACGGGAGCCACTAGGTGAATTCATGAAGTGCATTGCATGTAGGGCCTAGTGAGCTAACTAGAAAACCTTTGAAAATGATTGAGAAAAAGCTAACACACAAGCACATGGAGATGTACACTTGTTGGTGTTGGCACATTTGCAAAGGTGGCGCTGGTCGCGCTGTGGTTTGCGGGTAGAGAGGGGTTTGGGTTCCTCTCTCCCTCCCGCCGAGCGTGCGAGCGCGGGATTCAGGCGTTTTCGGGGAAATGAAATGCCTATTTTCCACTACGCCGGAAGTCGGAACAGAAACTGAGACGAACGGAGGTCACAGTGGTGACCGGACGCTGCACCAGACGCGGTCACGGTGTGACCGAACGCGTCCGGTCAGTACAGCGCAGCAGTCAGGCGCGCGGGTTAGGGTTTGCAACCGGCGCGTCCGGTCACTCGCGGGACCGGCGCGTCCGGTCAGGCACCCTGAGGTTTTTGCAGTTTCGCAAGGACGATCGGACACGTCCAGTCGTCAAAGGAGCTTACTAGACTCCGACTGGACGCGGTCACTGTCGCGTCCGGTCGTTGCGAGGAGCGCGTCCGGTCGTTGCTTCGCAGGCGCGCTGTACAGTGCGACCGGCGCGTCCGGTCGGTTGAGGGGCGCGTCCGGTCATCGCGTTTGGCCGTTAGCGTGCAGTGACCGTTGGAAGATCTAACGGTCGCGTTTGAAATCGGTGGACACGTGGACGTCGCAGGGCGACCGGACGCGGTGAAGCGCGTCCGGTCAGTTTCGACCGGCGCGTCCGGTCGTCCCGAAAAAAACGGTCAGTGGAGTTGCAACGGCTCTATTTGTTTGGGATGCTTATAAATACTTGTTAGCCAGCCCTTGGGGAGGTCTCTTGGCATTTCTAACACTCTTGTGCATCCTTTGAGCTAGAGCTACTCCTCCCACTCATCTCTCTTGCTTGATTGCAAATCAAAAGTGAGATTGAGTGATCCCAAAGTGCATTGCATAGCTTGATGGCATCTAGTGGCACTTGTGGGTGGTTTAGCCGGTGGATTTCTTGTTACTCTTGGAGAGTACCGCTCCTAGCCGGCTTGGAGATTGTTGGAGGCGTTGGCAAGAGAAGGTGATTGTTCTTGGCCACCTCCGGTTGATTGTGAGAGGTTCTTGTGCTTTCCTCGGCGGGACGCCAAAAGCAACTCTAGTGGAATCCGCGTGTCATTGAGTTACCTCACTTGAGAGTGGTGTCTTGCGGTGCCTTGCAGGGCGTGCCTTGAGGGGCAAGTGACTTGAGGGTCACACCGAGGAACCATCTAAGTGTTGGTCGACACAACCGGTGACGTAGCTTGTCGGTGCACAAGTGAACACCGGGTGAACAAAAATATTGTTTCTCTTGTCTCCCGGTGATTGGTCTTCATATTGTGTTGTTGTCAATATTGTTTGATTGTATATCATCTTGGTGATTGGCAACATCTTCACTCCACCGTCGGTATAAGAATCACAATCCTCTCTCTTGCATTTACTTTCACTAGTTTATCTTGTGTAGCTCTAGTAGTAGCTTTGCTAGTAGTGTTGTTAGCTTGTTTTCTACTGTAACTTTAGTGACATAGCTCTTGTGTGAACTAGAGATCATAATCTACTAGACTTGTGGATAGGAGGCTTGCATCACAACCTTTGGCTAAGCAAAACTCGCTTTACGCCGTTTGTTATTCTAACAAGTTTGCTTAGTGGTATTTGTAGAATTTTTATAGGCTATTCACCCCCCTCTAGCCATCTAGGACCTTACAGCGTCGTTGACCCCACCTCTTCGGCCAACCGCAGCCGCTGCCCCCTTTGGCGCTTGCTCCTCTACGTGCCGCAGTCGCCCTGTCGCGGTAGTCATGTTGCCACGTGGTCGGGGTCAACCACATCGTGTTGCCATCTCTGCTACGCGTCTACGCTGTGCCACCTCGCGTGCGTGGGCGCCTGCAGCTTGTCCACCCCGAGGTGACACCGTCAATGCCAGCAGGTCTCCCCCTCCTTCCTTGCACTGTCGCCATGCCGCGGACCCACAGCTTCAACTCGTCCGCGAGCAGCCACCATTTTCTAATTCCCCACATGCATGACTTTGCCTTCTAGCCTGCAAGCCAACTAACCTCATCGTACCTTGAGATTGGCGCCAGCGAGCTCCAATTTGGAGTTTTTCGTTCCGCCTTGCCATTAAGGCCGAGCTCGGCCGTGCACTGTGGCAGTTCTACCGTTCACCTCGAACCTCGAATTGGGTGCACCACTAGAGCCTCCTTGGCCCCCTGTACACGATGCGCACCAAAATTGGAGCTGTAGTGCCCCGTTCCTCCGATGACGCGACCGTGTCCGCCCGGGGCACCACCGCAACCTCTCGGGTCGCACATGGCCAGCTCGTCTCCGAGCAGCTCCCGGATTCCCAACGCCTCAGCGGTGTTCGTGGTAAGCCACTGATGCTCGTGAGCCATCCCGTCCCTTTTGCTGTGGCCATAGCTCACCGGAATAGTGGCGCCACCCCTTGCAGTTGTCCGTCATCGTGTAGGAGTCGTCCTGCTGCATCCTGACTCACCCAATTGCTGCCCGAGGCTGTGCATCGCCCTGTAGGTGAGTGTCGGCCTCCTAGTGGTGTCGGGGGGCTCCCGGTTGCTCGGGGCGGCGGTCCCGTGCTCGTGCCATCACGCCGGCATGTGCAAGGGCAGCCGGGGACCTGGTCGTAGTAAGAGGGATAGAGTACGATGTCCTTTTTGCATTGTCTAGCTCTCCTAGAATAGTGCACGGGACTGCGGGTTGATTCGCAATTAGTGCAAGGGTGGTTTTGCAATTTTGCCAGCGCGCGGGTTTCCCTCGGCCGCGGGCCGCGTTGCGTGGTCGTGGGCCACCTCGCATTCTCAGGCCGTGCCGCGCTGGCCGCGGGCGCGCGCACTGCGCGCGAGTGAGCCGCGCTGAGCAATTCGACTTTCCTATGCTAGCGATTTAGAATTAACTTTATGATTAAGTGTTGAGCTAAATTTTCATGAATTATAACGACTTGTATAGATGTCCAAAGGTCGTGTAACCACTTTAGTTGAGTTTCTAAATCCTTGCTCTATCCCTTGGTGAACTCCATTTGTGCATAGCTGTGATGGTGCTAGGATTATTAAATCAGTGCAAAAGACAACGAATAATAGGGCACCCAATCTTGTAGGAATTTTTGTGGCAAATCTAGGATAGCTTTAGCTCTGCAATTTTTATAGTAGCTGCATGATGTTATCAGATGCTCGCTGAAATTTTTGTATCCTTTAAATTGCTTGCTAGATCGGGTAGCTAAGTTTCCCTAGTAGTGCTTTATATGGAATCGGTATTAAAAAGATGATATGCGTTTTAGTTGTTAGAGAATAGCTAGATCAGTTAATTCTTGCTTAGTAGAAACAATGGGTAACTTAGCACATTAGCCTTCAGAGTTAGCCAACTAGCTCAGTAGTTGTTGCTATCTTTTAAGAGCTATTGTTGTCACCTTATTAAGTGCAGCATTATCATTTCATGCATGTAGATCACGAGGTAGTTGAGTACGTGGCCACAGAGGAGCAAGACTATGAGGAGATCATCGAAGAGTACAAGGAGGAGATCTTCATGCTGGAGGAGTTCCAGGAGCCACCCGTGACTGACACCTCTGACCTTACACCTGCCCAAGGCAAGCCCCGGTGCATAACCAGTATTTTGATAATCATTATATCTATGTGTGTTGTGCATTTACGTTACATGAGTTTTACGATACCCACATATTATCTACCCATGAGTCTTACTAGCACAGGATTGCATAGTTGCTTTGCTTAGGTTTAACGGTAGCGTGGGTAACTTGTCGTTACTCACAACAGGTGATTATTATGATCATAAATCTCACAATAAAATGGTGGAAAGGAAATGGTAACCGGGCAAGGATGTGGTAGGAGTATTGGTGGATGTAACAGGTGGTGTCCCACGGCCACGGTGAATAACTTGGTTGCATAGTTTTCCCTGTACGTGTCAATTAAGGACCATTCGTTGCATGGACCCTGGTCAAGTCATAGACTTATTATCCCAAGCACATACCAGCTTATGGGGGCAGGAAGGCTTGTTACTCTCTTGTCATGGGCTTTGGCTCTTTTTAGACCGACTGATTGGAGGCGGGGATAGGTGGAGGTCTAAGCACCGCATTGAGGCTGGGCCTCAAGTGTGGGGGCTTGGAGTCCAAGTTTGGACGGGGACCTAGAACCTGTGACAGGAGTGGAACGGGTTGGTCTTGCTTGTGTCTGGGGTGCAAGCGAGGCGTGTGTTTTTGGGGTACCCAGCTGGGCACATTGATACGTGAATCGTCGTTTCTACGTGACAGTATGACTTGACTATGCTCTGGCACAGTAGTAAGAACTGGCATGTGGAAGATGGAAAAATGGCTCTGATTGCTCAACCCTTGCTTGATTATAGAATAGGCGCTTACATAGAATGTTGGATAACAACTAAAACCCAGCTACTAAAGATCTATGGAATTAAGGAAACACTCTTAGTATTGCTTTTCGCAAACAAGGAACTCACAAGCCATAAAGCCTATCATAATCCTTGAGAGTCGGGAAATATATTCCTAGTCGAGTAAGTCTTGCGAGTACATTGTGTACTCAGGGTTTATTTTACCCTTGTTGCAGGTGCACCTTGAGCTGATATGCCTTGTATAGAGGATTCTTCTGGTGGGCACAGACGGATTCTCATTTTTGCTCTGCTAGATGTTTATTTTATTTCCATTGTTTAAATTATCACACTCTGAACTCTGGTATTGTAATAAACACTTTTTAAGACCCTATGTTGTATGAAATGAACTAAGTATTGTAAGTTTGTACTCATTATTGAATCCCGGGTGTAAAATATGGATTGTTCGAGTTCTCCCATTGGGTGTGCTCGACAGAATTGTCTGGTTTAGCTCACTTCCAGGGCACTTAGTGTCTAGTGGTAGACAAGTGCCCCTAAAAGCGTGTTACTTCAAGTGATTCTACCACATGCAAGATGTAGGGATGACGAAGACGACGAAGATGGAGAGGATGATGACATCAATGATCCAACGTATGACCAAGATGAGCTCACGGGTTCCCAACTTGCAGATGCTCCTCAGGGTACACAAACTCAGGTGCATGTGTCATTACCAAGTAGTACATGAGGCTGTCATAAGGGTTTAGGGTGTTGATTCAACTGTGACTAGTGAAAATGTTCATGTTTATTTAATATTTAGCTAAATTTTAGCCAAAATTTGTTGTAGAGGCATAGAGATTAAATCAATGCAACATAGTTTGATAAGTTTGCACTTTTAGATGAAATGAAAAACTTTTGGATTTGTTTGAACTCTTATGTTGTATATGTTTTGTGTAGAGTTCGTTCCAATGACCGCGATGAGGTCAAGGACAAAACGTGCAAGGACGTGCCCGTGACCGCTCCGACGTCGGCACTCCTAATCTCCAACCGACACATCCAGGCCACCTGCGTCGTCCTCTAGCCCCTTCATGCCTAACTAATCCATCTCAACCATGTTTTGTGAACTATGTCCTTCTTTTGTTGCCTACATTCGTCATGGAACAACTATGTTTGTAGATGGTCATTTGGACTTTGTTGATGACTTCTGAACTATGTGGACTTTGTCGATGGCTTCTGAACTATGTGAACTATGTGGACTTTGTGAACTATGTGTATGAACTATGACTTGATGTGCTATGTTGGTTATTTGTCAACTTGTCACCCATCTTGGTCATCTGTGAATATGCAATGTATGATATCTGAATTGTATTTAAGGAAGTGAGGAAGAAATGGAAAAAAAATTTGGTTCCAGGCCTATCGCGCCAACCATGGTGGCACGACAGCCATTTGTGAATACTGTGGACATTGCTCTCGCGGTAGCCATAGTGGCGTGGCAGCCTGTCGTGCCAGAGACGGTGGCGCGACAAGCACTCACAGGCCAACCTGGTCGTCTCTGGTTTCGGTGGCTACCTAGCGTGACACTATCACACCACTTTGGCTGGCGCGATAGTCTGGAATCTTGGGATCCAGCTCTTACAACTTCACAAACCATTTTCAATGTGGTGATAAGTGGGAATCCGTGTAAAACAAAATTGAATTTTCTTCATATTTTTGTTCCAAACACAAATTTGTTGGCCATTTCCTCCAAGTCATGCTATTTTTGTCAAACCATTTCCTAAGTGCACCATTTCATAACTTATTGACATTGAATTTTCTTTATGGTTTTTTTTCAAACAAAAAACTTCTTGGCCATTTCATCCAAGTGACGCAATTTTTGTGAAACCATTTCCTAAGTCCACCATTTCATAACTTATTGACATTGTATTTTCTTCATGGTTTCGAAACATTGTTCACATAGCATTACACACCATAAGGAGTCATATAATAATGACTTTAAAGCATTACACATGATAAGGAGTTCCAAGCATTGTTCGAAGGTCATCATCATCATCATCACTTACATAAGTGTTCCATCTAGCATATACAAGCACTACTACTACCACTAGTGTTCCATCAACCGTGAACAAGTGGTACCAAATGGTAACCCTAGGCCATTTGCAAAATATGTATGGATCTTGCTGCCTTTGCACAAAAGAAGCAGCGCTATCGTATCGGTCCTCCATCTACCATATACAAGACCTACATAGTGCCAAACCTATTGGCATTTGCAAAATATGTACTGCACCTTGTAGGCATCAGTTCAGAGGAAACACTACTCATCGTCGTCATGGTCATCATCATCGTCATTGTCATCATCATTGTCCATGGGTGCGGGGATACGGCCGTCGTTCAGTGCATCATCGGGGACTACAAGAACGAAACAATGTATCATTGCATTGGCAACAATTGTAATATGATGCACAAGTCAAAACATATTTTGAAATCAATTACTCACATAAGCGACGCAAATGCCTTTGGAAAAATGTCATCTCCCTCTTATCCTCGGTTAAAGTCGTAGGCCTCCTTGTTTTGTCGCCAGAAGCTCATCAACTCGGCCTCGTTATTTAAAAACTCAGTTGTCGACCGGCCACTTGAGGAAAGTCCTCTAAAATCCTGTTACGGGTCTTCCATGATGGCATTTGTACCTTGTACCTCATCCTCACCTCCATCTGCTTCTCCTCCCGCATCCAATGCTTGCTCTCTTTTTCGAGTGGTGAATGTATCTTCAGCCTCTCCACTAACTCTCCACGACCAGTGAAGTCCTCCCAATTGCATGTCCTCTCCTTCGAAGCAAACACAAAGCAATGAGCAAACAAACTAGTGGCCTATGTTCATATAGTAACTTCACTGGTTCAGTCAACTCACCCATAACTCAAACGGCCCTCCATAAGCATTGCCACAGTAGTAGCTGTATCCTAACTCAGACGGAACAACTCCTTCACAAGCCTCGATGCCACACTTGCATTTATGGCCCGGCATCTTCGTGCATGGCCATGGCTTAATGCCTGCTTGAAACTCCATAAATTCATACTCAGAAGGCTAGTGCGATTTGGGTCTATAGTTGTACTCCTCAAAGTCATAAGATGGGAACCCTCTCTGCAAAAAACAAATGTTCCAACTGTAACATTGTATATGCAAAACGCATACAAGCTTAGAGATAGTTTGCTTTCATGAGAACTTACATAATGTGGCAATCCATAGCGATAGAAGGCAGTGAATGCTCTAGGTTGGCTAGGAGTAGTTAGTAGGGCCGACACTCCACAATGGCATCTAGTAGGATTGACGCGACGGCGCAAAGCAACGTCAACCTTCACCTCTGTCATTTCCGAAGGGTTCGGTGGCGGCGGAACCCAATGAACAAATTCTGAATGGAACGCTCTTCCAGGGGTCATAAGGAAACAACATAATCGACGGCTCAAATATTTCATCGCCATCGATCCACTAATAGAAGTTGCATCCCTCTAGGTACACATCAAGTGTCGGGGGACGTCACTTAAGTTGGCAATAGTAGAAAGCACGCCCAGCTAACGCAGAATGCCTTGACTGCTTCATAAATGCCGGTAACCCACAATAACACAACGGCAGTGGCTCTGCTGGTAGGAAAGGACCAATACCACCATGATCCTTCGGATGGTGCACGAATTGGTTGTCATTTCGAACCGCCATTAAACCTATTACAAAGTAGTTCAACAAAGCAAAGATATGAACCAATACTATTACACATTTTAGCAACAATTTCCATCTCAATTATCTCTATAATCATGTAAACCCATGAAGCCAAACCCTAAAACAAACTTAATAAATGTAAATGATATCCATACATACATAGTCCAACTCATCTATACATCTAATCACCACAAAAAAACATCAAATTACACACTTCGAACAAAGGTTAGTGTCAACAGTGCAACCCATACTGCTGTCTAAACCCTAATGCACTGCCAACCAAAATCAATCACAAAATCACAAAAGTTCAACAAGCACAACATGAACCATATTATATTATACGTGATTAGCCAAAGCAACTTTCATTCGACCAAACGAAAGCCAGTATTGCACACAGTAGTATAAACCATAGTAGTATATAAACATCAACTAAACATAAAAAAACAACAGAGGTGAGGGAGTTATACCTCATGCACAAGACCATTCAAATCTGAAAAGCAAATGCAAACTTGATCAAATGCAATAGAAGATAGGAGGAGAAGAAGAGAGACGACACAGGAACCATGTCTGACCTCGAGCTCGCAGACTGCCGACAGAGTGAAGGGAGGGAGGAAAAAGGTAGTGGGTCGCGGCCTATATGGCCTTGTTGCACCAGCCCACCTGGCACGACAGCGCTATTGCGCCGGAATCGGTGGCGCGGTAGGGCTGGCCCCACGCTCCGCCACGCCAGCTCTAGTCAACGACGCGTGCCACTGTGGCGCCCCTTGTCGCACCAGTGCATGTGGCGCGACAAAGTGGTGCAGTCGCGCCACCCGCGCTAGCGCGACCAAAAGAGTCAGATTTGCAAATATTTTTTGGAATTAGTATTAAAATATTATTTAAAAAAGAATTAAAAATAAAAAAATTCTGGCGAGCTGATCACTATGGTGGGATCGCCAGCATCAAAATGTGTCGCTGCCTGTGAACGGTGGCCATCGGATCATGCGATACAAGGTTTGGGGCTCGGGCACACAAACCAGCCCCTCATCGGGGGACCGCCAACATGGTTGTGTTTTTACTTTCCTAGCTTAAATTGGTAGGCTACTTGATAGATTAGAACATAGGTTGCATAACTTTTTACAGAAAGATAGCAACACATCTAGTAAAACCTTAGTTGCACATCTAGATAGATTATTGCATAGGTTTTGACTAGCAGAATTTTAGAGGCCATAGTTTTTGAAATAGATTTTAAGTTGTCTAATCCAAACCCCCCCCCCTTCAATGGGCAAGAAAGCTTTAGATCTCTTCAAACACTAAAAAATTCAATATAGAGCATGTCTCCATTCAAGGTTTTCTGAAAATTTTAAAAGTTTGGATTTCATAATTAGAGAACATAAAACAAATAATTAGGCCTCTAAATGATCTCATATAAAAAGGTTCAAGTTCAAAGTTATTGATCGCGTTGAGATCTATAACTTATGGTATAAACCATGTCAATGTAAGAGTTCGTTCAACAAATTTAAAAATGAATTTTAAAATCTTTGAAATTAAACCAAATATTTGGACATCTAAATGATCTTAGAAAAAATGTTGTCGACTGCAAACTTTTAGATTACAATTAGAGCTACAACTTTGGTATATACCACAACAACATCCAAGGTCATTTGTGAAATGACCTGGGGTTTAGGGTTTCTTGAAATAAAAGACAATGACATTTTCTTTTCCCCACTGTCGCTCACTCGCCGCACGCATGTGACCATCGCCCCCATCCACCTCATGCCTTCTCTAGCCCAGTGGCCTTCTCCAGCATGGGTGCGCCGCACCTGGCCCCCATCCCACGCTTCTCCACGCCATGCGCCGCGCCTCCATCCACCTCGTGCCGTTGTGGCCATGGCATGCACCGTAGCTGGCCGAAGATACCGCGGCAGGAAGGGGAGGTCTGTGCCTGCGCCTGGGTATACGTCGGGCTAGCTGGCTACCGCAGTTCCCCATCAGGTAGGCCGTGGTCGCCAGCGACGCTGTGTTTCAAGTGTTTCAGTCATTTCAAACTTATGTTTCAAGTGTTTCATTTGGATGTTGCAAAAGTAGATCTAGGATATTGCATATGTTGCAACGACAATGTACGTATGTTGCAAGCCTATGTTTCAAGTGTTTCAACTGTTTCAGACGTATGTGTCAAGTGTTTGATCTATATGTTGCATATGTTGTTATGGCTCTACCCGTATGTTTCAAGCGTATATTTCAAGTGTTTCATATGTTTCATACATATGTTGCAAGTGTTTCATCTGGATGTTTCAAAATTGGATCTGGATGTTGCATATGTTGTTATGCCTATACACGCATGTTTCAAGTGTTTCATCTGTTTCAGACGTATGTTGCAAATGTTTCATGTGAATGTTTCAAGAGTAGATCGGGGTGTTGCACGGCGCCGATGGCTGGTGGACAGCGACATGCCGCAGCCGCCTATCACTGCTGATGGGGCGCAACAGTAGGTCAACCCACGTGAATTTCCCCCATGCGGGCGTGGGGAGGGCACAGGGACACGGGCTCTAGCGCTAGGCGGGATGCGGACGCGGGGCGTTGGGCGGGACGTGAACGCGGATTTCCTCGTGCTAGGTGGGATGCGCAGGACGCAGGTGTGGGAACCACGTCCTCGTCCGGATATCCGGGCGCTAGGCCTTTCATATTTTACTTGATTTTGAAAATTAATGTGTGTGTTATCTGGCATTAGAGTTCGAGGAGGTATTTTAAATTGGGTGATTAGTTCATAGAGATAAAATCAAACTTTACTCTTGTTTTATTGTTTATTAGTCTCTCGACGATCTCTCTGATTTGAAATATCTGTGGTTTCGGTCGAATTGTTTCATTTCCGACATTCTATATTCCGTTTTCGTTTCACCAATCGGATTACCATAGCGTTGAGCACACGGTGCGATCGTCAATGTCATGACACGCACCAAAACCATGGCGGTTCGTTTGGTTGCAGGTTCCAGCTCGCGAGCTTCTTGCACGCGTTCGCGATCCAAAACCCCCCACCGGCTCCGATCGGAGCAGTGGAAAACCGAATTCGACTCGAAACCCCCCCGGCCGGCTCGAAACCGCGTCCCGCTGGCCGAGTTCGACTCCAAGTCGGTCGGAGACACTCTCGCCGGCCGGCCGGGTGATAAATACGGCGCCCATGTCGCCGATCCAGGCATCCATCCATCCGCCCACCACCTATCTTTCTTCCTTTCCCTGCTTTCGATCTCCATGTGCAGCCTCGCTCCCCGCGCCGCCGCTCCAGGCTTCGGCGCCACCGCGTTCCTCGACCGGCAGCGGGGCGTCGTCGCCGCCGTGGCTCCCGCCGCGACTTCGGGCGACAACGCTGGGGAGCCGACCCGCCGCGCCCACGCCTCCGAGGCGTCCGCCGCGCCCGCTCGGAAGCGTGGCCGCCACGACGGCTTCGAGCACCTCGTCGTCGACCCTGCAGCCTCGTCAGCGCTGCGCGTCCGGATGGACGCGGAGCTCGTCGCCCTCCAAGGTCTGCTCAAGAGAGCCAAGCTCTTGCCTCGCTCTGCTCCCCCCGCCGACAACAAGTGCGCACCGCCCTCCAAGGTCTGCTCAACGGAGGCGGCGCATGTAGCTGCCAAGAACCCGATCGCTCCGGAAATTCCCAACAAGAAGCTGCGGCCGGCGGTGGCACATGCAGCAGCGAAGCAGCAGCAGCACCCAGCCCAACGTGCAGCGGCCAATTCGATCGTTAAGGCGGAAGCTCCGAAGAAGCGGCGACCGGAGGAGGAGAAGGAGGTTGCGCGCGCAGCCGCAAGGGAGGAGTTCCGGCAGATGCTGCTGGAGATGGAGAAGTCGGCGCTGCCCGATGAGACGATATACCCGGAGGACCTAGAGGAGCTCGGCATCCCGTTCGAGTTTGTCGTGACTCGGACGTGGAAGCAGGCGCTGGAAGATCACGCCAAGAAAGTGGAGCTCGTAGGCGTCTAGATCCCACGGATGCATATGCATCATAGCATAATCTTATGCGTAGCTTAATCTTGGTTTTGCACATGTACCCTAATTCTTCCGTGTTTAACTAATTGACTGTTTGTATGCTGTCTTCAAGTAACTGATCTTGTAAAATTCAGATCGTGAATTTGTTCTATAGCTTGTAAAATTCAGATTGTGAATTTATTCTATAGATGTGTTTGCATGTTCAGGCTTTCAGTACTCCTCTTATGACGCAGAACTTCAGGATATCATTCTCTGTACGTTCTACAAACAAGCACCTTTTCATGTAAACTCGTTCAGGCTGTGTATAACTGAAGAACATCCACTCAATAGTATTTTAATGAAGGATTGCAGCGAGACGAGACGGTGAAATAACAGATGTTGCACCTGGCCCTGGCAGTGCCCAGTTGTGTTCTTGCGGACTGTCAGGTCTTCAATAGCAGTAGCTTTCGCATCCTGCTAGCTCTATGTTTGTTCTCTGTTTCCTCTGTTTTTGTGCTCTAGGCCTTGTTTAGATTACATCTAAATTCCAAGTTTTTTCACTCTCTCTCCATTACATCAATTTTTAGCCGCTTGCATGGAGTATTAAATGTAGGTAAAAAAATAATTAATTACACAGTTTAGTTGGAAATCACGAGATGAATCTTTTGAGCCTACTTGGTCCACGATTGGACAATATTTGTCAAATAAGACGAAAGTGGTACTATTCATCGGGTTGAAATTTTTTCAGCATCTAAACGAGGCCCTAGTTTGCTGGTTGAACTGTGTATTTGGAACTATGTGCTCTCTAATTCTCTAAATTATGTTAATGGAACATAAGCAATGCACTTCCGAACTATGTGCTCTCTTAATGAAACATAGGCAGTGCACGGGAGAGAGAGAGAGAGAGAGAGAGAGAGAGAGAGAGAGAGAGAGCTCAGGTGGTCTGCGGGAAGAGGAGAAGAGTACATCCATGCTACGTTCAGTTTCTCTGACGCTTGGTGAGCGGAACATGACCTTGCAAGTAGGAGTGGGGTTGGGGATTTCAGTCCGGAATGACAATGCAAAGAATAGTTTTGCTTTACAGATTACTAACCACAGGTATGCAAAAAACAGATTTGTCAGTCACTTGCCCCTGTTTCCCTGGTGTTGTGTGGTTCATTCCGAGCTGCACCTTGTTATGCTTGGTGGCCCAAAAATCCAAGGCATGCATTGATTCTTTTCTATTATCTTTGCATTTTGAACTTTTTAGGTACGAAGAAAAATGTAGCGCATGGACGTTCGATGAGGATGAATTCCATCGGACGTCCGCACGCACGCCTGACAAGCTCGCCCAGGCGCTTGACCCACCCTCATCCCCATTTGTTTGCCTCGCTCTCGTAGGCGCACCCCCGCCCTGTTGTGACCCTGACCGCCGGCCCCCAGCGTGCCGCGCGCCAAGTCTGCTGGCCACTAGCTTGCCATGCTCCATTTCCCGACGTCTCTTGACTCTCCGAACAGCAGAAAACATGCGCAACACGAAACACTTGAATGCAACATATATCTAAAACAGATGAAACATCTAGAATATACACTAGCAACATATGTGTGAAAACATATGCAACATCCAGACAAAACACTTGCAACTTGCAACATGAAAACACTTACTGCAACAATAGACTGAAACAGATCAAACATTTTAGAACATACTATTGCAACATATATATATGAAAATATATGCAACATCCAGATCAAAACGCTTCCAACATACGTCTGAAAATAGATGAAACAGTTTGAATAAACGCTTGCAACATGCCTCTGAAACACTTGCAACATCCCCTAATCTACTTTCGTAACATCCATATGAAACGATTACAACATGCCTCTGAAACATCTGAAATAATTGAAATGTACATTTGCAACATAGGGGGAGAGAGGCCTGGGCTGGTCGATTCCGGCCGACGGGGTGGGAGCCGGTGGCGAGTGGCTGTGTGTCAGCACCACCCAGCACTAGTACCAGCGGCGTCAGATTTGGCACTCGGCAAAGACCTCTTTGCCGAGATTTTTTTTGTTGACACTCGGCAAAGAGATTTTTCAAAATACATTTTGATGTAGTAAATTAACTCAAATGAAAAAGTTTTCAACTACAAAGTTGTTTAACTCATCAAGATGTACAATGTTTATTTTGGTCATTTGTTCATTTGACAAAATGAAAGTAAATTTGTTCACAAATCTTACATGTCTCTCATAAGTTTCATAAAATTATAAGAGAGATATAAGATTTGTGAACAATGTTAGAATCACCATGTTGGATGAATAAATGACCAAACACCCAAAATAAAGTTTGTAGATCTTGAGAAGTTATAGAATGTAGTAGTAGAAAACTTTTTCATTTGAGTTCATCTTGTCATGCTGAACTGCGTTTGAATTTTCAAAATTTAAAATTTGAATTTTTTAAACGACCTCGGATGCAAAAACATTCAAAATAAAGTTTGTATATCTAGAAAAGTTACAAAACTTTGTTGTTGAAAACTTTTTCATTTGAGTTCATCTTGTCATGGTAAACTACGTTTGAATTTTTCAAATTTGAAATTCAAATTTCGTAAACGACCTCGGATGGAAAAACTTCCTAAACGAAAAGTGTAGATCTTGAAAAGTTATGAAACTATGTAGTTGACAACTTTTTGATTTGAAGTCGTTTAAGGCCTCTAACCAGCAAATTATTCTCGGTTTAGTACCATATGTGGGAGACTAAAACTGTATATAGGCATGGGTGGTAGTGTAGTGCAGTGGTTAAGGCAGGGGCGGTGCGAGGGAGAGGTCACGAGTTCAAATCCCACCGGCCGTGAAACACGTGAAAAATAGGGGTCCCTCCCCCAATTAAAAAAATTCCTTACTTTTTTTTAGTTTTTTTTATTCGTAATTTGCCGAGTGTCGGGCACTCGACAAAGCCTTTGCCGAGTGGCCGATAAACGACACGCGGCAAAGGCGGCTTTGCCGACCGAGGATTTGCCGAGAGTGCTTTGCCGAGTGCAGCACTCGGCAAAGCCTTTATCGAGTGTAAAAGGGGCTTTGCCGAATGCCTGAGTCCGACAGTGCCTGCAGCCTCGTCAGCGCTGCGGAGCCGGATGGACGCGGAGCTCGTCGCCCTCCGGGGTCTCCTCAAGAGAGCCAAGCTCTTGCCCCGCTCCGCTCCATCAGCCGAGAAGAAGTGTGCGCCAGCGCCACGACCATCAGAGGCGCCGTCGACAGCAAAGAGGACGACGACATTGTCACAACCCAAGGCAGCAACGGAGGCGGCGTATCATCAGACTCATATCACGGCACCAGCAGCGAATTCAAAGCAACAGCAGCGCCCGGTGCAGCGCTGCGGCCAACAACCAGATCCCTCCGGAAGTTCCCAACAACAAGCAGCGACCAGCCGAGGCACCAGCAGCAGCGAAGCAGCATCAGCAGCACCCGGTCAAGACGGAAGTTCCGAAGAAGCGGCAACCGGAGGAGGAGAAGGAGCTTGCGCGTGCAGCCGCAAGGGAGGACTTCCGGCAGATGCTACTGGAGATGGAGAAGCACTACCACACAAAACTTTACCAAGATGGGCAAAATTGATTTACCGAGACGGGCATCGCAACCACCTCAAACCAAAGGTCACAGTAAATGAGACTTTTTCCGAGGCGGTTGGATGCTCGCCTCAGTTAATCAAATTGGAAAAACAAAAAAAGAAAAAACCCATGGATAAGCCCGGTGAGCCTATCCACGGGCCCACTGAGCCCATCCACGAGCCGCCGTGGCCACAGCTCACCGGATCTACATGCCGTGGCACCCGCTCGCCAGATCTGGGCAGCAGCCACCGCATCTGGGCACCCGCCGCCGGATCTGGCCATCCGCTCACCGGAGAGGGAGGGCGGATCCGCCCTCGGGGAGCCGCTGCAGGGCCCTCGCCACCGGATCCACCTCCACTGGAGCAGCTCTGCCACCTGCTGCTAGCGCTGGAGGTAGGGGCGCTGTTAGATCCGAGCCTGAGGGGAGGAGGGGCGCCGCCGGAGCTGCTGCTTGGAGGAGAGGTGCCACCAAAGCTGCTGCTCGGAGGAGAGGCGCCGCCGGAGCTGCTGCTCGGAGGAGAGGAGCCGATGCACTGCGGCTCGTCGGGGCGCGAACTCCAACCCGCCGGCCGCGCGGCCTCCTGCCCGACGAGGTCGCCATGGGAGGAGAGGGTGAGGTGGGGGAGAGGGAGGCGCCACCTGGGAGAGACCGACGCGGGGAGAGGAGTCGCGGGAGATGTGGGGAGAGGAGTCATGGCCTTTCTGGTGGCTGCGGGTGTGAGGGAGAGAGTGGAGGGTGTTAGGGTTTGTGTTTGGTTTTATATGCTGGAGTGGTAATGGGCTGGTATGGGCTTGGAAATGTTAGCGGGCTAGCTATATTATAGGAGACGGGGCTTATAAAATAACCGTCTCGGTTAATCATTTACCGATGCGGTTGCGTTATAATGTCTGCCTCGATTAATAGGCATTAATCGAGGCGGTGATATTACATTTTTCGCCTCCGTAAATCGATTTTGCGAGGCGGTTTTTTTTACCGCCTCGGTTAATAAAAACTAACCGTCTCGGTTAATCCGAGGCATTAACCGAGACGGTTGAAAATTATGTCTGCCTTTGAGGGGGTTTTCAAAAGATTATGGTTAATTTTTTTTAGTAGTGAAGTCGGCGCTGCCCGATGAGACGATATACCCTGAGGACCTAGAGGAGCTCGGCATACCATTTGAGTTTGTCGTAACTCGGACTTGGAAGCAGGCACGCCTGGAACATCATGCCAAGAAAGTGGAATTCGTAGGCGTCTAGGCCCAAGGATCGATGTAATCTTGATTTTGCATGTAGGACCCCAATTGCTTCCGTGCTTAACCAGTACTAGTTGACTGTTTGTATGCTGTCTGATCTTAGTAACTGATTCTTGTAAAATTGAGATTGTGAATTTATTTTCCGCATAAGTCTCTGTGTTTGCATGTTTAGTAGGCTTTCATCAGGACTGATCATCCACTCCATTAAATTCCTTTCTTATGAGGCGGAACTCTCACCATATCTGTACGTTCTACAAACAAACATCTTTTCTTGTAAACTCGTTCAGGCATTGCATAGCTAAAGAACAATCATCATTCATTTACCCGTCATGTGCTCACTGTTGGGCACGTCAGAGAATAAAAAAACTGTTTAGGCTAAAATAAGATAAAGGAGAACGCGAAAGCTAAAAATGAAATAAAGTATTTTCTGCTAACTACTATGTATGACCTTATAATATTCAAATTTTGTTTCAAAAATACTTGATTTTCTGACTTTTCAGTTCTCACTTCTTGATGGACATTTCTCTTTTTTCAATACATTTTTTTAATACATCTCTATCTCTACTCTTGAGGGGCATTTTGGTCTTTTGGCTTCAGCTTCGGTTTTCACAAGAGATTCTAAAACATCATCTAATATGAGACAGACAAAGTTACAAGTCTGTCGGTGTTTTGTCGACCGACTAGTAAATTTGTATGATTGTCGCGCTGCTCCAGAAAGACAATACTAACATTCAAAAGACACAAGGAATTATACTGGTCCAGGCCAGAGCCCTACATCTAGTCTTAGAGAAGATCGAGTATGTGTTCCTCGGTTGAATGCTCTAAAGTTCTTACAATGGGGAATACAAGAAGAGTGAAAAGAGGTAGGAGAGTGGAATGTGACTGCCCGAACGAAGGATTCAAGAGTACGGTGGCTCGGAAGGGTGCCCTAGTGAAAGTCCTATGTTTGGTGTTGGTAATTAGTGACAATGCCTAAGTACTAATCCTATGCCTAAGTTGTATGTAGCATATGAGGATTAGTACATTCCAAGGTTGGTGACAAGATGGACATGGTGATCATGATGGCCACACTTGGATTTGGACGCAACCCTACGTGATCAAGGTAAAGGTATATGCTTAAGGGTTGTGTTTTAGTAACCAAGACACCTAGTGGGTGTGGTTACATTATAGGATAGATAGCCGTACTATAAAGAGGGGAATGACGCGGCTATCCTAAATGCCTCTAGGTGTGCATTTCATAATCATATGCATTTGGATAGAACTAATAACGCCTCAAAAAATAATTGTGAAAATGCTAACACACTCGCACATGACGTGATCACTTGGTGGTGTTAGCACATTTGCGATGGCGTTAGAGTTTGAGCAGTAGAGAGGATTTGGAGTCCTCTCTCCCTTAAGCATATACCTTTGTCTTGATCACGTAGGGTTGCAGTAAGCTCGGTGGGATTCAAGCGTTTTCGAGGAGTTGAAACGACTATTTTCCACTACGCCGGAAGTCGGAAATCGAACACAAGCGAACGGAGGTCACAGTGGTGACCAGATGCTAGACCAGACGCGGTCTCTGTTTGACCGGATGCGTCCGGTCAGTATTCAGCGTCTTCGCGTGTTTCGGTTTGTTGATCAGACGCGGTGGCACGTCCGGTCACAGTCGACCAGACGCGTCCGGTCGATCAGGGAGCTTACTGGACTCCAACCGGACGATGGCACTGTGGCGTCCGGTCAGTTCTCCAGCGCATCCGGTCGCTGTTTCATTGTGCGCTGCTCAGGCTTGACCAGCGCGTCCGGTCCGTCACGAGACCAGCGCGTCTGGTCGAGCTTCGTGCGTCCGGTCGTTGCGTGCAGCGCGTCCGGTCGGTGGTTCGCGAAAGTAGCCGTTGTGCGATCAGCGCGTCCGGTCAGTTTGACCAGCGCGTCCGGTCAGCGCGACTTTGGCTGTTTCAAGTGCGTAACGGCTATATTCGAAGGGGTACGTCTATAAATACTCATTGGCCTGCTCAAGGCTCTCTCTCTTGGACATTTGACATACTTGTGAGCACTTTGAGCTAAGCAACTCCCCTCCCACTCATCTCTCTTGCTTCTTTGCATATTCGAAGTGAGATTGAGTGATCCAAGTGTATTTGCATTGTGAGATTGCATCTAGTTGGCACTTGGTGGTTGATTTGCTACGGGATTCTTATTTCTCTTGGTGGTTGCCGCCACCTAGACGGCTTGGAGCAGCTTGGAGGCGTTGGCACGAGTTGGTGATTGTTCTTGGCCACCTCCGGTGATTGTGAGGGGTTTGTGCCTACCTCGGCGAAGTGCCAAAGGCAATGTTAGTAAATTGCTCGTGTCATTGCAACCTTTTGCCATTTGGTAAGTTCTTATGGCGCCTTTCGAGAGGCTCGGTGTGAGACCAATTAGCCACCGAACCACGTGGTGAAAAGGGACACAACGGGGACTAGTGTGCCGGCAAGCACGTGAACCTCAGGATAAATCTTCGTGTCATCACTTTCATATTGTGATTGATTGATCCCGGTGTTCGGTTGTCTTGGTATTCATTGTTGATCATATTGGTTGGCTCAATACTTCGCCCCTCGGTGAAACTCTCCTAACTCAACTCCGCATTACTTTCTTAGTTATCTTTGCTAGCTAGTTAGCTTTGCTCGAGTAGCTCTTTTGTGTAGTTTGCTAGTTGTAGTTGTAGTTACCTTCTCGGTTTGACTTGTGCGGTTGAGTGCCATTATACTAGAATTATGAATTGGATAGGTGGCTTGCAAACACCCCGTAGGCTAAGC
Source organism: Saccharum spontaneum (assembly GCA_022457205.1). Taxonomy (NCBI): domain Eukaryota; kingdom Viridiplantae; phylum Streptophyta; class Magnoliopsida; order Poales; family Poaceae; genus Saccharum; species Saccharum spontaneum. Next base: position 30,061,451 of record CM039607.1, read on the forward strand.
AAAACTCGCATCTCGCTATTTGTTGTATTGATAAACTTGTTTAGCTTGTCTTTGTAGAAAATTTTTAAAAGGCTATTCACCCCCCTCTAGCCATCAAGACCTTTCACCTAGCTACCCTTATATAGAGTCTGGGGCCAGAGCACATATAAAGAGATAGGTTCTCCTGACCGAGGGGTCATCAGCCTGAGGGAGGGAACCTAACTAACTTGGCTAGCAAGGAATGTCGTCTTGTCTTGGTGTAGCACACATCCGGACGTGGTTGTCATCATGGTCTTGTGCCCCCATCGCAGCATGGGGTGGCATGGTGCTACTGTGTCGGTTGTGGCGGCACTATAAACACGGCGGTGGTTCACCAGCCGTCCTGTGCGATGTGGTCTCGCCATGGCCTTCATCATCGCCTGCTGATCTCATGGGGGCATCGTACGGGAGTTGGTAGCTACCCCTAGGTCATCAGTCGTCTTGCTGCTTGTGGGGCCGATGGCCACGATCCCGAGCTCTGGGGTTGTGGCCTTTGTTGGCTTGGATGGCCCCAAAAGTCAAGGCCGCTGTCGTGAGCCCAATCCCATAGTAGGTGGGATCATACACCCTTCTTGTCAAGCCGTATTTGGATGGTGGGTCATCGTACTGGATGCCACTGCTTGGCGGTGTTGTCTTGTCCAGGGATGGCGTATGACCGGGCTAAGGGGACTTAGTGCGTCGTGCCTGTTTTTGTCAGAGTAGGCGTGCTTGGTAGAGCTCAATCTCTTCCTGCTCCTCCCAGGGGTCGGGACAGAGGAGAGGTCGTGTGGTGTTGCGCGGCGTGTGGTGAAGGTAGAGAGAGCAGGTTGTGGCCGGCTCCTACATTAGAGCTTGGCTCAAGTACACATAGCTTAGTTGGGTCACGGTCGTTTGGGCTTGTGATAGCTCGTGTATCATGGGCCATCCAAGCAGCTAACTAATCGGTATCTTAAGATACCCGGGGTATCATAACCCCAACAGTAGCCCCCGAGCGTTTTCGCGATCACAAAGTGATCGTGAAGGCGCTAATATTTGCGTATATCGAGCGCGGATTTGAAGCCGTGGCTGGTCTAAGCTCAGAGCTTGACCCCTTGTGGGCCAATGCATTCAATGTGGTAGGTGATAGTTTCGTCCTGTCCCATCAGGACACCCTAACGGTGTGGTACGCGATTGCTCTATCGAGCCTGGCCGTGTCAGTGTGCTGTGTGCCAGGGTACGTGATCTGGGTAGGGCCGAGTGGTCTCGTTGACGCTGTACCGGCTTTGCCTATAGGAGAATCTCAATTTCCCCGACCTCACGCGGGCATCTGACAATGGTTGTGACCTCCCATAGTTTTCCATGCAACGCGAGGCTCTCAAGCTGCATAGTCGCCCTTGGACCTTTAAATAGAGGCCTTCCCCGTTTGAGCTACATTGCAACCATTTGTTCGATCTGTTCTTAACCTTTTTGGAAGGCCAAGTTCGAGAGAGTCCCTAGGCGGATCGGGTAGTTTTGAATATGCGACCTGCTAGGGGTCGGTTGCGTTGGCCGGAGGTCAGTGCTACTCCCTCCAACAACTGGAGCTAGAAGGAGATTAGCGAGCAAGGGAGCAAGAGCTCATATGACCACTTCTTGCTCTGAACCTTAATTGTTTGGGTGCCCGAAGTGGGCAGTGGCTAGTGACGTCTCTGGCTTTCTCCTGAGCTTCATAAGCTAGCCGTTGGTGTGTTGTGATCTCATCGTGAGATCGCTTGACAATCACTTGGATCTGCTTGAGGAACGGGAGGAGGATGAAGTCGCACTGCCTTATCATGATGCCTGCATTGAGCGAGGTGGTACTATTCCCTTTATTTGTACTTTTCTAAGCGGTGTGGCTGCTTTTGTACTTCTAGGTATTGAACGAGAAGAGGTTTCATCCCAAATGTCTTAGGCTGCCCTTATGGATGTGGCGAGCCCCTGAGCCATGGGATCAGGGTCGTGCCTCTGGTCTAGAGTCGTTGAACCAGAAGACATGCCTTAACGATGCGAGGAGTCATTCCCTCGACCTCTTTTTACGCGGTCGCAAGGTTTTCTATGGTCGTGATCTGGCACGTAGGTCTAAGGCCTTCTATTTTTTATTCCTGACCGAGCCATGATCATGTCTTGGGTTTCGCACTGCTTCATGGGGAAGATGCCACTGCACAACCCTAGTTGTTTGCCCCATCAATCTCTCCTAGAGGGGTCGCTGACCCCTGACAATTTGTGAGACTCTGGAGTTGGCCTTTGGTCTTGGACCTGGGACACAGGGAGGACTTGGTCGTGGCTTGGCCTCGACCTCTAGTGGGGTCATGGGGACTCAACTCTGTTTTTCCCTAGCGTCCTTGTCGACCTCGAGAGGTTGTGTTGCCTTGTTACAAAGCAAGTTTGGTTTCGCCCCATGTGGGGAGAGGCTTGTCCACCATAACCACATGGTCGGAGTGGTGCGCCTCGTCGGGGTCGATGGGTAGTTCGAGTGGGACCTGATATCCTCCATAATCGATGTGAAGTTTGGTTATGCCTCACCGCGAGACGTCCCATAAACCGTCAGCCATCAAGCCCGTCGGTCCCCAACCGCCTCCGTAGTGGCCAGAGGGCAGGATGCCTTTGCCCTAGAGGGGGGTCAACCTGGGTGACTTTGAAGCTTTCGACTCAAACACAGGGAGAGATGGTCGAGAGGCTCCACACCACCAATAAGAGTCGAGGGGCCCATCTTACCCTGCCCCTATCCCTTTGTGGCCTCGAGCCCTTCTAAGGGCTGGCCTAAGAGAGGGTTTCCTAAGCACGACACGGGGTCATGGACGCGGTGGGTCGCTCTGTGCATAGGTCCGAGGGGCGATTGGCCTTCCCAGTCACATCGTGCCTTGATGGCGCCCACTCGCAAGTAATCATGCACCGCGGAAAGCAGGCTCATGAATCAAAACGATATGGACAATGGAAATGTGCGAGGCTTACTTGGTTTCTGCTGCTGCATGGGAAACTGCCACTCTGACTTCCCTCTAGATCGCTCCCCCTATGCTACGAGATTTCCAAAACGGTTAATAAATGTAGGCAAGCACGTGTGCGCCCGAGGTATCCGCTAGGGTTATAAATACGTAGGAGTGGTATGGCAGGGGAGGCATTCACTTCAGGTCATTTGCTCTGCTGCTTTCTCCTCCCTGCTCTTGCGTGCTCGTAGGTACTTCCCTATTCATCATGATGGATCACGGCAAGCGCCCATGGGAGGAGTCGCCAGAGGCTGATGGGCCGCCGCCGCGACTCCGAGCCTTCCTGCGTGAGCAAGGGTGAGTATTTAAGCAATGTTTTGGGATTACGATTGACCTGTACTGATTAGTGATGCTTCCAGGGCCATCTACCATGCCGCGTCAGGAGGGGCCGCCAGCACCACCTGTGCCGTGACCCCGCCGACAGCGGGGTTGAGCTCATCCTCTTCGTCGTCGTCTTCCTCGGATGATCGGCGAGAGTTCCATGAGCTCATTCACACAGCGGACAAGGCCCGCTAGCGCTACTCCGGTGCCATCCACGAGGTGGGCCGACTAGAGCACTGCCTCGATGTAGTCGGGGTGGTCCTCGCTACCTCGGAGAGGGAGACTACTGCCATGCAGGTGGTGACTGCCGACGCCCAGGCCTACATCATGGGTAAGGGCTCTCTCTGTCTTGGCGTCCTATCTAACATCTGCAGCTTCTGACCCTTAGGTCGTCTTTTTGCCAGTGTTGAAGGAGCAACTGGCAGCTTCCCGCCAGGAGACGGAAGAAGCCCGCCTCCGTGTGGTTCTCCTGATGGAGGACCGTGAGTGGGCTATGGTGGTAGGGATTAGGCAGGGTGCCAGAGTTGCCCTTGCCACCAAGCAACTGCGCACTGACCAAGACTTCCACCGGGTGGAGCCCGGGTTTTTGGACTACGCCGGGCAGCAGGAGCGGGCGGAGCTTGCCGGTGACTTTGCCACCGCTGTGGCTGTTTTCGTGGCCACCATGAATGTGGAGGACATCCTCAGCAGCGATGGCCAAGGGCCTTAGGTTATACCTAGGATCCTTTAACAAATAAAGAAATCTTCTTAGTTTGCTTGCTTCGATCTCTATTCTTTCTTTTGCCATCGATCTGCCATGATTGTTGATGGTTTGGTAGTTCAATATGCTGTCATCACGTGACCTTGCTCGGGGATTGACCCGCGAGGCTTAGCCTAGCGTGACTCCATTTTTGTGACCGGGGCATTGTAGGATAGATCCGGTGGAATCTTTCCTTCCCTCAACCTCTTTGTCTTAGGTCATGGTGATGCTTTCGTTCCCTTTTCCTTACGCGCGGGTGCTTGGCCTTGCCTAGAGCTAGCTCTTAGGGTTTAGTTTCATGCAACCCGTTGGTGTGCGTTGGTGCATGATGTATCATAGTGTAGCCCCCATGAGTGAGCTAAGTCGATCGACATGTGCCGATCGACATAGGTCACTCGGGAATGAGCACGCCGCCAGAGTGCCACTCGGCGTGCACTTCTTGATGCACTATGACGGTTGCATCATGGACCATGGGTGCAGGAAAGAATTTGCATGAATGGTTATGTACAAAAACTTAGCTAGGAAAAACTCCTTTTTGGGGCAACCTTGATGTGAGCACTTGGATGTTCGTGTCGCTGACGTGGCACTTGGTACTCTCGGTGTTTGGCGTGGTGAGCTCAGGAACGCGTGGCTCCTCGAACTGAGGAGTGCACTGTGTTGCGAGCTTGTCGGAGCTCATTGATCGCGTCACCCTCGCGCCGGGTCGTCGCAGGTCTCGTAGCGCATTGCAGTTGAGGTCGCAGGGCACAACCTCCGCGTGCTTCCCTACCAAGTAAGGAAGTCATATTCTGCTCCCACTCCTGGAGGTTGCTCCTCAAAGTTTAACTCCGACATTGCTCCAGTCGCTACCGCCCCAGCGAGTTGAGGCTCTGGGGTTGGCACGCGGCCGTCGCAATGTCATAATTTTCTCGTACACAGAGGTGGGCCTATCAAAGGTCACCACTTATGGTGATGATCTCGTGGGGACCAGGTATCTTGAGCATGAGGTAAGTATAGTTGGGGATGGCCATGAACTTGTCGTAGCATGGTCGGCCCAAGATGGCATGGTAGGTGCCAGGGAAGTCTGCTATCTCGAAGGTGAGGGTTTTCGTGCGGAAGTTTGCTCGTCCTCCGAACGTCACAGGCAAGTCAACCTGCCCGAGGGGAATGGCCTAGAACCCGGGTATGACTCCATGGAATGGAGCACCGAACAGCCGTATCGCTACTCATCACAGCCCCATGGCGTCGTAGGTCTCAGTGTAGAGGAGGTTGAGGCCGCTCCCACCATCCATGAGGACACGAGATAGGCGGGTCTTGCTAATGATCGGGTCGACGACAAGGGGGAAGCATCTCGGTTGCGAAATGTGATCAGGGTGATCCTTCCTATCGAAAGTGATCGCGGTCTCCGACCATTTCAGGAAGACCAGGATGGCTTCGCCTAGTGTGGCCGCATTGACCTCTCTAGCCATGAGCTTTTGCCAGCATCTGGACTCATACGCCGTTGGTCCACCGAGGATAATGAGGCACCCTTTTGGGTCAGGATACGCATCCCTTTTTTCCTCATTGCTGGCAGGTTCGGACGACGTGTCCATGCTGATGGTTTTGTAGTCGCCCCTGAAGTAGCGTTTGATGAGGTCACAATCTTCGAGGGTGTGTTTGACTGGGTAGTCGTGGTTGCGGCATGGCGAGTTGACTATTTTGTCAAAGCTGACGTGGTTGAGCTTGCCAGCCTTCTGTTTGTGGGTTCTGTTGATCACCATGACAAACTCGCTGTCGCGGTGCCTTAACTATCCCTCTTGCCTTTCCCTCACTGATAACGGTCCTTAGCCTTGTCCATCGGTTCAGCCTGAGCCTTGCCTTTGTATTTGCAAAAGATTGCCCAGACGGCCTCCTCGCCGGAGGCATGGCTTGTAGCGAGGTCGAGCAGCTCCCGTGTCATTCACGGTTTGCTGCGTCTAAGCTCATGGATGAGGGCTTCATTGGTCGTGCTGAAGATGAATGCTCCGATCACGTCCGCATCCACGATGTCGGGAAGCTCATTTCACTACTTGGAAAAGAGGCGGATGTGCTCGAGTAGAGTTTCTCCCGCTTGTTGCTTGCAGGCTTTGAGATCCTAGGAGTTTCTGGGGTGCACGTAAGTGCCCTGGAAATTCCCCACAAAAATGCACTTGAAGTCTATCCATGAGTGGATGCTGTCCACGGGGAGATGCTCGAGCCATGCTCGAGCACTTTCCGCGAGGTAAAGCAGCAAGTATTGGATGATGATGAGGTCGTCATCCGCTCCGCCTGCTCAACAGGCAAGGCGGAAGTCTTCTAGCCATACAGTGTGGTTGGTGTCCCCGGAGTATTGACGATGTTCGGCGGCATGTGAAACCATGCTGGGAACGGCATCTGTCAGATCCTTTTCGCGAACGCTTACGGGCCGCAAGTGTTTGGGCTCGGACTGCGCTGAGCATCTCGGACCCTGGGGTGTTAATAATGGTTGTTGGGATCGCTGTCGCCGTACTATAACTGATCTCTTTTGGCCAAGTCCAGCTCAGAGCATCTGGCGCCTTGGGCTGGGAGGGCGTTGTGGTTCCTGACATAGCGGCTACGCGCTGCAGGAAGCTCCCGCTTGCATGACGCTCCGTCATCCTCAGGTTGGAGAGCGTCTGGCGCACGGTGTCCCTCAGGGGCGCCGTGCGCAGAGGAGATGTGCACGAGGTTGGCCTCAGGGTGCCGCCTCTTCACAGAGCTTTGAGCCTGTTGTAACACCGTGGTTTCCTGCAAGTCTTGCAACTCCTTGTGAACGGGCTTTCCTTCGTCGGTCAAGGGTTTAGGAGTCGTCCACATGATCATGACAGCCGCCGCGACATTCTGGCTGGCTCGAGGGAAGACAGATGTCTCCCTCTTGTCCTGTTGGATTTGGTCGTGCAGGCAGCGTGCCCGCTCCCTGGTGAAAGCCATAGTTTGATTTTGGATAATTGATGAAACCTAGGTATACTAACCTTTGTCATGAATGAAATACAAAGATAGATTGGTACACATCAAGTGATGGAGCTAGATGATGGTCATGGTGATGGAGGTGACCAAAAGATGATGATTTGTGCTCCAACCTGGAAAGGAAGAAAGAGAAAAATAAAATGGGCTCAAGGCAAAGATATATTTGAAAGGGCTATTTTGTTTTGTCACTCAAGACACCATAGAAGGTGTGAGTGGATTTAGGTTAGATAACCGTACTATAAAGGGTGTGTTTAGTTCCCCATTTCACCTAAAAATTTTTAGGTTTTGGCCCATCATTTTACAAAATGAAACTAAACACCATGTAAAATTTTTGGCAAAAAGGTATTCATTCTCCATTTTAGATTTTGGCCTTAAGAGAAAAAAAAAAGCTAAAAAGTCAAAAAGCTCTCACTCACCCCATGAAAAATTTGGCATTTTGGATGGAACTAAACACACCCATGAAAATTTTGGTATTTTGCATTTCATCATTCCAAAGTAGTTGGCATTTTGTATTTTGCATTCCGTAGGGATCTAAACACAGCCAAAGAGGAAAAATCTTTGATTGCAATGGTTATCTAGCTGGGCCCTTTGGCGCGCGCAGGCCCAGGCGGATTGCAGTAGCTGGCGCTGGTCTTAGTGGGCTGCTTGCCCTGCTGCTACTTTGCTGGGCCGGCCCGTCGACGCAGTGGCCCAAGAGGAGAAGCCAGCGCTGCTTGCTGGGCTGGCTTGGGCGCGCTGCGGCCTGTTATGCACTGCCGAATGAAAAGGAAAAGGAGCAGGCGTTCAGCTCGTTGACTTTCTTGCAGTCGACCGTAGGCATTCGAATGAGAGAGAGATTTCTAGGCCCGCATGGAGACAGCGCATGCTTGCTGCCGTTTCCGTGAAAGAGAGCAGAGTGGAGCGGTCCTGTGTGAATGCGCTGCTCGACTGCGGAGAGAGCCGCGCGGTGGTGGTGTGCCAGGCAAGGAAGGCAGCTTCCAGGAAGCTTCGTGCAAGCGCTTTATCGCCGCTTCGTTCAAGGCTTCAAGCTTTGTGCTCATTCAGGTGAGACATCGAGCTCTAGTGATTAATCTCTAGAGCTTCTAGAGCATCTCCTCCCTTTCTTCCTTCTCTGTAGCTTGGTGCTCATTTGAGAGAGGATTTAGGGGATCTTAGCGTATGTATTTGTGATTGTATATTTGGTGGCACTGATTGTGAATTTTCTATTACTCTTGGTGATTGCCGTCACCTAGATAGTTGGTGATTCGTTGATTGGTGGGGATTTGGTGATTGTGTCCGCTCCCAAGGATATATTTGTGAGGGGTAGGTTGTTGCGGCGCCCATTTATTGGGCTAGGTTTGTGAAGCACCTATTAGCCGTTGAACCACCAAGTATTGGTCGACATAACGGCGACTAGCGTACCGACAAGCACGTGGGCATCGGGAGAAAAATATTGTGTCTATTGTGATTGGAATTCTCCCGGTGATTCACTTGGTATTCATATTGTAATTTGTTCATCTCTCTTCCCACGGCGGTATAATCACCCTACTCGCTCTCTTGTACTTACAATGATATATAGTTGTGTAGCAAGCTCTTTAGTGTAGCTAGTTTGAGAGCTTGCTTGTTAGTAGAGTAGCTCATTTAGTGAAGCTCTTTAGTATAGCGTGTTTGAGAGCTTTTAGTGAGTAGCGACTTAGCCATTAATTGATCTAGATACATTAATTAACTAGAATTGTCGGGATAGGTGCTTACAACCCTTTGTAGAGCTAGAGCAGAAAGCTTCGCTTTCTAATTGACTAATTAGTTGCTCTAGTGCTTTATAGAAATTTTATTAGGCTATTCACCCCCTCTAGCCATTTAGGACCTTTCAGCCGGGGGGTGCATGGAATCGGATAGGCGTGTCCTCTGCGACTCCCGCCGCTGCTGCCCCGTCTTCTGAGAGGTGCAACATGTTTCATTCTCTCAGCAGGTGGCAGCTCCATTCGAAATCGGACTTGGAGTCCGTGTTCCCAGGGGTCGTCAGTAGGAGGTCGTAGATGGACTCCGGGTCCCGTTCCATCATCCCCACAAACTCGAAGGGGCTTGGCATCACCGAATGGCCGTTGTGCCTGGCTAGCTCTTGCTCGAAGAGTGTGACCGGGTCTCTCATTTTAGAGGGCAGCGCAGTGCAGGGGTCCTAGAATTCAACCTCTGGTGGCATGGGCCCGCTCTCGGATTAGTTCTGGCTCAGGGTTCGTCCCGAGATAGGCGTCGATCCTACATGCTAGCGCATCAAAGTGTTGACGATCGCGGGACTGACGCGGGCCGGTCTGTGATCAAGCGTCGAGATGTACGGCGGGGCTGCATTCCCTTCGCAGAGGCGTAGTTGACCTAGGTGGTCGGCTATGAAGTCTAGGCCCCCAAAGAGTAGAGCTTGACCGGGGAGAAGACTGGGATGGGTGCTGGCCCATCGGCGTCGGTGAACTCAAGGCTTTCGAAGCAGATGTGGCCACCAGGGCCGCGCCAAGAGCGAGTCCGACATATAGGTGCAGGGAGCCATCGTTGAGTGCGTGACTGTCCCCTACCTGGTGCGCCAACTGTCGGTGTTTTATCGATTGACTAGTAAATTTGTATGATTGTCGTGCTGCTCCAATAAGACAATGGTAGCAACCAAAAACACAAAGAATTATATTGGTTCAGGCCGGAATCCTATGTCCAGAGAAGATCGAGTGTGTATTCCTCGGTTGAATACTCTGAAGTTCTTACAATGGGATATGCAAGCAGAGTGGAAAGTGATAGGAGAGTGGAAAGGGACTGCCCGAACGAAGGATTCGAGAATCCGGTGGCTTGGAAGGGTGCCCTGGCTGCCCTTATATAGAATCCAGGGCCAAGCCACATACAAAGAGATAGGTTCTCCCGACCGAGAGGTTCTAAGCCTAAGGGAGGGAACATAACTAACTTGGCTGGCAAGGAATGTCGTCTTGCCTTGGTGTAGCGCACGTCTGGGCGTGGTTGTCGTCATGGTCTTGTGCCCACGTCGCATCATGGGGTGGCATGATGCTTGATGAGGATATCCTCCACTATTACCCGCTGGCAAAGACGCAACAAAAAAGGCCAAGTGGCCTAATTGTAGTCGGGCGACGACCGTGTGAGCCTCTGAATAATCCCACCTTGCTTAGCTTGGGAGGAGGAAGTCACCTTAAAAGAGAGAGTCACGCTTGCCCTATTGGACTAGTCTTTTAGGGATATTGGGCCTTTCTCCGAGTGGGTGTGCATAAGAACTGTTGGGGTCCGGGTAACCTTAATTTATTGGGCCTCGGCCAACCCCACCTGAGCCGAATGTATCATTTGGTATCAAAGCTGGGCCCTTGTTTAAGGGGGTAGGAATGATGAGGACATCCTCCACTGTTACCCGCTGGCAAAGACGCAACAAAAAAAGGTCAAGTGGCTTAGTTGTAGTCGGACGGCGACCGTGTGAGCCTCTGAACAATCCCACCTTGCTTAGCTTGGGAGGAGGAAGCCATCTTAAAAGAGAGAGCCACGCTTCCCCTATCGGACTAGTCTTTTAGGAACATTGGGTCTTTCCCCGAGTGGGTGTGCATAAGAACTGTTGGGGTCCGAAAAACCTTAATTTATTGGGCCTCGGCCAACCCCACCTGGGCCGAATGTATCAGTGCTACTGTGCCGGTTGTGGCGGCACTATAGGCATGGCAGTGGTTCGCCAGCCGTCCTGTGCGACGTGGTCTCGCCATGGCCTTCGTCATCGCCTCCTGATCTCCCGGGGGCGTCGTACGGGAGTTGGTAACCACCCCTAGGTCGGAGCCGATGGCTTTTGTTGGCTTGAATGGCCTCGAAAGTCAAGGCTACTGTCGTGAGCCCCATCCCGTAGTGTGTGGGATCGTACTCCTGTCTTGTCGGGCCGTATTTGGATGGGGGGTCACCATACTAGCCGCCACTGCTTGGCAGTGTTCTCTTGTCTGCGCTGCGTGGTGCAGGGATGGCGTCTGACAGGGCTGAGGAGTCTCCCCTCAGCCCTTGTGAAGTTAGTGCGACATGCCTGCTCTTGTCAGAGGAGGCGCACCTGGTAGAGCTCGATCTCTCCTCGTTCCTCCCTAGGGTCGGGACGAAGGAGAGGTCGTGTGGTGTTGTGTGGCATGCGGTGAAGGCAGAGAGGAGATCGTGGCCGACTCCTGCCTTAGAGCTTGGCCCAAGTTCACATAGCTTAGTTGGGCCACAGTCGTTTGGGCTTGTGCTAACTCGTGTATTGTGGGACATCCGAGCGGCTAACTAATCAGTGTTTTAAAATATCCGGGGGTATCATAACCCTGACAAAGTCCTTTTGTATATTACGCGTTAACGTGAGGCTTTTTCTGAATGAAGTGATATTTTTGGGAATGAAGTGATATTTTTGGTTCTCCAGGCTTAATAGAAGCTCTCAGTTAGTTGAGAAACAGTTGAATAACACATAGCCTTGTAAATATCGATTAAAATTTTTCGGGAAAATCCAGAAACACATATAGTATGTAGTCGTCCTAACCAATGCTACCATTTCCATTTTGACAGTAATGTGAACAAAAACAGTTGATGTTTTCCTGACCATTTTTATGGTTCCCGTATTTTTTTTATCAAGCAATCCTTTTTTTTACTTTTCCAATGTTTTTCTTGTGGGCAATGCTACGGTACCATAGCAAAGCTCTTTCCTTGTAGCGTTACACCCAAAGCATAGACATACTGTCTAAGACACAGATGTGAAACCACTCTCTTGTTTATATTTGGGGCTACTTATAGTTTGGTTTTGGGCGCCTAGTGTTCAATCAGTTGCGAGGCATGGCTGGAAGATCACGCCAAGAAGTGGAGTTCGTAGGCGTCTGGGCCGCACCGATGCATATGCATAATCTTGGTTTTGCATGAAATCTATTACGGGCTTAACTAGTTGACTCTTTTTATGCTGTCTGATCTTCAAGTAGTAACTGATTCTTGTAAAATTCAGATTGTGAATTTATTCTATACAAGTCTCTTAAGTGTTTGCATGTTTTCATTAGGACTAATCATCCATTCCATCAACTTTTGTCCTAGTGGGCCCTGCATAGAGTTATGTGAGAGCATGTTTTAAAGAGCTCTATATGTGGAGCCGTTTTTACCAAACGGTTTATCAAAACGCCTCTAGCTCTACCGATGAAGGTGTTTATGGAGCTAAAGCCAGCCATAGATTGTCTCCTTTGTTTATTTGCATAATATGTATCTATCGCATTCCAGGTGTTAATAATCTACACGTTTGTGTTCGTCGTTTGCTTCACATTCGCATACATACCAGTCTCACGCATTGGATGCGTTGAACCGCCTGCTTTCCTATTCATCGAGTGCCCCTTCTCCCGTTTGGTGTGGAGCCAAGTTGCAACATCGAGCGCCTATCACAACCTGTGGTCACCACAAGGGTAGAGGTGGCCGATTGCGAAGACTGGTTCCTAGCATTGAGCCATTGACCAAAGGGGGCATCAAAGTGGCACACGCCATGGCCATCCTCACACTAGGGTGCCTCTGGAAACAATGCAATACGGTAATCTTCAGAGACATACACAGCCCACACGAAATTAAGGATGTTTACTCTTTTTGGTCAATGTCTGGAGGGGATTTTTTAAAACCCCTAATACTTGCTCATCGGTCTGTGAGTAATTAGCTTATATAATTCTAAAACATCCATAGTGGTCTGTTGTGGGTGGTAGCGCCTCGATCTCGCGCCCGTAAGAGGGTCCTCTAACCTCTGTAAACTCTTTCTTCTTGTTACTAATATATATGCCGGGCAACCGGATCTTATAAGAAAACGCCTGCTTTCGAACGCGTGGGACCAAGTTGTGGCTCCTTCTCGTTGGCAAATTATGTCAATGCTTTGAAATTTTCGTTGCCGCTACGAAAGGAAGTTTCCCTGTGCCTTCTTGCATTGTCGCTGTGCAGGTGTGCCATTGCAAGCAAGGCCTTTAGATACCTAAATTCACCCTCAAATTCCACTATGTAAAAAGAAGATTCTCCATCACATCAAAATGTCGGCACATATATGAAGTACTAAATGTAGATAAAATTAAAAACTAATTGCACAGTTTTGTTGTACTTTACGAGATGAATATTTTAAGCCTAATTAATCAATATTTGGATAATTATTACCAAATAAAAACAAAATTGCTACAGTGTGACAGGACATTTACTATGTAAAGTTTGGATCCCTAATTTAGGATCTAAACAAGGCCCAAGTCTCTTTCACGCTATTAACTAATAAATACCTGACAGACAGGGATGCTACCAATAAATACTTTCTGCAGCTCGATCTGAGGCTGTGTTTAGTTCCAAATTTTGGAGTGCTAAAATACACTGTAGCATTTCGTTTGTATTTGATAATAATTGTCCAATCATTGACTAATTAGGCTTAAAATATTCATCTCGCAAAGTATAACCAAACTGTACAATTAGTTTTTGATTTTATCCATATTTAATACTCCATGCATGTATCGCAAGTTTGATGTAACGGGAAATCTTTTTTTACATAGTGCATTTTTCAAATGATCAGGCTCTTCTGTTTACACAGTCAGAACTGCAGGATACCATCGAGTGGCAGGAAAGCGTAGATCAAACAAAACCAAGCAGCTAGCCAAGCCAAAGCCAATCATGAGGATGCTCGAGTTCGAGGAGCCTCCAGCGGAGATCTCCCGCGACGCCCACCCCGCGCACGCGCTGAAGCTGGTGACCACCGACGGCGCGCCGTTTCGGTGCGACGGCTGCAAGGAGCACGGCAGCGGCCAGGGGCGGCGGTACAGGTGCAGCGACGGCTGCGACTTCGACCTCCACGTGGCCTGCGCCCTGGCGGAGCCCACTCTGAAGCACTCGCTGTTCGGCGACGACCTCGAGTTCGAGCTCCTCCCCGAGGCGCCGCCGCCCGTCGAAAAGACGTTCTGCGACGCCTGCGGGTTCCGGGCGCCCGGCCTCGTCTACCACTGCTACGACAAGGACCTGGACCTCCACCCGACCTGCGCGGCGCTCAAGATGGAGAGCGCCTTCCAGGGTGGCCATCTGGTCCAGCTCTGCTGGGAGGCCGACCACTGCTGCGTTGTCTGCGGCGTCGACAAGGGGCGCCAGCAGAGCTCCTCCTCCGGCGCCAGCAGGAAGTTCTGGGCGTACCGTTGGGGCTACGGCGGCACGCACGGGTACCTGCACGTGGCGTGCATGAAGAAGATTGCTTTCCAGAGCTGGAAGCAGGCTTACCAGGTCAGCATCGGCGGCGGTCTCGTGGAAGCGAGCGTGCCGACCATGACGGCCGTGCTGCAGAAGAAGCGTACCGGCGAGAATACGGGCGGTGTTAAGATGATCGACGCGGGCGTCTCTCTTGTTTTTGATGTGCTTTCAGCCGTCCAAAATTGAACTGAGCCGCAGCGGCAGCATTTTTTAATCTCCGCTTGCGGTTTTGTGAACCTCCAGTGTGAAAGACCAGTGGAATTATGGAAAGGGTTAAGTTCACTTTGGGAACTTTAACTATAGCAAAAGTCTGAATTTCAACCTCTAACTTTAAAACCGGATAACATGGGCCCTTCAACTCTCGAAAAAGTTCACTTTTCAACCTTGGGCGGTTTTCTAGACGGTTTACATGTCACTGATTGTGGTGCTGACGTGAGCGATGACGAGCTCTTTGCAATGGTGTACTCCGTTTTGTTGTTTGAGATAGTTTTATTTCGTGAAAAATTAAATATTTCTATAAAACAAGTGTTTTAGCGGCCTCCAACAGAAGACGCAAAGGCAGTAGGCATTTTGCGTACCGGTCAAACCACGACGCATATTTGTGTCGTCTCTCACCGAAGACGCAAATCTTCCCCCGTTGTTCCTCGTCATCCTCGTAGCTAGAGGCCCAGGTGGAGGCAAGGAGCGACCTCCAGCTCGGAGGCGGGGAGGGCCACGGGGCAGCGGATCTGGTGCGGGCCGAGGCGGCGGACGCGGACGACGTTGGTGGTGAGCGGCGTGGGGTTGGTGGAGTGGCGAGTGGCGGGCCTGCCAGCGAGCGGCTGGAGCGGCGCGGCGTGACCGCCGGCGAGCAGCTCGAGCAGTGCGCGGTGTGCCCGCGGCGAGCGGCGGGAGCGGCACGCGGCGTGCCCGCGGCGAGCGGCAGGAGCGGCACAGCAGAGCTCTTCTACGACGGCGAGGCGGGTGGCGGCACAAGGCGGGCGGAGCTTGGTGGCGTGCAGTGGCGGCGGTGCTCAGTGGCGTGCGGTCGCGGGCGGCGTTCGATGGCGTGTGGTGGCGGGCGGCGCTGGCGGATCTGCGCGGAGGACGACAACAAGGTGGGCCCGACGACGGCGAGGCGAGGAGGGAGGCTCGGCGGGGTGCGAGGCGGGCGAGGCCGGAGGAGCTCGCAGCTCGGCGGGCGAGGCGGAGGTGTTGGACGGATGGGTGTGCTGTTGGAGAGGGCAGATTTTTGGGTGGTTGACTTTTTTCAGTGGATGACCCAAAACCTGAAATAGGTGTGGAGTTTAGGTCTCCATTGTTGGAGACGGTCTAATAAAACTAGTACACAAAAATCAAATTTTTATCCTCCATAGTGGCCCCGTTCTCACTTGTTTTATAGAAATATTTAATTTTTCACGAAATAAAATTATCTCAAACAACAAAACGGAGTACACCATTGCAAAGAGCTCGTCGAGACGATCAAAATTGATATATTATTTGCTATATTTGGAGCTCCGAATAAAAAGATATTAATTTCGCAAATTAAAAATGAGTGTTGACGTCATCACTGACGTCAGCACCACAAACAGTGTCATGCAAACCGCCTAGAAAACCGCTTAAGGTTGAAAAGTAAACTTTTTCAAGAGTTGCAGGGCCAATATTATCTGGTTTTGAAATTAAAGATTGAAATCCAGACTTTTGTGATAGTTGAAGGTCCTAAAGTAGACTTAACCATTATGGAAATGACAATATTTTCACCTGGCGTTACTTTGAGAAGATGGGGACAGAAATGATACTAACTATGGGAGAGAAGTATGGAGAGAGGCAGGGAGACAGAGAGAAGAGATGAGAGAAAGACAAGGGGGTCAGTTACTTAACATTTGTTGTTTTTTTTTGTATTGCTATTGATCCTAGGTTTAAGCTTTCTGATTATGTCAAAAAATGGCCACTATGGTAATGCTTGGTGATGAAATAAGTGAGAAATTGTGGGCAATAGTGAACATTTATTCTTGTGCTCTGTTTTAAGAGTACAGAGAACTGTATGCTCCAAGTGACAAGAACACCGGCAAGGAGCATGTACCGAACGGCCACTACGAGGGTTCTGTCATGGCCCACCAAGCTAGCACCTCGCATCGTCCTCTAGACTGACGTGGTGCTAACCCAGGGTCAATGCAGAGGTCCACGGAGTGTAGCCACCACAAACTCTTCTCACGTGAGAAATACTAGTAGGATATTCGCAAAAAAAAAAAAAAAAAAAAAACTTGTAGGATCATTTGTGGAGTTACAGTCCGGAGCGACAATGCAAAGAATAGTTTTGCTTTATGGATTACTAACCATAGGTAGTGACCAGAGGCCATTATGTCTAGAAAATCATATCTTTTCTATTCCGGAAAATGATCCGATGCTTTGTTCGAGTGATTTGTCAGTCACTTGCCCCTGTTTCCCTGGTGTTGGTGTGGTTCATTCCGAGCTGCACCTTGTTATGCATGGTGGCCCAAAAATCCAAGACATTCATTGATTCTTTTCTATTTTCTATTTTTTCTTTGCATTTTGTACTTTTAGGTATTCTATAGAAATTAAAAATAATACTTGATGTTTGTTTATGGTATATGCTAAGTGAAATGTCATACATAAATCATGTATCATGTATGATACTCCTATATATATGTAACAACACAAATATGACAAATCATTATTGTTTTATGGGTAAAGTTAGATTTAACTTGCTAAATTTAAAAAACACCCTTGAACCCTTCTTAACTTTCAAAAGCGGATAAATTACACCCAAGATAGTTCATAGTGGTTTTGATTGTGGTGTTGGCTGATGTATGCAGCATGTGGGCCCTTCTTTTATTTTTAGTTATGCCATCTTTTATTGAATACTTGGGGTCCTAAAAGACAAAATATAAACCAGAAAGTTTTAGATCGCTTCAAGGACTACAAATTTAATATAGACTATGTCTTTGTCTAAGGTTGTGTAAAAATTTTAAAAGTTTGAATGAATTTCATAATAAGAGAACATAAAACAAATATTTTGGCCTCTAAATGATCTCAAATAAAAAAGTTTTCAACTACAAAATTATTGACCGCATTGAGATCCATAACTTTGGTACAGACCATGTCACATTCAACTAATTAAAAAACAAATTTTAAAATCTTTGAAATTAAAACACATATTTGGACATCTAAATGATTTTAGGAAAAATGTTCTCAACTGCAAAGTTTTAGAGCACATTTAGAGCTACAACTTTGGCATGTACCGCATCAACCTCCAAGGTCATTTGAAAATTTAGATGTCCAAATATACGCCAGTGCCAGAAGAAAGCCAAGCTTTTGCCCCGCTCCGTTCCCTCCGACGAGAAGAAATAATGAAATATACGCCAGCGCCAGCGCCACAACGATCAGAGGCGCCTGCGGTGTCGTCGGCAGCAAAGAGGACGGTGCCACCATCCAAGCCTGCAACGGAGGCGGCGTATCATCAGACTCAGATCACGGCACCTGCAGCGAATTCGAAGCAGCAGCAGCGCCCGGTGCAGCGCGCAGCGGCCAAGAACCCGATGGCGGTGGAAGTTCCCAACAAGCAGCGGCCGGTGGAGGCACCAACAGCAGCGAAGCAGCAGCAGCACCCGGTCCAGCGTGCAGCGGCGTCCAAGACGGAAGTTCCGAAGAAGCGGCGACCGGAGGAGGAGAAGGAGGTTGCGGGCGTGGGGTGGGCGCGGGGACGCGGGCTCTGGCGCTAGGCGAGCCGCGAGATGCGGACGCGGGGCGTTGGGTGGGATGTGAACACGGTTTCCTCGTGCCAGGCGAGATGCGCAGGACGCAGTGTGGGAACCACGTCCTCGTCCGGATATCCGGGCGCTAAGCCTTTCATATTTTACTTGATTTTGAAAATTAGTGTGTGTCTGTTATCTGGCATTAGAGTTCGAGGAGGTATTTTAAATTGGGTGATTAGTTCGTAGAGATAAATCAAACTTTACTCTTGTTTTATTATTTATAAGTCTCTCGACGATCTCTCTGATTTGAAATCTCTGTGATTTCTGTCGAATTGTTTCATTTCCGACATTCTATATTCCGTTTTCGTTTCACCAATCGGATTACCATAGCGTTGAGCACACGGTGCGATCGTCAATGTCATGACACGCACCAAAACCATGGCGGTTCGTTTGGTTGCAGGCTCCCAGCAGGTTCCAGCTCGCGAGCTTCTTGCATGCGTTCGCGATCCAAAACCCCCCGCCGGCTCCGATCGGAGCAGCGGAAAACCGAATTCGACTCGAAACCCCCCGGCCGGCTCGAAACCGCGTCCCGCTGGCCGAGTTCGACTCCCAGTCTGTCGGAGACAATCTCGCCGGCCGGCCGGGTGATAAATACGGCGCCCATGTCGCCGATCCAGGCATCCATCCATCCGCCCACCACCTATCTTTCTTCCTTTCCCTGCTTTCGATCGCCATGTGCAGCCTCGCTCCCCGCGCCGCCGCTCCAGGCTTCGGCGCCACCGCGTTCCTCGACCGGCAGCGGGGCGTCGTCGCCGCGACTTCGGGCGACAACGCTGGGGAGCCGACCCGCCGCGCCCACGCCTCCGAGGCGTCCGCCGCGCCCGCTCGGAAGCGTGGCCGCCACGACGGCTCCGAGCACCTCGTCTTCGACCCTGCAGCCTCGTCAGCGCTGCGCGTCCGGATGGACGCGGAGCTCGTCGCCCTCCAAGGTCTGCTCAAGAGAGCCAAGCTCTTGCCTCGCTCTGCTCCCCCCGTCGAGAACAAGTGCGCACCGCCCTCCAAGGTCTGCTCAACGGAGGCGGCGCATCTACCTGCGAAGCAGCAACGCCCGGTGATGCAGCGCGCAGCGGCCAAGAACCCGATCGCTCCGGAAATTCCCAACAAGAAGCTGCGGCCGGCGGTGGCACATGCAGCAGCGAAGCAGCAGCAGCACCCAGTCCAACGTGCAGCAGCCAATTCGATCGTTAAGGCGGAAGCTCCGAAGAAGCGGCGACCGGAGGAGGAGAAGGAGGTTGCGCGCGCAGCCGCAAGGGAGGAGTTCCGGCAGATGCTGCTGGAGATGGAGAAGTCGGCGCTGCCCGATGAGACGATATACCCGGAGGACCTAGAGGAGCTCGGCATCCCGTTCGAGTTTGTCGTGACTCGGACGTGGAAGCAGGCGCTGGAAGATCACGCCAAGAAAGTGGAGCTCGTAGGCGTCTAGATCCCACGGATGCATATGCATCATAGCATAATCTTATGCGTAGCTTAATCTTGGTTTTGCACTTGTACTCTAATTCTTCCGTGCTTAACTAATTGACTGTTTGTATGCTTTCTTCAAGTAACTGATCTTGTAAAATTCAGATCGTGAATTTGTTCTATATCTTGTAAAATTCAGATTGTGAATTTATTCTATAGATGTGTTTGCATGTTCAGGCTTTCAGTACTCCTCTTATGACGCAGAACTTTCAGGATATCATTCTCTGTACGTTCTACAAACAAGCACCTTTTCATGTAAACTCGTTCAGGCTGTGTATAACTGAAGAACATCCACTCAATTACCAGAAGCACGTCAGGTAATTGAAGAACAAAACAGAAACAAAAATAATAAAACATTACAATATCAGCAACGCTGGTTTTAAGTTAGCTGATGACTCGTTATAATCATATTGTGTAATATATGTAACAATGGCTCATATCATTGCATAGCTGTTTCAGTGCCACCCTGATCCTGAAGGAGCTATCGAGTTGAAGAATCTTGTACGTATAACACCATTCGGCAACCAATTACAGCATTTGTCGGTCCCCAAGAACAATGAGCGGTACACTCTGGCAACTGCAGATACAACAAGTTACAGATAGCTGGGCACCTGGTTTCTGCCCAGCTATATATGTTTCGAAAACGGGGAAAGTCGAAGAAGAGAAAATTAGCCGACAAAAAAGGAAGCCTCGTGTCGTTGCAGATGACCCATCAGAGTGATCTGGAACTTTCTACAGGGTCCGAGTCCTCGAGCATTGAGGCCGCCTGGAAGCAATCGGCGGCATCAGCTAGCCTGCCGTCCTGCTTGTGAACCTCCCCCAGGTAGAACCAAGCCATTCGGTTTGTGGGTTCGAGCCTTAGGGCATCCGAGAGGAAACATCTCGCCACAGGTAGGAACTTGGGCCCTTGTTTAGAGAGGAGGGCACCGATGGAGACCTTGGATGGGACATGCTCTACCTCCATGGAGAGGGCGTTGAAGTATGCAGCCAGCGCATCCTGTATCTTCTCGTGCACCTCATGCATGTTACCTGGGGAAAGATGAGGAATCACGGGATCAGATATATGGCACAACAAACACAGGATTCAACTTCTCAGCCTTCCAAATATCTTGGCCTATAATATGAACATTAAAGTTCAAAAAAAAAGGTGGACAGTATGCATTGTAAATGAATTATTATTTAATAGCCATTTATGATAACATACAAATATACAAACAGGCAGACATGAACGATACATTTCAAACTTAGTACATCCCCAGTAGCCAGAGGCACAGGCATGACTAATGAAACATGAATTGTAACAAAAGTTTCCTCACCTTCTGCATGAAGGGTTGTCGCAGAGTACGTTTTGAAGGTTTTAGCCTTCTGTAAGCAAATCTCTGCATCTCTCCAATAGGAAAGACTGGAGTACAAGTTGGCAAGACCTTGCCAAACTTCAAATTCGCTCACTTTATCCTCGTTATCCTGAAAGAGTGTTCCCATAGAATAAGAAGACATCAAGAAGATATGCTAAGGTATATGAAACATAATTAGATGAAATTAGACTCTAGACAGGGTGCATCACTGCATCTATGTTAGTCCACTTCAGCAGTTAATACAAACACCAAAACAGCTGTCTTTTGGATGGTCATAAATGCAGTTTCAAGAACAAATATTTTGGATAACACTTTTCAATGTGAGAATCTGGAATTCTAGAAACCTTAGGGAAAAGGTAGTGTTTTTACATCTAAGAATCTCAAAAGCTTCTTTTACAAGCAAATAAGGATCTCAAACATGTTCACAGAAATCTCAAACATTAAAATAAAAACACTATGCAAATTAAAAATTGTTCTTTTGTATTTGAGAAGACAAACCTCTGTGCCATTTTTGGCAGATCCATAAGCCTTTCGTTGTGCCTGAACAAGAGCAAGAAGGGTGCGATATGCTTCAACTGCTTCCATGGGCAATGACTGAGCAACCTTCAATTTAGCCCTTATTCTAAGCAATGGCCCTTGTTCCCACTTTGCAGTTTCATCTAATGCCGCATCAGTCACAACTTCAGCTTCTGAATACCTTTGTTGTGCAGAAAGAACCAACGATAGCAACCTCCAACCTTTAGAGACAGATCCACCAGTTGCATCAATGAACTCCTTCGCACATTTCAAGGCAGCATGCATGTTCCGCTGCTCAGCATACTCAATCCCCATGTCAAATATTAATTCTGGGTTGTGACGGTCAAGAGAAATTGCCTCATTAAGTGACTTCAAAGCCTCAGTCTGCAAGAGAGATCTTTGGTGATCAGATAAAGCAACCTTAGACTTCTTGGACAGGCAACTCCCCAGAACATGGAGGGCCAAACTCTTTAAATGCCCATCTGATGATTCGGCATCTTTGACTGCTCTCTTTGCATACTCTACACCCTCAGAAGAAAGAAGATAACTGGAACTGCATATCTTAGCAGCTAACAGAAGGGCCATTATGTCATTCGGACTCTCGTTCTTATTCAAAGATTTCCTCAACAAGTTTAATGCAGCTTCATTATGAGAAGCTGCAAAATAGCACAACGCTAGACTATACCATCTCTCAGTTCGAGGGTAGATACCAGGTAAAACCTCTTCGAGGTGCTTGGCAAGAATAGATGTCTGGCCACACAGTGACAATGCAAAGGTTAAATGCTCCATAACAGATGGATCCCAGTGTGTCTTCCCAAGGAACCACTTCTTCAATAGTATCATGAGCAATAGGATTGCCTCTTCCAAATTATTCCTAGGAACAAATGAACCTTCAGTTTGTGAAGCCAAGCTCGGGGGGGCCACCTCTACACCACCATACAACAAGAAAACAGCAAATCTCTTCTGAATCCTTGTGCAGCATTCATCATCGAGATTCCATTGACTTAGAAGAGCACGGCGGTATGAAGCAAGTGCTTCTTGATAGGCCCCAGCTTGCTTCCAAAGTTCTGGGAGAAGCTCAACAGATTTACTGACAGTTTCCTGCAGCTTTTGTTCAACCATAACACCAGGTATGCCACATTGGAAGATACTTTCAACAGCATCAAGGACACTTTTACACTGTTTAGCAGCCTCTGCATGTTAATGGCTTCAGAAAGTCAGATAAGCCTAATTGATATGATTATATAGCAAGATGAACAATTCATACCCATTGCCTTGCCCAACTTTTGAAGAGACATTGATTTCAAGTAAATGGCTTCAAGAACAAGGCTAGCAGCATGCTGTGATCCTGAATTTGATGAATCTGACCGTAATTTGTTATTTCGCTTTGAGAGTGGTTTTTCAGAAAGAGTTGGTTGGAAGCGCTGAATAGCAGCTTGAAGGTCAATTCCATCAAATACTCGCAGAGCAGCTTCCACATTGCCTCTCTGATATTCCAGTCTCCCAAGGAGAGCCCTAGCTTCCTAATATTAACAGAAAATACAGAAACCACAGTTAGCAACAATAACAACTACAGTTTAGTATATCCCAGATAGAAGCTTATGTAGGCTGTTGGTAAAAAGTTAATGAATACAAATATAGGAAAGCAGACTCTAGTGATAAACTTATTGAGAACAAAGACATCATGTAAAAAAAGAACTGAATGCACAATTTTCACTGGGCACACTAAGACCGTATCTCTTCTTTTTCCCTCTTGTTGGTAGCTGATGCTGGGTTTCATTTCCAGCCTATCCCAACTTTCTTGGGACTAAAATATATTTTTTGTTGCAGTGGTGGTGGTGCTTTCTGGTTACAGTTAAAGACCACAATCAAACAATTTTAGCTAGTATACAAACAATTATGAATGTTGAAAAAAAAAGGTTTTAGAGCAAAAATAAGCCTACGAATAAGTGCCTTGACTTCCATCATTATCTAAACAACACAGGATTTAATTTGATATGGATGAAACAGTGCATAAAGTAACTCAGAACACAGTATAGAGAATTAAAGATTCTGAAATCTTGGTATCAACTACATCACCGTTGTCCTACAAAATGTGTCCAAGATTCTTTTGTTTGTCATAAAGTAAGTTGATTCAACATTAGCTGGCATCAAAACTGCATTATAACTTTATTGAAAAAATAAAGAAACTGAAGGGAATATCCTCTCACCACAACAAACATTGAGGAAGAAAAGTACCAACTTGAACTAAATAGAGAAGAATAATCATCTGGTGATGGTTTGAAGTTCCACCCATAAAAATGAATTGCTACAGCATTAAAATTGAATGTGCACAGTTGACCTTTGCATTATGGTTTTTGAGAACTAGAGAAAACAAAGGGAATGGTCATCCTTTTGTGAGTCACCACTAGAAACAGTAACATAAGAACATGCCAGTATCCAACCAAACAAAGAGTGGTGATTTTCCACATTCAATTCCCATTTGTAGATAGTGTGAATTCTTTCTAAGTTCAACAAAAAATATCACCTTATTGTCTGATTTGAACTAACGGCACCACCTTTGCTAGTTCTAGAATGGCATGCAGCTTCCAAAGTCACCAAATAAAATCACAAGCCACAGGTGAAGGCGTGAAGCATAATCCTACAGCTAAACCAACAGCCACATAAGATATCTCCCAACAAACTGCCAAGTTCACAAGACAGCACCACATACCCACAAGTGACTGAATCATGATCGTATATTTACACAATGAGCCACAAATTCACAAAATAACATAACCCACCAATTAAACAGTAATCATAATTCAAACGATTAGACCATTGGCCACATAATTTGACTAAAAGCAACATCATTTACAAACATATCCTCACTTGAATTCTGACAATTATGCATACCAACAACACAACTTCTACATTACTTTGGTTTTCAATATTGAAACTCTCCACGAAAAGTGGAAATTTTGGACGCAAGGAATAATCATTTCCATCATTTACAAATTCTGGATAGCTACACCAAAAATGCTACTCAACTAGACCAATCCACGCGATGTTCTGAAAAACATCCCATGAGGATGGTCACTACGACCCATGAAAAGAACCAACATCGATCTCCCAAACGCAGCCCCCTTCCAAGTTGCAAATGAAATGAAAGGAACCAAACATAAAAACGCCATTCCGTGAGAGCGTGTAGTTTCGGAGCAGCGAAATTTCGCGCACCCCGATTTCCCCCCAAAGCGCAACAAAGAACGTCGCACGGACTCGCATTCACCACAAAGATTCCATCTTCCCACCCCATTTCGCCCAAACCACGCCAGAAATAACTGGATTCATGTACCCAAATCAAGCCAAGAACGAGCGGCAGGGGGCAAAGAGATTTCGAGACCTCGTAGTTGAGGGAGAGGCCCTCGCGGAGCGACGACTCCGCCTCCTGGATGTTGCCGTCGTCGACCTTGGCCTCCGATGAGCCCGACGCCGAGGCGCCCGCATCCGAATCCGGCATCGCCGCCTTCCCCTTTACCGGGGACGCGGCGGCCACCGGTGGCCAGTCCCCGGTGGGGCTCGCCTCGCTCCGGCTGTCCCACTCCGCCGCCGCCATCGCTGCCGCCGATCCCGATGCGTCACCGCTGCCGCCGCGGTAGCGCGATTCCTCCGGCGAGCATGCTAGGACAATGTGGGGGAAGGCGCCGTTGGGTACGACTACATCTACGAGAGGGAGAAGGCGAGATCCAACTCTATTCTTGGGACACTCTGGGAGCTCTTGTTTTGTTTTTGTTTCCCCCCGGGAGGTGTTTGGCAGTGGCAGGCCATGCCTTGAGGAAAACAACTTTCTATTTCGGTATTTCTCCAATGTGAATTTGGCAGTTTTTTTTATGTAAAATTTGACAGTTAAAACTTCGCCAAACTGCAAAAGACTGCCTACAAACCAGTGAGAGTTGCTTTTTTATAGCCGAAACACTTTAAAAGCTAAATCAAACACAAGCTGATAAACAACGGCTGACTATGGTAACTGGAATATGCATAATCAATTCCCCCAACATTAAACTATTACAACTTGCAATCAATGGCACCCTCACAGCCTCTGACTATCTGAAAGATGCTGTTGCAGGCTGCAGCCGGCATTTTCTCCCTGTCATGACGCTGCCAGGTTGGTAAAGCTTCCAATGTCCCCCAGGCAAAGGTAGTGTTTAGATGGTGTAAAAGTTGGTGTAAAGTTCCTGTAACATTTTTCGTTGTTATTTGGTAAAATTTATTCAATCATGGACTAACTAGGCTCAAAAGATTCATCTCGACATTTACAGACGAATTGTACAATTAGTTTTTTTTTACCTATATTTAATACTCCATACATGCGTCCAAAGATTCGATGTGACAGGAAATCTTGTAAAATTTTTAGAAGTTTGAAGGGATCTAAACGCTGCCAAAGCATCCTCATGGTCAGGAGCTTTGGGGACTGCGAAGGGCAATTCAGATGGAGCTTTCCGGGCGCTGGGCCCCGGCCCATGTTTATGCCCTTTTTTCAGTGACAGCCACAACACCGTCTCAGAAAGGCCGGGTCCAGCCTTCCTTGGATGGATTCTTTCTGGAGCGGGAAGCAAAAGAAAATGGGCCCTGGGCCCTGGAGAGCAACAAACGTGTGTACGTACTCTAATTTGATGTTGCTAAAAAAAAAGTACTCTAATTGATTACGAAAAGCTTGATGCATCCATCCTTCGACTTTGTTCGAAACTCCCTAGCTTACGAGAGGTGATTGCCTAAGAAATAATATTCAGGATACGAATTTAGTCCAAATTTTTACTGCATTCGCGTAATCGCGTTGCCATTTTGTCTAAGCAGCCGAAAGTACTAATCGGATTTTGGTTTTGTTGCTGGTACCTCCGGCTATTATTGGAATGAAGGAGTCTGGTTTCAGCCATATATACAAGTAAGTACTGTTCATTTAAATGCATTTAAACTGTCGCCCACACTCATGTAAACGATAAATAGAGATTCCGTGTATAGTTCATGGCCTAATCATTGAATTAAACGGTAAACGCATTTAGACAGTTAACACGGTCAGAACATGGTTTAAACAGTATGAATAAACAATAGTTGGATACGCCACAATTTAAATGTGTTACGAGAGGCTGTATAATGACACGTATTGTCTCTGTCCCAAAATAGAAGTCGTTCTCGTTTTCCGAAAAGTCATTTTTCTTACTTTGACGAATCATATATAAAAGAATATTAATATTTATAATACATAATTAGTATCATTAGATAGATCGTTGAATATACTTTCTTAATAGTTATTAATAAACTTATTTGAAGATATAAATGTTGCACGCATTTTCTACAAACCTAGTCAAAGTTGAGAAAGTTTGACTTGCACATATCCCATAATAACTTTCTTTCTGGGACGGAGGGAGTAACGTGAGAAATGAGTGTCTAATCGTTGATTGTAATGTGCAATAACATCTACTAATATGAGACCTATGTGTCTAAAATCTACCCACTCCGTTCCAAATGATAGGTTATTCTAGCTTTGTAAAGATTTGTGAGTACCATTAGTTTCAAATGTTGTATTGTATTATTAACATATTTTTTATATACTTAGTTAAACTTAAAAACAGTTTGACTCTTTGATAAGCGAGATGTGCATTTATTTTGGGACGGAGGGAGTATAGGCTTACCGATATTATTATATCATCACGATCTACTCCCTCCGTCCAAAAAACATGCAATTCTAGCACATTGTCATG
This sequence comes from Saccharum spontaneum, assembly GCA_022457205.1. NCBI lineage: Eukaryota > Viridiplantae > Streptophyta > Magnoliopsida > Poales > Poaceae > Saccharum > Saccharum spontaneum. The sequence goes on from CM039607.1 coordinate 30,088,451, forward strand.
GTTTAATATCTCAAGTTTAATTAATTATAGATAAAAAAATATCAATATTTATGATATCAAATAAATACCATTAGATTCATTACAAAAATGTATTTTCTTAATAAATTAATTTGAAGTCATAAATGTGAATAGTATTCACTAGAAATTTGGTCAAACGTAAACTACTTTTACCGGCACGTAACCCGTAATTACATGTTTTCTTGGACGGAGGGAGTATACAAGAATAGTGGTGAACCCTGGCCTCTTCTGACCCTTGCATTGTGCTAGCGTAAGCGTCCGACCAATGGTGCCTAGAAATCCTGTCAGGAGATAATGAGTTCGTTTGCATCTATCCATTTGCTGCATAATCCAAACCTCTCTAGTTTTGTATAGTGTGTGCTAGGCTAAATAATTGTACAGTTAACATAATTAATTGATGTGCCCAGGAGGCCAGGAACCAGAAGAAGGGGAAAAAAACGCATGCAGTACGTTCACAGTTTGACAGCATGGTAGTGTCCTACTACCTTTGCTTGCTTGCATGGTTCCCTGCCGCTGAGGGTTGCATAGAAATTGGCGTGGTAGTGCTAGTGTCCTACGTTTTGTCACCTGGCTCCGCTCAGGCTCAGCACAGCATGCTTGGAGTAGCGCCTAGTAATTTTGTTGAGCAGCAGCAGGCCTCATTCTCCAACGCGCGTCGGAGCCCGGGAAAGCGCCCAGGTCCCCCCGCACTGCACTGGCGTCTGCCGGAGCTCGTCGTCTACCAGCGCCCCCCATTGACGGCCGGCCGAGCTCCTTCCATCGGCATCAGTCATGGGATACACAATACGTACGTAGCTCTGTTCTGCTGCTTCATTGGTGCAGGTCCGGTCAGAGGAGGAAGGGACGTGGCCATGCGCTCACATCCAAAAACAACAAGTCATTCTGTTCTGCTCTGGCTCTGCTCTCCACTCGTTGCCTTTGGCTTGACAAGCTCTGGAATCGTACTCGCAAGATGTTTGATGTAACACTGTCTCTGCTTGATTTTGGGTTATACGAACAAGCACATGTGGTGCTTTGATTCTACTCTCGGTCACACGATCCTAGAGTCTGTTTGACATAGCTTTCTTTTTTTCTTTTTTTCTTTTTGCAGACGCAGGCGCTTATATACACGAGCACGCACTCACCCCATATGAACACACGTATGTACACCTATCCGTATGAGCACCTCCGAAGAAACTGAGTTGGATTGGCAAATCCCGAGATTGACGACGAGCACGTCGCCTTTCCCTATGAGCACCTCCGAATATCTGAGTTGGATCGACAAATCTTGAGATTGACAAAGTCACTATAGTCGTCTCGCTGTCGATGGGCACATTACCTATCCCTATGAGCACCTTCGAATAACTAAGTTGAATCGGCAAATCTTGATATTGACGAAGTCACCACAGGTGCCTCGTCGTCGCCTGCCACTGAAAGAATAGCGTTGTTAAATCCTGGAATAAATCCAGGAAAATACGAGCACCCGTGTTAAGTCAGGGACTTAAACCATTGTGGACAGGTTCCACCACAAGGAACCAACCAGCTGAGCTACGCTCAGTTCGCTCGCAGAGCTTCCAAAGCAGCTGTACCAACACTACTACACAATGATTTCTTTTTTTAGCAATGGAGACATTTTTGGACAGAGGCAGCTTAATCAAAATACATCTCTAAAAATGGTTCCTGAGCCGGCCCGTCTGAAAGCCCAAGTTTGGTTTTAATAATTAATGACACCAAGTTACTAATGCTATTGTATCAAGTGAAATGAGCTAGACATAAGCAACATGTGATGGAGGTGGAAATGGCATGGAGAGATGGCCACAAGACCACATGATTTGGTGCATGAAATGATGAGCAAGATCATGAAGTATTGCACATAAAATGATGGACATGATGATCAAGTAGAGGAGACGGATCTAAGAGCGCAAGGCAAAGGTATAACCATAGGATTTTCCTTCTGCCGGTCTAAAATGAGTAGAGAAGTGATTGACCGGATTTAGGATACATAGCCGACTATCAAGAGGGGCAATCACAGTTAGCTCGGGAATCAAGTGCCACTAGATCAATGTCTTGAGCATATGCATTAGGATCTAGTAGAGGGCTAACATAACGCCTTGAAAAATGTTTGTGAAATGCTAACACACATGCACATGGTGGTGTACACTTGGTGGTGTTAGCACATTTGCGAAGGCGGTGGAGTTTGAGCAGTAGAGAAGGGTTTGGGTTCCTCTCTCCCTCCCGCCGAGCTTGCGAGGCGGGATTCGGCGCTTTTTGGGACCTAGAGACATCCTTTGAGCTAGAGAACAACCCTTCCACTCATCTCTTTGCATAGTTGCACATCTTGAGTGAGATTGAGTGAGATTCAAGTGCATTTCTTGAGAGTTGCATTCTAGAGGCACTTGATCTTCGAGTTGCTGCGGATTTCTTGTTACTCTTCCGTGTTTCCCGACACGGTAGACGGCTTGGAGCAGCGGAGGTGATTGAGCTTACAATTAAAGATTGTTGGAGCCCTCACCAAGTGTTGTAAGGGGTTCTTGATCCTTCCCCGTGGGAGTTCGCAAATTGGATACTCTAGTAGAGCTCGGGCTTGGAGGATCCCCATCTTGTGTGCGGTTGTGCGGCGCCCGCCGAGGGCTCGACTCTTGATAGTCGATTAGCTCGCGAACCGACAAGTGGGTGCATCGCCACAACGAGGAGTAGCTTGCCGGAAAGCAAGTGAACCTCGGTAAAAATCTTGTGTCATCTCTTTGCCGAGGATTTCTCTTGTAGTTGATCATTGTGATTGATTCTTCGAGTACATTACTTCTCTACATCGTTGGTATAAGAATAAAGTCACTTGCTCTTTACCTTCTTGTACTAGTCTTAGTGTAGTTTGCTTAGTGTAGCTTTTTCATATAGGAGTAAGTAGCTTAGTGACTTAGTTTTGTTGGTATGTATTAGAGATCATAGTCTTGCTTCACTAGAATTGTATAGATGGCTTGCATAGTGTAGTTAAGATAGTGCTAGAATTAGCTTAGCCATCTTTTATACTAACGTGGTTGTTTAGTGAAGCTTGTAGAATTTTAAATAGGCTATTCACCCCCCCTCTAGCCATTTGGACCTTACAAGTGGTATCGGAGCCGAGGCACCGTTTATTTGAGGCTTAACAACCTATGGTGAAGAAGAAATGGCTCAATTAAGTTTGCACATCAACAACACCAAGAAGGCACCTCACTTTGATGGCACAAATTATACATATTGGAAGGTTAAGATGACCGCACACCTCAAGTCAATCAATAGAGAAGTGTGGAAGGTCACCGAGACAAAATTTGAGGTTTCTAATCCGGAAGCACCTACACCGGTGGAAGAGAAGAAGCTCCAATGCAATGACATTGCCATTAGTGCTCTAAAGTTGTCACACCTTAAAGCCAATCTCTTTGATCATAATGAGCTACAACATAGCCTATAACCAAAGTCAATGCATCTCCCTAAATAATACACGCAAAAAAGGTTTTTGGTCTGGAATTATTAAATACACTATTATTCCTTGTGAGCCAAGTTGTCCAACAAAGTGTTGCAGCTCCTATCAAATGGTCATGTTTATTTAGGCCATGAATTAAACACAAGATGGTCTAATTTTGGGGTGATGGAATGCCCAAAACTATATGTATATCACTTCATATAAACCTGGCATAATAGCATTCAAAGAAGAGATGTTTGATAGTCTCTGGTTTACTATAAAAAGTACAGATCTTACTACCTTCCAATTTTTGCTTAGCTAAATTATCTTTGGTAATAAGAACCCCTCTTTTAAAATCCACATACATATCTTAATTTATCTTGAGAGGTAACTTCATATGTCAGATTTCGTGTGTACTCTAATACCATTATTGGCAAGGTGCCTATACACATAATTGACTATGAAAGTTCCATTTCTTTTATATGGACTCCACACAACTAGATTCCTGCCCTCATTTAGATTAATATATGCAACTCTTGGGTTGTGCCAATCTGTTAACTTATTTACATCTAATGCTCTCCTGAATGAGACAATAAGTGGGACTGTACTAAGCACTTCTGCATGGTTGCTTTTTTTTAACAATATTAAATAAAGGCGAGTACTAATTTTTTTTTAAACCGACATACCTAACAGTTTTTCCTCCCAAAACCTAATATGGTAGTCACTCCTTAATTTGAACAGAGTTAGAATTGGTCTCTTACCCCCATAAGGCTGGACCAAAAGCGTGAGTCCTCCTTTCTTACTCCCATGGCTTAAAGTTTGGTTTTTGAGATATTTGTTACAAAGAAAATCTTGCCAAATTCCTTCTTCATTAAAAAAACTTTAAAAAATCATTTACTTAAAAGGCACTTATTTTTCTATCTAAATTTGTATGCCCAATCGTCCTTATTCTTTTGGTTGGCAAGTAGTTGTGCCAATAGGAAGATATGGGTGGTATAAAAAAATTAAAGTGATAAGCTCATCAGAACTAATAAGATATTAAGAAGTATTTATATGGGTATTGTGTTACAAATGAACAAAGAGATGGAGCAAAGATAGGCAAACTTATTAGTTGTAGATACTAAACACGAACTTCTAATACGTACTTATATATGTTACTAATCTTCTGATACAAAAGTACGGATTGATGGATGAGTCACGAGTGTCTTGAGACTTGATGACATGTCATAATGTGACACATGGATGATGTTTAGCATCGTAGATTCGTAGGCCAGGTGCATGAGAAGCCCAAAAGCCTAGTTGGACCTTAAATCTAAGAAGAACCAGACAAGAGTGGCTTAGATGATATGGGGGTAATCATGGACGCCCATGGGCCTTGTGTTTGCCTGACTGCTCACCAGCTGCCGTGTTCCATCCATCTCAGTTTTGTCGTCTCCATCCGCGTCCGTCTCGTCAGTATAATCCACGTATATGACATGTACAGGCACTGTTAGGTCAGGATGGGATTCATCTGAATTTTGTCACTCTGCTGTCTTGGAACTTTATGTATGACTGATTTGAACGTTCAGGTTTGGATTTTTGGCACTCGTGGGCCCTCAACAGGCTGCTTCATTAGTGTGTATGTGTGTGTGTTCTTGCAAGAGCTTGCAGCATTGTTCAAAACACTGATCACTTGAGAATAAGAGAAAATAAGAACTAGATCAGAGTGAATAACATAGTAATTAAACGGCAATTAGTTCAGATGACAAATGCTACGATCTTTGGATGTGCCAGCCAGGAGAAGCGATATAAAGGTGAAAGGATAAGTATCCTAGGAGGATATCACTTTGTTTACTTTCAGAAAAGAAATAAAGGCCCTGCGGTCTGGGCTTTCTTTCAGTGTCAAGTACTGATATCATTCAGGTTGGTGAGTTGATGTTGTTGGCAAGCAGTGCCAAAAGCTACAAAAAATTAGGCTTTATTCATTCGAACTGTGCTAGATTAGGCTTTATGTGTTGAGATGAAAAGTCTGTCGAAGTGAGGAGCTCGCGTGAAAGTATCACATCATCGCTAACGACTATAATTGATCCTGCTCATTGTGCCGATTTCTCAACAACTGATGGAGACATAACAGATGACATGTACCATTGTTCACTGAGAGAGGAGTTACAACAATACTTCAAGAGCAGAGTATGTACGTCTATGTGAAGCGTGAATCTGAATGTTCTGAAACGTCTATCTGTTCACCATTATTGGTCTCTGAATGGAAGGAAACGCGACACATTGACATTGCCTGACGCTTCAGGCAAGATCATTCACTACTAATTCTGGAAACCCCCTATCTATAACCACTAATATAATCCAAATGGTACCCATAGACTGTACTACTCACTGCATGCAACCACTCAAATAGACACAAAACGGTACGGTGTATAATTTGACAAATATCAGGTAATTAATACCACGACCATTGCATCTTGCCATGGCTTGTCAAATGGTTGCGCAAGGTTGGTTGAAACCTACTCACAGGCTCTCTACTAGTACACTGCAAATTGCAGCACCCATTTTCTTGTGTACTATACTGCTTGACATGATGGATGCCAAAGTTTCTTTGGACAAACTGTAACAAAATCTCACACGTCATATATATGCCATGCTATATTCCTGTAAGGGTTTGTAGTTTGTTTATCCTACAATCATGTAATTAAGAAATAGAGCCGTGCCTCTATTATTGTCTGGCAGTATGGGCATTGGATTGGTTAAACAATAGAGTTTAAGGGGTGGCACGACTTTGGAAAGATGCTCCAATTTTGTAAGACAATAATTCACCCTTTTTCAGCACTTCTAACTGCAGGCGCAGCTCCCAAGCATTTAGTGTTACATCACATCTCTGAAACCTACTACTGAGAAGAGAAAAAAGGACAATCTCAAAAGCTTTCATGGAACGGAAGCCATGGGCAGCTAGGAGCAGCATTCAGAAAGGGAGGTGTGAGGCTCATCAAACATGGGTGGGCAGCCCCAACACACAAGCCATTACATTAGGATAACCATGCATTAGTAAAAGTAGCCAACACTGACAACTATCTCAAATTTTGCTCTCTCGTTCACCGACCTATGAAAATGGATGATCATTCAAAGTTAAGTTGAAAGTGTTTCGATCATAATCTATCCTTGTAAAAAGTAGATGATGGAACAGTTTTAGCTTGTCGGCTAGCCTCATCATCAAGCTTCATTGGTTGAACTTGAACCTCGGTAAATAAAGAAAACAGTGAAATGGCACTTAACCGACTTGTACCACCTTTAAAATGTTATCTTTTTCATAGGATCGGAGTGGAGGTGATCTCATGAGGTTCCTTGCATTGCATTGACTGAGCCATATCATCATTTTGTATAAATCATGCGCCTTTTCAGGAACTTAACATATCATATATTGATCGCGAAACTGTGCTACGCTGTCGATTCCAGGGACAATGGCTGTATCATGCGCAGCCACCAGTTACTGAATTACGATTGCATTATATTGTATCATATACCAATGAATGCAAGATATGTTGCGGTCCAATGGCCATATGATTAGGTAAATAAAACCATATAGTTAGGTAAATAAAACTATATGCATGCATATGTGTGGTGTGGTGGCACAATCTATATATCCTTGTCGGCTAACTGAAATGGTGATGCATATATATGTGTGGTGTGGCACAATCCGTGCCCAACTCATCGTCAAACTTCATTGTTTTTTTTTGGATGAAATCAAGCTTCATTGGTTGAACCTCGGTAAATAAACAAAACAGTGAAATGGCACTTAACCGACTTCTTCTCTATCACCTTTAAAATGTTATCTTTTTCATAGGATTGGAGTGGAGGTGAAGGTGATCTCAGGTTCCTTGCATTGATATGATTGAGTCATCATCATTGTATGAACGATCATCTTTAATTTACATGAACTTAACATATCATATACTGCTCGCGAAGCTGCTACGCTGTCGATTCATTATATACCAAGACGATATATATATATCTATGTTGCAGTTCGACGGCCATATGCATGGTTAGGTAAATAAGTCTATATGCAGCATGCTTTGCGGCGTCCCATCAATCCTTGGCTCCTACTTGATATTTTGTTTGCTCACCTTTTTCAGGACACACTGCATTTTATATATCAAGTTGCATTGGGTTATCCTAAATACAAAAATGGAGAGTTGGGTCATCTTTCCAAAGTGAGATAAAGGTACAAATAATCATAATAAATTTGTTTATTGGTTTGCAGATTATGCTTAGAAGATTCCTTTTTATCTATGGGCGACGATGAGGATGAATGAAAGGAACAGGTCTGTTATTGCTTGGTGGCTGCTGACAGACAGGCCACTGGCAGTAGTATTAGATCCATTGACAAATTTTGATCGCCAACTAGTAGTACGGACTTCACCTTACTATGTATGGCACTGATGGAACTTTAAAGATTTCAAAATTATACTCTCAAACTAGTATTTGAATGCTTTGCGAAACTTCTTTGTTCGTTTGAATGGCACTTGTAAAGTGTCTTGCTTTATCAGTCCAAAACTCTGAGAAGACGGTAATCAAACATACACAGGAAAAAAGACGAATCAGAGAAATCATCTTCAACTTGTAGAGGTAGCAACTGAGAAAAAATAAATACATTTTTGTTTCTCTTTGCAAGACAAAGAAATGCAACGAACGGGGTTGTTCATCGATCAGCTTATCTCAAGAAATGCAACTGAGATCTTTTTGTTCTGGCTTTTTGCATGCTACCGGCCACCCTCTTGTTCACTAAAAGCTCAGCAATTACTTCAGCCGTGGTCTGATCTGACCGAAAGGACACAAAGAGCGGCCTGAAAATACTAACAAGCTTTCGGTGTGTGGGATCATGAGTAGGATCCTAGATGAACTGATTTTTTGTTCATGTCCTTCTCCTATCACTAAAAAACTAAAATATATAATGTGTGCCTGTTACTGTTAGGCTGTCATCTCCTTAGTTTCTCCGACAAATTTCGAATATGATAATGCGTAGCGTAGGAGGGCACTTGCCAAACAACCTGAGCTTTACAACTTAAGAAAAGATCATCTATGCATCTAATCAAACATACACACACAGCATCATGCCATAATCGTTCGGTGATGCATTTAAGGCTCTCTAATGATCGAATCAACAGACACATAATCATGGAGGCAGGTCGCTCCACAGAAAGCAGGTTAAGTTACTTTACTTCCGCTGCATGACGACCGACGGTAGGCTGCCCTTACCCTGTGGGGCTGGTTGATTAACTTAGATTTAGATCTGTTTGACAGGGTTTTAAGCATGGCTTCTTTTGCTTCTTAGGTGAAACAATACTAAATGACGTTTTTATACCACCAAGGCTGAAGCTACCTAAACATGATTCGCCCAACTTAAGTGGAGTCGGCTACGAAAAAGCTTACCAAATAGGCCTCAGATTTAGATGTAGTTGTAGCTCTGGTTGCAATGTAGTCCCTCTATTTTAATTATAAGACATTTTGAAGATTCATAGCTTTACTTAGATACAAGATGTCGATACATAGTAATAAAAGCAATGTATGTATCTAGTAGAAAAATCAAAATGTCCTATAATTTGAATGGAGGAAGTATCAATTCGTACCTATTTTTGTTTGCTTTCGATGTTATGTCTTTATACTGCTTTTTGCGTTGTACTTGCTGTACATTTTAGGCCACTTCCCCTTCGCTCAATGAAATACTCCTTCACAGTTTGACTTCTGCGGTTTTCAACATCATAGTGTGGCCCCCTAATTTCTCTAATGCATCATATTTATTATGGAAGCAAAAGTTTGATCATTAAAAAGTAAGGCCTCGTTTTGCAGTGAATAAGCTTTTTTGGCTTCAGCTCTACGAGCAGCTTGTGAAACTAAAATTGTTTTGTTAACCATTTGGTAAAACAGCTCTGTATATAGATTTTCTTAAAACATGCTCTCACAGAATTCCATATAGACCTACTACAATTGTGAAGTGAAGTTATGAAAAGCTACTATTTTTCAGCTTCATCTCATCTCATTCCTATGTGAGAGCATGATTTAAGGAGCTTTATTAGTGAAGTTATTTGCAAAAGATCTGTTTGGCAAAAAAACAACTTCAAACAGCTAATGATGAAGTTGTGCCAAACATGCCCTAAATCTAAATACAAATCTAATGCAACCACTTTTGTAGCACAAACTTTTAATATGATAAGACTAATTAATTGTTAGTAACAATAATATAAAGTTTAAGGCCCCGTTTGGCACAGCTTAACTTCACTAGTGAACCAGTTTTTTGGGGTTTCAACTCTACGAACAGCTTTACCAGAAAAGTTAAAGTTGTTTTGGTGAACTGTTTGGTAAAATAGTTCTGTATGCATATTTTTAAAAAATATGTTCTCACAGAATCCCAGCATAGAGCCCAAAAGTGTGAGGTGAAGCTGTGAAAAGATACTATTTTCAGTTTCATCCCATCATATTCCTATATGAGAGCATAATTTAAGGAGCTTTATTGGTGAAGCTATTTGCAAAAGACCTATTTGATAAAGAAAATAGTTTTAATCAATTTATGAAGCTGACAGTGAAGCTGTGATAAACAGACTTTAAATTTTGACAGAAGACACGTTGCGAAAGAACGAATAGGAATGTAGGGCATCATTAATTTGTTATTGGAAAAAGTCTAATTGACCCCCCCAACTATAGGGGGTGGTCTAGTTTACCCCCCGAACTATGAAATGGTCTAATTTACCCCCTGAACTTTGCAAAACCAGCCAAATCACCCCTCGGGCGGTTTTGGACGGCGGTTTTGCTACAGTAACAACGTTTTTGCTACAGTAACAGCGGTTTTTTGTCTTTTTTTTATTTATTTCGTCTGAATCTTTGAAAAATTATAGTAAATCACAGAAAAATCATAAAATGGAAAATCTAATTTTGTTGGACTCCACATGAGTAGATCTACACAGTGAATATATAATATAGTATGCTTTAGTACAAAGTTTTTGCTGTAAATTTTGATCTATTTTTTTCTATAATTAATTTGAATAATTCATACAGCAAAAACTTTGTACTAAAGCATACTATATTATATATTCACTGTGTAGATCTACTCATGTGGAGTCCAACAAAATTAGATTTTTCATTTTATGATTTTTCTGTGATTTACTATGATTTTTTAAAGATTCAGACAAAATAAATAAAAAAGAAAAAGACAAAACCGCTGTTACTGTAGCAAAACCGCTGACACTGTAGCAAAACCACCGCCCAAAACCGCCCGATGGGGTGATTTGGCCGGTTTTGCAAAGTTTAGAGGGTAAATTAGACCATTTCATAGTTCAGGGGGTAAACTAGACCACCTCCTATAGTTGGGGGGGTCAATTAGACTTTTTCCATTTGATTCAAAAAAATCACTTTGGAATTTTTGGAAAAATAACTTTGGGAAGCTCTCTGCCCATGTGATACCTCTGCCCAGTCCATATCTCCATGACTACTGCAACACGTGTATCTCAGTGAGGCAAGCTAAAAATAGAAACATAATGGACAGCTGGACACACATATAAGTCCTAAACTAGGCTTCTGTCAGTAGAATTTGGAACCTAGCAAGCTCATCAGATAAGCATAACACTATGATGAGATGTGAGAACAATGTTCAGTATGGAGTGATGAGTACCCGCACATAATAATGATAACCATTGCCAAACATAGTACGTGACACAAGAATGGAAGCGTTTATCCATCTAGGCCCTGGCATTTTTAGCAGGTTACCATCCCATTTTCAAGGCATCGTTTTTTTGTTTCTTTTTTCGTGTTAGGCAATGACATTGATGCAAACCTGAAAACAGTAAAACTTTTTTTCAGTGTTACACATAATGAGGTAGAGATAATAGGCATTAGGCAATTAATTGGTGCGTATATTTTATGGGCTGGAGGAGTTTTGTCCATTTCTTAGCATTGAATCCTTCGCTAGATGTCTACATCACCAATTCACTATGGAGGCATCTAGCTTTATAAAAGGATGCCATTATGTCAATATTACCATCTGCAAAGAAAAAAGGTTATCACAGACAATTTAGCTATGCTTTTTCAAACTAATTACTTAATTAGCAATGACCACATTACGATTTTCATTTTTTCGTGCAAGCAACATTTCCCACTTTTTGCAAGCAACATTAGCTTAGCTCGAAGAACAGTAAAATATAGTAGAACCCATAAAAAAGAACCAGTAGTGCACGTGCATGGGACTAGGCCAACTAAACGATGTTAGTGTCGTCTCATTAGGCCCTCTTTGGCAGAACTCCCAGAGCTAATTCTCTAATGAATCCAATAAGAGCTCTGCCAAACATTTTTTTCTTTAAAGAAGTGATTCTGTTGATTCTGTGAAGTAATTCTCTAAAATGAACTAAAAGGCTGGCAGTTGAAAAAAAAAGTAGCTTCTTTTGATTCCGAAAGTGATTCTCCATCGTGATTTTGAGAGTTTATGCTAAATAATCAAATAGAATCACTTTTAGGCACATAATCACTTTTATTAAAGAATCAACTTCCATAGAGAATCAGAATCAGGTGGAGCTCCTCCAAACTAGCCCTTATCTTAATTAACCTTTTGTGCTAATATATAGATATGTTGCTTTAGCTTTTGTGAAATACCTAGTTTGCTGAGGTCAGCAAATAAACCATCCAAGATGAACTCGACACCTCTGCACCACCACCAAAAGAGCAATAAACCATCCAAGACGAACTCGACACCTGGGTCAGCAAATAAAGAAAAATAAATAAAATTTGCCATCCTTCCCATCTCTAATCTCTTTCTCTGCCCCCCACTTAGACTTAGGTACATGCATGGGTCAGCAATTTGCATGCATGACAGCTCCCTTGAGTAGTTAGCTCTTAGCTCACACAGCCTCACTATAGCACACCTAGCCTATCACCACACTCACTTGTGTCGTCATGTCCCAAAAACAAACCATGAATATATTAACCACGCTGTCAACGAAAAGTCACCAGATTAATTAGCCACATCAAACCAAACTTGTCATGACCTACCTTTTCAAGCAGGATTGTGCTCATGCATGTGTTCATGCTTCCATACAAAGTTCTTGTAAATTGGAGAATAGAGTTCCATTTAACTTGGGGGACATTCATTTGGTTGGAGAAACAGAGTTAACATGCTTAGACAAACATCCTTCAGATAACACCAGATCAAAAGCAACAGTAATTAAGATACTGCCTTTTGCTAATTAAATACTTCTCTGCCAAGGCAATCATGCATGTTGGGACAAAGGTAAGGTCAACTCTTGTACCCCAGTTGAAGCCCGAAGCAAACTTCAGTTTTCTTGGGTTCCTGAAAACCCTGGTTTCTTATTGGAAGATTCCACGCACACATGAACAGGATGCTGGTCTCAAGGAACTCTACCCCACCCTGTCCACATTATCATATGAGCTGAACAAGTACTGTATTATTAGGAAAAGAAAAAGATAATGATGCATGTGCACATCACACACTGATGGCAATTTGTGACTCACTGACTCGTGACTGATCATGTAGCAGATAATAGGTGAATCTTGCTACTATTATATAGCCTCCACTTTATTTTGTTTCAGGCCTTGTTTAGTTGCTCAATTCTGGGCTTCGTCAAACCACTGTGTCAGCACTGTAGTGTAATGTAGCATTTTGTTTTTATTTGGTAATAATTGTCCAAACATTGATTAATTAGGCTTAAAATGTTTGTCTCGCAAAGTACAACCAAACTGTGCAATTAGTTTTTGGTTTCATCTACATTTAGTACTCCATGCATATACCGATATTTTGATGTGATGGGAATCTTTTTTTTGTATAGTGAAATTTGGAGGGCAAATTCTGAAAATTAAATCAGGCCTAAGGCCTGCTGGGGCCATGTGGGCTTCTGCCAGACTGCCGGTGGCCTGCTACTTGCAGAGAGGTACAGTAAGAGCAAGGCTAATAATACAGCCGGCTCGCCGGCCGTAAGGTTTCTTATAGTCTTTTCGCAGTCCACTTATATAGTAATAAGCTCTTCATTATTAATACATGGCCACGTGTCTCTCTCAGAAAGTTTTTTTTGGTTCTTATGCCTAAGCTAGCTATAAGCTTACAATCCGCTTCTCCTCTCTCCTCCACATCAGTATTTAGCTGACTTACAACCAGTTATTATACTTGCTCTAAAAGAAACTTGCTCTATATTTGCAGTTTACATTAACTGCAAGCAGTTATGCTAGAGAATGTTTTTTGGTATAATATTTGTGATCAAACTTAGAAATTTCCATCACCGCTTGGAGATACTACTAGTCAGGATATGTTTGGATGTACTGGTACTAACAGTACTCCATTTGCTCTAAAATATAAGAATTCAATATTATCATAAGTCAAACAATGCTAGGTTTGACTAAATTCATAGAAAAGATAAATAATAGTTATGATGAGAAATTAGCATCATTGATACATTGAAATATAGTATCATAACTAATAGTTTTTATGTAGTAGACTTTAATGCTCTTTTTAATAAAATTGGTCAAACTTAGTATAGTTTGACTTAAGACAGATTTGGATCTTTTAAGTTTCAGGACAGGAGTAGCTAGCTCATAGTTAATGACTACTAACTACTCCCTCGGTTCAGAAAAGAAGGCAACTACGTGCTGCGTGCCAATAAAAATAGCTGAGGTTTTACCAAATTTCTAGTAAATACTATTTACATTTACGACTCTAAAATAATTTATTATAAAAATACATTTCATGATTAATCTAATGATATTTATTTGAGATCATAAATATTGATATTTTTTATCTATAATTGATGGAACTTAAGATACAAAACTATGACACTGTGCTAGAATTATATTCTTTCCTGAACTAAGGGAGTATTAGCTAACTAATTATTAGCATGATCCATTCAGATCCACCTACTAATAGCAATTCCAAACCTAATAGTGGAACTAATAGTTACCAGCCTCTTAACTAATAGTTAATTAGTCTATTAACCATTTTATTTGGATCCACTAGTACTAATTTTAGTTGCTAACTATTAGCACTAGTGGATCTAAATAGGCTCTTAGGCTTACATGCAATGCAGCCAAAAACAAAGAGAAAGAGTTGCTTCTCTTGGAGATACTAATACACAAGTTAAAAATGTCATGCTATTAAAAGCCGCAGTTTCACATCCTCTGGAGTTTCCTGAAAGGCATCACCAATTACCCCTTTTCCAACTACGGCCGTGTTTAGATCCCCAATTCGGGGGCCCAAATTTTTACTGTGCGCATTAAATGCGCACTGTAGCAATTCGTTTGTATTTGGTAAAAAGTGTCCAAACTTTGACTAATTAGGCTCAAAATGTTCGTCTCGCAAAGTACAACAAAACTGTGTAATTAGTTTTTAATTTCATCTACATTTAGTACTCCATGCATGTGCCGGCATTTTGATGTGATAGGAATCTTCTTTTTGTATAGTGGAATTTGGAGTTGAAATTTAGCATCTAAACAAGACGTGGAAGACGCTTGTGTGTACACAACATTACACACGGTTTCCACCACTGGTTCTCTATAGCTTACACAAGCAATTTCATTGCTCAAAGTTTTTCTTTCAAAAAGAAAAACACCACATGCACATTCTTCCAAGAGGTGCTGCCTTTCCACCTTAAATCCTGTAAAGAAAATAACATCCCTGAACACCTCCAATGAATAAGCAATCATTTTAAATCCTTTAGACAGTGACCAATGCACATAGGAGAAAACAAGCACATGAAGGGATGAGCAAAACGGCGTAAAGAAAGCTTGTTGGGTCCTTCTCGTCTTCCCCCAGACAGCAGACAGCTGAGCTAGAGCTGGACTGGCAGTCTGGCTCTGCCCTCCCAGTCCCAGGGCAATAGAAACCAAATTTATTAGTTGTCCTCTTGTTTTTTTCTTTTCTAATTAACTGAACAATACAGTGGTAAATAAAATTAGCTGTGACACTTGCTACAGCAGTTACAGGATCACAGCCCTCTTTCTGTCGTTCTTGACCACAAGCCCACAAGTCACAACCCCACTGAAACCCCTCTTGTGCTTTTTGCTTTCCGTGTGCTCAGCTCAGCATTCACAGCAACTCCCCTGGACAGTTCTTAAGCAATGCTTTTCTTTTCAGGATAACTTTTTTTGTACCATGGCCGCGTTTAGTTCCCATGCAAGCTCCAAAAATTTTCTCTTCCACCCATCACATCAAATCTTTAAACACATATATTAAATATTAAATGTAGGTATAAAAAAATAACTAATTACATAGTTTGTCTGTAAAGGTCGAGACGAATCTTTTGAACCTAGTTAGTCCATGATTAGACAAATTTTGTCAAATAACAATGAAATGTGCTACAGTAACTTTTCAACCACTTTTCCCTCATCTAAACACACCCCATGATTTCTTTGGTGAATTGACAGTGGTGCCCCTCCTCTTACACCGCCTATATATCCACCCTCTATCCCGCTCCATTGCTCTGTAGCTCTTTGCAGTCTTGCCTCTGTTTCCCTCCGCTGCTCTCTCCGAGCCTTGCCCTCCTCACGCTCTCTATGCTCCTCTTCCGTTCATAGCCTCGGCCTTCGTCTCCCTCCATGGATCCGCGCTAAATGCATTGCGAGGTTCCAAACTGGTAGCATTTCTTCCTGCTCCATCTGCCGCAAGATGTAAGCAGGCTCTCACTTGACACTACTCCGAGAGGCGGCCATTCAGAATATACCCTCAGATCTTCTTGTCTGAGAAAAGCGACGCCCTTTTGGCCCGAGCAATGGAGGAGAGCTTCGTGCCCCTGCGGGGCATCAAGAACGACCTCCACGGGAGGCTCGCCTGCTACAAGCAGGATTGGACCGGAGGGTTCCGTGCCGGTATCAGGTATGAACTGAACTGAAGGCTAATCTAATCTTTCTTCGCAATCTTGCATTGTGCTGTTTAGGATTAGAAATTCGGTATCACCATGGTGTCAGAATCTTGAAACCGTCTGCGACGTAGATAGTCAGTCCTTTTGTTGTTGTTCTGAAGTTTGTTCTTGCCTGGCCCAAGATCTTGAATGAAAAGGAGTGATTTTTTGGGGGTGTTTCAGGATCCTGGCGCCGACCACCTACATATTCTTCGCGTCCGCGATACCGGTGATATCGTTCGGGGAGCAATTGGAGAGGAACACTGGTAAATGGGGGATTCAAAATTTGTACTTGCTGGTGTTAGTTTCAGACTTTCAGTACACAGTGGGTGAGGAGAGGAGCTTATTTGTTTGTTGGGGGATCAAAACTTGTGTGCAGATGGAGTCCTCACAGCAGTGCAGACGTTGGCATCCACTGCCGTGTGCGGCATAATCCACTCCATTGTGGGAGGGCAGCCCCTGCTGATCCTGGGAGTTGCCGAACCCACTGTGCTCATGTACACATTCATGTTCAACTTTGCCAAGGACAGGCCCGACCTCGGACGGAATCTGTTCTTGGCCTGGACCGGTTGGTAGGTCATCCTTGCGGCGCTGATTGAGAATTTTATTTCAGATTGGTTGGGTTTGTTCTAATTGGTTCCCTCTCTCTCTCTCTCTCTCTCTTGTGTGTGTGTCATGTATATGTGCAGGGTTTGTGTGTGGACTGCCATCCTACTGTTCTTGCTGGCCATACTAGGCGCATGCTCCATCATCAACCGCTTCACCCGCATCGCTGGCGAGCTGTTTGGGCTTCTGATTGCTATGCTCTTCATGCAGCAGGCTATCAAGGTTGGTGAAAACTGCAGGCCTTTTCAAGCCATTGCTGCTTTCCAGGCTTGAACCCCTGTACTGATGCAGAAACTTTTTTAAGACATGCTGCTGCTGGACCATAGAGCTTTTATGCTAAACACCAGTTGCCTTGCCTCTCGAAATTGTGTAGTACTCCAGTCAATCTGAATGCAACTAACTGGGGAGAATCTAGTAGGTTGGTCAAAGGCATGTGAAAGTGCTGAAAAGCACATGGAAGCCAATGAAGATGCCTCCAGCTTCTGTTTTTGTGCCATTGGTCACTAGTGCAACCAAATACTTCAATGTTCTCAGTTTGGAACAAAATAAAAAAGTAGATAAAATCAAGAATGCTTGTTTACAAAAACAAACGGTGTTTTCCTGGAAAAAGGTTCCTC
The DNA here is from genome assembly GCA_022457205.1 of Saccharum spontaneum. Classification (NCBI taxonomy): domain Eukaryota; kingdom Viridiplantae; phylum Streptophyta; class Magnoliopsida; order Poales; family Poaceae; genus Saccharum; species Saccharum spontaneum. Next base: position 30,105,979 of record CM039607.1, read on the forward strand.
AAACATATTTTTTTTAAAAAAGAACTACCATAAATTCATGTGTACTGAAGTAATTTGCAAACCGACTTCTCTTTGGCCATCTGGATGTGTAAGCTCACAAATCTGTATGATGGACACAGGGACTTGTCGACGAGTTCCGCATTCCTGAGAGGGAAAACCGAAAGGCACTAGAGTTTGTTCCATCATGGCGGTTTGCCAATGGAATGTTTGCAATTGTGTTGTCGTTTGGCCTTTTACTCACTGCCCTGAGGAGCAGGAAGGCACGGTCATGGCGCTATGGAACAGGTATGCATCCGAAAACTGTTCTTGTCCTGCAGATGCTATGAGCTATAATACTATATATAACTCTCTTTCTCTCTCTCTCTCTCTCTCCCCACCCTTTGTGTTGCTTATGGCTGTGAAGCACCTCACTTAGTCCAATACCAAATTTCTGATGATAATACTCTTGTACCTAGGTTGGCTGCGTGGCTTCATCGCTGACTATGGTGTTCCACTGATGGTGCTAGTTTGGACTGGAGTGTCTTACATACCTTATGGAAATGTACCAAAAGGAATTCCACGACGCCTTTTCAGCCCTAATCCATGGTCCCCCGGTGCATATGACAATTGGACAGTCATCAAGGTATTCCAACATTCACAAAAAGATTCTAAAACATTATTTTTATTCATGTGTAACATCATTACCTATCGATTAAGTTTTTCCACATCGATCAAATGAGCAGGATATGACACAAGTTCCACTCCTCTATATCATTGGTGCTTTCATACCAGCAACGATGATTGCTGTTCTCTACTACTTCGATCATAGTGTTGCATCTCAGCTTGCTCAGCAGAAAGAGTTCAATTTGAGGAAACCTCCATCCTTCCACTACGATTTGCTTCTCTTAGGCTTCCTGGTATGTGCACAATTCTTCAGTACCAAGTTTTGGTGTTTTCTATACATTTTGATAACATCAATGTTTTGAACTGTAGACGTTAATGTGTGGCCTTATTGGTATCCCTCCATCAAATGGTGTCATTCCACAATCACCCATGCATACAAAGAGTTTGGCTACTCTCAAGCACCAGGTGAGTTATGAAAGTTTTAAATAGTACTTCAAAATACCATGTGAATATCTGATTTCTCACTCACATGGCAAACATTTCTGTTCAGCTGCTTCGTAACCGTCTAGTAGCCACCGCACGAAAGAGCATGAGCCAGAATGCAAGCTTGAGCCAACTGTATGGTAGCATGCAGGATGCTTATCAGCAGATGCAGACACCACTCGTTTATCAGCAACAGTCTGTCAGAAGAGTATGTGTTCTATTACCCAAAACTTAGTACTTCACAACACTTTATTCAGACGATTTCTTTATATAACATTTTCTATACTTTTTTTTTACAAAAATAGGGCTTAAATGAGCTCAAGGACTCAACAGTCCAGCTAGCTTCGAGTATGGGTAACATTGATGCACCAGTTGATGAGACAGTCTTTGACATAGAGAAAGAAATTGATGATCTGCTGCCCATCGAGGTCAAGGAGCAGCGCTTGAGCAACTTGCTACAGGCTTCCATGGTGGGGGGTTGTGTCGCTGCTATGCCGCTACTCAAGAAAATCCCTACATCTGTCCTCTGGGGCTATTTTGCCTTCATGGCCATTGAGAGCTTGCCTGGTAACCAGTTTTGGGAGAGGATCTTGCTGCTCTTCACTGCTCCCAGCAGAAGATACAAGTAAGTTTATTTTATCTCAAAAGATTAGTTTGGCTTTGGCACCTCTGGTTCTGTTTTTGCATATCCACAAACTGCGCAAAGGCATGATCCAATGGGTTCAAGAAACAATATATTATGCTAAATACTGTTAATGTAGCTGCTTTGGAAGACTGAAATTCTTACCATGTACTGTAAATATTTCCCAGGGTGCTTGAAGAGTACCACACCACGTTCGTTGAAACAGTGCCATTCAAGACGATAGCCATGTTCACATTGTTCCAGACAGCGTACCTCTTGGTCTGCTTTGGAATCACATGGATTCCAATAGCTGGAGTTCTTTTCCCCCTCATGATCATGCTCCTGGTTCCAGTAAGGCAGTACATCCTCCCCAAGCTCTTCAAAGGTGCACATCTAACTGACCTAGATGCAGCTGAATACGAGGAATCACCAGCTATACCATTCAGCCTTGCTGCGGTAAGTTCAGAAAAACATCATCTATTCTGAAAAATATATGAGTCTTGCTCATCAACATGGTATTTTGGACTAGAACATTTTTAGTCATGTTGCATTTCCCTGAAACTCAAATCTCATGTATTTCAGCAAGACATCGATGTCGCATTGGGACGCACCCAGAGTGCAGAAATCCTAGATGACATGATCACGAGAAGCCGGGGTGAGATCAAACGCCTCAACAGCCCGAAGATTACCAGCTCAGGTGGCACACCTGTGGCAGAACTGAAAGGCATCCGCAGCCCATCCATTTCTGAAAAAGCATACAGCCCTCGTCTCACCGAGCTCCGGCATGAGCGCAGCCCTCTGGGAGGGAGAAGCAGCCCTAGGACGCCATCCAAATTGGGTGAAGGTTCAACTCCAAAGTGAATAAAGCAATGACGCATTGCTTAAGCTCTGCAACTACTGGCCATCAGTTATATGAGTGATTTTAAAGTGGTTTCAGTGTTAGTGTCCTTATATGAAGATGTCATCTGATGAGATTACTATTTATGTGTATCTCTAGCCTCTTTTTCTTCTTTTTTTGTGTTCTCCTGATTAAAGGTGTGCTATACCTGTAATCTCTGAACTAGCAGAATATTAGAGTAACTACTTGAAAAATCCTGTCGCTAGCATATTATCATTCTTTCATTGTTTATAATCATTAATATGTGCATGAAATTGGTGGAAATTATGCACATGCATTTCCATAGAACTCAAGCACGTATCTGGATTCTGGAATACTCTAGTTGTCACAATATTCTATTGACGATGGTGCTGAAGCATGGAACTTTAGACCCATCTTCCCTTCTCAATTTGCACATATTTTGTTAGTTACAACAAGTGTTTTTTGCTTTTTTTTTACTTGAATTCGTAACTATAGAACTATGCTATAATAATAGTTAATCAATTGATGCAACAGATCGGTGGATGTAAATGTAGCTGAATTGGTGATGCGATTTTGAGATTACTTTTGCTTCCAAAATGTATACTGAGTGTATGATTCAAAAATCGATTCAGAATGTAAAGTTCTCCTATAGTGCTCTGTGATGATGCACGTCTCATGAAATTCAGTGAACTGAAAGTTCAGAAAAGGGGAAACGATGTAATAATATACACTTTATCTATAGATTTTTTTATAACTTGGTTTGGACATGTCCAACGGAGGCCTCCTGAGGCGCCGGTGCGTAGTAGAGTTCTAAAGCGGGCCGATAATGTAAAGAGCGGTAGAGGTCGACCTAAACTAACTTGGGACGAGTCCGTTAAGAGAGATCTTAAGGAATGGAACATCTCCAAGGATTTAGCTATGGACAGGAGCGCTTGGAGATTGGCAATCAACGTGCCTGAACCGTGACCTCTTTTTGTCTTGTGCCCTTTATGTCCCTTTATGTGTCTCTCTGTTTCTCGTCTCTTTTGGGTTTCATCTCTAGCCTACCCCAACTTGCTGGGGACAAAAGGCTATGTTGTTGTTGTTGTTGTTGTTGAGAGCTTCATCGAGAGATGTGCATGCAAAAAACAAGGTAAGGTCAGAAATGACTGATTCAGACAGAAAGATGATTGCATAAGATACCAATCGTCTGAGTCTTCCCACTCTACTTATCTGTAGAAGCATGCCATGCTGATTCCAGCAGTAATTTATTAGGCACTATCACAAGCTCTAACACATGGTATGACTGTATTGGAGACCTGCATCTCAATGTTATGATGCCAAGTACATCTGCTGAATTTACAGCCTTAAAATTATACTTGCTCATGTTACTATAGAGGGGAAGGCTCTTTGTGGTGGAGTTTCATCTGATGCAAGGAACAAAGGGAACAACTGCAACACATGCCTGCAGTAGGTAGAAAGTGTAGAGACTTAGAGGGTGGCACCACAGCACAGCACAGCACAGTTACATTCCATCCCTCTTTCAACTGCAGCCATGATTCCAGCTTTAGAAGACACCCCTGCATTGGCCCTGAAGCATTGACCTGCTGAAGCCAACATGTCATAACCACCACAGAATTCCCTCAGGATGCAGGCTCACCTCATAGGAGCTGCTGCTGGGCTAAACGACACGCCCGTTGTCAGCAATTATGGTCATTCGTCCTCCTTTTCGGCATCGATGATCTTCCTTGAGAGCCCGTGCCTTAGGACTGATGATGGAGTAGCTGATACAGGCGATGAAACTGTGCTGGAAAGATGAACAAGGAGTGATCTCAGCCACAAGGATCTGGGGAATGATGCGAGGGTTGAAGAGAAAGTAGTGGCTGGAATTCAAAGGCATGGCGGCAAAAGGCGCGATGATCTTCAGGTCAGGTCCATGGATGACTCCTGGATGAAAATTCAGTGAATTGAGTGCAGCTCCAGGAACGGTGTGTTGTTTGTTACCCATCATTTGACCTGCAGACAACAAGTGGTGTGCCGTGCTCTGACACGCAATTCCTGAAATGGCCCCCAGTTCCCAGGGCCACATCACATTCCCTCTCCTCCACAGCCACTGAATTCTTCATCATCCCCTTCAGTTACCTTTCATGCATCCCTCTACCATCTCTTTCGATGGGACGCCATTTGTTCTGGTCTCACTTTTCCGGATTCTAAAGAGCAATGTGACAATTTCATAGGCATGTAGATTGCGCCAGTTAAAAGATTGAGACATCAGATCCACGCACATACATCATCCAGCATCTGCAGATGTGACCATGAATTATTGGAATGCAATGTGTTGCTCCACTGAAACTTGGACGGATTTTCCGGAGGAAATGAACGGCTGAAACACTTCTGACATCTGTGGAACTGGACAACACTTCAATGAAAGAATGAAGGCAACTGCTCCCTTCAGTCTTAAGCACAATGCAAGCAATCGTAATAACAAATCATACTTCTGCCAAGGAGACATGTTCTATAATTGCAAAGCTTTCGCTGCAAAAAATGTTCCCATGCTGCAGAGCATCAGGTGGGATCCCCAAAACATAAAATACTTTCGGTGGTGAAGAAGTTCAAACGGAAAACCATTGCCACAAATATGAGCAGTGTGCACTTCAGCAAAATCATGGCTGTGGTTCAGACACAGAGATGGAACCAAGATGCATGGTAAAACTACACCAATTATTACAGTTTATCAATCCTCGCATGAAAGCTGTGGAGTATCAATACATCAACAGCAAAAAGGAAAAGGTATTATCCATAACCACTAGGGAAGAGAGGAGTATTCTCAATCGCTGAAGATTTCTGTCTCCTGGCTATGTGTAGGATTACATTTATAAGGTATCCAAAATAATTTGCAGTCAGCATTTATGGGACAAATGCATAAAAGAAAAGACAGCCAAACTCATGGTTACTGAAAATCATTGCTGTAACAGCTCGAGTACTCAGCAATACGAAGGAAACATTTGCAGGTCCTTGTACAATAGAGGTGGAATAATTCAAAGGCAACAAAGTAAATTGTTTTTACTATTATTCATACAGCACACTGTAAGTCTAGTTTCAACTTCCGTTTTTAACCTGAAAATTTGCGTCCTGTAATCTTCTCAGACTCATACAGAATATGATTGATAAGGCCCCTTGCAGCACTGCATAGCAAGGAATAATTTCATAAGATATGCTTCGACCATGATAAAGTACTGGAAGATAAGACGGTAAAACTGAAAAGAAAATTAAAATTCTACAAGGGACAGTAACTTACTCATCCTTCATTTTCTGTATCTTCTCTGGATCAGTTTCATGCATATTTTTCTTGAATTGTTGCCTCACCATGGTGACTAAAAGCTCTGTATTGTGTTTCTGGATTACAAAAGGCTGACTCAGTCTATTATTATAAAAAACTTTTCACAATTTCAAGGTGGGAGCAATGGTAAATTTTCAGACAAAAAAATATGCATACCTGATGCCCAATATACTTCGCCCTCCGTAAGCATTCACGATATAACTACAGAATGAAAAAAAGAGAAAATATTAAACAGAAAAAAAAAGAAATGTTTTTTTCCTCATCAGCTATGATTTTGTTTGTTTCATTCATGACAAATTTTCATAAAAGTAACAAAGAACTAGGCTACAGGATGCATATTAGATGTGTCTTCTGGAAAAGCTGAAGCTAGAATTTAGGGTAACTGATCCAAATGAATGTAGCCTGATGACTGACTATTCATTAACAGTACAACAGTACAAGTTGATTTGAAAGTTGGTCGCCACACATAATACCAAGTAGAACACAGCAAAAAGCAAAAGGTGCAAAAGGAGCCTTACCCTGAGCACATTATCAGCAAGTTCTGGAGGCAAGGCTTTCTGGAGTGAAGGCATCTTCTTTAATGTTGTGCTAGTCACTAAAAAGGTATAAGAAATTGCTTTCATCAATAATATGCACATAGAGGATCGTTAGAACAAGAAAAGAAGTCAACATGTGTACTTATATATGTCTGTGGCCAACAACAATAAGAAAATGTGGCCAGAAAACTTTGGTCAAATAATGTTTAAAGCGCACAGCAAAATTGTAAAACATATTCGGCAGGTTCGGCTGGTCCAGACTTGGCTGGTTATGGCTGATTTCAGCAGGTCTACTTAGCTAGAACCCGCCTAGAACCTGCCGATTTCAGTCCTGCCTAAACTTGCCGAACACACCCATTACCACAAGAGGACAGGAAAGAATATAAAACTCACCTGTTGATGTACACATACCACCTATTTTATCAACAAAATGAAAGAGCTGGGATGGAAACTTGTACTAAATGCTCACAAAGTTACATCCATTCAAAGGCCCATAGTTGCTTGTGTCAAAATATGATATTTCCAAGAGATAGCAGAGGACCCATCCAACCAATACATGGGCCTTCCATGCCCCCCTATTGATCAATGCAAGTAGACTGCAATTTCTCAACATCCATGAAGTCACCTAGGCCTCAGGTCAGGCAACTACTGAACGAAAAATAGGCAGCCCAATAGAAGGCATCATCGGACTTATTCAAGAAGATGCCTTCCTTTATTTGTGTTGATGAATTGTTAACACCAAAAATAAGCAGCTACCATGACTACATAACCAAAAAAGGAATTACTGAACCAAAAAAAAAGGATTCTCAAATACGCAGGGGAGCTGCGCATCATTGCATTACGAAGAAGAGAAAAGGTACAACAGATCCCAACACCCACACACTCCACATAACTCACAATGGCATAACACAGTCCCCTACACACAAACAATTACATCACATGTGCGCTACTAATAAGAAATGAACTCTACCAAAAGGACCACACTAACTAGTTCGATGCAGCCTCAAGCTGTGCCAAGCCTCTAGCCCCCGCTAAAACCCAGAGCTTCCCTTCCTATAGGATCTGACAGAGGACTAGTTACACACTGGGCAGCTCCAGTGAAAACACACTCAGTTCCTGTGAAGCCATAACTCCAAGTGTGATCAGAGTGTTCAGACCACCACCAGAAGCACCAGGAACGAAAGTGTTTCACCTTATGCCACCATCCACAGAAACATCATCACCAGGTTGTGGAGAGCAGTCAGGAGACCAAACTGATAGAAGTGGAGTAACCAGATCTGCCCTAGAAGTCACAGCTTGTCAGAATAAGCTGAATGGTGCCATCCTTTTGATCGCACAGAGAGAAATGATTTGGGCGAGGTAAGCTCCTTTTACTGAGTCCATCCGCAGTCCAACATCTGTTGTGAGCAGCCAGCCATAAGAAGACTTGCCATTTGTTCAGGGCCTGATATTTCGAAATCAAATCCCATAGTTCAAAGGTACAACCTGTGAAGAAAGCTTTTTAAGAATATTTGGATGAGTACTGAGTACTGACCAAACTCTCTCAACCTCCAATGGTGATCATCTTGCATACCTGGCTGAAGCTTTACTTCAGTCACCAAGTCCCAAACATCCAGGAATCCAGAGCTCTATTGGAACACAAACTAAGGCCAAAAGGGGCAGGTTTTTTCAAGAATATGCCTCTCTTCCTTAATTTGTGTCGTGTAGAATTATTGACACTGAACGCACAGGCGCACAGCAAGCATGGCTACTGAACTAAGATTCAGGAGAAAAGGGAAGGCTCTTTCAAGAATATGCCTCTCTTCCTTACTTTGTGTCAAACTGTTGACATTGACACTGAATATGCTGAACCGAAAATTCAGGAGAAAAGGGAAAGAGAGGGAAGGCAGGCAATAAAAAATAATTAATAGTGTTTTCAAGACAAGGACTGAATAGCAAAGAATAATCAAGCACGGCTGTTACTGTATCGAGGGATGCTGTTCAAATTTCCAAATAACCATTGTAGGACCAGAGATCCAGAGATAGATCATGTTATACTGGGTGATCCTATGCATTTGTAAAACTAATACAAAAAGATCATCAGAGGTAGTCCATGTATTGATCAATGCAAGTCGTCCCAAGAAAAACCTGCGATCAACAACAGCAGCAGTTCCATTCCAATTCCCAAGTGAAACCGAAGTACTATAGTCAGCACCGTAACACGAACTAACTGGCTGTGGCATTTGACATTTCCACGAATACCTCGTGAGCACGACCGTCCCTGCCTGTCCCCAGCCCGCCTCCCCCCTCCTCTCCCTCCACTCCCAAACCTGAAGGAAGAAGCGAGAACAACCGCAGCAGCCCGCGCAACGGGCTCCCCGGCCGCGCCCCAAGTCCGCGAACTGCGAAGGAGCCGGTGCCAAGGAAGAAGGAAAAACCTTTCCCCTCCTCTAACGCCAATGGAACCAGGCCAAGAAGGGGGAGCGGAGCAGCAGCAATGGTGATTAGGTTCTGAATTCAGGAATCGAGAGTGGAATACCTGCGGATCTCCCGGCGGCGGGGCGGCGGCGGCCGTTGGGCTGGGCGGCTGGCCTCTTTGCGCTCGAGCGACTGTGCCTCTGTGGAGTGGGCTACCTCGTGCAAAAATAACCGAGCAATAAGACCGCCTTGGCTATTGGTTGGCGTATTCGAGTGGTTCCGCTTTCGGTCCGCCCGGGCCAGTTCCATCGTCCATGCCCCCTAGCAACTGCAACGGCAAAACGCGGGCGGCGATCCCCGGAAGGAGCGGCGGGCGCCTCCCATTCCAAAAATCCCCAAACCATACCACTCATGGCCACGCGCGTCTACACCTGCGCTGCGTGCCAGGCGCGGGCGCTGGGCGGCTGGGAGCCTTGCCTGGGCTGCCGCGGCTGGGCGGCAGGCCGGCAGCCAGCAGCGCGCCTGGGCCGCTTGGCAGGCGGCGTCCGGTTGCTGGGGTCTGGAACGCTGCCGCGCTGGGAGACGAGGAAGGCAATGTGACGAACAAGGAAGGGTCCTCTTTTCGTATTCAAGCTCCGCCACTGGTGGTGCCTGCTCCCCACGTGTTCTACGGAATGACTGCTAAGAAGAGAACCGAGGGAATGCAGCTGCAATTAGTTCGTCTCTTGTCCTTGCATACATTTTCTAATGGCCTGTTTGGATCCCATGAATTGAAACCAATATCTAGAAAGTGTTTTCCATTCTATTATTAGATTACTTTTCGATTCCTCTCAATTCCTGAGAACCAAACAACAAACATGGCCTAAGTGTTTTTTGCTAGGCTGTTTGATTTCAGCGTGTTTTATGTGCTTGCAGTACATGTCTTAGTAGAGTAGCTTGGCACTCTTATGCAAAACCTTGTGCTCTGGAATTGATAGTGGAAGTAAATATTCTGCGGTACGTAGAGTTCTTGTGCCATGTGTCGAATACATTAGCATCTCATCATGTACATATTTAAAAACAAAAGTAGCACACCTCGAAGATAATACCGCTTTTAAGTTAGAGTACTCTACATAATGTTATGCCCAGGAACATTTGGAAACGCAAACCTGATTCAATCACTGTCATGAACCAGAAATACATTTGCAGTAGCAAAACACAAATCCGACTTCTTGTCATGACTGATGAATTAGAACACTTCAATGGCAGAACACAAATATGATCTGTGTGTGACTCTCAATGGGCATGTGCTGAGTTGTGCTTCAGCACGGTGAAGAAGAGGAAAGCGAGCACAGCAAACATAATGCTCATCCCTGCTAAGGTTACCACATCGGTGCTTATCCTCTTTTCACTCAAGGACCGTATGTGTGCTATCCTTTCCCACACATATGAACCATCAGGGAGCTGTGGGCACTGGCATTGTCTCTCGCACTGGGATGTGTCGCAGTAGAAACTTATCACCGTCAGCACACTCATCGCATACTGAAACGGGTTCGTCCAGTACATCCACTTGTAGAACCTGATATCCGAGAAGAGAACCGCCACACCAGAGGCAGAGATCCACAATGATGTGATTATGGAGACGAGGAAGGCAGCGAGGATCGGGCTCGGAGCCAGGAACGTCATCATCATGCCAAAGTAGGTCATGCAGAGGGTGAAAAGGAAGAGAACTGACCAGTAGGCCAGGAAATCGGCAGCTGTCTGGGTTGCTATCCCTGCCATGCCATTGCCAATGCCCACGAATGCCAGCGTTGCTATGAGGAAGTAGGGGATTTCACTGATCACCCATGACACAGGGTAGATTATTGGAAGGTACATCTTGGACCTCATTTCACGGAAGTAGGCAAGCTTGTCAGTGCCAATTTGAGGAATCACATTGTTAGCGGATATAACCCCGATGAGTATAGCTTGCATGTAGATGTACAGTGATCTAGAAGTCACCTCATATGTGTCTTCGTACTTAATCTTAAAATAGAGTGAGCCCATCAGTAATCCAATCATCACACAGCCAGTAAACCTGCTGTAAGTGTAGTTGACATTCCGCCATAAGAACCTCTGTGTCCTTAACAAAACCAACCCTATTTGCCTTATAAATGACACTGGATAGTTGTAACTAATGGATCTCATGTTATGGTCCTTTTCATTTCCATGTTTGTTGTTCTTCATAGCAGTGTTAATGACCTTCATGGCCACCTCATACAAATGACTGTTCTGAAACTCGTATGCAAAATCTGTCACTGCAAGTTTTTTTCTTGGAATTCCAAGTCCAGTTACACCCATAACAAAACTGATAGGATCCTGTGTCTGAAGGTAGTGAGGAACCCTTGGGATCGCAGTAAAGTATCCAAGTATTTCATGGCAATTGAGTCCTACTGGGCCAAAGTAAGCTTGACGGCCTTCTTGAGTTAGGATGATGACTTGATGGAAGTGTGAAAGTGCACGGGTGTTGGGATAGTTAAATGTTGCGATGACCGATTGACCGCAAACTGGTAATTGTGATAAGATGCTCAAGATTGCTGAGGTACCAGATGAATCAAGACCTGAAAGAGGCTCCTCAAGGAATAGAATACTTGGGTTTGCTGCAAGTTCAACTGCAATTGTGAGCTTCTTTGCTACTTCAAATGTTTTCCCAGTTCCATCTCTCAGGGAACCAACCAAGTTATTGGCATAATACTGCAAGCCCAGCTGGTCAAGAACTAACTCAACATGCATATGCCTTCTTGCTTTGCTTATGCGATTTGTTAATCTAAGGCTGGCACTGAATTGAAGTGACTCACGTATGGTGAGGTAAGGTTGATGTGCATCAAGCCGCTCAGCATAGCCCACTCTTCTTGAGAAATCAGCAGATGGTTTGGTGCCATTGACTTGGATATCTCCAGTAAAACTACCACCTAGAGGTGTCCTACCTGAAAGGCACTTTAGCAGTGTAGCTACACTTCCATTAGCACCCCCTACAAGAGCTAGCATAATTCCTGGTCTTGCACATCCACTGACATTCTCAAAATCTATAGCTTCTTCTTTTGTTACCTTTCCACACCTGTCACCGGAAAGCCTTGTCATACTGCATGTGATAAGGAATTAAAGTACATTTTGTTTTTTAAAACTTTATTGGCCTTGTCTCTGTCTTCATGAAGTTGCATTTAATCATGTATTATTTTTGTAATTTGTTAGTTCCATTTGTGTCACTTCATAATATGTTCTACTCTGAATAATATTTTGCTAACTTTCAAGTGCACACTTTATAAAACAGTATGCTAGTGTAGAATTGCAGCACAATTAATTGGAAAATTACCTGACAAATGATAGTTCCAAGAATGATAAAGTCATCAGTGTGACTGGTATTGTCAACTGTTCTGAATCAATTTTAACTCTAAATTCTTCCCTCCAGCTCCCGACACTCACATTCTCATCCTCAGAAATTACTGTTGTGGAACTAGATGCTAACTTTGGTGACTCCAGAAACTTGTATCTTCCTGACTCAATAGAAGCTTCTATATAACTGTCAGTTGAACTTGAATAAATCTCCACATCATACAAAAAGTTCTTTGAAAGCTTCCTTTTTTTATTCTGTGGCACAGATTGACTGATTTGTGAAAACTCAATCTTATTTAGGAATATCAATGCCATTAACAGAGCGAGTAGCGTCCAACCAATTAGAATTATATAAGGGACCCAAGGCTTTCCTGAAACACCAGTCAACAGTTCAGCATAGATTAAGTAGGCCTTGCCAGTAGCCATCTCTGGATTGTCCTTGCAGAAAGTAAGTTGGTTTAGATATTTGTTGCAGAAGTCTTTGTAACCATATGAGAACTGTCGATCGCAGAAGGACATATTGGCCCAACGAATTGGATTGATGTGCATTAGCCACTTCCAGTATTGAGGGATATTAGATGGGTAAATCACAAATCCACTGAACAGAAGGAAAATGGAGACTGTGAGGCCTGCATGCAGGTAGCAGTTCGAAACAGTATATCAGATGAAATCTACATGTTAATTTTGATAGAACTACAGAATTTAAACCAGGCTAACCAAAGTTTTGTAATGCTGTCTTCTCATACTTAAAGTTACAAAGATAGGGAAAAACTAATTACCTGCCAAAGCATTTGCTGCTTCAGGAATGGGTGCCACTGCACTCAGAAAGAAGAAGAATGATGATCCAAAGTAAGCCACGAGAAACATCAGAACTAAGTAGTCGAGGAACACTACTCCATTGTTTTCCAATGTCAGACCCGCTAGAAAATACACACAAACTGAATAAAGGAGTGCCTGCATTACACATAATATGTTTGCATTATACAACCTTTGTTGTCATAGTGATGAAGCTAGAAAGTAATATGCTGATTATGTTTTGGATCAAGTACCATTTAGATTGCATATATGTGCAGATGTTAACTATTGGTGACAAAAAGTTGAAGGATGAGATTACCTCAGCAAAAGCCTGGGGTAGATTACTAATGCAATGAGCTACAACATAAGAGGATGTCCTGAAAAATCTTTGGTCCCTATGTTTATAGAATGTGGGTCTCTGAAGCATATATAGAGGTAGCTGAGGCATATTTATGAGCAAAATGCTCATGCTGGTTACAAATCCTAGAGCTCTCACAGAGTTCATGTGTTGAAGATTATACTGGCCACCAAGCTTGTAGAACAGTGTCCCTGCAAATATACCAAGAATGCATGCCTGAAAAAAGAACTTTAGTAATGTACCTTATCCTATCATGATAAACCAAGGAGCCGACTCATCTGCCATGTCTGTTTAATAATAATTGGCAAACCTGGATGATTCTGAGTGTGCTCAACATCTGAAGTTGTTTCAAGATCCTAAGCTGCCTCTGGATCAGGGTTCTTGTTGATTTCCACCATGGTTGCACATATGGCCTCTTAAATTGCTCCCGTCGTAATTCATCCTCATTGCTCTATGGTTTTTTTATTTATCAAATGTGAAATACTTCAGTATTGAATTATTGAATAAATCTTCAAGTTCGTCGTGACAAAATTTTGAAACCCAATCAACTTATGATTTACCACTGATAATCAGAAGAATAGGGTCTGAAGAAAATGTTAATAGTTTCACTTGCCTTATGGTCAGATCGTTCAAGTTGAAGGCGGATATGTCCTCGGGCATGAAGTAGAGTGGAGAAAACTTGATCTAGATGTTGCTGTTGGTCCAATATTGGCCCAGTCGCTAGATACTGCATTGGCTCTTCGTTTATGGAAATTCCTGTTACCACATCGCCTACTTGGATGTTCCCTGTACTTTCAGCCCCAGTAGCAGATCCAGATTTGTTCAGAAGCTTTGCCACAACTATTTCTGAATGTAAAAATGAGATCGTTAATACAGTGTTAGTCTCAATGTATATACAAACAGTTAGTTGTACACTGTATGGCAACTTGACCAAAAAACTGACCCATTTCTTGATGTTCTGCATTTGAGTTTAAGGTGCTTGATTCTTTCAAGGATAAGCCGATTCCTGGCTCACTCTCAACCCAGTATGTACTGAACTCCTTGTTCTTTCCAATGACCCTTACGATATCCAAGTAATGGTCAGATGAATAGTAGCATTCCACAAGCTCCTCCAAACCTCTAGGAGTTAACCTTGGTAATAGGTACTGCATTCCATTTTCAGCAGCAATATCTTGAAGAAACTCCCAGGATTCGACATGCGATGGCTTCATATACCTAATAGCAATTTTTTTATTAAATGTGTATTGTCAACAAATTTACCTGAATATTTGAGAAGAACATGTGTAGTGAGTTACCCTAGTTGAGCAAAGTATGTGACTGCATCCTGTCTTGGCCCTTGGTACAGCGCATGCCCTTCTCCCAGTAGGATGATCCTGTCGAAGAGATCAAATGCTTCTTGCGAGAGGTGATTGAGGGCCATGACTGCAGATGATTGTTGGATTCTACAAACAGCCCTGATAGTATTGACCAAATCATAGGTCATTGCCAGGTCTGAGCCTGTCAATGGCTGGTCATAGACCATAACTGAGTAGGTCCCTAGTGCAAGTTCAGCTATTGTCAGTTTATCCCTGTCAGTATCTGATATCCCACTAACAAGGCAATTCTCTATTTTCTTCAGGTCAAGAATCTGCATGACATATTCGAGGAAAGGATCCTGTCCTTCTACAAGCGCGTAGGCAAAGAACTTTCGCATCTGTGGAGTAAAATTCTCAGGCCGGAGAACCTGCATGCAATCCCTTGCGAACTCAAGAGTTTCTCGGACTGAGAGGAAGGGAATGTGCCTGGGATAGAAACCAGAGTTAAGGATGCTTTTCTTGAAAGTAACAGAATGAGCGACTACGAAAGCAAGAATATGTGGCAGATGTGCAAATTTAACTTTTATCCCTTTTTTGTTCTCTTCGCAAATAAACATGTCATAACATAGCTATACCTAAGTTCTTTGTTACTTTTTTCCTGAAACTAACCCATCTCAAGTAAATGTCTGAAGAGGGTTTTTTGTGTACTTTCATCACTAAATATTGTTATAACCTTTTGGTTTCCATGTCTTCTCCCAATTTTGCCCAAAGGAAAGGAACAGTTTGTTAGAGAGCTTGATTTCAGTTTCTAGTGATAACCTAAACTCATATCATTTAGATGAGGCTGTTTTGCTGGGTATTACAATCTTGCAATCTATATCTTCTCTAGTTGTCTTACTTGTTGAGCTGTCCACAGACATAGGCAATTAGTTGACTCTTTCGAACTTCAGATGCTGTCTTTTCATTGTAGTTGACTATGCCTGACAGCCCAGAATCTTGGCCTGGATCGGCTCTACCGGCAAGTATCTTCAGCAAGGTGCTCTTTCCACTGCCTGCACGTAGCAGAGATTAGTAACAGTAAGTGATAAAATGCTCATATAAATACTGGTTTACTTTGAGGGGAAGTGGTTGTGTTTGGTTTTACAAGGTTTGAGTTACACGCAAATTAAGATCCCTGTAGTTTTAAATTTAGGGGGAATTTTGATCCTCTCCAATGACAAGGAACATTTTTGTATTTATCTTAAAATTCTAGTGATCAAAATAATACTTATTCTGAAATTTGAACGTAGGAAAATACTGTGCATGCTTGAATTGAACAAGGCTGATTACCAGGCGGACCAAGGACTAGAGTCGTAGAACCCGGCATGATGTAGCCATCAATTCCCTTCAAGATTTGAAGCTCTGCTGATCGCTTGCTCAGGGACAGGCTTCTTATTGGTTGCACAAAGTACTCAAGCAGCTTGTTGCCAAAGGTTTCATAGCTGAAGGCAGCTGTCTCGATCTTCGCCAGGTATGTTATCCCACAGAATTTGACGACCTGCAGTACCACATAGTACTAACTCTGTTAACTTAATACCCAAATTCATATATTTTTTAGAACGTAATACCTAAATTTATATATGAGAACACAATACCTAACATTAACGACCTGCAGTACCAAGTATAAGTTTTATTTCAAGTCATATTGACGCTGTCTAATGTAGTACCACATTGTACTAATGTTTTTTTTTGGAACGGGTACTAATGTTGTATTCAGTTGCATAGTTTTAAGCCTAGGCCTTGTCCTTTTCATTTATAATTACTATAAATGGTTAGATCACTGCTGTTGAAAAATATCGTACAATTACATACTTAGATTCCTTGTCTAATTAGCCATTCTCAGATGCTCGACCTAAATTGCATTAGTTACCATACTGTATTGATACGGTACTGCTCAGTGGTATCTGTGGCTGCAAATCCTTTTCATTGCTTTAAGACTTGTCTACAAATTCTTTTTTTTATAAGGTGGCAGTTCTGTGTACTCATGTTTCTGTTTATTGAGAAGCATGAAGACTGTTCATTTATTGAGAAGCCGGCTTAGATGTATACAGGACATACATATTATTAATTATTATGTTCAACTTGTAATCCCACTTGATCCGGAGGTATCATCATAGTTAGCAAATCAGATGACCATGTGGATGCTTCTCGTTGCTTCGACTCGTAATTAATGTTTCGTTCAACTATATTAATTTGACACAGTCATTGAATCATTTTGTTCCACGTGGTGAGAATTCTTGTATCCTCAACGTGAATGACCTAATGTCTGTAATAATAAGATATGGTTAGTCAAATCTAAAGCTTGCTGCTAATTGTCTCAGCTTGTAGGCTGATGCCATTATTATTCTATTTTCGGTCTGTCACACACTACATTGCCAAGAAAGCACCTTTTAAACCACTGTATCTAGTTATGCTAATTTTGTTCATAGTATATATTAAGGAAGTGAGCCTAGCTCGACTGGTTGGGTGAAAGGTGTGGTCATGCACCCAAAACCACCCAGGTTCAGGTCCTCTCTGGGACTGAATTTGGGTGCCTATTTATCTTCTTAATGAAAAACCACCTAGTTCCTTCTATGTTGGATCTCGTTTTTTTTTTCATAGTATATATTATATATAAGCTTGTGTAGAACTGATGACAGTCTATATGTATGCAAGGCAACCTGTTTGTGGAATGGCTGGCTGCACAGAAGATATGTGTGTGTGTGTGTGTGTGTGTGTGTGTGTGTGTGTGTGTGTGTGTGTGTGTATATAGTTACAATTCGTTTCATTTGAAAAAAAAAGGACAAGTTTAGTCCTCAAGTTAAAGCACATTTGAAGATCCAAAGTGTTCTCAGTTAAAAATGGTTGGTATTTTTTAAAGGCACGAAGATTATTGAATGTTTTTTGAAAGACAAGATTATTGAAATTGAAACCAATGAACTAAAACTAGCTAGAGACATTGTCCTGACGTTTCAAAACTACATTTGCTTCTGCTTTGTCACTTCGGAGCATTACTCGAGTATGATTCTGCTTTAATTTGTTCTTTTAAGTAATCTCTTTGACTCTCTACAAGTTTTGGATTGAAACTGCTACTCCAGCTAGCGTGAAGTATTATGCTGCAAATGATGATGAACGGCGATGGGACATTTCTCGCATCCACAGTTATTGATTTAAGAATGGGACGAACCAAAGAAGTGCTTACCTTGAAATGTTGAACATATTGCTCTCTCCTTTCCAAACTATATAAGTCATTTTAGTTTTTGTTTTACGTCAAACTTCAAGGATCAATTTTGATTTAAGTTTATAGGAAAAATGTACAAACATCTACAACATCATGTTCGGTTTTATTTATTTGGTATCGTAGATTTTAATATATTTTTATAAATTTGATGAAGTTTGGCACAGGACAAACCTTAAACAATTTACAATTTGTACCTGATGTGTACTGTCTCAATATTCTTTTTATGTTCGAGAAGTAATCTATCTATGCACCCCTAAGTCGAGCGCATCCCACTCAAATTTGCTTTAGCTATGCTCTGTTATAGGCTCTGTTCGTTTGAGCTTATCAGCCAAAATCAGCTAATCATAGAATAGTGTTTTTCTTTCACAACAAATTAGCATCAGCGTCAACCAAAAATACAGTCAGCCGAACACAGGCCTAAACTTCGGATCATCAACTTATCAATGAGAGATTTGTCTTTTTGTTTTTTCCAATGCTTAATGTTTTTTTGCTTGTTGTGATAGCATCTCAAGCTGTTGCTGTTTTGTTTTCTGAATACTAATCCAACGCATGATATCAAAACTGCAGACATGCATGAACGCGCTGACATATACTACGTATACGTTTAATTACCTGCTTAGGAACAGGTGGGGTGATCTTGGCAAGCTCCCTCAGGTAGCCGACGAAGCCGTCCTTGAGCAGGCACGCCATCCCCGTCAGCTCTGGCTCCGCCGCTCCGCCACCACTACCGTCCGCCGCCGCGTCGCCGTCGGCGACGACGGCGTCGCGGAACGCGCGGTCGGCCTCCTGGCGTAGCCCGTGGCGGCGGAGGCTGTCGTAGAGCCGCACGGCCACGCGCCGCGCGGTGCCCGGCGAGGCCGCGCCGATCCTCGCCCGCGCCTCCGGGGACGCGCACCGGGACAGGCCCGGCATCCGGGCGCGCGTGGCGGGCGTCTCGGTGCCCCTCGCCGGCACCACCACCACGCCGCATTCGTCGTCAGTGTTGTCGCCGGCGTCCGTCATCGAGGTCGAGGACCACCGCCAGCTGGGCGTGGCGGAGGCGGACCGCCCGCGCACCGGAGACTGCGACCGGCCGTGCCTCCTGGGGACGCCACCGCCGCCGGCGGCGAGGCTCCACGTGGCGTCGCAAGGCGAGCTCGGTGCTCGCTGCGACTGCGACATCTTCCTTGGCTCCGTGGTTCGTCCGGCCTCTATTGCATGGTCGGCAGCTCGGGAACCTCGGGTGAGAGCAGAGCACCGGGCCGGGGAGCTATTTAAAAAGGAGCAGCTGGTAGCTGCTACAAGCAGTAGGGTTTTTTTTTTTTTGAAACTCAAAGCTGGCTCTACGGCCTTGTTATTGAAACCAGATACTCGACAACATCGCGAGTCACCAAACTTTTTACAAACTTTGGGAGGGGGTTTGTCCAGACACAAGACTCACCCGGATCCCAACTCATTCCTAAGCTAGTTAGAGCATGCGCAGCTGAATTACAGTTCCTAGGAACAAGGAGAACATCATTGCAAAAGAAATGCTCTTGGAGAAGAACACGTGTGTCCCTGATCAACATACCACTGGCTGCCAGGTCCATTGATGACGTGAGAAGCGCCTGCTGTAGAAGTGCCGAATCTACCTCAACTTGGACACGAGAGATCCCGAAGTTCGTTGCCGATTGCAAAGCTTTCGCACATGCCGCTGCTTCCGCGGATAATACATCTGGGACAGTTGTTAGTCGACCTGCTCCAGCCATGATGACTTCACCCTGATGGTCCCTAACAATGAAACCCCAACCACCATTGTGTGTTTCCTGGATAAAAGCACCATCGCTATTGATTTTTAGCTTTCCCGGAGGCGGAGCATTCCAGCGTTGCATAGCTCTTGGAGTCCGATTCGATGTGCACTTCTCCTGGCCTGTAAGATCGCTTACAAGGCCAAGGACTGCACCCACAACCTCACTCCTGGACAGACCACGCTCGCCATGATCAAATTGGTTTCGAACGCTCCACCACTTCCAGAGCAGGATGATGGTCTTCATCTGATCTGCCTCCTTTAGTTGTAGCACCGCCTGAACCACCTCCCGTGCCGAGCACTTGGACATCAGCTCCAGACGAACATGCTCTAGTTGGAGATCAACCCAGCAATGTTTTACAAATTTACACTTTAGGAAACAGTGACCACCATCCTCATCCAGCCGATTGCAAACTGGACAACGTGTGTCAAGCTTAATTCCACGCCTCTGGAGATTTAGCTTTAGTGCCAAACTATTCCGTGCTAATCGTCACAGGAAATGTTTCAGCTTTGGGGGACACGATAACTTCCATAAGCTTCGCCAGAACGAGGGGAGTTACAAGCAGTAGGTAGACCGTAGACGAGCCTAGCTAAGGGAAGGGATACTACAGCCTAAACGGCCCAAACGACTCCCTTTACAGCCCAGTCAAGTTCATTTCTGCCCTGCGTCCAGTAGGTACTGCTCTCATGGGCCACCGCGCCCATGTTTGATTTTTGCTGTGGTGATTTTGTGAGGATCTAAAGCCTCTTGGTGCATCATGGTTTCATCAGCATAATATACTCCCTCTGTCGACAAAAGAATTTAATTATGGGATCCATGTCAGTCAAGCTAACTTAATTTTGACCAAGTTTATAGTAAATAATATTAACATTCATGTTCCAAATAAGATTATCATAAAAATATATTCTATAACTAATCTAATGATATTTATGTCGTATCATAAAATGTTAGTACTTTTTATATAAATTTAGTCAAAGATTAAAATGTTTAACTCCTCAAAACACGAGAATTGTATTTTTTTGTGGATGTAGGGAGTAATAGGTTACCACATAAGTATTTTTGATGATACAGTAACATTTTAAGGAGGGGAGAGAGAGAGAGAGAAATTGAGTTTCCTAGGGATGAAAACTCCCTTAGCTCGATTTCCAACTATACGAGCCATCTGAAATAGAAGAATGAAACTATGTATCGAGAGTGACTATTTTACTCATATTTTATTGCATATTGGAAACAACGCTACCAACTCTTCACTGAGAATGGCCTAAGGGTCCATTTGGACATAGATATTGAAGGGGTTGGAATTGAATTGGGTTCAATACCAAAGCAGCCATGGTACTAAAATGGCCACAATTCAAAATTTTTGTTTGGATGACTATTGAATTGGCTTTTGGAATCCTAGCGAGTGGCTCAAATCCAATTCCTGTTTGGATGCAATAGCATGCAATTGGAACTCTCATGTGCCGCCGTTAGGATAGACTCGTCGTCGGCGTCTATGGCTACAGTGTCGTCCGGCCCAGGCGACGGAGAAGGCTAGGGTGCCTTCCCGGATGGGAGCGGGCGAGCCACAGCATGGCGAGATGTGGAGGTCAAGAGGAGTTGAGGCGTTGAATCGCCGATGCGTACAGGAGACAGGCGACGGCGTGGGCTGCGAATGGGCGGACCATGTGGGGAGCTCGACCCCGGCCATGGCGGGTGGACCTTGGCAGCCGCGGCCATGGGGGATCTCGGGAGGGAAGGAGAGCGAGAGGGAGCGAGAACTCGGCGGCCGCGGCCATGGAGAGCGAGACGGAGGAAGAACTCGGCGGCCATGGAGAGCGAGAGGGAGGGCACCTGTAGCGCCGCCGTCCTCTCGAGGTCGCCATCTGTCGGTGCAGTTTTTCTTTTTTGCGGAAGGGGAAGGGAAGCGTCGGGTGGAAGCGGAGCGGAACGATTCAGAGGAATACAGAGGGGTTAGCCTCGGTATTGTGAGCGAGGTCGAGCAAGCAGGCCGAATGCCGCTGGGTATTGAAGCCTGTTTCCAAAACCCAATACCAAGACCATCCAAACAATGGAATTGGAGGATACCAATGTCAATTCCAATATTTGGATCTGAATATCTACATCCAAACGGGCTATAAGAGATTTTACAATTTGCTGGCTGCGAAAAAATGAGATGTATAACATTAGTAGTATTTGTAATGGCTATGTTACGGGAAAATATACCAAATTGTTGATGTAAAGGCACAAATCTTGCGTTGGCAAAGATGAACATTGTGAGGTCTGTAAGATCATGGGTCCATTTGACAAACAAAACATCAATATCATTATAGCTGGATTGAGATATCAAGACTAGAGCTTTGAGTTTAAACCATCTCTCTGGAAAAAGATGTATCATCTTTTTTATCATCAGGTCTGCACATAAAATGTGAAAATAGATCAAAATTGATTTATACAACAAAAGATTGAGTTTATTAGTCTTAGATTTAATTTTCTCAAACTATATGTTTATGGAATAGGTGAGGCAATGTGATAAAAGAATTGAACAATAGTCTTTGCTGGGTGTCGTGAGTTCCCCGTGGTGAATTTGCCTTGAGAGATTGAGTACGTGATTAGCTAGCCAAGATGGGTTAGTTGTCAGATTGGAATCCAGCGATTGAGATCAGCTGCCTAAGAAACATTGGAACAAAAGAGACATGTGAAAAATAGCAATTTCTAGTCCACTTGTGGATGTGTAGCGGCTTTTGTGAGTACATGGAAAATTTCTAGTCCACTTGTGGTATAAACGTAGGAATTTTAAGGGTATAAACGTAGGAAAATTTTTACACATGTTTCTAGGATATAAAGTTCTATACTATTTTAAGTGCATAAACGTAGGAATTTTATAGCAAACATGGAAAATTTTCATAGAAATCAGTTTGATGAAAAAATCACATGCTTTAAACAAAGACCTAAAGTTTGGTACATCTCATGAATTTTGCTGGCTGGCTGACATGGCCAACGCCGTTGATGCATAGGAATGTGGAGCTAACCAGCCGGCAAGCGCCTTCATGAGGATCACATGTCGTTTTTCTACCTTCTTTGTCTCGACGAAGCTCGGTGACACATCCTGCATGGATTACGATTATAGGAAGATATCAGACATTTGGATGACCGTGCTAAGCACGTTCGTGCAAAAACCTTGTTTTTTAATTAAAACATAGTGCTAAAGGATTTCCCTTTTTATTGTCTATCAGACTATAAAACTCCATGTTTTCTTTTTTAATGGTCGAGCGTCCTCGGAGCATGACCCAAAACGGACGTTGCCCCTGTGTGCGTGAGCCAGAATACTTGGGCTTAGCTCAAACGTGTTTCAATTAAACACTAATAAGTCCCATAATAAATAATATATGCACTAAATTATTTGTTCCGTATGAAAAATCAAGGAGAGATTGACTCGGTTTAATTAGGTGGCTATTGTCTATATCTGTTGTAAATATAAGCTTAGAAAAGATATAAGTATAGATTTAGTCTAGGAGACATGTGCCATGTGAAAGCATCTAGGCCCCAAGGTTTGGTTTCGGTAATTAATGACAACACTCTATTACCATGACTAACGTGTGTTTTGCAGAAACTTCGGTAAGTTAGGTCATGGAGGTGATAACTGCTTTGAGCACTGTGGCTTCGTGTCCCTTGATGGAAATCGTTTCGGTTTTCAAAAGAGTGACGTCAAGATTAAGGACGGTTAGTTCCGGATATCGAGGTGTTGAGACACATTCGGAATAGTCGTTAGGATCTTCGTTTTTCTCTTTTAGCCGTACTATAAAGGGGGGCATGAATGGGTAGCTTGACCTAGGCGAGTCTTATGTTTAGGTGTGGTGCACACTTGTTAAACTTGGCGCTAGGTAACCCTAGAATAGCTCAAAGTTCAGTTGGAAGCAACTTGGTTGAAGTTGCGACGCGTTTCGAGAAGTTTCGGGCAGTTTTCCAGTCACCGGACGCGGTCTTCGGGAGCACCGGACGCGTCCGGTCAGTTCGCTACCGCGCTAGGGTTCCGGCCTTGACCACCGGACGCGGTCCTCGCGAGGACCGGACGCGGTGGTCAGTGGCTGACACGTGTCACGTTGTGAGAACGCCCGTCGGACGCGACCTGGCTGTGATCGACGCGTCCGGTCTCAGTCCAGTAAGGTCCAGAGAGGACCGGACGCGTCCGGTCTTCAGCCATCGGACGCGGCCTCGCGTCCGGTGCGAGTACAGTAAGCACCCTTGCACGATCGGACGCGTCCGGTCACCCCTGACCGGCGCGTCCGGTGGTTCAGTTCAAAATCGCGTTTTGACCGTTACGGGCGACCGGCGCGTCCGGTCAGTTGCACCGGCGCGTCCGGTGACCCCGTGTCAGAAAGTAACGGTTCGTTTTCTTTGAGGGGTGTATAAATACAACCCCTCCACCTCTTTTAGAGGTCTCTTGCTCATTCAAACATCTGAGAAAACCCTTTAGAGTGCAAGGGAGTGCAAGAGCTCTAGTGAGGATAGAGTTTTGAGAATCAAAGTTTGAGATTCCTCACTAGTGATTAGAGAGTAGCAAGTGTGCATCCATCTCCTCATTTGGGCTCGTTGTGGTCAAGTGAGAGTTCTAGCTTGTTACTCTTGGTGATCGCCATCACCTAGACGGCTTGGTGGTGATTGGGAGTTTGGTGATCATCCGGCGGAGCTTGTGGATGACCCAACTCAAGTTGTGAGCGGTTTTGGGTGATTCGCCGCGACGGAGTGTCGAAGAATCAACCCGTAGAGAGCACTTGATCCTTGCGCGAATCAAGGGGGAGCGACACCCTTGCGCGGGTGCTCCAACGAGGACTAGTGGGGAGTGGCGACTCTCCGATACCTCGGAAAAACATCGCCGTATTCCTTGCCCCTTTACTTTCAAGCAATTACTTTCTCGTATTTACTTTCATTGCTTGTTTTACTTTCCTAGAATTGCCATGCTAGACTAGGATTGGAAACTAGGGTGCAAAACTTTTTAACGGTAGACTCTCTAGGAACACTAGTAGGCACTAGGGGTGAATTCCGGCTTGTAGGATTTAATTCTTGTAATTAATTTTTAGAAAAGCCCAATTCACCCCCCCTCTTGGGCATCTTGATCCTTTCACCATGCAAGTAAGGTTTTGCTATTGTTTATATTTACATCTGTTGTAAATAAGCTTATATAGATAGATTAGAAAAGAAAGAAGATATGCGTATAGATTTAGGTTAGGACATGAGCGATGCGAATAAGGTTTTTCAATTTTAAACTAAGAAGAGTGATGTTGAGTAGTGGTTGTTCAATTCCAAACCCAGAACAGTGATGTCAGGTAGTTAGAAGAGGGCCAAACGAAAAAAATGGATGGAATGCTGCTGGTCAGGCGCTAAGGCAAACACCCTGCATGCAATAGCTTCTAGTGGCGGAGGAAGCATGATAGCAAATTAAAAAATACAGAATGACAAAATTTAGGAAGACTGTTGCAGTAGTCTACTTTTTTTGAAGAGCCTTTTATTTTAGAAAATAACTAAACCATGGATTTTTACTTTTATTTTTAGATAATCTCTTAAAGTTGCCCAATGCACTGCACGCAAATGCAGTTGTACGCGCGTACGAACCGGAAGACCCAACAAAAAGAACTGGGCTACTGGGCCAGTGAATCTCCGCGAGCCCAACTCCTTTGAACCGTATTTTGCTAGCACGTAATATTCCGTATGTTTTGTTTTAGTCCCATACGGCTTATGAAAGGTGCTTATCGCGGCATCAAAAAGTGTAACCTGGACAGTTGTGTCACCGTGAGGTAATCATGGTAAGCTACCATCAAATTGTGTATGATATGCTGATATAAGATGCATGTATGTATGTTGTATGTATGATGATAGGTGGCTATTGTCTATATCTGTTGTAAATATAAGCTTAGAAAATATATGAGTATAGATTTAGTCTAGGAGACATGTGCGATGCAAGTAAGGTTTTGCTACTCTTTAGATAAGATATGTGTATAGATTTAGGTTAGGACATGAGTTTACGCATATAGATTTAGGTTAGGACATGAGCGATACGAATAAGGTTTTTCAATTCCAAACTAAGAAGAGTGATGCTGAGTAGTGGTTTTTCAATTTCAAACCAAGAAGAGTGATGCCAAGTAGTTAGGGGAGGGCCGGACGAAAAAATGGAGGGTGAGAAATTTTGCCTCTTTATTATTAGGTAGGGTCGTGCTCCCGCTCGGACGTCCGATGGGATGAATCCCATCGGACGCCCTCTATCCGCACCAGCCGCACCCCACGCCCACCCCCCGAAAGAAGGAGAAAAGAAGAAGCACAGGCCCCACACCGCCCGTTCACACGCCCCCCCCCCCCGCAGTCTGCGCACGCACATCGCACGGTCTCGCCCCCCGCGCGGTCACGCCCCCAACGAAAACGGAAATGAATCCCCCGCCCTCCGCTTGCATGGCTTCGCCGCTCGCCCCCAGCCCCCGCCCCTGCTCGGGCTCGCCCCACCCCCAGCCCTCGTGCGCGCACATGATCCCGCCGGCCCCCAACGGCATGCAACATGAACCGAGATCTAATGCAACGAGTGAAGAAAACCAATGCAACAAGGTGACGTAAGAACCCTCAGCCGATTGCAACATCACCCGGGAGCTAATGCAACAAACGGGAGAAAACCAATGCAACATGGTAGTAGCTCAACCCAGAGAACTCGCCGGAAGCCCGGAACCCTAGGCTACTGCAACATCACCCGTGACCTGATGCAACGAACAGAGAAACACAATGCAATATGGTGAGAGTTGAACCCTAGTCTGCTACAACATCAGTTAAACACTAATGCAACATCCTGATAAGCCAGTTGCAACATGGTGAGAGGTGAACCTCCAGAACTCGCCACAAACCCTATCAACCATCGCAACCCATGGATCCACAGCGGGAGTGAAAGTCCCTAGTTTGGTTTTGGCTAATTGATGAAACCTAGGACTAACCTTTGTATTAAGCGGATGATTTAGATAAAGGTGGTCATTGAATATGAGACATGACATTGACTCATATGACCAAAATGGTGAAGACCAAGATGAGGCTTGGTTCGATGGACCGGTTGTGAAGGTGAAGGGCAAGTCGAGGCTTCGAAGCGAAGGACCATGCGATGGTGAAGCTTGAGCAAGACTTGGCGCCGACGGACCGATGCAACGGTGAAGAGCAAGTGAAGTCAAGGTCGATGGATCGAGACAGTCATGTGATGATATGAAATGGATCATATCATTTGGAGAAACAGAAGGGCTCAAGGCAAAGGTATAACCATAGGGCCATTTTGTTTTACACTCAAGACACCATAGAGGGTGTGAGTGGTTTAGGGTCGATAGCCGAACTATTAAGAGGGGAAGTCTTATCGGTTACTCGACGCACGGGTGCCACTAGGTGAATTCATGAAGTGCATTGCATGTAGAGCCTAGTGAGCTAACCGAAAAAACCTTCGAAATGTTTATGAAAATGCTAACACACGTGCACAATGTGGTGATCACTTGGTGTTGGCACATTTGCGAAGGCGGTGGAGTTTGAGCGGTAGAGAGGGGTTTGGGTTCCTCTCTCCCTCCCGCCGAGCGTGCGAGCGCGGGATTCATGCATTTTTGGGAAAACGAAATGCCTATTTTCCATTGCGCCGGAGGTTGAAAAAGTGGTGAAGTCACATGGTGTTTCATGAGCTAAAACATGTGCTAAAGTGACACACATACTTAGTCTAGCTCATATGTGAAAGGGCGATAGAAACGGAGGCGAACGGAGGTCACAGAGGTGACCAGACGCTGGACCGGACGCGGTCTAGTTTGACTGGACGCGCCACCGCGTCCGGTCAATGTTCAGCGTCTGCGCGTGTCTCTGGTTTTTTATCGGACGCGGTGGCGCGTCCGGTCACGGACGACCGGACGCATCTGGTCATTGGGGGAGCTTACTGGACTCCAACCGGACACTAGCACTGTGGCGTCCGGTCAGTTCTCCAGCGCGTCCGGTCGGTGATTCGTTGGAGCGCTGCTCAGGCTTGACCAACGCGTCCGGTCCGTTACGGGACCAGCGCGTCCGGTCGGGGTTCGCCGTGTCCGGTCGCGCGATGACTGTTGGGGCGCTGAGTCAACCTTTGAAATCTGGCGGCCGCGGTTGAAACTGGATGGACACGTGGATGGCGCAAGGTGACCGAACGCGGTGCAGCGCGTCCGATCGTCCCGAAAAATGCCTAGTAAAGTGGCAACGGCTAGTTTCGAGGATGGGAGTTATAAATACGTGTTGGCCGGCCCTTGGGGAGGTCTCTTGACATTTCTAACACTCTTGTGCATCCTTTGAGCTAAAACTTCTCCTCCCACTCATCTCTCTTGCTTGATTGCAAATCAAAAGTGAGATTGAGTGATCCCAAAGTGTATTTGCATAGCTTGAGGGCATCTAGTGGCACTTGTGGGTGGTTAGCCGGTGGATTTCTTGTTACTCTTGGAGAGTACCGCTCTTAGCCGGTATGGAGATTGTTGGAGGCGTTGGCAAGAGAAGGTGATTATTCTTGGCCACCTCTGGTTGATTGTGAGAGGTTCTTGTGCTTTCCTCGGCGGGATGCCAAAAGCAACTCTAATGGAATGCGCGTGTCATTGAGTTGCCTCACTTGAGAGTGGTGTCTTGCGGTGCCTTGCGGGGCGTGCCTTGAGGGGCAAGTGACTTGAGGGTCACACCGGGAAACCATCTAAGTGTTGGTCGACACAACCGGTGACGTAGCTTGTCGGTGCACAAGTGAACACCGGGTGAACAAAAATATTGTGTCTCTTGTCTCCTGGTGATTGGTCATTATATTGTGTTGTTGTCAATATTGATTGATTGTATATCATCTTTGAAAGCATCTAGGCCCCGAGAGTTGGTTTCGGCAATTGATGACAACGCTTTATTACCATGACTAACGTGTGTTTTGCAGAAACTTTGGTAAGTTAGGTCATGGAGGTGATAACTGCTTTGGGCACCATGGTATTCATGCCCCTTGATGGAAATCGTTTTGGTTTTCAAAGGAGTGATGTCAAGATTAAGGACGGTTAGTTCCGGATGTCGAGGTGTTGAGTTACATTCGGAATAGTCGTTAGGATCTTCGTTTTCTCTTTTGGCCGTACTATAAAGGGAGCATGAGCGGGTAGCTTGACCTAGGTGAGTCTTATGTTTAGGTGTGGTGCACACTTGTCAAACTTAGCACTAGGCAGCTCTAGAATAGCTCAAAGTTCAGTTGGAAGCAACTTGGTTCAAGTTGCGTCGCGTTTCGGAGAGTTTAGAGGGTTTTTCCCTTGACCGGACGCGGTTCTCGGCTTGACCGGACGCGTCCGGTCAGTTCAAAACCGCGACTGCGTTTCGGCGCTGACGACCGAACGCGGCCCTTGCGAGGACCGGACGCGGTGGTCAGGGCCGACACGTGTCACTTGAGGGAAACCTTCCGATCAGACGCGACCTGGGTGTGATCGGCGCGTCCGGTCACATTCCAGTAAGGTCCTACGATGACCGGACACGTCCGGTCATCACCGATCGGACGCGGTCGCGCGTCCGGTCTCGTTACAGTAAGCTCCCTGCACGATCGGACGCGTCCGGTCACCCCTGACCGGCGCGTCCGGTCACTCAGCCGAGATTTCCGAATTTCGACCGTTACGGCGACCGGCGCGTCCGGTCACTTCGACCGGCGCGTCCGATCATCCCGTATTTTGCTGAGTTGGCAGGTAACGGTTCGTTTCGACTGTGGGGTGTATAAATACATCCCCACCACCTCTTTTAGAGTTCTCTTGCTCATTTGATCAACTGAGAAACATCTTTGGAGTGCAAGGGAGTGCAAGAGCTCTAGTGAGGATTGTGTTTTGAGAATCAAAGCTTGAGAGTTCCTCACTAGCGGTTAGAGAGTAGCAAGTGTGCATCCACCTTCTCATTAGGCTCGTTGTGGTCAAGTGAGAGTTCTAGCTTGTTACTCTTGGTGATCGCCATCACCTAGACGGCTTGGTGGTGATTGGGAGTTTGGTGATCATCCGGCGGAGCTTGTGTAAGGTCCAAATGGCTAGAGGGGGGGTGAATAGCCTATTTAAAATTCTACAAGCTTCACTAAACAACCACGTTAGTATAAAAGATGGCTAAGCTAATTCTAGCACTAGCTCAACTACACTATGCAAGCCACCTATACAATACTAGTGAAGCAAGGCTATGATCTCTAATACACACCAACAAGACTAAGTCACTAAGCTACTTACTCCTATGTGATAAAGGCTACACTAGGACTAGTACAAGAAAGTAGAGAGCAAGTGACTTGATTGTTATACCAACGATGTAGAGAAGTAATGCGCTCGAAGAATCAATCACAATGATCAACCACAAGAGAAATCCTCGGCAAGGAGATGACACAAGATTTTTACCGAGGTTCACTTGCTTCCCGGCAAGCTACTCCTCGTTGTGGCGATAGACCCACTTGTCGGTTCGCGAGCTAATCAACTATCAAGAGTTGAGCCCTCGGCGGGCGCCGCACAACCGCACACAAGATGGGGATCCTCCAAGCCACGAGCTCCACTAGAGTATCCAATTTGCGAACTCCCGCGGGGAAGGATCAAGAACCCCTTACAACACTTGGTGAAGGCTCCAACAATCTTCAATTGTGAGCTCAATCACCTCCGCTGCTCCAAGCCGTCTACCGTGTCGGGAAACACGGAAGAGTAACAAGAAATCTGCAGCAACTCGAAGATCAAGTGCCTCTAGAATGCAACTCTCAAGCAATGCACTTGAATCTCACTCAATCTCACTCAAGATGTGCAACTAAGCAAAGAGATGAGTGGAGGGGTTGTTCTCTAGCTTAAAGGATGTCTCTAGGTCTCAAAAAGTGCAAGAGTTGCCCTCAAACCCCGGACACCCTCTATTTATAGCGAAGGGGTACGCAGCTAGCCGTTACGAACGACACAGTTGAAATCGCGCTGACCGGACGCTCCGATCAGGGTGACCGGACGCGTCCGGTCACTACAGGACAAGCGTGAACAGTGCACGTCAGAACTAGCCGTTGCCGTGATCGGACGCGCTCAACCGTTTGACCGGACGCGACAGTGCCAGCGTCCGGTCGCGTTCCAGTAAGCTCCCGTCGAGACCGGACGCGTCCGATCGCACGTGACCGGACGCGCCGCGCGTCCGATCAACACTCTGCCCCTTTGGACGCCTGACCGGACGCTCCGGTTCCGTGAGGGACCGGACGCGCCGGTCGCGCGCTCTTCTTCAGCGCACAGGAGAACTGACCGGATGCGCTGGTCAGGCCAGACCAGCGTCCGGTCACAAACCCTAGTGCCTGCGCCGCGTTGAACTGACCGGACGCGTCCGGTCAAACCGAGACCGCGTCCGGTGCAGCGTCCGATCACTGTTTTTCAGTGAAAACCATTTCGGACTTCCGCCACTTTTTCTCGCCTCCGGCGCACTAGAAAATAGGCATTTCATTTCCTCAAAAACGGAACCCCAAACCCCATACTACCGTTCAAACACCACCGCCTTCTTAAATGTGCTAACACCACCAAGTGTACACCACTATGTGCATGTGTGTTGGCATTTCACAAACAATTTTTTCAAGGCGTTATGTTAGCTCTCAACTAGATCCTAATGCATATGCTCAAGACATTGATCTAGTGGCACTTGATTCCCGAGCTAACCGTGATTTCCCCTCTTGATAGTCGGCTATGTATCCTAAATCCGGTCAATCACCTCTCTACTCATCTTAGACCGGCAAAAGGAAAATCCTATGGTTATACCTTTGCCTTGCGCTCCTAGATCCTTCTCTTCCACTTGATCATCATGTCCATCATTTTATGTGCATTCCGTCATGATCAACATTTCATGTCCATGCACCATCTCTTTGTGATCTTGTGGCCACCACTCCTTGCCACGTACACCTTCATCACATGTGTTGCTTATGCCTAACTCAAAACACTTAACACATGGCATTAGCAACTTGGTGTCATTAATTACCAAAACCAAACTTGGGCTTTCAATCTCCCCCTTTTTGGTAATTGATGACAACCATTACAAAGATATGAAATGAAATTAATTTTCAATTTCGATAGTATTAGCTCCCCCTATATATGTGCTTCCATGAGTTTGGTTCAATTGTGCACATATGTATGGATTTGAATTTTGGGAGAGTTACTACTATCAAATTGATGCTAAGGTATATAGAATGGACCTTTGAAGCGTGATACCAATCGGAGTTGCCTTTATATACCATCCTTAGCATCGATGTAGGTAGACACCACTTGTAATTCATCACTTATAAAAATCACAAACACTAAAGTACCCCGTGAGATCAATATTATAAGCAAAGGTGTCTAGATACCACTTGTAAAGCTACTCTCAACAAATCATCATTCAAGTTCTATTTCTAGCAAACACCACACAAGCATGAATATGAAATTAAGCTTTGCAATGCAACAATTCATCATGTTAATGCACATTCAAATGCAACAAATAATTCATGAGCTTGCTCCCCCTACTTGTGTTCTCAATTTTTAATTGATCCCTTCCCAATGTCATTCTCTCCCCCTTTACAACTTAACTTTTTATCTTTGTGACTTTTCTATCTTTGTGACTTTTCTCTCCCCCTTTGTCAACAATCACCAAAAAGGTGTCAATTTTAGTGAGAGTTAAGTCAATTAATATGAGGGAGTCCAAATTATGGTTCAATCTAGATCACTTGCCTAGAATATGTAATTCGGTTTGATCCAAGGACAAGCTTCTTCACACCTCGTAAAGTATAAGGGTTATCTTGACCATGTTGAATTACACATCATGAGCTCATTTTCTAGATTCAACACTAGGTTTGCAAGCCCACAAACATGTCATATGCTACCACTAGATCAATCAAACATAGAAGCAATAGTGGTACCATATGTACATTAAACTCATTTGATTTTCATGAATGAGCCTATTTGTCATGCAAATATGTCTATATGTTCTAACCATGTCCTTGGCACAGTATGGATGATATGCCAAACAACTTTACCTTGCTATGTCGGAGGAGAGACATGTCATATAATAATGTGGGGGTGCATTCATTTCAAGTTGGAGAAGTCAAGTATGTTCAATTCATTCTTCAACTTGTA
Source organism: Saccharum spontaneum (assembly GCA_022457205.1). Classification (NCBI taxonomy): domain Eukaryota; kingdom Viridiplantae; phylum Streptophyta; class Magnoliopsida; order Poales; family Poaceae; genus Saccharum; species Saccharum spontaneum. The sequence goes on from CM039607.1 coordinate 30,138,701, forward strand.
AAATCTCTTCTCATCAAGTGGCTTTGTGAATATATCGGCTAATTGATCTTCGGTGCCAATACTTTCAATGCTAATATCACCCTTTTGTTGATGGTCTCTTATGAAGTGATGCCTAATATCAATGTGCTTGGTTCTTGAATGTTGAACCAGATTTTGAGTCATCTTGATAGCACTTTCATTGTCACAAAACAATGGCACATTCTTGAACTTGATTCCAAAGTCATTCAAAGTGGCCTTCATCCAAAGCAATTGTGCACAACAACTACCGGCACTAATATATTCGGCTTCGGCGGTAGATAGTGCAATACTATTTTGTTTCTTTGATGACCATGAAACAAGAGACCTTCCAAGCAATTGACAAGTGCCACTTGTGCTCATTCTATCAATCTTGCAACCACCATAGTCGGAGTCCGAATATCCAATCAACTCAAAATTAGACCCCTTTGGAAACCATAATCCAACATCATGAGTGCCCTTAAGATATCTCATTATCCTCTTGGTTGCTTTCAAGTGACTTTCTCTAGGTGAAGCTTGATATCTTGCACATTTGCACACACTAAACATCACATCCAGCCTCGAAGCGGTGACATAGAGCAAACTTCCAATCATAGACCGGTATTGCTTTTGATCTACCATGTTGCCACTAGCATCAACACCCAATTGATCATTTGTGCCCATTGGTGTACTCATTGGCTTAGCATCTTGCAATCCAAACTTCTTGATCATGTCCTTGATGTACTTGCCTTGACTTACAAAAGTGCCATTCTTCATTTGCTTGATTTGAAGTCCAAGGAAGTAACTAAGCTCTCCAATCATAGACATCTCAAACTCATTTGCCATCATTTTTCCAAACTCTTCACAAAAGTCTTGATTGGTTGATCCAAAAATGATATCATCCACATAGATTTGCAACACAAACAAGTCATTTCCAAGCTTCTTGGTGAAGAGAGTGGTGTCAACCTTTCCCATCTTGAACCCTTTAGAGAGAAGAAAGTCCTTCAATCTCTCATACCATGCTCTAGGTGCTTGCTTCAAACCATACAAAGCCTTCTTTAGCTTGAAAACATGGTTGGGCTTCTTGTCATCTTCAAAACCGGGAGGTTGCTCAACATAAACTTCTTCATTGATGTAACCATTGAGAAATGCACTCTTGACATCCATTTGATAGAGCTTGATGTTGTGTGCACAAGCATATGCTAATAAGATTCTAATTGCCTCCAATCTTGCAACCGGTGCATATGTCTCACCAAAATCAAGACCTTCAATTTGTGTGTAACCTTGTGCTACCAATCTTGCTTTGTTTCTTACAACTACACCATCTTGATCTTGCTTGTTTCTAAAGACCCACTTAGTACCAATCACATTGTAGTTCTTTGGCCTTTCAACAAGTTCCCAAACTTGATTTCTAGTGAAGTTGTTTAGCTCTTCATGCATGGCATTTACCCAATCGGAATCCTTCAAAGCATCATCTATTTTCTTAGGTTCTTCAAGTGACACAAATGAGTAGTGCTCACAAAAAGATGCTAGCCTTGATCTAGTTTGAACACCACTTTGAATTCCACCAATAATTTGGTCTAATGGATGATCTCTTGCAATATTGGTAGGTTGAAGTATTGGGAGTTGGTTGCTTCCACTAGCTTGACCTTGAACTTGAGCTTCATCATGAGAACCACTAGAGCTTGCTTGATTTGTATCAATTTGCACACTTTGGTTGATCACATGAATATCATCATCATTATCAACTTGCCTTGGCCTAACATCACCAATGTCCATGTTCTTCATTGCATTTGACAATTGATCTCCTCTCACATCATCAAGGTTTTGAGCTTCATTTTGAGATCCTTGGGTTTCATCAAACTCAACATCATGAACTTCTTCCAAGGTGCCATTTGTGAGATTCCAAACTCTATATGCTTTGCTTGTGGTAGAATAACCAAGTAAGAACCCTTCATCACATTTCTTTTCAAACTTGCTCAATCTAGTGCCTTTCTTGAGAATATAGCATTTACAACCAAACACTCTAAAGTATGCAATGTTGGGCTTTCTTTCATTCAATAGCTCATATGGTGTCTTCCCAAGCTTCCCATGGCAATAAAGACGGTTGCTACAATAGCAAGCCATGTTGATGGCTTCACTCCAAAATGAATGACTCACATCGTATTCACTAAGCATTGATCTAGCCATGTCAATCAAAGTTCTATTCTTTCTTTCAACTACACCATTGGATTGAGGAGTGTATGTTGGTGAAAATTGATGTCCAATACCAAGATCATCACATAAATCTTCAATTCTTGTGTTCTTGAACTCACTACCATTGTCACTTCTAATCTTCTTGATGGTAGTCTCAAACTCATTTTACACCCTCTTGACAAAAGACTTGAATAGATCATAAACATCACTTTTGTCAAAGAGAAAGAACACCCAAGTGTATCTAGTATAGTCATCCACTATCACAAAACCATACTTGTTCCCACCAATACTAGTGTATGTTGTTGGTCCAAACAAGTCCATGTGTAATAACTCAAATGCCTTTGATGTGCTCATTTCACTCTTCCTAGGATGTGCATTTCCAACTTGTTTGCCGGCTTGACAAGCACTACAAGGTTTATCCTTCTCAAAGGTGACATCCTTCAAGCCTCTAACTAAGTCATGCCTCAAAAGTTTGTTCAATTGTTTCATTCCAACATGACCAAGCCTTCTATGCCATAGTTGTTGACGGTTCTTAAGTATCAATTATAACCATCAAATAAATAAAGAAAAGGACCTATATGCAAGCAACACCTAGAATTAGGGTTTGATCTAACAGAATTCCACGAGTTTTGCTGTTTATCTATTTCTGCAGGGGGTTATCAGGAAATACGGAAGAAAGGCCCACATGTCGGATTAATGACGGGATATTAATCGAACACGTAATTATCTTACATCTAGAAGATTCCAGAAGCCACGGGAACGAACGGGAGCCATAACGGGCCAGGACACAGGGCGCCCGCCCTGTGCCCTAGGGCGCCCGCCCTGCCCCCGGGACCAATCAGGTCGAGTCTCGCGGATTATGCTCCACCGCCTTTGAGGATCAAGAAAAACCGTAGGATGAAGGTCGGTTTGATCCGACGGTCCAGATTCATCCAAAAGGGCTATATAAGCAAGGCCCCTGACCCCTGGTGGAGAAGACCCCAATTCATTATTCAGTTGCATATCTCTAGTTAGGGTTTAGAGAGAGAGAGGTTCCCTCTAGGGTTCCCACCTCTTAGGGCTTAGCATCCAATGTGAAAGTAGAATTAGTTCTACTTGATTGAGAGAGATAGAGTGGAGGTGTAGATCGGAGGAAGCCGGCCTGTCGGTGTCTACTCCGAGGTTGTACCTGCGAGAGCAAGTTCTTCTAACCCGAGGCTTGTTCTCAGGATTCTTCAGTATTTCGACTTCTAAATTCTAGTAAGTTCTTTGTTTTATTGTTCTTTGGTTTATGAGTTTACTTTGATCTCTTCGCGTAGAGTTTAGAGTAATCATCTCTAGCGTAAACGTGGTGTTTAAGCTAGGATACTCATAGATATCCCCTCGTCTAGCCGGACCGTGGTAGTAGCGAGGAACGTGACAATTCCGAGTTACCTTTGTATTCCATATCCCGTTAGCAGGATCGATAGGGTTTATAGGTGTGGGTTGAACATCCTTTGTGGTGTCTAGATTCCGTAAACCTCCCCAATAGAACAGTAGATCATCCTTACCAAGGTTAGAAGAAGAGTGTGGTTGTAGTCTTCTCTATACATCACTCACATCGAATCATAGTGGTTGTAGCCTAAAGGTTAGTAGTAATAGATTTGGTTAGTCAGATGCACTCTTTCTCCTAAAGGTAAAAATATAAATACGATACCTAGGATAACATCTCGGGTGAAGTGCTCACCGATATCCGTGCGCTTGCGGATCCTATTTTCTAATTGCATTACCAAATATCAACAAGCATTTCTGGCGCCGTTGCCGGGGAGAAAGACGGTTTGCTGAGATAACCTTGAGTCTTACTACTAGCTTGTACCTATACTTTTATCTTTCTTTATCTTTTTATTCCTTATCTTTTCTTTATTCTTACCTTATGGAGAACCAAGGTTCTATATCTATCTTTGATGCCGCAACACCTTCAGCAACTGACCTTTTACCATGGGAGTCATCACAGCCTATCCAAACATCCCAGTATAAGTTAAGTTCAAGGTTGATTGCGATGATTCAAAATTTATCTTTTTCGGGAAAGGAAGACGAAAACCCTTACCTTCATATTAGAGATTTTGAGCAGACATGTGATTGTCTTCGCATTGATGGCATCTCTGATAAGACTTTACGTTGGAAGCTTTTTCCTTTTTCTTTAAGAGGAGAAGCTAGACGATGGTATAGTCAGAAGGTAAGTCAACAGCAAGGTGAATGGGGAGTTTTAAGAGCCAACTTTTGTCTAGATTTTTATTCCCTTGACCGTACTGGTGACCTTAGACTCGAAGTCCTATCTTTTAAACAAAAAGATAATGAAACTTTGGGGAAATCCTGGAAACGTTTTTCTGATCTTTTAGAATCTGGTCCAAAACTTTTGCTTGAAGACACTGTTCTTTTATTTCACTTTTTTCGAGGTCTTCAGAAAGATAATAAACAAATGCTGCATATTATGGCTAGAGGTTCTTTCTTTCGTATCCCTACTGATGAAGCTAAGGGGATCTTGAATAGACTCCTAGAAGCTGAGATGGATAATGCCCTCCATGATAAAACCTACGAAGCCGGAGTAGACACTCTGCCAAATTTTTCATCTACTTTAGCTATCCCAGGTTCTGAGCCACAAAAGGAAGAAATTCTACCATCTGATTTCATGCTAGACATAGAATCCGATCTCTTTGCCGATTTTGGAAACATTTCAAACTACCATTCTATAGACCGACCCCATAACTGCCAATTTAGCATTTGTTTACCAAGTGAACGTCAATTGAGAGAGCTTATCTCGGTTATGAGTAGCGAATGGTTAGAGGAGTCACAGCTTTCCTCTGAAGTAATCCGAGTGGACACACCCTCTATAACTATACGCTGTGCTTATAATTCTGATCAATTTAACGCTCTCTATAATCCTGTTGTGGGGATCAATATTATGTCCGAAGCTTTTGCACTTAATTTATTTGGGAAACTTGTTTTAACCCCCACAACAAAGGTCATAAAGGAATCTTCGGGACGATTAGTCCCCAGTCTTGGAATTATTAATGTCCTACCCTTTATGGTAGAAGGCTCCATGGTTCATTTGAACTTTTATATCTTTGATATATGGGGTTTTGACCTACTGATTGGACAACCTTTTAGAAGACTCCTTTATGAATGTCAAACTGGAAAGCTCCACATTTCCTTGGGAAAGGATTTTAAACTTCCAATTACAATAACTCACTCCTTGAATAATAAGACCGAGCCATATCTTTTGCCTGATCCTATGGAGGAGGTAAAGGCTGCATCTCTAGAACTTTTAGATGATCCAGACTTAGAAGAGGAAGCCCCCTTCTTCACTGAAGAAGAGGCCGAACCTTCTGAACCTGAACCCTTAGATGAGTTTATAGAAACACCTAGACCCCCCATAGAACTCAAAACTTTACCACCCGGTCTTATCTATGCTTTCCTAAACAATAATCCAGAGTTTCCTATGATCGTTAGTAATAAACTCACTCAGGAGCAAACTCTGCGATTAATGACCATTCTTGAAAAACACCACTCTGTTTTTGGCTACTCACTTCAAGATCTCACAGGAATCAGTCCTATGATTTGTACCCATCGTATTCCGATAGATCCTTCTGTTACACCCTCTCGAGAGCCTCAACGTAGACTTAACAACGCGATGCGAGAGGTAGTTAAAAAAGAAGTTATAAAGTTGCTGCATGCAGGGATTATATATCCTGTACCGCATAGTGAGTGGGTAAGCCCTGTTCAAGTTGTGCCTAAAAAGGGAGGCATGACTGTTGTTACTAATGATAAGAATGAGCTAATTCCGCAACGCACCGTCACTGGGTGGCGGATGTGCATAGACTATAGAAAACTTAATAAAGCCACGAAAAAGGATCATTTTCCTTTGCCTTTTATAGATGAGATGCTTGAGCGGTTAGCAAAACACTTGTTTTTCTGTTTTCTAGATGGATATTCAGGGTATCACCAGATCCCTATCCATCCTGATGATCAAAGCAAAACCACTTTTACATGCCCATATGGAACGTATGCTTATCGTAGAATGTCTTTTGGGTTATGTAATGCACCAGCTTCTTTTCAAAGATGTATGATGTCTATATTTTCTGATATGATTGAAGAGATTATGGAAGTTTTCATGGATGATTTCTCAGTTTATGGAAAAACTTTTGATAGTTGTCTTGAGAACTTAGATAAGGTTTTGCAAAGATGTGAAGAAAAGCACTTAATCCTTAATTAGGAAAAATGTCATTTTATGGTTAGAGAAGGAATAGTGCTAGGACACCTAGTGTCTAAAAGAGGTATTGAGGTAGATAGAGCTAAAATTGAAGTAATTGAACAACTACCTCCACCTGTGAATATAAAAGGAATTCGAAGTTTTCTTGGCCATGCTGGTTTTTATCGCAGATTTATAAAAGACTTTTCATTTATTACGAGACCACTTACTCTTTTGCTAGCCAAGGATGCTCCTTTCGAATTTGATGATGCATGTCTAAATTCTTTCAATTTATTAAAGCAAGCACTCATCTCTGCACCAATCATTCAACCCCCTGATTGGTCGTTGCCTTTTGAAATTATGTGTGATGCTAGTGGTTATGCTGTGGGGCAGTTTTGGGACAAACTAAAGATAAAAAGCATCATGCAATTGCTTATGCAAGTAAAACTTTGACAGGAGCTCAACTTAATTATGCAACCACTGAAAAAGAGCTTCTGGCTGTTGTTTTTGCCATTAATAAATTTAGATCTTATTTAGTTGGAGCTAAGATAATTGTTTACACTGATCATGCTGCACTAAAATATTTGCTCACTAAGAAAGATGCTAAACCTCGCTTAATCAGATGGATTTTATTACTCCAAGAATTTGACTTAGAAATAAAAGATAAAAAGGGAGTAGAAAATTTTGTTGCTGATCACTTGTCTAGAATGTACTTTAAGAATTCACAGGAACCCCCCATTAATGACTCACTCCGGGACGACATGCTTTACGGGATTAACAGATCTGACCCCTGGTATGCAGATATTGTTAATTTTATGGTTTCAGGTTATGTACCACCCGGAGCAAACAAGAAGAAGCTTATTCAGGAAAGTCGTTCACATATATGGGATGAGCCATATCTCTTCCGAGTATGCGCTGATGGCCTACTTAGAAGATGTGTGACCACTGAGGAAGGATTGAAGATCATCGACAGATGTCACTCATCACCATACGGAGGTCACTATGGAGCATTCCGTACACATTCAAAGATCTGGCAATGTGGATTCTACTGGCCTACAATGTACGATGACACGAAGCAATATATCAGAAGATGTGGGCCATGTCAAAGGCACGGAAACATAAATACAAGGGATGCCATGCCACTCACCAACAACCTTCAGATTGAACTCTTTGATGTCTGGGGAATAGACTACATGGGTCCATTTCCCCCATCTAAGAAGTGTGAGTTCATCTTGGTGGCGGTTGATTACGTCTCCAAGTGGGTAGAGGCACTACCTTGCAAACATGCCGACAATATCAGTTCGAAGAGGATGTTTGAGGAAATCATATTTCCAAGATTTGGAGTCCCCAGGATAGTGATAAGTGATGGAGGATCACACTTCATTGACAAGCACTTCGAGCACTATCTATCAAGACATGGAATCCGTCACAACGTCGCTACTCCCTATCATCCTCAGACAAGTGGCCAAGCAGAGACTTCTAACAAGCAAATCAAGAACATTCTTCAGAAGATGGTGAACGAGATGGGAACGGCATGGAAGGACAAGTTACCCGATGCACTCTGGGCTTACCGGACAGCATACAAGACCCCAATTGGAATGTCTCCATACCAATTGGTATACGGAAAGACCTGTCACCTACCTGTTGAACTTGAGTTCAAGGCACACTGGGCCATAAAAAGATGGAATATGGACCTAGATATCGCCGGAAAACATAGAAGAATGTAATTATCGGAGTTAGAAGAATGGCGGGAGAAAGCATATCACAATTCAAAGATCTACAAAGAAAGAGTCAAGAGATGGCATGGCAAGAGGATCAAGAAGAAGGAGTTCTCACCCGGAGATAAGGTATTACTTTTTAATTCCAGGGTGAAGCTTTTCGGGCATGGAAAGCTCCGGAGCAAATGGGAAGGACCATTCAAGGTAATTCATTCATCATCCCACGGAGCTATCACACTTCAAAATGACGAAGGTACGTTATTCAAGGTAAATGGTCAACGTCTTAAATTATTTTTAGAGCCCAATAAAGAATTAGAAGAAATAGACGTGATCAATTTTTACCTTCCAATTAAAAATTAAAGCCCGACGCTTTTATCTTAGGAGGCGTGAGCGTCGCTGAGCTATCTAGATTAGATCTTGGGGCTATATATGTCTTAGTTATTATTAGATTCGATTAGGTTCGCTTATAATCAGTTTAGATCTATTCGGTTATTATTATTATTCGGTTGTAATAAATGCCTCAAGATTAATAAAGATTATTATTAGTATGTCTTGTGTGTCTCTACTTTACTTTTGTGCAAGAAAGCAAAAAACAAGTATGGGGGAGATTCCCTGACATGTCACACACACTTCGATCGCACCACTCCATGAACCAGGTACGCACTCTGCACACTTTTATTACACACTTACACACTCACCTTAGTTTGTACAGAATTTTATCTCTCTAAACATGATAAATTAAAAGGATAAAAATGCTTATAATCATGATCAATCTCACTCTGTGATATTTCCTGGAAACCTGCAATTATTAAAATTATTTCAAAACCCTGTGTTGCTAAAAGTCATTGTGGAATAAGAGATGGTAAGGGTATGAGTACCTTATTCTTAGTATCTTTATTGCTTGGAGAATTTGTTTTAAAAATCTCAAAATTATAGCTACCATCCTCAAGTTTTATATGCCTGCTAAACATGAAAATATTAATTAAAGCTATCTGCTTTGTATTGAGTTTGTTCAAAACAAGTTAGACCCTTGTTGAGAGATTTATCATACTCCTAAGATCAAGACATTTTTATTCAGAAAGATTCACTCTTCCGAAGTATTATTGCGTTAGAGGCATGGGCTATGCAAAATTATGAATATATCGAGGAAATAAAAAGGAGCAAGTGCTCGATAACCTCGTGGAAAAAAATGGACAAGTGTCCGGCAGTAGAATTAGGGGTACCTCGGTATTCACCCAAAATGAAAAAAAATGAGATATGATAAAAATATGATGGAAAGAAAATGATAGCCCATGGTCCCTCTAATAAGCAATATGCCAGTAAGAGTGACAAGTTTTTAATTTTCAAAATCTTTGATCTAAGAGTATGGCATTCTTCTCCTCGGATCCGGTTTTGACCATACAATAAATGCAAGGTATGTATGCTTAAAGAATTATTTTTGCAAAATCAAAACAGCCTCAGAGAGAAATATAAAAGATAATGAGTGACTCTGAGAGCACCTATGAGGATAAAGGTATGCTAAGTTTTTCTTTTCAAAAATATGTAAAAACTCCAAGTGATAGGGATTAAGAAGAAGAAAGGCTCTTTACTCTGACCATATATTTCCCTGACTATAAGTGCACAGTGGATTTTTACAACACCCTGCAGGTATGAAAGAATGTTTCAACCCCAGATGTTTTATTAACCAACCTTTTCTCGAGGACGAGTAAAAGCCTAAGTATGGGGGTGTTTGTTGACGGTTCTTAAGTATCAATTATAACCATCAAATAAATAAAGAAAAGGACCTATATGCAAGCAACACCTAGAATTAGGGTTTGATCTAACAGAATTCCACGAGTTTTGCTGTTTATCTATTTCTGCAGGGGGTTATCAGGAAATACGGAAGAAAGGCCCACATGTCGGATTAATGACGGGATATTAACCGAACACGTAATTATCTTACATCTAGAAGATTCCAGAAGCCACGGGAACGAACGGGAGCCATAACGGGCCAGGACACAGGGCGCCCGCCCTGTGCCCTAGGGCGCCCGCCCTGCCCCCGGGACCAATCAGGTCGAGTCTCGCGGATTATGCTCCACCGCCTTTGAGGATCAAGGAAAACCGTAGGATGAAGGTCGGTTTGATCCGACGGTCCAGATTCATCCAAAAGGGCTATATAAGCAAGGCCCCTGACCCCTGGTGGAGAAGACCCCAATTCATTATTCAGTTGCATATCTCTAGTTAGGGTTTAGAGAGAGAGAGGTTCCCTCTAGGGTTCCCACCTCTTAGGGCTTAGCATCCAATGTGAAAGTAGAATTAGTTCTACTTGATTGAGAGAGATAGAGTAGAGGTGTAGATCGGAGGAAGCCGGCCTGTCGGTGTCTACTCTGAGGTTGTACCTGCGGGAGCAAGTTCTTCTAACCCGAGGCTTGTTCTCAGGATTCTTCAGTATTTCGACTTCTAAATTCTAGTAAGTTCTTTGTTTTATTGTTCTTTGGTTTATGAGTTTACTTTGATCTCTTCGCGTAGAGTTTAGAGTAATCATCTCTAGCGTAAACGTGGTGTTTAAGCTAGGATACTCATAGATATCCCCTCGTCTAGCCGGACCATGGTAGTAGCGAGGAACGTGACAATTCCGAGTTACCTTTGTATTCCATATCCCGTTAGCAGGATCGATAGGGTTTATAGGTGCGGGTTGAACATCCTTTGTGGTGTCTAGATTCCGTAAACCTCCCCAATAGAACAGTAGATCATCCTTACCAAGGTTAGAAGAAGAGTGCGGTTGTAGTCTTCTCTATACATCACTCACATCGAATCATAGTGGTTGTAGCCTAAAGGTTAGTAGTAATAGATTTGGTTAGTCAGATGCACTCTTTCTCCTAAAGGTAAAAATATAAATACGATACCCAGGATAACATCTCGGGTGAAGTGCTCACCGATATCCGTGCGCTTGCGGATCCTATTTCCTAATTGCGTTACCAAATATCAACAATAGCCAACCCATACTAGATTTGCTAAGCAAGCATGATGTCAATTGTGTCTCACTATCATTGAAGTCAACCAAGTATAAGCTACCATGTCTAAATCCTTTGAATATCAAATTTGATCCATCAACACTTATGACTTCAACATCATCACTACCAAATATGCACTTAAAGCCAAGATCACAAAGTTGTGCTACCGACAAAAGATTGAAATCCAAGCTTTCAACTAGCAACACATTTGATATGCTCATGTCATTTGAGATAGCAATTTTACCAAGCCCCTTGACCTTGCCTTTCTTGTTGTTGCCAAACGTGATAGCATCAAAACTACCATTTTGACTTGTATCAATTGATTTGAACATACAAGAATCCCCGGTCATATGTTGAGTGCACCCACTATCAAGCACCCAATGCCTTCCTCCGGCTTTGTAATTGACCTACAAGACAAGATCAATTCTTTTTAGGTACCCAAACTTGTTTGGGTCCTCCAAGGTTAGTGACCAAGCTCTTGGGTACCCAAATGGCTTTCTTCTTTGAGCCCATCCATGGTGTACCAATGAACTTAGCATGAACACCATTTGTACCCTTGGTAAGTATATAGAAAGAATCAAACTTAATTGAGGATACTTTAGCATTGGATTTCTTGTTCATGCAATGTTGCTCTATGTGACCAACTTGCTTGCAACTTTTATAATAGCTACCATTGTTCTTCACAAAACGAGTCTTGTGAGGAGCAAAAGCGGCCTTGCTTTTTTGGGGTTATAGCCCAATCCCTCTTTGTAGAGAGAAGCTCTTTGGCTACCCAAGCACATAAGCAAGCGGTCCTCACCACCATAAGCCTTAGCTAAGGTGTGATTGAGCTCTTTTACCTCCTTCTTGAGATTTTTATTCTCAACTATAAGTGTGGAGTCACAAGTGAAACCATCACTACTAGATGAGGATGATGTAGATGTGCTATATGAAGGGTTAGTGTGAGCAACAACAATAGGCTTATGACAAGAATCATCAATTATATCACATGATATGCCTATGTTGCAAGTTTTAGCTTTCTCAACATTAGTTGGCATGTTTTCACATTTTTCAACTAGAGAGGAATGAGCTTCTTCAAGCTTAGTGTGAGACTTTTGAAGCTCCTTATGGTCTACCTTTAGACTCTCATAAGATGCCCTAAGCTCATCAAGTTCTTGCATAAGGTTTTTCTTTTCCTTAAGCAAGCCCTTGCACTCCTTTCTAGATTCTTTAAAATGTTGAGTGCAATCTTCTAGCATAGTGATTAGTTCATCTTTAGTGAATTCTTCTTCATCACTATCACTATCATGATCACTCTCATCATCGGATGATACCTTAGCGGCCTTAGCCATAAAGCACGATGGAGTGTCGAAGAGGGAGACCTTCTCTTGAATAGCAATGCTAGCATGTCCCTTCTTCTTGCTCTTGTTGTCATCCTCATCATCACTTGAGGAATCATCACTATCCCATGTAGCAACATGAGAATCATTCTTCTTCTTATGAGAGCTCTCCTTCTTTTCTTGCTTCTTCTTTTGCTTCTTCCTTTCCTTCTTGATAGCATCTTCATCATCACTATCATAAGGACACTTTGCAATGAGATGGTCCTTGCTATGGCATCTAAAGCATCTCATGGTATGCTCATTCTTCTTAGATGAGTTCTTTCTTCTTCTTGCACGAAAGCCTTTCTTCTTCATAAACTTGCCAAATTGCTTGACAAAGAGAGCCATCTTCTCATCAATGTCATCACTATCGCAAGAGCTTGAGTCTTCATCACTTGATGATTCAATCTTGGATTTGCCCTTAGATGTGGTGGCTTTGAATGCCACACTCCTCTTCTTCTCATCATCCTTCTTCTCATTTTCTTTCTTCTTCTTCTTGACCAACTCATCCTTCTCATCATCTTCTCTATATGAATCATCGGTCATTACTTCTTGAAATATTTGTTGAGGAGTTGAATCCTTCAATGTAGTCCTCACTAGCACGGTGATCAATGTATCAAACCTCTTGGGCAAGCTTCTCAAGAACTTCATAGAGAATTGGTTGTCCTTGACTTCCTCACCAAGTGCCTTGAGCTCATTGACAATGACTTGCAATCTATGAAACATCTTCGGTACACTCTCATCATCTTGCATCTTAAAGCTTGAAAATTTTTCTTGCAAGATATATGCTTTAGCGGTCTTTGTGCCTTCGGTGCCCTCAAATGTTTCTTCTAGCTTGGCCCAAGCATCATGTGCCACTTCTATATTCTTCACTTGCTCAAATGTCATGTCATCTAATGCCTCATGAAGAGCACTAATGGCAATGTCATTGCATTGAAGCTTCTTCTCTTCCACCGGTGTAGGTGCTTCCGGATTAGCAACCTCAAATTTTGTTTCGGTGACCTTCCACACTTCTCTATTGATTGACTTGAGGTGTGCGGTCATCTTAACCTTCCAATATGCATAATTTGTGCCATCAAAGTGAGGTGCCTTCTTGGTGTTGTTGATGTGCAAACTTAATTGAGCCATTTTTTCTTCACCGTAAGTTGTTAAGCCTCAAATAAACGGTGCCTCGGCTCCGATACCACTTGTAAGGTCCAAATGGCTAGAGGGGGGTGAATAGCCTATTTAAAATTCTACAAGCTTCACTAAACAACCACGTTAGTATAAAAGATGGCTAAGCTAATTCTAGCACTAGCTCAACTACACTATGCAAGCCACCTATACAATACTAGTGAAGCAAGGCTATGATCTCTAATACACACCAACAAGACTAAGTCACTAAGCTACTTACTCCTATATGATAAAGGCTACACTAGGACTAGTACAAGAAAGTAGAGAGCAAGTGACTTGATTGTTATACCAACGATGTAGAGAAGTAATGCGCTCGAAGAATCAATCACAATGATCAACCACAAGAGAAATCCTCGGCAATGAGATGACACAAGATTTTTACCGAGGTTCACTTGCTTCCCGGCAAGCTACTCCTCGTTGTGGCGATGGACCCACTTGTCGGTTCGCGAGCTAATCAACTATCAAGAGTTGAGCCCTCGGCGGGCGCCGCACAACCGCACACAAGATGGGGATCCTCCAAGCCACGAGCTCCACTAGAGTATCCAATTTGCGAACTCCCGCGGGGAAGGATCAAGAACCCCTTACAACACTTGGTGAAGGCTCCAACAATCTTCAATTGTGAGCTCAATCACCTCCGCTGCTCCAAGCCGTCTACCGTGTCGGGAAACACGGAAGAGTAACAAGAAATCTGCAGCAACTCGAAGATCAAGTGCCTCTAGAATGCAACTCTCAAGCAATGCACTTGAATCTCACTCAATCTCACTCAAGATGTGCAACTAAGCAAAGAGATGAGTGGAGGGGTTGTTCTCTAGCTTAAAGGATGTCTCTAGGTCTCAAAAAGTGCAAGAGTTGCCCTCAAACCCCGGACACCCTCTATTTATAGCGAAGGGGTACGCAGCTAGCCGTTACGAACGACACAATTGAAATCGCGCTGACCGGACGCTCCGATCAGGGTGACCGGACGCGTCCGGTCACTACAGGACAAGCGTGAACAGTGCACGTCAGAACTAGCCGTTGCCGTGACCGGACGCGCTCAACCGTTTGACCGGACGCGACAGTGCCAGCGTCCGGTCGCGTTCCAGTAAGCTCCCGTCGAGACCGGACGCGTCCGATCGCACGTGACCGGACGCGCCACGCGTCCGATCAACACTCTGCCCCTTTAGACGCCTGACCGGACGCTCCGGTTCCGTGAGGGACCGGACGCGCCGGTCGCGCGCTCTTCTTCAGCGCACAGGAGAACTGACTGGACACGCTGGTCAGGCCAGACCAGCGTCCGGTCACAAACCCTAGTGCCTGCGCCGCGTTGAACTGACCGGACGCGTCCGGTCAAACCGAGACCGCGTCCGGTGCAGCGTCCGATCACTGTTTTTCAGTGAAAACCATTTCGGACTTCCGCCACTTTTTCTCGCCTCCGGCGTAATAGAAAATAGGCATTTCATTTCCTCAAAAACGGAACCCCAAACCTCATACTACCGTTCAAACACCACCGCCTTCTTAAATGTGCTAACACCACCAAGTGTACACCACCATGTGCATGTGTGTTGGCATTTCACAAACAATTTTTTCAAGGCGTTATGTTAGCTCTCAACTAGATCCTAATGCATATACTCAAGACATTGATCTAGTGGCACTTGATTCCCGAGCTAACCGTGATTTCCCCTCTTGATAGTCGGCTATGTATCCTAAATCCGGTCAATCACTTCTCTACTCATCTTAGACCGGCAAAAGGAAAATCCTATGGTTATACCTTTGCCTTGCGCTCCTAGATCCTTCTCTTCCACTTGATCATCATGTATGATCAACATTTCATGTCCATGCACCATCTCTTTGTGATCTTGTGGCCAACACTCCTTGCCACATACACCTTCATCACATGTGTTGCTTATGCCTAACTCAAAACACTTAACACATGGCATTAGCAACTTGGTGTCATTAATTACCAAAACCAAACTTGGGCTTTCAGCTTGTGGATGACCCAACTCATCTTGTGAGCGGTTTTGGGCGATTCATCACGACAGAGTGTCGAAGAATCAGCCCGTAGAGAGCACTTGATCCTTGCGCGGATCAAGGGGGAGCTACACCCTTGCGTGGGTGCTCCAACGAGGACTAGTGGGGAGTGGCGACGCTCCGATACCTCGGAAAAACATCGCCGTGTTCCTTGCCCTTACTTTCAAGCATTTACATTCTCGTATTTACATTCATTGCTTGATTTACTTTCCTAGAATTGCCATGCTAGACTAGGATTAGAAATTAGGGTGCAAAACTTTTACCGGTAGAATCTCTAGGAACACAAGTAGGCACTAGGGGTGAATTCCGGCTTGTAGGATTTAATTCTTGCAATTAATTTTTAGAAAAGCCCAATTCACCCCCCTCTTGGGCATCTTGATCCTTTCAATCTTGGTGATTGGCAACATCTTCACTCCACCATCGGTATAAGAATCACAATCCTCTCTCTTGCATTTACTTTTACTAGATTATCTTGTGTAGCTCTAGTGGTAGCTTTGTTAGTAGTGTTGTTTGCTTGCTCTCTAGTGTTTTTTTAGTGACATAGCACTTGTGTGAACTAGAGATCATAATCTACTAGACTTGTGGATAGGAGGCTTGCATCACAACCCTTGGCTAAGCAAAACTCGCTTTACGCCGTTTGTTATTCTAACAAGTTTGCTTAGTGGTATTTGTAGAATTTTTTATAGGCTATTCATCCCCCTCTAGCCATCTAGGACCTTACAGGGAGGAAGGAGAAGAAGGAGGAGGAGAAGGACAGCCAGATCCAGAGGAGTAGGAGAGAGAGAGAGCCTTAGTTTCAGATCCTCCACCCCTACCTCATCCTCCTCCACGTCGTCACGCGCGCGCGGCGCCCCGTCGGCGGCGGTGGCGCCCGCGCTATTAACGATGGCGGGACGGGGAATAATAGGTGGAGCGCCTTCGTCCTTCTCGAGCTTGGGCCGCTTGAGCACTGGCGGGTCATAGCGGGGCAGAGAGGAAGGGGGAGCAAGGGAGCGAGGCATAGCTCGTCGGCAGCGTGCAGGCGCACGGCACAAAGCAGCGGGAGCGGCGAGGCCAGCGTCGCGCGAGAGTGGAAGTGAAAGCGGTAAAAATGGATAAGAACGGAATGACAAAACGATGACGCGGCGCGCGGATAAGAACGGGACGACGCAACGACGACGCGGGCACGGTCCAGTGCGCGCGCGACGCACGTCCGAGGCGTCGGACAACCGTGTTACAGTATTTCCGTTCCCGATATTGGGCCGTCTCGTGGCCCAGTGAGGCCAGCGCGTATAGGACGTCTTACCACCAGTATGTCCGTATTAGGTATATAGATAATAAATGGCTTAGTAAAATAGTAGTACTAACAAAACCAAACATGCATTTAGGATGTTTTTTTAGGCCTGCATTTAGGATGTTTTTGGTTCCTATACTCTAGGATGAGGTTGGGCCAAATATCAACATCAGGGGCCTGTTTGAACCTTGGCTTAGGGTGCTCCGGCCAGACAGGGGTCCATCCGATCCCTGGCGTCCAAAAGCAGACTCCTAGGATGGATGTCTAGGTCAGATAACTTTGTCACTTCTTGAACCAAACACGCCTCTTGTGTTTGGATCATGGAGGCTAGGACTCAAACCAACCATAGCCTTAATAGTTTTTTAATTTAAAAATGATCATCGGTCAGTAATAAAAAAGGTGAACGGGGAGTTGTGTCGTTATCGTTAGCAGCAAGCCTGAAATGGAAGAAGTATTAGGCCTTATTTAGTTTTTTTCCCTAAAAGTATACACTCTATCTCATCGAATGTTTGACGATGCATGGAGTATTAAATATAGACTAAAAAATAATTAATTGCACAGACTGCTTTGCGAGACGAATCTTTTGAGCTTAACTAGTTCATGATTTGACAATAAAGTGCTACAGTAACACATGTGCTAATGACGGATTAATTAGGCTTAATAAATTTGTCTCGTGGTTTACTGACGAATTCTGTAATTTTTTTATTAGTATCCGAACACCCCATGCGACACCTGACGTGATACCTCAAAGCTTTACGTCCTTAAACATTACTCCCTCCGTCCCAAAATATCTATCGTTTTCGTTTCCCGAGAAATAGCTTTGACAAAATGTATATTAAAAAATATTAATATTTATGGTATATAATTAGTATCATAGAAAAGATCTTTAAATCTAGCTTTTTAATAAATTTATTTAGAGATATAAATGTTGTACGTATTTTCTACAAATCAAATTAAACTTGTGGCAAAAAAAAAAAACGACAGATATTACGGACAGAGAGAGTATTTACGTAAACTGTCGCCTCTTGTATATCCTTGCGTCGCACGGAACGTCCAGATGTGGCCAGCCAAATCCAAGCACCCAAACAGACCATCCCAAGCCCGACACCGGATCCTATGCTCCCTCCAGCAACACCATCCCACGAATCTCCTCCCCTCCTGTTCCGCCACGTGGCGTTCCCTGACATCTGGGCGCCACGGGAGCGCACGGGCTCCCGTCCCCGCGTCCACTCCTGCCACGCCACGCGTCCTCCTCTCCGACCCTTTATTATTATCGCTCTCACGAACGCCTCTCCAACCTTCCCCTCTCTCTCTCTTCCCCGTCCCCCCTCGTCGCCTCGGCATCCCGCCTCCAACTCTGACGAGCGGGCCCCACCTGTCATCCTCTCCCCCGCCGCCGCCGCTCGCCGGACGGCACCGCGACGAGGGCCCTGTTTACCCCCCCCCCCCCCCACCTGCTCCGGCACACGCCTTCGCGCCGTGCGCCGCTGATCCGAGCGGACCGCTTCCCGCGCTGATCGCTTCCTCCGTTCGACCCCCTAGGGTTTCGGCGTTCCCCCCTCCTCTCTCTCTCCCCGCGGCTCCTGGGAGGCGGCCCCAGAGATCTCGATCTCCCGCGGCCTCGGTCGCGCTCCGCAGTTGGTTCCGCTCGATTCACCACCGGGGAATTAGAGAGGCGTTTTCCGCGGGGGAGCTTCTTCGCGGGGAAGAGGGGCCATGGCCTCGAGCCTGCTCACCACGGACAGGAGGTTCGTGATCTCCATCCTATGCTCCCACACGACACAATTATTCTATTAAACTTTCCACTCGCAATTCTGGTTTGATCGTGTAGTGCCTGTGCTGTGCATTGGTACATGGGATTTTTTTTCTATAAAGAAATAGAAAATTAGCATCTGTTTGGTGTGGGGCGGTGGGGGTGTGAGAGCAGCAGCCTCTGTTTCAATTGATTTTGGAGTTATAGATGCTAGCTTCTGGATGGTTGGGTTTGACATTGAGCTGCTGATTGGCCAATCGGCTCAATGGAGCTACAAAGTTCAGCTGGGGGTGGCACTTGTGTCATCATGCGGGGGCCTAAGTGTTTTATTGGTGGGAATTATATGGAGGTTTTGTCGGTTTGGACATTGGATGTGTCCGGTAGTCCATTTGCGGGGACAACACCAGAGGCTGTTAATGATGTGGTGATTTTATGCTCTGCGCTGTGACTGAGCTTGCTTACCTTTTGCCATGTTTGAATCAGGCCTTTTTTTTTTGCAACTTCTCTGTGTAACCTATTTGTGATTTTAGGGCGGGCTTAGTAAAAAGCTGTGATGCTCTATTTGTACTTCCTCCGGTCACAATAAGTTCTTCTAGGTTTCTATTCTTATCTCGACCATCAATATCAAAATTTCAACACAAGATCGAAACTAGTAGGTTCATAGTGAAAACTAATATATATCTCTTCTCATTAAGATAATATATCTTTATAGATATTGCTAGTAAAAGTTGAAAAGGCTGACTTAGGACAGACGTTAATGGACTTGCATTTGTGATCAGAGGAAGCAATATTTAGGTTGAGAATCCCTAATTAATGATTTCACAATAACATACGTAAGTTTGTTGTGCAATTGCGTGTACACATCACAAATTGAGGTGATAAGGCACAGTATCTTGGCCCATTCAGAACTAGCCATGTGCTAGTTATCTCAAAGGCTTCTGAACATAAGTTTGCTTCCTGTATTTTGTCCCACCTGTAACAATTCTTCTGTTGCACGTGCTGATTAATATTATGTCCATATTATGAACTGCCTTGTTTTGTGATGTCACTTAGTAGGATATTTCGTATTTGTAATTTTTATGGGTACATTTTTCGGTTGTACTGATTGCCAACATTTGTCTTTGTACTTGCATAATCAATTATTCCCTATGTCTTCCTTCAGATGGGGTGCTACTCCTGCAAGGAAATCTGGTATGACTGTTCTGGGAAAAGTCCCAAAACCGATTAATTTACCAAGTCAGAGGTAACAATTTTCCTAGGTCACTGGTAGCAAATCGTTAACTCTAGACTTTTTTTTCTCTATATGTGGATTGATTTGTTTTTTTTAATTTAGGTTGGAAAACAATGGTCTTGATCCCAATCTGGAACTTGTTCCAAAGTAAGTATGCATCCTTGTTTCCCAGCAGCTCATTTTAAGGTTTAGGATTAGGATGGTCTCAATGTTCTCCCATAATTACTGTGTCATGAGACTCTTGTTTCAATGTTAGGGGCACCCTCACCTGGGGCAGCAAAGCACCATCTACAACACCAAACGCATGGGGTTCCTCGTCAATTCTGTCTACCAAGAACGATGGAAGTTCCAGTTCATCTAGTCACTTCAATGGCCGGCCCTCCTCCGGAGGAGGCTCGAGGCCATCAACAGCTGGAAGTGAATCACTTGGTTCACCCAATGCTTGGGGTCCCAATTCTCGCCCCTCTTCAGCATCAGGCACATTTCCATCACCTCATCTACCAATGGCCTCAAATCGTCCCCGAAGTGCGGAAACAAGACCCGGAAGTTCACAGCTTTCTCGATTTGCGGATAATGCTTCAGACAATGTGAAAGCATCGATAAGGACTATTGATAGATCGGTAATGCTGCAGACCTAGAACTAAGTCTAGATCACGATTCAATACATCATTCATTTCATATATATACTGTGTAGGGATCTTCATCACATGGGCCTGGGTTCACACTAAGTACTGGTGATTTCCCAACGCTTGGCTCTGAAGCAAACAGTCAACGAGGTAACTATATGCAACATAAAATGTGCTCTGCAGTTTTTATGTTTTCAAGTTTTTTGCTCCTGCCAAATTATTTCTTTGGTTTTATAGGTTTTTATGTTTAGCATGTCAAATTTTGTGCTGCCTTAAATATCTACACGTGCTAGATATAAATGCTAGTGTTGGTCAATTATTTGGGCAAAATTTGTTTTTTGTTTGTATTTTTTTTAGTCTACAAATGGCAGTTTCATCTACTTAGTTTGTGTATAAGAGTTCTCTTTACATGACTTTTTTATTCCAGGCCATAGTTCGAAAGGGCGCCCAACTTCTAGTTCGGGTAAAGAGGCGTCGCAAGGTGAACAAGTGAAGAGCCTAACAACTGGTATAATATATTTCATCATTACAACATAGGTTGATAGCATCAACTACTGTTGGATTATTGCCTTACCTAGTAATGGGAAATATCTTGTGTGCTAGGAACTGGTGAAGTAATCTCGCCATCCAATAATCACCCTGTTGATATCATGAAGACAGAGCAGCATGCACACACTGGAGGTGCTCCTGTCCCCGCCGCAAGTGTGTCAAATGAAGGCCTGCAACCACAGTCATATCCACCAAATTTTCCTATGCCGCCTCCACAGTTTGATTCATGGCGTGCACCTCCTGGTCACCCCCCTGAGGGAATGTGGCATAGAGGACCAGTGCCAGGTGGGCCATACAGACCTGTTGGTCCCCCTGGTAGTTTCCCTGTTGAACCATTTGGTTATTATGGTCAGTTCCCACCCAACTCCGAAGCTGCAGCAAGGCAGGGCCCAGGGCATGGTGGATATCACGCTAAAAGTGGAGATGTGTATCATCCTATGGCTCCTAATTCCTATATTATGAATCAGCCTGTTATTCCAGTCAGGCCAGTTTATCAGGGTCCAGTACCTTATGATGGGTATTATGGCCCTCGACCAAATTTCAATAATGCCAATGTTAGAGATCCTCATTTTACTGGAGGTCCTCACCAACCTGGAATATTAAATCAATTCCCAAATCAGAATGACAGGTTTCACCCTGGACATCCTCAGAACAGACCAGGCAAACATGAAACGGTTCCAAGGGAGCAGCTTGAATATGATAAAGTACATGTGTTTCGTCGAGGACAGCCTGGGAGTCTGCATGATAATCCAGATCGCCTAGGAGGTTCCCGTGAATTTGAAAGGAATGTGCAGCCAGCACCGCCACTTCTTCCACATCCTGATGGAAACCGGACTGGTATGAACATGAGGACAGATACAAGGGACACCTTTGGTGAAACTGAAAGAACCAGGGTACTTACAAAATCGGTGCCTAAACAGAGAGGTTCGGTTGGTACAGAACATCTATCTGTTTATGAAAATGCACATTCCCATCACCAAGAAACTGTTGATGGCACTCTGCGCAAGAAGTTCAAGGAGGATAGCTCAATTGCACTTGATCAACAACCTGTCATTAAGAAGAATGCAGCTTTAATAGAGAAAATCGAGAGTTTGAACAACAAAGCCAGAAATATTGATGCACGTAATCTCCCAGAACCAGCTTCATCCAAGGAATTCAAGAAGCATCCAAAAAGCACTGATGTTCCATCCACTGGTATGGTTTGTGCATCTGACCAGGTTTCTGTTTCCTGTATTTCTCCTGTGGTGCAGAGACTACCAAATGTGCCCATCGAGGGTACAATTCTTGGACCGGCACATTCACAGTTAACTGAATTTAGCAAAGCTGAAAAGCTTGGTGATCCAATTAACGATCATGTACATAGGAGAGGTGATTCTTCAAGAAACAGTTACCATGGTCCTTCTAAAGATAGGCCAGCTAGAAGTCATGGACCGGGAGAAAGTTCCACAACTAATTCATTACCAGTAGCTGATCTGAGGAATAATATTCAACATGGTCAACAACCTGAGAGTGCTTCGCAGCAGCAACCTGTGACTGTACCTGATGATATGCCAGCTTCACTTGATTATGAGTCTCAGGTATATAGTTGTAGACTTGTGGTATTCTTAGAAATTTTATGGCTATCATTCTAATCTTTTGGAAATTCTTTATTGCAACTAGCTTTAGGGGGGATATTGACCAGTGGCCATTATCAGCGAAAATTTAATACTTTGATGAAAACTCAACTGTCTTGTGTATATGAAAATCAGGCAGTTAGAAAATTTTGTTTTTCTATTGCAACATTGCCATTGCTTGAAGTTATAATTAGTTCTCCTACCTTGTCTATTTGCATCGGGTATTCTGGTTGGGATTCATATCACAGTAAAGCTGCTGCACATCGTCAGAAAAACACTAGCTTTTGCTAATTAAGACACATTTGTTTGCTTTTGTTTCTTGTGGAATTTCTGCAATATGTAGAACAAAAAGCTTTATGCAGTATCAAATGCTCAAAGCAGTCAGGTAATAAGTTGAACATGGTTCTTAGGAATTTGAATGTTGATTACTCACTAGTGTCATATTTGTTGTTTTTCCTATTCAGCGTGCAAAAATGAAGGAGTTGGCTGCAGAACGTGCAAAAAAGTTGAAAGCTGAGGAAGAGGAACGGATAAAGAACCAAAAAGCAAAAGCGCTCGCGAAGTTGGAAGAATTGAACAGGCGATCATCAGTACTTCAGAAGAAATCAAATGATACAAAAGTAGAAACCAATGATGCGCGTGATAAGCAACAGGCTGGACTTGATGTGACTGCTAAACTTGCCACTTCAATTGCTGAATCACGTGATGTTATTGCGCCTAATAGGCTTACTGCTCTTCTGCCTCTTAATGATCCCAATCATACTATGGTTCATGTACAGTCCCAGGCTACTGCACAATCACATGCTTCAGATGGTGACAAAGACCCTGATGCTCATGCTGCCTCATCCTCGGTCAGAAACACACCCAGCAACATGGAGCATGTTGTGCAGAAGAGTATGTCACAGTCACATGACATCAGTGTGGTGAAGGCTAAGCAAGGCTACAGGAAAAGACATGTTGTTTCAGAGGAGAAAATTTCTGGCGAGAAGGCAAGTGCTTCAATAACCACTGGGAATGTTAAGAAAAATGTTGATGTTCCCGTCGACACAGTGAGGGCTGTTGTTGCACCACATGATGATCCAATTCAGAACAAGAAGGGAACCCGGCACTTGAGAAGTAAGAAAAAGGTTGACGATGCTCCAGTTACTTCTAAACATCCACCTGTGGTTTTTAATGAGCAGAATACAGTGAGAGTCTCTACCGAGCCAAAGGCACATACTGGTGGTGTTATCATCAATAGCTCTATTGTTCCTACTGAAGGCACTGTTGTAACTGTTGGAAGTATAACTGTTGGTGGAATTTCACTTGCACCTATGAATCAGGAGTGTGTTAAATCACCAGATGGAACAAATAGTACAGAAAGTAGCCGACCAAGACCTCAGCAAGCAAGAAAATCTGGAAAGCATCAGCATGTTCTTCGGCCTGTAGAGAAGCCACATGGGAATGATGGTGTCTTGTGGGCACCAGTTAAGCCACCAGTGCAGAATGAGCAGTCTGATGGAGCCATGCCAAATGCAGCAGTAGCTGATCTCACTCAACCGACAGGGAAAGCCATCATTGATGGGGAGAATGTGACAAGAGCAAAGAGGGCTGAAATGGAAAGATATGTGCCTAAGCCTATGTCCAAAGAGCTGCAACAACAGAATCCAATTCATGATAAGGAAGCAATAGATAAGCCCAGTGCTGCTAAATCAGATCTTGCAGCCGAATCCAAGAAAACTAGCAAAGGACATGGGGGCAAATCTAATCCTTCTTGGCGCAAGAGGAATCCAAATGAATCAGCTTTGGTGGCACCAGATTCTGTTGAGCAAGCAGACAGCTCTTATGAATCAAAGGAGGTTCAGAACTGCACCGATCAGAATCAGCCTGTTGAACTTGGCAAGCAAGATACACAGTTAAAATCCAATGCAGATGCTGCTGCTGAGAATAGCTCAGCTCCAGCTCAAACAGTTCTACTATCTGTCGGTGGTGCGAAAGAACATAGTGCAGCTAACAGGCAAAGGCGACAGCATGTTAAGGCTCAAAGAAATGAAGCAAGTAGCTACTCAAATGAGAGCAAAGGTAGAGAGGGCAAGAATGACGACGTCTATCAATCAGCAACACCAATCATGGATTCAAACTCATCCAATCACAGGAACGTGCCAAGATCTGATGTGAAAAGCAGCGGCGTAGTTTCACATTCTAGAGCCTGGAAGCCAAAAGCCAATTCCCATCCTCAGAACAGCTCAGATGGCAAGATTGCTGTTGAAGGGCCAGTGGAGTCCCATGGAGGTGGGCTTGAGATCAACATGTCCAAAGGATCTGATACAACTACCCATCAAGACACCAGCAGTAAACCGATGAAAAGGAGTGATGGTGCTGATGAGGTCTCACACAGCAAACAGGAGAGCCTGACATGGGAAGATGGTAACCAGAAGAGCGAGACTGAACAGGAGCAGGCTAATCCTGCACGGCGTCGCCAAGGCCAGCCCAATGCAAGGTACCACAGGGGAGGTGGGGCACACAGGGGAAGGGGGGCTTATGATGCTGGGAGGCCAAGCCATGGCACGAATGCAGAGAGACGGAGGGGTGGCAGCCATCTTGAATACCAGCCAGTCGCATCCCAAAATAAAGCTACAGACTTCCAGCAGAGCCCGAGCATGGAAGAACGAACTGAGGGGCCTCCCACTTCTGGACAAGCGTTCAGGGAACGTGGCCACAACAGGGGGCTACGCCCAGCAGGCCGCTTCGTCCGGCGAAACCCTGCCTCTACGCCTACCAGTAATTCTCACCAAAATGAATAATCTTCCATGGGCTGCCACATCTGCTGAGCTGCAGCAACTTGCCCTTGTGGTGATGTTTCACAACCGGTAGGTAAATGTGTCTGTTGGTCTGTACAGCGAGCATCCCCAAATCTCAGTCCCCTCCATCGCTAACATGTTTTGGGGTTAGCAGGTTTGGATGCACTTGTGTGGGGCGGCAGGTGTCCATCGTCTATGGTGGTGAGCATTAGGATCATTGTAATGATAAATAGTCTTTTGTCCCAAGGGCACCTGGCCCCCTCACGTGCCACGTGTGATTGTGGATTTTTCCTGAAGAACATCCCTTTGTTGGGATGCAGTGTTGGAACGTGTACTAACAGAGTTGTGTTTTGAGAACTGGGTTTAAATGTTTAGCTTGTGCCACAAATGGGAACAGAAAGTGTTCGATTTTGCCCAACTATCAGGCATCTAGTTGGCTAATTTGTTGGCGCCACCAGAGCATGCTCTCTTTGTTTTTTGTTTGTTGGCGGTGGTGTTCATGGCAATTGCTTTAGATCGACGGGACGGGATCCCTGATATAATGAATCATGTATGGTTAGTTTGAGAAATGGGGTGGTGATAATCTTGGCTTTGTTTGGCAAGCAATTTAGATACATAGCAAGGTGAATGCTAAAAGGTTGATAGATATTACTATGTTTCAAGTTTTAGTCATTCTAGCTGTGCACCTAGAAAAGTCCGCTTCTTTCTAATTTTCTCTGCTCTATCATGAGTATCCTGTGGCTTGCTATTTGTAGGTGTTGTTGCTTGTCTCAACTCTCTCTCTCTCTATATATATATATATATATAGACAAGATGACGACCACCACGAAAACACAAAAACGGAGCGAAATTTCAGTATAAGCGAACAGGATGAATGTGTACATGTCCCAATTAAGTGCTTCAAGCTTTTGTCGGATGGAGCGCTCGATGCTTTTTATATGATGTTATGACACCCTGCAAAGTTATTAAGAGCAAGGATAGTAAGCTCGCACGTCCACCATGCGCTGCTAGCGAGCTATGTACAAGTGAGAGGTAGGCTTGTATATTGGGCAAACTAATCGGTTGGTTGCAAAGAATAAATAGCAGCAGTAAAAGGACGCATGAGATTGAGATCTTTTCCACATTACGCGTGTTGTAGTTGGATTGTTAAGCAACTACTTGTTTTTTTTTCTTTTATCTCAATTCTCTCACCTCCACGTAGGATTTTAATAACACGTAGGATCGTAGCCTCTTGAGTATGACTTATTATACTTGCTCTAACAGATGTGATGTAGATACGAGCTGTATATGTGGAGATTGAGACTAACATCCACAGGACCACGTTGGGAAACCATAGCTCTGAGAAGAGATGATCGATAGATCGACCTTTGGCTGAAGTTATATTTTCTATGAGTCCGTGACATAAGAAAACTACGTGCTCCTTTCTCTCGTACTAGCCGTGTAATTGATAGGTCGTTAGAGGAGCAGCCACAACGCAGAGAGTTTTCAAACACCATCTCATTGTCATCATGTAGGAGCGATGGCTGCTTCAACGCTGCTTTTTGCTACAGCATTGCCAGCAGCGTCCGTGAGACCCAGCGCCAACAGTTAGTAAAAAGAAAAAAAAAAGGAAAAGATAATGCTTGACCATATCTGCTAGCGGACACGTTTGCACGTTTTCCTCTTTGTTGACAAGCAAGCACGAGGGATCATTCTTCCTTGTCCGAGCATCGTTTTTCGTATCTCCTTTTTTTAAAAAAAAAACATCGTTTTTTGTCCCAGAATCATCACATGTGATTTGGAAAAAATTGACACACCAATTTCTACATCCGTGTAGTGAGATCCGGAATTCCGCAGTTTGTTCACTTGAACTTTCAGCCGCTTATTTTCAACCAGCTAGCAGTGTTTTTCTTCCATATAAATCAGCCAACAATACTTTCAGCCGTTTATTTTCAGCCACGCCTCGTTTAGTTTCCAGAGTCGGGGGTGGCCGACTCGGCACAGTGCCACCCCCGACACTGTAGCACTTTTTGTTTTTTAGTGGTAATAATTGTCTAAATTTTGATTAATTAGGCTCAAAATGTTCGTCTCGCAAAGTACAACAAAACTGTGCAATTAGTTTTTGATTTCATCTACATTTAGTACTCCATATATATGCCGACATTTTGATGTGATGGGGAATCTTCTTTTTGCATAGTGGAATTTGGGGGTGAATTTTGGAATCTAAACAAGGCCCCAGACGAACCAGATCGGTTGGATACTGTACTTGAGAACATGTCATGTCACAGTGACACCACTCGCGGCACCAACGACCAACCCAACCAGATCCATCCGCCTCCAACCAAACCAAACCAAACCGGCCGGGGGTCCCACCCGACCAGTGACCGAAAGAAACCAGCGACAACCAACCACGGCGGCGCGTCGCGGTCGCGGCTGCCCGCCGCTTTCCCTCCTCTCCCGTCGCGGCCTCGCTATATAAACCGTCCGTCCTGCCACGGCGCACCCGAATCCCGAACACCACCGGTCGCCCGCACGCTCGCTGCTGCAGCTACGCACGCACGCACGGCACCCACCTACTTCTCCCCTTAGCTTCCAGAAGGCTCGGCTCCGGCCGGCGGCGATGGCGCGGAAGAAGATCCGGGAGTACGACTCCAAGCGCCTCCTCCGGGAGCACCTCAAGCGCCTCGCCGGCATCGACCTCCAGGTCCTCTCCGCGCAGGTCGGTCACTCGCTCCTCACCCCCTGCTCCTCGCTCTCCGCGCTAGCTGCTGCGTCGCGTGCTTGTCGGATCGCCTCGTCGTCGTCTGTGGGGGGATCGGGAGCGCTCGGCGTGTGCGCATCTCGGCGGCGCCGGCCGCGGATCCTGCCCCCTCTCAGCCCTCTGGCGCGAGGGACTCGGCCTCGGAGGATCTGGTGCCGGAGTCAACTCGCTTTGTTGGAATTCCGGGGCCAGGCTTCGAACCCCTGGGCGTTTGCGGTAGAGGCGGTCGTTCGGCTGTTCGTTTCGTTATTAGTAGGTGAACTGGCTAGTGCTTTGTGTTGGAATGTTCAGCACGTCTTTGTTTTATATATATGGAGGTATAAGAAATGCTCGGTTGATAATAATTGGTTTGCTAAAATGGGTTTCCAAGGTCTATGGCGTGGTGATTGAAATCTCAACCCTCCATAGAAACCCGAAATTTCTTTAGTAGCATTATATATAGTTTGGTTTACAAGAATTTTACTCTGATAAACTGGTCTGTGTCAAAAACCGGTACACCATCTAGGTAACGCGAAAAGATTGTCTTCGTTTTTAGTTGCCATTCACCAGATAGGAACAACCAGTTCACTTTATTTAAGTTCTCTTGGAAGGTGCACTTGCTTAGTGTTTTGCATTAGCTGGGCTTATTATTGGTTGTAGAAGCACAGATTGAGTTTGGTTACTCCCGACTGAGTTGCTTCAAGTTCTGATGTTTAGTTATCTTTTTTCATTCACTATAGCATCCCTGTTTTTTACATATTCCTCAAGATCAGTTGATTGAATTTTCAGAATGCTTAATCACAGGTCACACAGTCAACGGATTTCACTGAGCTTGCAAACCAGGAGCCATGGCTCTCATCTATGAAGTTGGTTGTGAAACCTGACATGCTCTTCGGGAAACGTGGGAAGAGTGGGCTTGTGGCCCTCAACCTAGATCTTGCCCAAGTTCGCCAATTTGTCAAGGAGCGGTTGGGTGTTGAGGTACTGTCATGACTAGCATCTTGCCATGCTTTTTACCAGCACAAACTTGATTGTTAGAGCTATTTATAATCTGTATGGATGGATTTGCTCACGTATCTAGGTCGAGATGGGTGGCTGCAAAGCTCCAATTACAACCTTCATTGTCGAGCCATTTGTGCCACATGACCAAGAGTATTACCTTTCTATTGTATCAGAAAGGCTTGGCAGCACCATTAGTTTCTCAGAATGTGGAGGCATTGAGATTGAGGAGAATTGGGACAAGGTTAAGACTATCTTTCTTCCCACAGAGAAGCAAATGACACCTGATGCGTGTGCTCCATTGATCGCCACCCTGCCATTGGAGGTAACCTATTGCACTGTTACTTGTTTGTTCATTATACCATTTGTTTTGTTCCTAGTAGGCTTGGAACTCGTTACTGCTGGTAATTCTCAGATTCTTGATTAACCATCAATTCTCAGTTGATTCTTCATTAATTATCTGTGCTTGAATTTCAGGTCCGCACAAAAATAGGTGCTTTCATTAGAGGTGTATTTTCTGTTTTCCAAGGTACGTAACCCTTGCTTTTGAAAGGCAAACAGTTTCTAATTGTTGCTTTTCCGGTTTCAACACTCAACATATGATGCTCATTGGTTATTTTGCAGACTTGGATTTCTCATTTCTTGAGATGAACCCATTCACCTTGGTAAATGGTGAACCGTATCCTCTGGATATGAGAGGAGAACTAGATGACACAGCTGCTTTCAAGAACTTTAATAAGTATGATTCAGGCTTTTGATGTACCTCACAGATCCCAGTTGCCTCCTTCATATTAGTCATACCAGCCATTTTTATGTGAAAAGTATAGGTTTTTCTACCCTATTACCAATCATAACGACCACTGTTTTTCATGTACAGGTGGGGTAACATTGACTTCCCTCTACCTTTTGGAAGAGTTCTCAGTCCTGCAGAAAGCTTTATCCATGAGCTGGATGAGAAGGTATGTTCATGAAAAAGTGGACAACTTACATTCGATTCGATCCTTCCCCCCTGAAGTATGCTATCTGTAAACCATTACTCCATTCTCCAGTGTTAACATTTCTATGTGGATTAGTTTATTTTGACAGTTCTGTATGAACCATTTCTCTTCTTGCAGACAAGTGCTTCTCTGAAATTCACAGTACTGAACCCAAAAGGACGCATTTGGACAATGGTTGCAGGTGGTGGTGCTAGTGTCATATACGCGGATACTGTAAGCCTGAATTTCATGCAAACCCTCCTTCAAGTTTCTTTGCACCTTTTGATAACTTTTCATGTTAACTTGGGATAGGAGCTAATATTTAATACAAAATGTGCCATCTGTGAGGTGCATGGTGCAATAGTTTCATAGTTCCTCTTGGATACCAGGTCGGAGATTTGGGATATGCTTCGGAGCTAGGAAATTATGCAGAGTACAGTGGAGCTCCCAAAGAGGAGGAGGTTCTGCAGTATGCTAGAGTGGTTCTGGATGTAAGAACAGTAGAACCTTTCAGTTGTCTATCTATTCTGTTCATTACATCTATCTTTCATGAATATGTTTTGAACTTGTGCAGTGCGCTACCGCTGATCCTGATGGCCGTAAGAGGGCCCTTCTTATCGGAGGAGGTATTGCTAACTTCACCGATGTTGCGGCAACATTTAATGGCATCATTCAGGCTCTAAGAGAGAAGGTAAATTGGACCGTGAAGTTAGATAGCCGTTCAATTCCCCAACCACTCCCACCGGTCTTCATTTAAAATCTTCACCAATCTTGTTTGTTATTTTGTTTCTGAATCTGGTTCCAGGAATCCAAATTGAAAGCTGCAAGAATGAACATTTATGTCCGGAGAGGTGGTCCAAACTACCAAACTGGACTCGCTAAAATGCGCACGCTAGGTGCGGAACTTGGCGTTCCAATTGAGGTATGATCTCTTTATTTCCTTAAACGCCACACCTACCATTTCCTGAATGGGAATCATTGGGACCAGCTCCATTCCCCATAAGAGATGCCCTGATTGTGCTCAACAAATGCATTGCAGGTCTATGGACCAGAGGCGACCATGACTGGGATCTGCAAAGAAGCCATTGATTGCATCATGGCCGCGTAAATCATAGTGTGGTTGTGCCATTTGAAGTTGCATCCGTTTTGTACCAGACGTTCAATGTAAGCGATTGTTCCAGTAAAACAGAGAATGATCATTGTCATGAGTAAACTTGGCCTTTGTAACAAGCAATAATCAAGATCTTGGTTTGGGGTTCTCTGCCACCCTTCTAGGGTGAGCCAGTGAGGTGTGATTGTATAATGCACTTGTGATCCCCAGATTGCGTGTTCATGGTATTTTCTAGGATCATGTATTGTCTCTTGCAGTCTTGCTGTTTTGGGTTGTTTTTCTGCGTGTGCTGTTTATCCTTAGTTGAGAGTTGTGACTGTACAATTTGCAGGCAAATCGGGATTACAGAGCAAAGATATGTACTCATCTTAACGGTTTGTTCTTGCTGTAGTAGCTGTTGCTTATTTTTTGTTAGTGCAGATCAAAACCTAAGGGCAGTTCCAATGCTAGAAATTATATGTAGTTTCTATACCTATTAATATTCATAGACACTGTATATAGAAAACATGGTCCTAATATATAGTTTCTACGGAACTATTGTTTATCCAATTACATACATTCTTTCTCTATTCTCTATCAATCACGTTCCTTCATGTTTTAGTTCTTATGTAGACATGTCTAACTTAGACCTAGCCTCTATGATTTTTGCTCTCTCTCTTCAATAACTATATTACTGCATCAGTAAAACGCTTAGGTGTCAGTGCAATTAATATCCATAGAAACTATGATGATTTTTACATTGAGAATGCCCTAAGGGATATGTGACACTTAACATCAGCCAGCGAGTATATAATATAGCCTATGCTCCTAACCAGGTTGGAATAGACATACTCCCTCCGTCCCTAAATATCTGTTGTTTACGCTTCCCGAGAAACAACTTTGACAAAAAATATATAAAAAATATTGAAAGATCTTTGAAACTAGTTTTTTAATAAATTTATTTAGAGATACAAATGTTACACGTATTTTCTACAAATCGAATCAAATGTTACGTACACCAACGACGACAGATATTTTGGGACGGAGGGAGTAGACTTGAGCATTTGAACATGTGTTTGGGATGTAATAGCTACAGGCATTGTGTGAAGCTCCAGAATTTAGACACTGCCCACAATCCCGACATGTGACAGCCATCACCGGCGTTTTTTTTAACATATCACCGGTGTTTCTGTTCTGCTTTTGACGCCGAGTTGCCAAAAAGCTACCAGAATTGTAGCAAGACGAGGACAATGTTTTTGTTTTTCTTTAAATTTGAAAGAGTAAAATGTATGGTTAGTCCATTAACTTGTCAGCTTGTGTCGCTTAGGTCTATCAGTTTTAAAAGTGCATCTCTCGGTCCAAAACATTGATTAGTGGTTCATAAATAGTCTGTACCCACTTCGTTTCAGGTTAGTCTCGATGGGGGAGTTTTATCAAACAATTACTAACTGCCACATCAGTTTTTGTGTGCTAACTATGACAACGGGTTTCATCTAGATAAAACTCTCTCTATCTCTCTCTTCATAATTAACCTACCAGCTCAGCAAATTTGATGATGTATCACAACATTAAGGTTACGTTTGGTTAGGGCTATTCTAGGTCATTCCGGGCCAGAACCGTTCCTATGTTATCTAAATTGTTGAAAGAGGTCTCTAATGGGAAATTATTATTCTTAACGAACTGAACATGGCCTAAATAAGAATGAAACTCCTTTGAAACTCCTATTGGCCCCACCTTATAATTTGAGCCAACATGAACGGTCTATGCTGACTGCTAAATTGGACAAGGGTGCATGTGCAGCGCACTGGCCCGCGCTACTTTGGCAAAAAGCCTCCAGCAACCTTTGTTCCTCTTATTTCTGGTCCTCCCCTCGCTCTCACCCTCTCTCAAAAAAAATTTGGACGGTGATTGTTGAGTTGGATAGAGCTTTAAGAAAAGTCTTTTTCTTAAAACACGCTCTCACACGATCTAATGCAGAGCCCATCAGAGCGAGTTAGAGCTGGTTGAAGTCACTGTTTTCAGCTTCGTCTCCGTCCATCTCTTATGAGAATATGTTTTAAAAGACCAGTGAAGCGGTTTTATTTTACCTCATGTAATTCAAAACAGCTCGGCGTTGGAGCTGTGGCAATTCTGGTTTTTTTTTCTCACATGGCACGCCAGGTGGTCTAGCGTGACGGGGTTTTGGAAAAGTCTTTTCTACCCCTGTCTCAACTTGGGTCCATCTTCTCCCCGCACGTTCACTCGCGTCCACCGCCAGCCGCCCGCGCCTCGCCCTCCCCGCGTGCCTCTCGCCCCCGGCGCCCTCGGCCGTGCGTGCGTGCCTGCCGCGCCCGCCACCGGTCCGCGCTCTCGCCCGCTCGCATCATCAGCAGTTCAGGCGCGGCGAGCAGGGGGAAGAAGCAGCCAGCCTCACTAGCCCAGTCGGCCGTCGCCATGGGGATCGGCTACGTAGTGGGCGTCCTCGGCGGCGCCATCCTCGCCCACGCCGCCTACGCCACCATCCAGTGTACGCTCCATCCTTCTTCCATCCCCATCCTTCTCCCATCCCCTCGCCGCCGCGCTCCCACCAAATTTCGCCGTGGATCTCCTTTTTCCGAAGGCGCCTTTGATTTTCCGTCTGATTCTGGGTCGCCGTTCCGTGGTGGGTTCTCGGTTCTTCGGGACCCGCCGCGCTCTCGGATCGAGCCCGCCGTTGAGCCTTTAGTGAATTGGGGCAGGGTTTGGATCTAGTTCACGAGCTTCTGTGATCCTGGTGCTCTCGCACCCGGCGAGGGCTGTGTGGTTGGCTCAGCAGTGCACCAGTAGGATTGATCCGCGTTTCAGCGCCGGCGAGATTCCTGGACAATTCGTTCGAACTAGATTCTGTTGGTGGCTGGCTAGCTTTGATGGATTGATATTTTGTGCGTTTCTTATTACAGACCGCGCGGTGCTCAAGATCACGGAGGAGGAATTCTCGCGGCCGCCCATGGATGTACGTACTCTCAACACCGGGGATTTTTTATTTATCTAGTTTCCCTATTTGCGATATACTGGAATCTTTGTGTGTATAGACTTGTCTATCTCTAGCTACCTACTAGGCAGCTCGGACTGGTAATTTTGCAGAGGGTTGCGTTTTGGTACTGTAGTGTAAGTGTGAACTATGAATTATGCAGTGATCTGATTTGAGAAGTTTGTCATTACCTACAGTATGTCCAAAGATTTAGGTGTGCAACTAAGACAGAACATGTGGTATTCTGATACGTATGAGGTTATGAGGTGTATATGTATATGTGCATATCCTTCTGTACTGTCTTTTGTGCCAACCATTTTGTTTTTGTTAGCTGTTTTGTTTTATCAACCAAATAAGGGACTAAGGGAGTGTGTGCTTCCCTTATGGTTTACTTCTAATCATGCAGGTGATGATGGAGTTGCTCCTAGGGTTGGCCTTGTGCATGTGGGCGGGTCTTGCTGTTCCAGCGAAATTTGTCTCGGTGCTCCCACATTCTGAGGAGAATAGGTGAGCCTATCTTGTTCTCTGTATATATTTTGTAAGCTTGTTACGTGGTAATGTAGCTGATAGTCAGAAGGCCAGGAAGTGAGCCTAGCTCAACTGGTTGGGTGGGGGAGGTTTGGTCATGCACTCAACCACCCAGGTTCAAGTCCCTTGAATTTGGGTGGCTATTTCTCTTCTTAATGAAAATCCGCCTAGTTCCTTCTAGGCTGGATCTCGTTTTTTTTTCAATCTAAAAAAGTCGAAACTAGTTTCCTTCCTAAGTTGGAATTACTAAATCCTGGAGCAGGAACTAGGAAACCAAATTACAGAAAGTGGGACTCTGTACTATTGCTTTAGCAGCTGTAATCATAATAACTTATCTAGCTGTGCATGCATCATTAACATGAGTTTATTACACAGGCATACGATATATTACAGTATCATGTGTGACCTAAAATACAGAAATACAAATCCGTTTGCAGTTCTTTATCCTTTGTTGGTGCTTCTATCGATAGAAAATAATAACAAAAGGCTGAATTCTGCAACATATTTGAAACTTTTAAGTCATAAGTTCATTCAAATTGAATATAGTCATTTAGAGTTGGGTTCATTTCATCATAACATTTATGACTGCATAAGAACTTAACATTATCTAGCCTAGCGATAGCACTTGCAGGTTGTTAGATTGGAAGCGGGAAATCTACTTTTTGTATATATGTGAAACTATAGCATAACATCAAGATTTTTTTCTCGAACACGCAGGAGAGTTGTGTATCATTATATTAAGAAGAATAAAAAGGGGAAAAGAACCCCAAACAATAACACACACCACACTCGCACCTTGGAAACTAGGAAAAAACTAAATTGCCATTTGTCAATTTAATACTGTACTAGCATGCGACAAACTGAGAATTGGGTATGCATAATTGTTTTCTAAGCTTGTCCTGTCTTGCTAGGTGAGTTTGCATACAGTAAATTACAATGTCATGAGCCACTCGACCTAAAATACAAGAATACACAACTGTTTGCAGTTCTCATTTGTAGGAATAGTGATAAAAGACTAAATAGCGCAACATATTTGAAACAAGTAAATTCATTCAAACATCAATTATGGCCATTCAGAATTTGGTTTATTTCATCATACCATATATTGACTGCATAATCACTTAATTTTGTTCAGTGTTGGCAGCTGCCAGTTTGTATATTGGAAGAAGAAAATCTCAATTTTTGTATATGTGGGAGGCTATAACATAGCATCAAGATTAAATTCTGTTGCATATTTTGTTGATTTTGTCATTTTTATCAATTTGGTACTGTAATAATATATGCCAAATTGAGAATTGAGTATTAGATATGTAACTATTTTTGAAATCTCTATTTATTTGGAGTACTGCTATGCGTACAACCATTTGCTACAACTCAGGATCAAATGGTTGAAATACCTATATGGGAAACTCATTGGCACAACCAGTGTGCAAAGTGGTTGTATGTGGAGCATTTCCCATTTATTTCTTAAATTCTTTTCACTCTTGCTATGCGAACCTTTTGACTTTGACTGATTTCAAATATTGTGGTGGACTGGTGGAGGTGTTATTTTGCCATGTCAACTAGTAACTAGTAACTGTCACAAAAAAAGTAACTATTAACAAATAAACCCCCACACCTAGTTTAATCTGGCACTTATTCCTTTTTTTTCATTTCCGGGATATGGCTATGATCGTTTAATCTGAAATTTTACCATAGTACTAACCTGAAAGTGACCCAAATGATTCTGAACTCTGGTATGTGCATTGGCCAACAAAATTCTACCATCCTTGCTTTTTCGAATAAGATTTTACTCTGCAATGTGTACTCAAGTCAAGCATCACTGTTTTACTTGTACCATTACATATAGTTGAACCTACACCAATATGATGAACACTGGCTGTGAACGGGTTCTCCCCTTACGTTAAGGAGTTATGATACACTCATACACAACTTAGTTTTGGATCCTTAGAAAATAATAAAAGAAGGCTAAATAGTGAAACTTGTGAAACTGAGTAAATTCATTGAAATGTTGGTTATAGTTCAAGCAGAGGGTATCTGTTATGTGGGCTTTGAGAGGAGAGAGTCGAGGGAAGCGACGGCGACGGATGCGCTACAGTACCCGCGGTGCTACAGTACCCGCGGGTACTGTTCATGTGAGAGAGAGAGGGGCAGAGGACCAGCAGCTAGGGCTGTGAGATGCGCTGGGAACGCCGGCCGCGGGGCTTCGCCCACGGCCGACAAGAGAGAAGGGTTTTCCTTATAATCTCTTGCTTGATTCTAGATTGATACATCTCCTCTCCTTATATAGAGAAGAGTGATGGATAAGTCTATGTGGCTGGTGGTTGTGGGGCTGCTGCATATGTGGTCCTTGTGTCCTTTGTAGACTGCATCCTTGACTGCTTTTAGGACAGCAGTTAGCATCTATAGGACAGCATCTTTCTAGCATCTTAGACTAGCATCTTAGACTAGCAGTTAGCATCTATAGGACAACATCTTTCTAGCATCTTAGACTAGCATCTTGGCATATGCTTGGCTGGCTAGCAGCCCTATAAATATGTATCCCCAACCTCTCAGGTTGGCATGGCATTGTATGAGTTTGTGTGAGAAATAAACCAGAAAATTGCCCCAACTCCTAGTGTCATCCTCTCTCGATGAGAGTAAGGATTCAGCTACTACCAAGAGTGCGAATCCAGCGACTAACAAGTGGTATCAGAGCCGTACTATCCTGTAGCCTGAGCATCTCCTGCTCTTCTCCTTTCCCGGCCTCGCAGCAGCCCCAACCGCAGCCGGTAGCAGCAGCAGCTCCGGCTGCCCCTGCTCTCCACACAGCAGCCCCCTCGATAGCGCGCCATGTCCGCAGGCCAGTCTCAGGGCTCGGTCGCTTCGAGCACGCGGCGTCGGCAGGAGGCCGACCTCGCCGCGGCAGAGAAGCGCGAGCGAGCGGCAGCAGACGCCGCTGCAGCAGCGGCAAGGGCATCGA
Organism: Saccharum spontaneum; assembly: GCA_022457205.1. Lineage (NCBI taxonomy): Eukaryota > Viridiplantae > Streptophyta > Magnoliopsida > Poales > Poaceae > Saccharum > Saccharum spontaneum. Next base: position 30,176,436 of record CM039607.1, read on the forward strand.
GGCTGGCAGCAGCGGAGCTAGCAGCAGCTAGAGCGGAGGTGGAAGCAGCGGCGGCGGCGGATGCAGCGCGTGCAGCAGCAGCGGAGGTCGAGGTTCTACGTGGCAGCAACAGCAGCTCCATCGCTGCTGATGACAGCGCCGACGCGGACCTCGAGCTGCTGGAGAGGGAGGCATCGCGAGGGCGAGCGGCGCAGTGGGCAGCCGTGCACGCCCACGAGCGCGGCGGCAGCCCAGACAGGCGCAGACACGCTGGCGGCGCTCCTGAAGGAGGCGCGCACGGCGGTGGCACTCCTGGAGGAGGCGTGCATGGCGGCGGCGAACGGGTCGACGGAGAGCGCGGCCTTCACAGGCAGCGCGACTCTCTCTCCCCGGTTCGGTACCGTGGTCACCACGAGTACCAGGCTGTCGTCAGGGACGTCGGCCCCGGCGGCGGACGAGTCGACGGAGAGCGCGGCCTTCACAGGCAGCGCGGCTCTCTCTCCCCGGTTCGGTACCGTGGTCACCACGAGTACCAGGCTGTCGTCAGGGACGTCGGCCCCGGCGGCGGGTGGCCTACCCTCACCAAGACCAACTACGTTGAGTGGGCTGCGGTGATGAGGGTGAAGCTCCAGGTGCGGCATATGTGGGATGCAGTCCGGTACGGCGACGTCGACCAAGATCGACGGGCGCTGGATGCTCTCATCGCTGCAGTCCCGCCCGAGATGCAGTTTTCGCTTACCAGCAAGCGGACTGCCAAGGAGGCTTGGGACGCCATCGCTGCAGCACGCATCGGCAGCGACCGCGCCCGCAAGTCCACACTGCAGGCACTTCGCAAGGAGTGGGAGAACCTGGCCTTCAAGCCAGGTGAGGACGTTGATGACTTTGCTCTCCGTCTCAACACTCTGTTGCAGAAGTTGGTGCGGTTCGGCGACGACACCTACGGCGAGGAGAGAGCTGTTGAGAAGCTCTTCCGCTGCGTCCCCGAGAAGTACAAGCAGATGGCTCGCTCAATCGAGTCTCTGCTGGACCTCTCCACGATGACGATCGAGGAGGCGTTGGGCCGCCTCAAGGTCGTTGACGGCGATGAGCCACAGCGCCTCTCGGGACCCGTCACCGTCGGCGGGAAGCTCCTCACTCGGGAGCAGTGGGCTGCCGGCCAAGGTGACAGGAAGAAGGGGGAGCCTTCTTCCGCGACAGGCGGCCGCAAGCGTGGCAAGCGTGGCAAGCCGCGCAAAGACGCCCAGGCAGGGGCGCGAGGACGTGCCGAGGGTGATGATCGTGGAGGCGCCCAGGGCGGCGCCGCTGGCAAGCAAAAGCCAGCACGAGGTGACCCTTGCTACAACTGCGGCAAGCTTGGTCATTGGGCCAAGGATTGTCGACAGCCACGACGCGGTCAGGCCCACGTCGCGCAGGCGGAAGAGGAGGAGCAGCCGGCTCTGTTCATTGCTCATGCGAGCATTGAACTACCTCCAGCGGCACCGGCCGCAACGGCTCTCCTCCACCTTGACGAGCCAAAAGCACACGCCCTCCTCGACGACAGCTCCGGCAACGACAAGACCGACGGGATGCTGCGCATCTGGGATCATCGACACCGGCTCCTCGTCAAGGTCAACAGGAGCAACCGCCTCTACGTCCTTCACGCACAGGTGGCGCAACCTCTGTGCCTTGCAGCCCGCCGCGACGACGACGCGTGGAGGTGGCACGAGTGCTTTGGGCACCTCAACTTTGAGGCCCTGAGGCAGCTCGGCAGCAAGGAGATGGTGCGGGGCATGCCGCACGTCGACCACGTGGAGCAATTCTGCGACACCTGCGTCCTCACCAAGCTGCGGCGGCTCCCTTTCCCCCGCCAGGCGAGCTTCCGCGCCAAGGAGAAGCTGGAGCTCGTACACGGTGACCTCTGTGGCCCCGTGACACCGGCTACACCTGGAGGCCGGCGCTACTTCCTCCTCCTCGTCGACGACGTGTCCCGCTACATGTGGGCTGTCCTGCTCGACGCCAAGGCAGCCGCAGCGGACGCCATCAAGCACCTTCAAGCTGCTGCGGAGGCGGAGTGCGGCCGCAAGCTTCGGGTCCTACGCACGGACAACGGTGGCGAGTTCACGGCGGCCGAGTTCGCGGCGTACTGCGCCGATGAGGGGATCCACCGCCACTTCTCCGCGCCGTACACTCCGCAGCAGAACGGCGTCGTGGAGCGCCGCAACCAGACGGTGGTGGCCACCGCCCGTGCCCTCCTCAAGCAGAGAGGGATGCCGGCGATCTACTGGGGTGAGGCGGTGATGACTGCCGTCCACTTGCTCAACCGCTCCCCCACCAAGGCCCTCGACGGCAAGACGCCATACGAGGCCTGGCACGGGCGCAAGCCCGCGGTGAGCCACCTTCGCGTCTTCGGCTGCCTGGTCTTCGTCAAGGAGCTCAACCACGTCGGCAAGCTCGACGACCGTAGCACGCCAGGGGTCTTCATCGGCTACGCGGAGGGCGCCAAGGCCTACCGCGTCCTCGACCCTGCGACACGGCGCGTGCGCATCACGCGTGACGTCGCGTTCGACGAGGGGCGAAGCTGGACGTGGGGTAAGATGGTGGATGACGACTCGACTCCGACGACCAGCGATTTCGTCGTCGACTACGTCCACTTCAAGGAGGCGGGGGGAGCTAGCAGCTCGTCCTCACCGAGCTCGCCTACCCCACCACCTCGTTCGCCACCACCTCCGGCGAGTCCTTCACCACCACCACCAACTCCGGCAAGTCCACAGGCTCCGGCGAGTCCACCACCAGCACCGCTGGCCACGCCTTGTTCTCCTACACCGGACCCTACCTCTTCAGGCTCGGCACCGGCAGCTTCGGCCCACGACGAGCAGCGCACAGTGGAGTTTGCCACTCCGCTGTCCAACGACGAGGATCGCATCGACGCCTACCACGGCGGCGAGCCTCTGCGCTACCGTACCGTGGACAACCTCCTCGGCGAGCAGCCGGTCCCTGGACTGGCACAGCATGACTTTGAGGCGGAGCTGCACCTCGCACAGGACGATGGCGAGCCTCGTTCCTTCGCCGAGGCGGAGAGGGACGCGGCATGGCGTGCCGCGATGCAGATGGAGATGGACGCCGTCGAGCGGAACAAGACGTGGGAGATGGCCGATCTTCCAGCCGGCCACCACGCCATCTCTCTCAAGTGGGTCTTCAAGCTCAAGAAGGACGAGACCGGAGAGGTGATCAAGCACAAGGCGCGTCTGGTGGCACGTGGCTTCGTCCAGCAAGAAGGAATCGACTTTGACGACGCCTTCGCGCCCGTTGCACGGATGGAGTCCGTGCGACTCCTCCTTGCGCTAGCTGCCCAGGAGGGCTGGCGTGTCCATCACATGGATGTCAAGTCGGCGTTCCTTAACGGCGACTTGAAGGAGGAGGTCTACGTGCATCAGCCGCCGGGATTTGCGATTCCCGGCAAGGAGGGCAAGGTGCTTCGCCTGCGCAAGGCCCTCTATGGCTTGCGGCAGGCACCGAGGGCGTGGAATGCCAAGCTGGATTCCACGCTGAAGGGGATGGGCTTCGAGCAAAGCCCACACGAGGCGGCCATCTACCGGCGGGGCAGCGGAGGAAAGGCCCTGCTGGTAGGCGTCTACGTCGACGACTTGGTGATCACCGGCACCAAGGAGGTGGAGATCGAGGCGTTCAAGGAGAAGATGAGGGCGACTTTCCAGATGAGCGACTTGGGCCCTCTCTCCTTCTACCTCGGGATCGAGGTCCACCAGGACAGCTCCGGCACCTCTCTTCGCCAGACTGCCTACGCCAAGCGCATTGTGGAGCTAGGCGGTCTCACCGATTGCAACCCAGCCCACACTCCTATGGAGGAGAGGCTGAGGCTGAGTCGGGAGAGTACGGAGGAGGAGGTGGACGCGACGCAGTACCGGCGCATTGTGGGCAGCCTTCGCTACCTTGTCCACACGCGACCGGACTTGGCGTTCGCCGTCGGCTACGTCAGCCGGTTCATGCAGCGACCGACGGCGGAGCACCAGCAGGCCGTGAAGAGGATCCTCCGCTACGTTGCAGGCACCTCCGACTACGGCTTGCACTACCCGAGGTGCCCCGGTGCGGCGCATTTCATCGGGTACAGCAACAGCGACCACGCCGGCGACATCGACACGAGCAAGAGCACCAGCGGGACGCTGTTCTTCCTCGGCAAGTGTCCGATCAGCTGGCAGTCGGTCAAGCAGCAGGTGGTGGCTCTGTCCAGCTGCGAGGCAGAGTACATCGCAGCCACTACCGCTGCTACTCAGGCCTTGTGGCTGGCTCGGCTGCTTGGCGATCTCCTTGGTAGAGATGCAGAGGCAGTGGAGCTCAGGGTGGACAGCAAGTCCGCCTTGGCCTTGGCAAAGAATCCTGTCTTCCACGAGCGCAGCAAGCACATCCGGATGAGGTACCACTTCATCAGAAGCTGCCTGGAGGAAGGGAGTGTCCGGGCCAACTACATCAACACCCAAGACCAGCTCGCCGACTTCCTGACCAAGTCCCTCGGGCGGGTCAAGTTTCAGGAACTTCGCGCCAGGATCGGGATGGCCCAGATACCTCACAAGGAGCCACACAAGACTTAGGGGGAGAGTGATGGATAAGTCTATGTGGCTGGTGGTTGTGGGGCTGCTGCATATGTGGTCCTTGTGTCCTTTGTAGACTGCATCCTTGACTGCTTTTAGGACAGCAGTTAGCATCTATAGGACAGCATCTTTCTAGCATCTTAGACTAGCAGTTAGCATCTATAGGACAGCATCTTTCTAGCATCTTAGACTAGCATTTTGGCATATGCTTGGCTGGCTAGCAGCCCTATAAATATGTATCCCCAACCTCTCAGGTTGGCATGGCATTGTATGAGTTTGTGTGAGAAATAAACCAGAAAATTGCCCCAACTCCTAGTGTCATCCTCTCTCGATGAGAGTAAGGATTCAGCTACTACCAAGAGTGCGAATCCAGCGACTAACAAAGAGGTCTTACTTGACCCCTAAGCAAGCGACTAATTAACCCTAACGGGCTAAGGCCCAATAGGCCCTTGACTCTTCTAACACTACACCCCACCTGGATATGCAGCTCGTCCTCGAGCTGCAACTTAACGATGACTCTGCTAGACACAAATCTAACACCTAAAAACAAGCCTTTTACATCTCGGCTTATTTTATTGACCTGAAATAGACTACGACTCTTTATTTTTGACTCCCGAAGATACGGCGGACACCCTCCGCGTGATGAACCTGCACGCGTGTAGCCACCTGGATCCCATGGAGCCCACCGGAACGAGAGGGGTGCATGGGTACAGCCACCTGGAATTAGTCGCAATAGCGACCAGCGGAGACGTCCTCGCGGCGGCCGGCGGTGGAATGCGGTGACGCTAGGCAGTGCGTCCCCGCCGGTGACAAGGAGGGGAGCGACTCCCCTACCACCGCTGCTGCAGAGTTGGAGGTCGTTGCGCGCGGGAAAAACACCATGCTCGCGTCTGAAGACAGCAGTGGGTCGGCGCGGTTGCTGGTGGCCGTCCCACGGGGCGAGGTCGCGCTTCGCTGAGCTGAGGTCGACCGTCGCCAAGGTCGCCTCGTGCATAGGCTGGCGCATCTCCTGCAGCTGCCGGCGCGCTAGGAGGCCGCGCGCCGCAGCTTGTAGCCGCACCGCCGCAGACACCTTGCAGGTAAGCATCTTCCCTACCGGCTCCGGCGTGATGTCCATCGCCTGCTCAATCTGCTGCAATGTTGGCTGGACCGTTGGCTGCACGTCCTGAAACGGCAGCAGCGTCGTGCTGTAACCTAGCATCCCGTAGGGGAAAACCGGTGGTAGAGAGGCCACGGCCGATTGCGGTAGCGGCCAGCTGACTGGTTGCAGCGGAGGTATGCTGAGGTAGGACTGGATGGCGGCGACGGAACGGGCGAGATCGGTGATGGCCGCAATCGGTTGTGGCGGTGGCTAGGAGGCGGGCGGTGGTGGCGGCGGCAGCAGGCTGGCCAGGGTCACCTGCATGGCCGCCATATTGCGGCTGAGCACGTCGATGTTGGCGCCCATCCGATTGACGACACCAGCCAGGGCTTCCAAGGTGAGCGGTGCGCCGGAGGACTCCGAGATCTCTAAGTGCACGGTGGATGCCGGTAGCGTGGTCGCCGCCGAGACTCCAGAGGTAGCGAAAGGCGTAGTTATCGTGCCCGAGATCTCTGATACCAGATTGTTATGTGGGCTTCGAGAGGAGAGAGTCGAGGGAAGCGACGGCGACGGAGACGGACGCGCTACAGTACCCGCGGTGCTACAGTACCCGCGGGTACTGTTCATATGAGAGAGAGAGGCAGAGGACCGGCAGTTAGGGCTGTGAGATGCGCTAGGAACGCCGGCCGCGGGGCTTCGCCCACGGCCGACAAGAGAGAAGGGTTTTCCTTCTAATCTCTTGTTTGATTCTAGATTGATACATCTCCTCTCCTTATATAGAGAAGAGGTCTTACTTAACCCCTAAGCAAGCGACTAATTAACCCTTAACGGGCTAAGGCCCAATAGGCCCTTGACTCTTCTAACAGTATCATTATAAAAATGTCTTGACTGCATAAGTACTTAATTTTATTCAGTGATGGGAGTGTGGCACCTGGCAATTTGTACATCGGAAGAGGGGAATCTCATATTATGTGTATGTGGGACTATAGCATGACATCAAGATTAGATCCATGTTGCAACATTTTTACTTGTCTTTATATTCAAATGATATTAGCGATATACTGTACACATAACTATTTTCTATACCCATATTTGTTAACTGTCATCCTATGTGAATCTATACTGGCATGCACTGATTCCAAATATCTGGAATATCTGTTTATTTGGCCATGGCTACGAAATATATGGAATATCTGTTTATTTGGCCATGGCTACTAGTAGCAGTTGAACGACAGGAGTCTTTCTTATTTTTGGTCTACTTTTCTTTGTGGACATTGTGAAATAAGAATACATCTCATTCAGAGTTTAGATTTTGTTCTCCAATGCTTACTCAAGGATCGTTGTTTTACTGTATCGTGTTATCTATCACAAAGAGTTGAACCTACACCAAGCTTTTTAATGGGTATTTCGGTAGGTGTCTACCCTTACATTGAGAAGTTCTGTTATGGTTCTCTAATCCATTTGTCACCATGCCTGCAGGATTGTCTCGCTCCCGGCAAACCTGGATTTCATGATCTTCAACCACCGCGGAAGAGCGCTGTCGTCAGACTCAGACCTGAAGCTCAAGACATAGACATGTCGTTCCAGAATCTAGATCTTGTTCTTTACTTTCCTTGTAACCTGGAGGAGGTTCCAGTTTTGTGCCCGTTTGTTTAGGGGAAAAGAACTTTTCCTGAATTCAGACCACAAATAGCTTATATCTATACTGCAACTCAAGAATTTGTGGCACATAATTTCTACAAATCTGTATGGAGGTGATTCAAGCTTCTGTTGTAGTCTGAGCAGATAAATCCTGTGACTGATCAGTAGCTTTGTTACCCTTGCTGATATTCCAATTAACGAAAACTTAATGCTTGTGCGCGTGGAGAAAATAATCCTATATGCCCGCTATACATTGCTACCATCAGGAAATAGAATAATCGTGAATTTTGGGTAACCAAGCCAGGCCACTAAAGTAGTGATAAATTATGTCAATAAAATACTACCTTAAACATTTCTAGATATATAGTTTTTACTTTATATTTAGACATAAATGTATATTGAGGTACATATCAAAAGCTATGAATCTAGAAAAGCTTTGGAATAGAAGGGGTACTTTATTTTCAAATTATAAGATCTTTTGGCTTTTCTAGATACGTCGATCTAGAAAAAAACCAAAATTCTTATAAAGTCCATCTATTCTCATTCTCCAACGAAAATAAAAAAAGCATCTATCAATTTATAGAATCCTCCTAAGAGCACCTCTAAGAGAATTTTTATCTCCTTTCTAATTTATAGAAATAGACACTTTGAAAAAAGTATTTTCTAAGAGTATTTCCAAGAGTCTTTCTAAAATTTGTTCTTTAAATCGCCATTTGAGTAAAAATCGCTTTCTACCCTCCAACAACTTTTCTATATCTTGTACGCAGTTTAGAGAGTTATCTTCGCTCTCCATCTTTAGCTAGCGGGGAAATCTGGAATAGAGGGTGTTTATATTTGGATGTCCAGTTGAAGAGACGGTTGAACGGTATTTTTCACCAAAATCTTTATTTCTGTAAATTATATGTCCAATTAAAGAGTCTTTTGGAGATGCTTCTAACGGTCTTTTTAATTGGAATTCTAAATATAGACATTCTTTATTTTGTACCTTTTTTGCTAGGTAAAGATGGAGAATAAAGATGACTCTTTATAGTGCACAAAATATATAAAAACTGTTAGAGGATATAAGGATATATAAATCTATTTTTACTAAATGACTCTGCAAATGATAATTTAGAGAATGAGTTCTAGAAAGACTTTTAGAGATGGTCTAATGAATTTATTTTTGTTTTCGATGAGTAAAAAAGAAAATTAGGGCCTAATTGGTTTGTGACAAAATTTTGCCATGCCAAAGATTAGACAAAATTTTAGCTAGTATTTAGTTGGCTAGCAAAACTTAGGGTGTTTTTAGTTCTCAAAATATTTCACCCTAAAACATCACATCGAATCTTGCGGCACATGCATGGAGCATTAAATGTAGACGAAACAAAAACCTAATTGCACAGTTCACCGTGAAATCGCGAGACGAATCTTTTGAGCCTAATTAGTCCATAATTGAACAATAATTTCCAAATAAAAACAAAAAGCTACAGTACCTAAAACCAAAATATTTTGGAGACTAAACACACCATTACAACATTTCACATTTGGCTTGCCAAATTTATAGTAATTTGTTTTTGCTCAACTTTTGGTTCGTCAAATATAGCATGATAAAATTTGGTGAGAGACTAATCGGACCCTTAGGGTCTGTTTGGTTAGAGATGTTAAAGTTTAACAAAAAACTATAGCACTTTCGTCTTATTTGATAAAAAGTTTCTAATTTTGGACTAATTAGGCTTAATAGATTCGTCTCGTAAATTACTCCTAATCTGTACCGACATACTCCATGCATTTACCATAATATTAATATAATTGAGAGTTAAACTTTAACATTCATAAAACATGCCTTAGTCAGCGCGTGTTGCTCGTTTGCTAGGGTATCGTTTAGATGCCAAAAATTTTGCCAAATTTTTCAGATTCCCCGTCACATCGAATCTTTGGACGCATGCATGAAGCATTAAATATAGATAAAAAATAAAACTAATTACACAGTTTAGACGAAATGGACGAGACAAATCTTTTAAGCCTAATTAGACCATGATTGGACATTAATTACCAAATAACAACGAAACTGCTACAGTGTCATTTCGCCAAAAATTTTGCCAACTAAACCAGGCCTAGGAGCAACAAACATCTCATGGGTCACATCACATCCCCGAGTGTATCAAGCGTCACATCACATCCCACCGAGTCCATGCGTGGTCGCAGCAACCGTGTGGGAGTCCGATCATGGATCGGCAGCTTCTTCAGATCTGGAGAGCAGAAGAGGAGAGAATATTCCAGCTGGACGGTTCATGCCGTCTGCCCCGGAAATCCGACGGCTCCGCAGAATCCACCGCGGTCCCAGACAAAACGTGGGAATTGGAGGCCTTGTTTAGATACTCAAATTCACCCCAAATTTCACTATGCAAAAAGAAGATTCCCCGTCACATCAAAATGTCGGCATATATATGGAGTACTAAATGTAGATGAAATCAAAAACTAATTACACAGTTTTGTTGTACTTTGCGAGACGAATATTTTAAGCCTAATTAATCAATATTTGGACAATTATTATCAAATAAAAACAAAATTACTACAGTGTGACGGGACATCTACTATGCAAAGTTTAAACCCCAAATTTGGGATCTAAACAAGGCCGGAATTGGAATCCCTCTCGCGCTCCCCTTTCACCAATCACCACGGGCCCACGGCGCACGCCGTCCTCTCTCCTTACTCGCGGGCCCCACCGGTCAGGCTCTCGGCGCTCACCCCCAAAAAATCGCCCCGGACGGCCGGACCTCGTCACCCCGTGCTTTCCCCCCTTGCCTTCCACCCCCTTTCCGTTCTCGGAGGACGAGGGCGCGACGGCACGCGAAAGCGACGCGGCCGCCTCGCCCAAACCCTCGCCTCGCTTCCTCCCGCCCTCCCTCCCTCCCTCCCATGACGGGGCCGAAACCCGCGCCCGCCGCCTCGCAGAACCCTAGCGCGGCCCCGCCTCGACCTCCTCCGCCTCCGCCGCCGGTGGCGGCGGTTGCGAGGGCGCGCGAGGAAGGCGAGCTCTCCTCCGGCGCCGACGACGACGAGGTGAGCTCTCGCGCCTTCTCGACCCGCGTGCGCTCGCTTGTCGCTCGTCCCGGATCTAGCTACTTCCGCTCCCGCGCGGCCGCGCGGCAGTTGCTTGCCGTTGACGCTTTGACTCGTCCCGCGGCTAGGGTACCGAGCTTGGATCGGCGGGGGCTGGGTGCTCGCTTAGGTGTTCTGATGAAGCGTGCTTGATTTGCAGCTTGGCGAATTGTTGGGAGATGGGCAGGTTGGCGAATTGTTGGGGATGGACGCGCTGTTGTGGGAGTGTCTCTAAGATCTAGCAGCGGCTGGAAGGGGGCTTCCAGTATGGGAATGGGACTTGATGCATGCTTAGAAGCTCATTGTTTCGTGTTTAGGAGTTAGGACTACGACACACATAGGGTTTAAATGCGATCTGATTCTGCGGTTACGGTTGACCTGCCTTAAGTTGTAGTGCAGCATAATTCAATGAAGGTGTACGAGCAAATAGGTCGCTGATGTGTGCTTTCTGCTAGTTGCCAAGTTGGTGTTGTAGGTTTGTGTACTATATACACGGCTGGCGCTTTAAGTGCTTTGAGATTCTGATTGGTGTATTTATGCACTGCATTTATCAACTTCTCATATTTATCATGTATACATGATTGCATATTTGTCACCCCTTTTGTATGTATGTAGTATGTATGAACGTACCAATGCATTTATTGCTGATACATGTGCTTAGTTTTGCAACGTTTGTCGCTTATCATGCTCATTAAATTGCTCCGACCAGACTCTGCAAACTCGGCTAGGTGCTACATCCATTCTTGGGAAGTTTGTGGAGGCTGGATCTCAAGTGCCATCGGCAACTCTCCTTGGTAAAGGTACGTTCTGACTTCCGATTAGCGATCCTGCGTTTCATGTTTTATGCTTTCCCATGGAAAGATAGCCTGCCTCTTTACTGATCCTGCTGCGTTACCTCTTATCCTCTGACTTACCAGGCAGTAACACCTTGATTGTCTCGAATGCTCTGAATCATAAAGCGTCCGCTCCAAGTTACAAGAAGATTATGAGGGTGAATCAGGGGCAATTCAAACCGGGTACTAATCGGAATCTTTCATGGCAGAAGCCCGTGTCAAGTGATAACCTTGTGATAACTTTCTCAGATGATGATGGTGAGACAGACTCTGGAAAGACAAGGCAAGGTAAAGTTAGGAAGGCCAGCTCTCAAGGTACACAGAGAACAGGGAACAGTATGCAAACTAGGATCATGAGAGAGGAAGTATCTCAGCAGAAAACCCTTGGTGCAAAGGCAGGTCCTGCACACTTGCCCGCTTTTCCATTCACACACAGAAATGTAGGGGCTGGCAGGGGATCAGGTAATACCTTTGTCAGGAAAGAGCCACCTGTCCGTCAAGTTAATCCTCTGATGTCTAAACAGAAAATTCAAAATGGTGTAGGAGTACATTCTGAAGATCATAGGTTAGAAATCTTGCGCCATAAAATAGCTGCTAGAGAAAATGAACTAAAAGGTCAAAAAAGACCTTTCTCTGCTGTTGCTACAAAGAATGCAGATTTTTCTTCCAATCAGCCAAGGCTGCCATCGGAAAAGATAGGGCTTGAAGCTTCCAACAGTGGTGAATATTCACGCTTTAATAGTCTGTCTGAACATAATGGAGGACCAAATAAAAGGTTGAAACTCAATCAGCAGCATTTGTACAGCCAATTTCGCAGTGACCTGGTAACATTGGCACCTATTGGTTCTACATCAGGAAAAAACAATGTGCAATCTTCAGAAGTGGCAAATCAGTTTGAAAATGGAATTACTATGAACCTTAATGAAACAGATACAACAGTCACAACAACAGAACTTGCAGATCAAATACAACAAGGTGGGGCAACTAAGAACCTTCGTCACCACAAAGATACAGGAGGTGCTGGTAACCATGCTATGCTTGAGTCGCAGGATGAGCTTGCAGCACGACCACCATTTACTGACACACAAACTATACCAGAAGATACTAGTGCTTTGGCGCCCGTCACGTCTGCCCAAGCTAGGCAACAGGTACTGCCTGTTGGTACTTCCCCTGTGTTAGATGGAACACCACAATTGCAACCTGGAAAGGAGGTTAGTTCTGCACTCTTGTGTGGCTCTACTTATTTTTCTTGTTTAGTAATACATCTGATTAGTTGATGCTTAGTTAATGCTTCTGCTGTGTTGCTAACCTGCTAGAATGCCCCCCTTGAATGAACTATTAAGCTTGAATGCAATTGAGACGCATATAGTAGCAATTTGGAGCCACTAGAAATTTTGTACTGATTATACCTGACACTAAACTGAGAGGGGTTTCTTCTGGAAGCATCTATTTCAGCACGTCCATGTTTTGATTTGATTGTTGAACTCATTTTAGTTTCTTTTTCTGGAATTATGTTTTACAGTGTCAAATTTCACAGATCATGATGCGAATCAGTGTGTAAGGTAAGGTCAATTTCCATTTTCTATTTTTTGCAGAATGCCGGATGTTTGAACTGCAGTGGCCAGATAGGTGTAGACACACGGAACACAACATTGTTCTCTCTACTTGAGATGGAAGAATTACAAGACAAGGAATTGGAGGATGCCCAGGAGCATAGACAAAAATGTGAAGCTGAAGAAAGAGAAGCTCTTAGAGCTTATCGCAAAGCACAAAGAGCTTTACTTGAGGCAAATGAAAGATGTGCAATTCTTCATAGAAAAAGAGAGATTTGCTCTTCACAAGTCCATGGTTTAATTGCAGAGAATTCTTCTTTGGTGCAGTCTTTGAGTATTCGGAATCCTGAAGATGGCCTTGCAATGCCATCACTGCTCAATTCTCAGATTCATGCAGATGGTCAGATGCCTGAAAATCAGGGTGGTAGACACAGGCTACATCCTGAAGAACCTTCTCAGCAGCCAGTTGATAAGCATGAGGCACGGCCACACAATCATGATAAGCTTGCTGCCAGCACAGCTGAGCCCAGCTCTGTGACTGCTGTCAATGCTGATAGCGTCCTTTCAGATTACATGGAGGATGATCTTCTGTTCCCCACTAGACAGGCAAGATCAGAATGCGCTTTGGATCTGGAGAATCAAATGGAAGAAACTATACATGTATATGCAGAGGAAAACAGACAAGTTTCTGGTGACAGTGCTCAAGATTATGAACTTTTAGAAGCTTCTTTGAGGTCTAGATTGGTTGAAAGATTTGGGAAGAAATCATGCTTGAATGGCACCACTGATGAAGGCACTGAAGAACTTGCTGTTGGAAAAGTAGCTGCAGAACATGGCAAGCAGTCTACATATGTTGGACATCAGTTACAGGAAGCAGAGCAGAATATTATGACAACTCCTACTCCTGAAGGTTATATCACTTGGGTTTAATACTTCTAATTCTATACTTAATGATCTGTATATGTGTTGAGGCGTCACAGTGTATACTGATTTACCCTGCAAGCATCCATCCATTCGATAAGCTATTATCTTCCATCTTTGTGATGAATATGTTTAGGCTCTTTAAAATATATACTACACAATATGAATCATCTTTACTAAATATTGCTGATAGTGAGTTTTATTACTGTAATGCTATCATCTTTTCATCCTTGTGTTAACTTGCATGGAAATATATTAAAATTTGATTCCTATAGAATGAAGTCACTACTATTTAGAGGCGTCGATTCTTTTTTTATGTTGATGGATAACAATGATCTTAAACTATGTCTATGCAGACAATTGGGCATACTCTTGAATATCCTAGTGTGGCTAGAAGTTATGTTTCTCAGTTTGCTCCTTTCCTTTTAGGAATGGACTCTACACCGGTGCATGTGTGTAACAATACTTTATTTTGTTGTGCAGGTACAATGGAGCTGGAAAATGATGATGCTGAAAAAACTGGCGGCCTCTCTAATTCTAGTAGTGGTCCTTCAATGGGCAACTGTGATCCTGAGGACAACATTTCTTCTCTCAAAGAGTTATGCATGCCATTGGCTACGGACACTCTCATTTTTCCTTCTTCAGCTCCACTAAATGCTGCTAGACAAATCAAGCGGGCATTACCTGGGATTTGCAAGGAGCCTTCAGATTACAAAAATGACTATCTGACCAGTGATGCAGCGTCTGAAGTTACAGAAAGTGTACAAGATATGATACATGACCTTGTTGGAGAAAATATGAAGATTCTCCCAACTACCCAAAAGGATAATAATATGATACACAGTGTGATCGATCCCTTCTGGCCCTTCTGCATGTTTGAGCTTCGAGGAAAATGCAATGACGAAGAGTGCCAGTGGCAACATGTTGAGCATCATGCTTGGAGAAAGCCAAAGCTTACAAAACGTTCTATGACCTCTGTTTCAGGTTTGCTATATTTACAATTGCTCTCTTATCGTGTTGATTACTTGACTGTATAATTCTATAATCCATACACATTATGCATTATGAATGTTTGACATTTAATTTATTGTAACGGATGATTTTATGCAGGCCAGATTCCTTATGGTTTGTCTCAGCATATTCTTCCTGTGCCAGTGTATCGTGTCGGTTCAAATCTTATTAAAGCTGATCTGAACTTGACACAGTCAGTTTTGGCTAGCAGTTTATGGCAATATTGGCAAAGGGGGTTTTGTGCTTCCTTTCCTTTACCTTTATCTGTTCAAAGAGTTCTTCCATCAGATGCACCATTCTTACAGGCTGGTGATGGTCGGATTGCTGATTTTGATAGGAACAGACAACTATTAAAATTTCGAATGCTGGATATCAGGAAGGTGGGTAGAGCGCACTGTATTGCAGTTATCATCACATCGCGGAAGTGGCATACATATTGGAGTCTGGTTCTCCACACTAAACTTATTCTTGAAGTTTCCTGCTCTTTCTATTCTCGTGATATTGCATAATGGCATATCAAATATTTTGATTAAGTTATATTGGTACTTGTTAACACTGCACTCTTTTCTTGTGGTTCCAATGCAAACATGCTCTGAATTTGACAATTGCTTTTGTACTGGACCAAGTATTCACCACTTATGGGGTTTAAACTTTATTAGCATAGCATACATTTCATACTTATGGGGTTTAAACTTTATTAGCATACATTTCATAGTAGTTGTAACATGATGAATTGACAGTTTTGGTTTGAATGAATATATTTACTTCATTGATATCTGATCTGCTTGTATTTTGATTATTGCTGTGTAACTTTTTATTCTGTAGAATAAGATTGTACAGGGTCCTGTTGATATTGAGTTATTCTTGGAGGCAGCTCTTGATTTATATTGTGGAAAAGGAAACAAGCCTGAAAGGATCAAGGTGACTTCTGTATTGG
Organism: Saccharum spontaneum; assembly: GCA_022457205.1. Classification (NCBI taxonomy): domain Eukaryota; kingdom Viridiplantae; phylum Streptophyta; class Magnoliopsida; order Poales; family Poaceae; genus Saccharum; species Saccharum spontaneum. The sequence continues at coordinate 30,192,056 of CM039607.1, forward strand.
ATATTGTACCCTTCAGATTAGAACATGTTTTAGCTGCTTCTACACAGTTGAGTTCAGGTTGGATATTGTTCGCCATTAGCTTCTCTCTAAATAATGTGTGTTTTGCAGGCTCTTTCATTTCTGGCACGGTCCATTGAGGCTGATCCAAGTACAGTTATCCTGTGGGTGTTTTATCTCTATATTTACTATCAAAAGGATGAAGGACTTGGAAAAGATGACATGTTTTCTGATGCGGTAAACTATTTACTGGTTGCTCTCTTGCCATTTAGTTTAAGCCTAAAAATTTTATGTTGGAATGCATGAGCTACAGATGCTTTTTACTTTTTTTTTTCCTTTTTATTACCCTGCTTATTCTAATGTATCAATTGCTGATCTTATTCATACAAAAGCTAAATTTTGTTCATTTGGTATGGTTTGCTTGATTATGATTGCATCCCTCTAATGCCAGATTGTGCTTCAATCCTAGTGTGGTCCATCTTGTTGTTTACTTCTTGTTTTTAGGACATGAAAAAACTTTAGATGAGATTGAGGGCATTTCATATTTGTGGTTTGCATCCAATTGATGCATGGTTGCTTTATCATTTGTAGATGCTATTGTATAATTATCAACAAACCTTATACTTTGTTTTCTTTCTAGGTGCAACACAATTTTTGTTCCTATGAATTATGGCTTATGTATATAAATAGTAGGTTACGTGTTGATGATCGATTGGATGCTTATAACGATGCTTTGAGCATGCTGTGCCAAATGACAGCTGACAATGACAAAGATCTACAAGAAAGAAGTGCTTTCATACTAGACATCTTCTTACAGATGATTTACTTCCTGTGCATGTCTGGAAATGTAGAGAAGGCAATTTCTAGGATTATTGGAATTCTTCCAACTGCAATGCCTGATAATTCTGGTGACAAGTTGCTTGCTGATGTCATTTCTAGCTTGACCATGTCCGACAGATGCATATTTTGGATTTCGTGCCTATATATCTCAATTTACAGGAACCTTCCAGAGGAAATTATTGATCAGCTAGAGTTCCAGAAAGCTTTGCCTCGTGCCTTAATATGGCCTTCTATTGATCCCAGTGTAGATAACAGAGATAAGATTATAGTACTTTTAAATTATGCTGCTTATAAGATGGCTGAAGATATTAGTGAGTGTGTTAAAAATGGGGATCCATCTTACCTGATGTTGTCACAATTCCTTGCTGTTAACCACATTAGTTGTCTAGCGGCTGTTGAAGGCTTCAAATCTTCTGCTGATATGCTGGTGACCTACATGAAGGAGTACCCAATGTGTCCTCAGATTCTGCTTATCTCAGCTCGGTTAGACAGAAAGCATGGTACATGTCCTGGTCTGAAAAGCTTTGATGAGTTGATCTTGAATTGGCCTAAAGAGGCACAAGGAATTCAATATATGTGGAATCAATATGTTGAGCATGTTCTGGCCACTGATACTGAGTTAGCTGAGAAGGTACTGACTTGCTGGTTTGAAGAACACGGAAAAGATTGTGATATCCAAACCAATTCTGCTATTTTTATAGAACTTAGCAGTGAAGAGCCTGGAACATCATCACTTGTTTCACCCCAGGAAGTTGGTTCTGGTCCATCTATATCAGAAGATCTCGTCTTTCGGTTATTAAACCTCTCATTGTACAAGATACTGGAGAACAACCTACAGGAAGCACAAATTGCTGTGGATAAAGCATTGAAATTGGCTCATGGGGAGTGGTATGAGCACTGTATAAGAGAACATGCTGCAATTCATGCACTGGAGCTGGAGAAATCATCGTCTTCGACAGATGCTCAAACTCAGGCTACATTCAGTTTAATCATTGGTTACCTTTCAGATCATCGCAACTTGCCCACGAGGGAGCTGCTGTCACGAAGGTTTTGCCAGAATGTTAAGAAGCATAGGCTTAGGCAGCTTATAGATGACACTATTGGTTCTGTTCCTGCAGATTCTTCTCTGATAAACTCTGTCCTTGAAGTGTGCTTTGGTCCGTCTCTCCTTCCTAAAAGAATTGGCGATGTGAAGTACCTGGTAGATTTTGTTGAAACGGTCATGGAGGCTCTTCCTGCAAACTATCGCCTAGGCTTGGCAGTTGGTGGATTTGTAGCTAAGCACTTCACAGGTTCTGATGCAACCTCCACTGGGACCAGGTTCTGGGCAAGCTCTGTTCTGATCAACGCCATCTTCCGAGCTGTACCTGTCGCACCAGAATCAGTATGGCTACAAGGTGCAGATCTCCTGCAGAAATTGCATGTCACACAGATTGTGAAGAGGTTCTACCAGCAGGCAGCATCAGTCTACCCCTTCTCCTTCAAGCTGTGGCACGCGCATCTGAATTACTGCAAAGCCAGTGGGAGCAACACTGAGGGCATCGTGGAGAACGCGAGGCAGCGGGGCATTGAGCTGAATCTGACACAAACATAGTGTTTGTCCCTATGATCCAAAAGCTGCCTGGTGTTTTGCCAGGTGGAGATGTAGGTAGTGTTGTGTTAACTGGAGATGGCGTAGATATATCGGTGATCATGGTGGTGGTGACCGGTGAGATCATTTTGTTGTTTAGGTGCAGGTTTAGAGGGACATAGTCGTCGATAGCTTACAGCATGTGTTTCTGATGGAGTGATGTGGTAAGTAGTAAGTAGTGGTGAAGGATACAGGCGTATGGAGCATATATACCATACTTTTGGACTAGATGGGCTAGGGAATGTTTTTTGAGTCTGTTATGTTTACGTTTTCCGTTCTCTTGGTTTTCTCTGTCGTCGATGTATTAGATGCATAACTGCTACTTATAAACATGATGATCAATGGAGAAATGAAATGAGATTTTTTTTGGGTTCACTCTTGCAGTTTCCCAGTGGTGTAGTACTAGTATTACATCGTATGTTATTATAATTCAGTGATTTGTCTTGGTTGAATCTGATTTGGTCGGACGGGTCCCAAAGGTGGTCAGAGGATGGGGGGTAGTACCACCGTTTTCTGGTTAGATTATACTACGCGTGAACGTGGTATTCGGAAATTGCAAGGAGCTTCTAATTGTACTTGCCTATACTACGTTAACGAACTGGGGTCTCGGTCTCGGTCTCACGGAGGGCCGACTCGAATACCGCCATACCGGTGAACGTGACACCAAGCTGCCGCCTGCCGTGCGCCGTCGAGTGGTCCAATTCGATTCCGTCTTGCGTCAGCAGTTTCTAGCGTGGGCCTTGTTTAGTTCCCCCAAGTTGGGGTTCGTCAAATTACTGTTTGGCACTGTAGCATTTTTTGTTTTTATTTGGTAATAATTGTTCAAACATTGATTAATTAGGCTTAAAATGTTCATCTTACAAAGTACAATAAAATTGTATAATTAGTTTTTGATTTCATCTACATTTATTACTCCATGCATGTACCGGCATTTTGATATGACGGGGAATGTTCTTTTTGCATAGTGGATTTTGGACCCAAATTTGAGAAACTAAACATGGCCGTGGTTGGGACTTGGGAGGTGAGGAGGTGCTATCTGGGTGACAAACGTGGAACACAAAAAAAAAATGTTAATAAGTGTTTATTTCTGCGTGTTTCGTCCGGTTCATTGCGGATCTTTTGCTGTGAGGATGATCATGGGCTAATTATATAAGTACTCCCTCCATCCCAAATTATAAGACGTTTGACTTTTTTGATCGCAAGTTTGACCACACGTCTTATTCAAAAAATTTATACAAACATAGTCAAATTTAAGTCATTCTTGAGGACCTTTTATTAATATACCAAGCCACGATAAAAGAATTGATATTTTACACAAATTTTTGAATAAGACGAGTGGTCAAACTCGGTGTCAAAAAAGTCAAGCGTCTTATAATTTGGGATGGAGGGAGTAGCAGTTAATTCAGGTGCCAAACAAATTTGGGGGTACCCTATCTGCCAAAGTCCCGCTTCTTACATATGACAAAAACAAAACTCAAAGCATCATATCGTGACGCTGTACTCCATTCAAAATAGATATTTGTTTAATATGTTTCGTGCATCTCTTAGCACTTCTATTTTTGTGCACTTCACACATGAATTCAGTCAATTTAACATGAAAATGTGGTGCTATTATTAAAGCTCCTTTTTTTTTTGAGTGGAATTAAAGCTCCTAATGGTCCGGTGTGCAACCGGTTTTTATGACTAGGCTGTAGGCTCTGGTTTGGTGAGAATGGCTTCCGCAAACGGTTTGGTTTGGTTTTGAAGTCGAAATGGTTTGAACCCTTGGCCCAAACCCGTTATTGGCTAATGGGCTGAAGCCCACGCTGCACGCACAAAGCCATCGAGAGCGTCGAGCCGTCGACGCCGCCTCCATCCTCGACCTCACGCAGGAGGAGGCCCGAAACCCTACCTTTCCCTGCGCCGTCGCGGCCGCTGCTTCCGGTGGGGAGTTACCCCGACCCCCTCGGGGCCTAGAGTTCTGTCGTTGAATCCCGTGCCCACAAGTATGTTTCGTCGGCTCTTTGTATAGCTTTGCAGTCAATTGGTGCAGTTGCAGCATGACCATTTCGATTGTAGTTTTGGGTGGAATTGATTAACCTGCGGCGTGCCCTTGATTTAGGAATTCGAAGCCCACGCACATAATCACCGCCAGGGGGCTCACCGGCGTCGTCGCGTCGCAGCTCCGTCCACGGATCTGCCCGCACGTACAACGGCGAGTCGGCGACGCAGGCGTACTCCTTGTGTCTGCATTTGTAGCGGCACAACTGCAGTCGCTGTTGTTAGGCAGGTACTGATGCTACTGCTGTTACTTTACTACTAATTTACTTGTATTGTAACCACTGCCTAATATTGAATACAAGCACTGAAAATGAGACCTAACCGTTAAACCAAGATATATTTTGAACAGTTTAATCAGCATATCTAAATCATACATATGACTTATTCTGTTGCGCAATTGTCCTTCTTATGCACAGGGTGATCACTTGATAGTTGCTAATTTGGGCGATTCACGCGCTGTCCTTTGCCCTCCGGACAGCAAGGACCGTCTGATCCCCGTCCAGCTCACCACTGACTTGAAGCCAGATCTTCCAAGTGAGCATCCAAACTTCTCATCTCATAGTTATCTGTGCATGCATATGAATACACATCTTGACTGCATTTTGCATTCCTGCACATTTGCAATAGGTGAACTCACAACAAGGATTCTGAACTACAAGGGAAGAGTGTTCGCCATAGACGACGAGTCAGATGTTTCCCTCACTTTTAGTCTGCTGCTGAACTGGATGCAGGTCAAGGATTAAGCTGCTGCAGGCTAGGAGGCTCTGAAGCTGGAATCCCTTTACTGCATTAAGTGGTGCATTCTTTAGTTACATCAGACCTGGTAAAGTAGTTCTTGACAAGTGCCACCCTCTTTTGTATGTTCCTTTATTTGCTGCATAAATGAACTCTTCATAAATTGTTATGATAAAGGTTACATGGTTAGTCAACCTTTGATGAGTATTGTGGCTACTGATATAGAACTTGTGATGCTGTGATTAAGGCTCTGGAGCTGGAATCGCTTTGATGTAGAATTTGCAATGTTGGTCCAATTTGAGAGACTGTTCTGATTGAGGATCATAAGTATCTTAGTCAGGGTACCACTTTGATTTGACAGCAATCATAGCAACTGAATTTTTCCATGCTTATGTTCTGGAGGTGGAATCCCTTTGATGTAGAATTTGCAATGTTGGTCCAATTTGAGAGACTGTTCTGATTGAGGACCATAAGTATCTTAGTCAGGGTACCACTTTGATTTGACAGCAATCATAGCAACTGAATTTTTCCATGCTTATGTTCTGGAGGTGGAATCCCTTTGATGTAGAATTTGCAATGTTGGTCCAATTTGAGAGACTGTTCTGATTCAGGATCATAAGTATCTTAGTCAGGGTACCACTTTGATTTGACAGCAATCATAGCAACTGAATTTTTCCATGCTTATGTTCTTGCACTACGTGGAAGTTCTTTCATTTTGTGGCTGCAATCAAATTGTGTTGTGTATGTACAACAGCGAAGAGGGGGGAAAGTGTGTGAGAAAACATTGTGTTGGGATTGGAGAAAACATTCTGTGAACTGTTTGTGTGTGGTAAATTGGTTATCACTACTAGCTGTATAATTTGTCTATCAAAAATTTGGTACTACTAATATCACTTTAGGTTGCTTTCTTACAGCTTTACTTAGTGTTAAATTGCTTGTTAGTACTTAGTACTAGCTGCTTAGCTTGCTACTTACTGCTTTAGCAATCTATTTATTGAGTCACTTGTCACTGCTAGCTAGCTATCTTTTTAGTTATGCAAATTTTGAATTAGATTGCTGGTTAATCTTAAGTCTGGTTACTTCAGAGCTTAAATAATTATAAATTCTCATACCTTTTTCAGGTGAAATGTCGACCAATACATCAGAGGGTTCAGGAACTCATGATAGTGAAGAGGGTCATACATCTTTGACGCCACATCGTAAACGGTCCAATGTCTGGGAACATTTTGAGAAAGCCTTGGTTGATGTGGATGGTGAGCTAAAAGCTGTTTGCAAGTACTGTCAACTGAAATTGAGTACCAAGTTTGGTACTAGTAGTCTTAGAGGCCATGTTGCCAATTCTTGCCCAGCAATTGAGAGTGATACCAGAAAGAGATTTCAAGCAAGCATGAACAAACAACCATTAGATGCAAATTTTGTCTTTGATCCCCACCTCTGTCGTCAAGAGATGATCAAGTATTTAATTCATGCTGAGATTCCATTTCTGGAATTCGAAGACCCGTACTTGCAGCCATGGATTAACACAATGCAACCAACTTTCATAGTCAAGGGTCAACAAACAATCCACAATGATTCCTTCCAGAAATTTGAGGAGCTAAAGAAACAGCTTTATACTGAACTTCAGAATTTGGATTCTCGTGTTTGCTTGACATCAGATATATGGACATCATCCCAGAACGTAGAATACATGGCTGTAACAGCTCACTACATTGATGCAGAATTTAAGATCAAGAAAAAGATCATTTGGTTTAAAAAACTAGAGTATCCTCACTCCGGCATTGCAATTGAAGAAGAAATAGTGAGGTGCTTGACAGAATGGGATATAAGGGATAAATTGTTTACTTTGACATTAGATAATGCAAGCAATAACACTTCGGCATGTGAGGAGTTGATAACAAATCATAAACATGAGTTATTGTTTGATGGTGAACATCTACATGTTAGATGTTCTGCTCATATTCTCAACATCTTGGTTCAGGATGGGATGACAGTGATCCATACAACAATACAAAAGATCCGTGAGCTGCTGAAGCATATTGATTCTTCTGTCTCAAGACTTCAAGTGTTCAATTCGCTTGCAAATGGGATGGGTTTACCCTCAAAGTCTGCTATCTACCTTGACATTCCAAACCGATGGAACTCAACCTTCAAAATGCTTAGGGAAGCATTACAATACAAAGCTGTCCTTATTTCCTATGCTCCTAGATATCTTGAAGTTTTACCTACTGAGGAAGAGTGGGCAAAGGCAGCAGCGATTTGTGAATTTCTCAAGGTATTTGAAGAACTTACACTCGCTGTGTCAGCTCATAGGAAGCCTACATCACATAAGTTTTTGCCCTTAGTGCTTTCCATCCTCTATGCCTTGAAGGACCCAGCTTGGCAAAGTACCGATCTGCTCAAGGAGTTGGCTGCTTCCATGCATTCCAAGTTTGAGAAATATTGGAATCCTGATGAAGATAACCTGCACAATGTAGTTAAAAAAAAGAGAAAGAAGAAAGAGATTACATTTAACCTTGTTTTAGTCATTGCCACTATATTAGATCCAAGAAGGAAGGCTGACTACTTAGATTTCTTCTTTCAGAAGGTGTGCAATAATACAAATCAGATTGATATGCATGTGAAGCATGCCTTAGAGTGGATGAGAAAGTACTTCACATTGTATGAGCAACGATGTGCAATGAAAAGTAGTGTGGATATGATAGCGCCTGCTAATGAAGCCTTTGTTAATGTGGGGTCACTGATTCTTGGAAAAAGAAATCTTGAAGAAGAATTTGCTCAATACAAATCACGACGAAGAGTTGCACGGGCACCGAAATTTGAAATTGATGCATATTTAGAAGAAGAGATCGAGGAGGATAATGAGGATTTTGATATCCTAGCTTGGTGGAAGGGAAAATCAGACAAGTTTCCTGTACTGTCAACTATGGCTCGAGACTTCCTTTCTATTCCCCTTAGCACCGTTTCGTCCGAATCTGCTTTTAGTCTTGGAGGAAGAATTCTTGGAGACCATAGAAGCTCACTAACGCCGGAAATGCTCGAGGCACTTGTTTGTGGGAAAGATTGGCTATTCAAGACCAAAGATCACATTAGTGAAGGTACAAAGGTTTTTCTTTAAACAAATGTTCTGTTTTTTTCATTTCCGGTAGACAGAGGTCTTTAAACAAAATTTTTTTTTAGGTCAAGATCTAGAACCCAAAGAGGGCTAGCAGTAGCAGGTATGTTGATTGCCTTCTCAAATGCCCAGTGTTGGAAAACTTTGCAAGTGATGATTTACGTGTGCATGGTAGCATTTCGAAGCTTTCCAGATTCTTAAAGATTCAAGCTTTGTTTGCATTGCACCAATCCTGGTGCTGCTTGTGTCACTAATAGATTGTACTATATACATGTCTTTATGATGTAGAGTTATAGACTGAGTAATGCCCAACTGCAAGGCTGTTTAAAAGTCCAGCAGCTGTTGCTGTTACAGCATTGTTGCTGCTGCTTCATGATATTCCTTAGGATCTGTTTGGATCAGCTAGGGCTAGTTACTAGTTGGGGCTAAAAATTAGCCCAAACTAGCTGGCGTTGGCTAAAAAATTAGCCCAACTATTAGCCTCCTGTTTGGATTGGCAAGGGCTAATTTTTAGATAGCTAACAATTAGCCCTTGGTATCCAAACAGGCCCTTAGCTTTAATAAAATAAATGTTAATAGGACATATTAGACCTTTTTCTCCTTTCAGCAAAGAAACTCCTTAGCTTCTGTCAAGTGCACATCATGGTGGCACTGGATTTTTCTGCATGGGATCAAAGTGATGCGTTTGAACCAGAGAAATGAGCGGCTCCACATGCATGTCAAGTGCACACTACTTTAGTTCGTTTCTTCCTTACACATTCACATGGCCCAGACCCTGTCATTGATCCACTTCTTCTCTTTACCTGGAATATATAGCTCTTGTGGTTTCAATAGTTGGATTACCAGGGTTAGGGGCATGCTAATGAGCTGTGTTTTTTTTTTTCTGCCGCCTGATCAAATCAGGCAGTCAATTAGTCCTTGCATTCTCACTTGCATGCATGTGTGGACTGATGTGTGTGTGTGTGCGCTAACCCTTTCAAACTCTTTGGTTTTACCGTTGTGGAAAAAAAGTTCAATCATACGCTTTCTAGAATCCTTTTAAGCAGTGAAGCTTGACCTCTGGCACTGACTTGTTAGAACTGCGGCTATGTGAAATTTGGCAATGGATCTTGTAAAGATTTGTGATGGGCACCATGTAATTTGGTAATTTATTAACAGTCAACAGAGTCGAGATTTCCTGTAGTTTAGTTATAAAAGAAATAGCTGACAAACTACCTCTTAGAACTACATGCAACCGACTTAAAAAAATGCAATGGCCGAATGTGGCAGTTGTATGTTTGTGTTTTCAACATTTGATGTTTCCATCCTAGTATGTTTCGTGATCATGGAGATTAAGAGATGGAAGATGAAGTATTTTTTTTATCAAAAACGGTGGTGAAATACTTAAAATTTTTGTATAATAGAGGCTAAATATCGTGAAGGCTTAAAATTTCTGTAATATGGAGTCTAAACAATATGTGCTTTTTTCTCTTTTGTTAAATGCCTAGTCTAGTTCATAAACTAAATTATTTTATGGTTTTAAGTTCTGTAATTCTTTTGATCTTTTCAATTTTTTGTTCATTTTATGATTTGCTAAACTTTCCTTATGTTAAAAATGCTACCTAGCAAAGAGAGGACAGATAACAACTAGCGACGAACAGGGGCATAGAAACCAAGGTAACAGCATGGGCATTGAAACCAAGGTTAGATCCCATGGTTTTGAAATGGCTTGAGACTGCTTAGAGGAGAATTTGTTCGTTTGGTTTGGGCCCAAGGGAAGGTTTGGATTGGTTTGGTTTAAAGAGGTGGGCCAGCGGGGTGGATTGGGTTGGCTAGCTGGTCTTTGATGTAATGGTTTGGTGTGGGTGTGGTCCAGATTTTGGCCCATTAGCAGGTTTAGGTGCTATGCTTCATTCAAAAATAAATGTTGGTTTCTCTCTTTTACACTTCAGATATGCATTTTGCTGAGTTCAAAGAATCAAAATGAGACTCTTGTCAGTTGACATCCTTTTTTTCTTGGTTTTCTAGGAGAATGTCGTCGAATCCAGACGAACCTAAGAGTCGTGCTTGGACAGACTGTTTACTGAACAATGAATTTGAGGTTCAGCAGTCCTGGGATGAAAACAATGTTTTTGAGGCTGATGCTGGAAGTGAGCCTCCAGGTCCCGGAGAAAAATTCTTCTGGAACTTTCCATACCCTTACATGAATGGCTTGCTGCATCTCGGCCATGCCTTCTTGTTGTCCAAGCTTGAGTTCGGTGCTCCAATGCCATTTTACACTTTGCTTTCCACTGCACTGGAATGCCCATCAAGGCCTCAGCTGATAAGCTTGCCAGGGAGATCCAACAATTTGGAAATCCCCCGGTAGTGGTGCAGAACCGCAGGAGGGTTCTGGTGCCGCTGTGGCAGATGCTGAGGCTGATGCTCAGGGGCGGAGGGTAGTGGAGGCCAAACTGGACCTCCGCCCCCCCCCCCCCCCCCCCTGGTTGACAAAAGTTTAATGGCCTATAGACCTACAGCAGCTGAACTGTATATATCTACACTATGTCACCATGATTTGATACTGAAATGAACAATTTGGCCCCCACTTGCTGTTGAGCCACGCTCCGCCACTGCTGATGCTGTTGTGCCAGATAAATTTAAGAGCAAGAAGACCAACTGCTGCAAAGGCTGGCGCACATAAGTATCAGTGGGAGCAAGGGCTACTCTTAATCTTGCATACCAACCAGCTTGTGTGAGCTATCTGGCTATGATTTGATTGGTTTGCCACTAAAATCTCCTCCTGTCTTCAATGAAGCCATATATACTCTTCCAATTCTCACTGTCTTGACAAGGTACTTGCATTGTGACTAGTGTTCCAAGTGATTCACCTAATGATTTCATGGCACTTCAAGATTTAGTCACAAAGCCAGGTTTGAGGGCAAAATATGGCGTGAAATACAAGTGGGTTCTTCCATATGAGATTGTACCAATAATCCACATTCCATATGAGATTGTACCAATGAATGACATATCTGAAGGGATGTTCTGATGGAACAATGATTGTAGGTGAGTTCAGCGATCGAAAGGTTCAAGAAGTGAAACCCCTGATTAAAATAAGCTTTTCGATGAAGGCAAAGCCGTGTTGTATAGTGAGCCAGAGAAGGTCATGTCTAGATCTTGTGATGAGTGTGTTGTTGCCCTCACTGATCAGTGGTACATAACTTACGGTGAGGCTGAATGGAAGCATGAGGCAGTCAGGTGTTTAGACAACATGAATACATTCTCAGCTGAAACCCAAAATGGTTTGGAGCACACATTGGGCTGGCTGAACCAGTGGGCATGTTCACGTTGTTTTGGCCTTGGTACTCGAATTCCATGGGATGAGCTGTTTCCTTGTAGACTCTCTTTCTGATTACAGATGATGTCTGGGATTTTGTGTTTTGTGATGGCCCAGCACCAAAAAGTGACATCCCTCCAGCTCTGTTATGCAAAATGAAGCAAGAATTTCAATATTGGTATCCATTTGATATTCAGGTGTCTGGGAAGGACCTTATTCAGAACCATCTGACATTCTGCATATACAATCACACAGCCCTTCAAGATTTGCCTTGCTGTGATGGTATGGATGATGCAAACTTTGTCACTGAAACTGCAAATTCTGCTGTTATGAGGCTGACAAAAGAAATTTCATGGATGGAAGAGGTTACAGCTGCTGAATCTGAATTGAGATCTGGACCGCCCACTACATATGCTGACCATGTGTTTGCAAATGAGATGGACATTGCAATCAAAGAAACTAAGAGCTACAATGCTTTCATGTTCAGAGACGCCCTGAAATCTGGGTTTTATGACCTCCAATTGGCTAGAGATTACAGGCTCTCGTGTGGCGCAGCAGGCATGAACTGTGATCTGTTGTGGCGGTTTATGATGTCCAGACCAGGCTCATCACCCCTATTTGCCCACACTACGCTGCTGAGTACATGTGGACAAAGATCATGAAGAAAGAAGGCTTTGCAATAAAAGCTGGCTGGCCCATGCAGGCACCCTGGATCCTACTCTGTGAATTGCAAACAAACACTTGCAGGATACCATAGTTTTGATGAAGAAGCTGCTTCATAAACAAGAGTCTGGTTCCAAGAAGCCTAAGAAGGGAGCTGTGCCTGCACCTTCATCAGGGAAAAAAAAGATAAGCATTGGCCTTATATATATGTCAACGAGTATTACTCTGGCTGGAAAGATCATTGCTTGAGGGTGCTGCAGTCTAAATTCGACAGCCAAACACGCTCCTGACCAGGGAATAGCAGAAGCTCTGATGAATTGTGTTATTGGGCAGGAAATGAAACTTGAAGCAAGTTCAGAAGCTCTGCATGCCCTTCATCAAGTTGAAGGACGAAGCAAGGGAGCTTGGTCCTCTGGCACTGGATTTGAAGCTTCCGTTTGGTGAGATGGATGTTCTCGGGTGAAATTGGAGCTGATCAAGAGTCAGCTGGGGCTTGAGCAAGTCGAGGTGCTGTCACCGTCTAATGAAGCCGCTCGCACTAAGTCTGCTGAGCATGTTTTGCTGCTGGAGAACCCAACCCCCCTCCCCTGGTGACCCGGTCGCCATTTTCCTCAGCAAATAGGAGTTTGAGGCTCAAACACTGAGCTTATGTTATTGCTAACTGTATCTTTCTTGTGCTACTGTTTCTCCTCCTTTTTTTGGTGGTGTGAAAGTTATGTTTGCAATGAGCTACCTCTGTGTTTGGCGAAAACCAAGTTTTGTATGCAAGTTAACGCCTCCTGTCCTATCACAAATTATGTGACCTTAGTCTGTCTAAAGTAAATAATTTCAGTTTTTGTAATAAATTACGTTCTATGTGGTAGGCTTTGGATATCTGATAAAGATGCGAGTAGGTTAGTACAGTAACATACTTTTACTTTTGTATATAGCGAAAGTGATCGAGTGCTCAAAGTTCCCTATAAGCTTTCATGCGATGCTCACCAGCTACAGAAAGTTGACATGTGATATGCTTCCTGGAGGAAGTGTGGATTTTTGGGTCTACTCCCCTGGCTGACGGGGTTTTTCTGCCCCAGTCCAACTTAATAAACAAGCATGCATGCATCCACTAGCCAACTTTAGTTTGGTTTCACGGAAACAGCGCTAGCTAGCATGAACTCCACTTTATGCCCACTGAGAATTATTCAGACACACAAGGTGTATGAACAGTCGACAATTACTAGTCTTTTTATAATCTGCTGCATAGTTAAGTGCCCTACTCGTGTCGCCGTGCCTCAAACAAAATGCATAGTTTATATTGTTTCGTACCAACGATATATATTTCCTCCGATCCACCATGGCCGGCCGGTCCATTGCTTGCTACTCAATCTAGCTTTTGCTTTAGTTGGCCAGGAAAGAAGTATGAACATTGTTACATGCATGTATAAGGTAGCTAGCTTTTGAAGCTTTCAGTGGATGCAATCATGAGTTTGAAATAAACTAATTTCCCCTTCGACGAACATACATACATACGTGTCCTAACAACCCACCTCGCTTGGCACATGGCGAAATTAAGGGCATGTTTGAATCCCTCGTAGCACTAAAAAAATAACTGGTTAATAACTAATAGCTGCTAATTTTTAGCTAACTAATTTTTAGTAGGGCTGTTTGGATCCACCTGCTAGTAGGTGGTTGGTAGTGAGTTAAAGGTGCATATGAATCATTAGCCACTCAATCACAAAAAAAACCTATTAGCAACCCCAAACTTGCTAATGGAAGTTAGCAGTCCTCGAGCTAATAATTAGTAAGTTTATTGGTAGGTCTGTTTAGATCCATTAGAACTAATTTTAGCTGCTAATTTTTAGTGCTAATGGATCCAAATAGATCCTAACTATGGTCAAAAGCTCCATTCCTTAACTACGATCATCTCTAGCTTGACCCAACTAATCAATATAGTGAGGAATTTCAACATGAGTCAAATTCGCCTGGATCATGCGTGAATGAAACGGCAATATATATTATTTGTAGTGGCGCGTAATAAGAACCTTTCCCGCCATCTATATATATCTCACTAGTACGGATTGCAGAGCATAACTACCTACCACTAGAGCTAGCGTAAGTCCTAACTCCTAACCACGGGCTTGAAGAGATGCCGGCACCGGCGGCAATGCTGCTTGCCCTGCTCACGGCCGCACTCCTCTCGCCGGCGGCAGCCGCGGTGAGGTGCCCGGAGGAGTGCGGCGTCGTGAAGATCCCGTACCCCTTTGGCATCGGCCGTGGCTGCTACCTCGAGACGGCCGGTGACGGCGGCGACGAGCCATTCAACGTCACCTGCAGCAACCTCGACGCCGACGGCGCGCTGCAGCCAGGGCCAATCCCCAAGGTCGCTGGCTTACAGGTGCTCGACATCGACGTGGCCGGCGGGAGGATGCGAGTCTACAGCTGGGTGAACTCGCGGTGCCGCAACTACACGTCGCCGTCCACGGTCGACGAGAACATCTGGGGGTACGACTCGGCGACGTTCCGCGTCTCCGGCACCGAGAACGTGCTCACCGTCGTCGGCTGCGACGTGCTAGCCTACATCGGCACGCAGGAACGCGGCGTCGAGAACCGCTACGTGGCGGGCTGCAACGCCTCGTGCCCGCGCGGTGGTGTGCGACGCCCGCCGTCGTCGATGATGGCCAATAATGGCGGCGGCATTTCCGCCTGCGACGGCACGGACGGTTGCTGCCAGACGACGATCCAGCGGGGGATAAGGTCCTTTGTCCCTAGCTTCGTCGTCGACGGTGAGGACAGACCAGACGGCTCCGGCTCCGGCGGCAGCCCGTGCAGATACGCCTTTCTGGTGGAGAGGGAAAAGTTCAAGTTCCGGACGTCCTACGTCAGTAACAGGGAGCTTGCCGGCGCTGCTGGTAAGCGATTGCCGCTGGTGCTCGACTGGGCAGTGGGCAACAAGAGTTGCCTGGTGGCACAGAAAGACAAGGCGACCTATGCCTGCCTCAGCGACAACCACGAGTGTGTCAACTCCACCAACGGCCCAGGGTATCTATGCAAGTGCAAAACTGGGTACCGAGGAAACCCTTACCGAAAGAATGGCTGCGAGTGTGAGTTCTCTCTCTTCTTCCTCCTCCTCATCCTCATCATCATCGACATCGTCGTAGTCTTCATTGCTGTTATTGTTGTTGTTATTCTTATTATTGTTCTTATTGTTATTGTTATATATTCAATTTCCTTAGGAAGTCCAATCCTGTTTTCCATAAATTCGAACTAGCTAGGATTCGATCACTTGTTTTGACTAGTCAAAATGTTCAGATTAGCTAAAATTTGATCAAGTGGCACGTAGATTATTATAGCTTGATAAGTTTGCACTTTCATATTAAAGGAAGAACTTGTGGATTTGTTTAAACTCTGGACTAGACTAAAAGTTCAAATTTGGCCAATTTTTTTGACAAGTATGTTGTTTCGGGCCTCATTGAGATGAGTGATTTTGTTGAAATTTGGTCATTTTGATTGAATCCAAGAACTTGATATGTAGTCAAAATAGGTTATATAACAATATTTTTTGATAAAATATTAAGTTGGTGGCTTATTTGTAATTATAGTATGCTTCTTGAGATACTGTGCATATTTTAGAGCTTGTTTGGAACGCAAGAATTTTACAAGAGTCGTGTAAGATTTTACAGGAATTGGTTCGATTTCACATGAAAAAAATGTAGAAACGAAAATAATTTCCCGCGGTCCAAACAACTTCTTAGAAGTTTATGTGATGCCAGATGTCTCACAAGAATGATTCGTCCTGCAGTTATTGACACGTGCAAGGAGATGAATCCATGCCCTGCCTCTGCTAAATGTGTCAACACGGAAGGAGGCCACAAATGCTCATGCCCTCGTGGTAGGCGGCCAAAAGGTGACGGTAGTGGTGGATGCGAGATAGATTACTCCATGCCTGCAATCGGTATGCAATCTTCATTCCTTTTCATTTTTCTACCACTAGGACGCCATAGACACTGTTTTCGATGAAAGTTCTACGGATTAAAATGTAAATTTCTTTGTATGTTAATAATGTACTCACATAAACTTATCGATTTCTTACATATGCTCCATTTCATCGACAGAACAAACCTTCATTTTCAGCCCAAGTAATAACTTCTTCCTTAGAGTTTGTTTGGTTAGTCTTGAATCCAATTCCCTCAGATCAGAAACTAACCGAACAATCCTTGAGTTTGTGTGCTAACATATATATATGGCAAGATAGCCATCTTAGTCCCTCAACTATCATTAGAGGTTCAATTTGATTCTTGAACTTTCAAAATTACCGTTTCGGTCCTAAAACTTTACTTTCAGGTTTAGTGTCGTCCTAAAATTACTAAAGTGATTGTTTCAGTGCCCAAACTCTGCATTTTGGGCTCAATTTCTTTCATGAACTATGAAAGTTCAGGGAATGGTTCATTGATGAAATTGATCCTAAAGTGCAAAGTTTGAGGACTAAAACATTTCCTTTGATAGTCCTAGATTGAAATTGAGACTAAAAGTAAGATTGAGGACTGAAATGGCCAATTTAAAAGTTTAAGGATGAAATTAAATTAAACCTTGGACGATTGTTACAGCATCTTCAACAGTTTGATATAGTTTACTTGCTAAACAAATAGATCTAGTAAGTTAACAGAAGAAATGGCAACATTAAATTTTGTCCTTCTCCAATACTCTTCTATAATAACTTTAAATAATTTTTCATTGGTAACCCTAAATTATTTCTAACCAAACAAATATCTTTTGATAGTTTTTTTGTCTCTTATCGTTTTCTCACCTAGAACCCTTTATTTTCTTAATTTACTTATGCGTCCAATTTACTTTGATCTCCTAGGAAAAACTTCGGATGGGGAGTGAACATAGGGTTCTTCTCAACTCCGGAAACTTACGAGTTAAAGAGGATATTTGACAACTTTTTATTTTCATGGAGCTCTTTAACCAAACTGTGGGAGGAGATTCTTTTTCTTTTTGCTAAAATATTAAAGTAGGGAGTTGTTTTACAGAACTCCTGAAGAGTAAGAGTAAGTTTGGCACGGCTTCACTTTACCAGTGAATCCATTATTTTTGGCTTTAGTTCCATAAACATCTCCATCGATGAGCCGTTTTGGTAAATCGTTTGGTAAAACAACTCCACAAGTAGAGCTCCTTCAGAGAACCCATGCAGGGCCAACTAAGACAAGTTAAAGCCGGGTAAAACCACTATTTTGGTTCCATCCTCCATATATCCTTTGTGAGAGCATAATTTAAGGGGCTCCTTAGGTAAAGTCGATTGGTTTTATCCCGTTTAGTATAAAATGGCTCCAAACGGCTTTAAGAGCTGGTGGAGAAGGCGTGCCAAAGGAGGCTCTCTTAAGGGACCAAAATAACTATCCCGCCTATATACACAGTTGTGTTACATTTGTCTTTTGTTTGCGATTAGTTGTGTTACATTTGTCTGTAACCATGTATTCCCACACTACAGGTAGCAGCGTTGGTGTGGTTGTGCTAGCTGTGGTGGTGTCTTGCACCTACGCGGTCCAAGAGAAGAAGCGGCTCGCCGCCATCAAGAAGAGATACTTCCGGCAGCATGGCGGTCTCCTCCTCTTCGAGGAGATGAAACAATCACGGCAGGGGCAGGGCTCTTCACCCTTCACGCTCTTCACCGAGAAGGAGCTGGAGCAGGCGACCGACAGATTCGACGAGCGGCACGTCCTGGGCAAGGGCGGCAACGGCACCGTGTACCGGGGCGACCTCAGGGACGGCAGGGCCGTGGCGATCAAGCGTTGCAGGGTTGCCGACGACGAACGGCAGCGCCGGGAGTTGGGCAAGGAGGTGCTCATCCTGTCGCAGGTGAACCACCGCAACATCGTCAAGCTCTACGGGTGCTGCCTCGAGGTGGCGGTGCCCATGCTGGTGTACGAGTTCATCCCCAACGGCACCCTGTGCGAGCTCCTCCACGGCGGTGACCGCGCCCGCGTCTCGCCGTCGTTCGCGATCCGGCTGAAGATCGCGCAGGAGGCCGCGGAGGCGCTGGCGTACCTGCACTCGACGGCGTCGCCGCCGATCATCCACGGCGACGTCAAGTCCGCCAACATCCTGCTCGACGAGAACTACAACGCCAAGGTGTCGGACTTCGGCGCGTCGGTGCTGGCGCCGTCCGACGAGGCGCACCTGGTGACGCTGGTCCAAGGCACGTGCGGGTACCTGGACCCGGAGTACATGCAGACGTGCCGGCTGACGGACCGGAGCGACGTGTACAGCTTCGGCGTCGTCCTCCTGGAGCTGCTCACGCGCAGGAAGGCGCTGTGCCTGGCGGCGCCCGAGAAGGAGCGCAGCCTCGCGGCGCACTTCCTGTCGTCCGTCAGGGACGGTAGGCTCGACGCGCTCCTGGACGCGGGGATCAGGGACGAGGTCGGCGGCGAGGTGCTCGGGATGGTGGCGAAGCTCGCGAAGCAGTGCCTGGAGATGTCCGGCGAGAAGAGGCCCCCCATGCGCGAGGTCGCGGAGGAGCTTGACAGGGTAAGGAAGCTGTGGCGGCAGAGATGTTTCGGTGAAGTTGCTGTGCTTGTAAGTGATGGGTGAAAAGCATACGTGGAGCTAGGAGTAGTTAGTAGGTCACCAAACTTTGCACTGCTCAAAGTGATACGAGATGGCCGATGAGCTACTTGTTACTTGCAGTGCTAGTAATATAAGTTTGACGACAAATATGAAACATGTTGGTTATGACTACTAATGACACAAGAAGTTGTATTGATCCGCGATAATTTTGTATCAGGTTACAATTAAGTGATTAACCGGTGTGTTCTGTACAAGTTACAGGAAAGAGAAAGGAACGTGCATGTTTCATGCTAGTACTCTCGATCGGTACCATGCCTCGAAGGACGTCTAGTACTCGTCGTGGCGGCGGCCGATGGCGAGCGCCCTGACGAAGCAGGCGGACGCGCCGACAGCGAGCCCCGCGAACGCCGGCGGCACGAGCAGGTCGATACCGGAGCGCCCGGCCATCCGCGCCGGCACGCAGACGTGGTCCCCTCCGCCGTCCAGCGGCACGCGCACCGCCCCGGCCGCGCACGCCGCCCTGCCGCCGCCGCCTCCCGCGAGCGCCCACACGAAGGCCGCCTCCGGTGCGAACGACGCGACGGACACGGCGAGCGCGAGCGCCCCCGCCCATGCCGCCGCGTGCCGCAGCGCCGGCGCCCAGTGCTGCCGCTCCCCCACGAGCGCCTCCACCAGCGGGTGCATCGTCGTTTCGCTTTTGCCGGCCGGCGCCTTGTTGCTGATCGATCCTGGGCGGCGGTGCGGTTATATGGCTGTGGCGTGGAGTGGAGAGAGCGGAGGTGAAGTGAGTGCGCGTGTGGTTTCGAGGTGGAGTACGTGGAGGGGCACGGAGTATTAGGTGAGCTAAGGCGGGAAGTTTTGTGATTCCCCTTCCCGGCTTTGGAGGCTGGCTGCTGCCCCGTTGAATTTCTTGGGGGTTGGTTGGGGCGAGGGTGACCTGCGTAGAGCAATTTGACAATTGACACAGTATCTACCTGTTTGTAATATCAACATCTGGGTTGTCGAGAGGCCTACGAATATGCATTATATTGCAGGAGCGTGATGGTGGGGCAAACCGACGAGGACATGTCCTGCGAGTTTGATGACCTCAACAGTGATATGTGTGGATTGCCCACGGAACCCATGGGTCTAACCCAATCTAGCCCATGTAATAATCTATACCTGTGTTTTGATAGAGGGACCAATTGGGTTAGAGTAGGTTGGACCTAGTTTCTTGAGTGTAATTTGGTTCTGGACTCATTAGATCTAAGTCAAACCCAGGATTGAATATTCGCAGTAGATGAAGGTTCCCTCGGTACCACAAAATCGGGTGGATAGGGTCAACCCACATCGAGCTGCACACATCTCCTTTGAGTCTGACTCCCAGGCGGTGCAAGGGAGCGGAGCACGGGCTAGGCTAGCGCCGCCGCCACCGCCCGCTGCTCCCTACAACTGACCGACTCCCAAGTGACTGCTTGTCCTCCCTCTGGATCAGTGGCGGATCTAGAAAAAATATTTAGGGGGGGCTGGGCCAAAGAAAGCTAGACCAATTTGACTAAACTTTACTCTACACTGAATTGGTTGATTTATGCTGTCATTAGTGTTTGGAGTTGATGTATCATTTGAACTAGAAAAATATATATGCAATGTTCTTTTGGACATTTTGAACAATCTGTAATTTATTAAATCTTAATCAAATTTGAACAATTACAAAGTTTGAAAGGCAAATCTATAGACTGAAGAAAAAGAATAGATATAGCATACCTGTCTGTGTCTCGCTGTCTGTCTCTGGCAGTCTGGCTCTCTGCCCTGGCCGGCCCACTGTGGTCGAGGCCCCTGCTGGCTGCTGGCCTGCCGCCGGCCTGCCGCCTCCCGGATCCCGCCTGGCTGGTGGCCGCCGCGGCGCTGCCCGGCCCCAGCGCGGCAGCGCCCCCTGGTTGTGCGCCTGCGCGGCTGCGTGCCCGCCGCCCGTTGGCCGCTGCTGCCTGCTGGCTGCTGCCTCCCTGCGCTTGGAGGCTCGGCCTCTGCCCTCTGCTCCGCGCCTCCACTCCGCCGTCTGCCCGTCACCTGCTAACCCTAGCAGCCGCGACGCCCCTGCTCTGCTCGCAGTCGGACGCGACGCGAAGAGGAAGAGCCGAAGACCGATAGGTAGAGGGAGAGAAGGAAAAAAAGGCCGATCCTATTTCTTAATGGGCTGGCAACTAGCTTCTTTACACTCTAATATGGGCTGCTGAAATACACATCCTGGCCTAGGAAGGCAACCCAATTCGGAACTCATCTTCAACCTCCCGTCGGAGCACTCCAGCCTCTCCTTCCCTGTTGTCAATGGCAAAAAAAAATTCATGGGGGGGGGGGGGCTAAGAGGGGGCTCCAATGGCGCAACCAGGGTAGGGGGGCTTGAGCCCCGGCAGCCCCCCCCCCCCCCCCGTAGATCTGCCCCTGCTCTGGATGCCCTCTCCCTGCGCCCCTTCTTCCTCCGGCTATTTCTCCTCTCTCTGCCTCTCCTTCCTTCGACCGGGTGCAGGTCCAGCACAGGTTGACGACGGAGCTACGTAGCTTTGACGAAGCTTGGCCCAAGGTGGTGCAGGTCAAGCTTGGCCGACGGCATTGAGGAGCAGTGAGGAGCGGGAGGTAGAAGAAGACATATGAGAGGCTGCTACACAAGCCACACAAGTCAGCGTCTCATCCTACTGCTACAGAAGCCTCCAAACCAAACATAAAACTGGAAGAGCCCTAACCCTATGAACCAAACATAAGACATGGATCCGTCCCATTCTAAAAGAATCTAGGTTCAGTCCAAGTCCAATCCATCTCTAATAGTTTGAAAACCAAACACACTTTATCTTGTGGATTGGATTGTGTTTGGATCGGGTGGGTTGCTGAACCCATGCACACCCCTGTTTTGAGTTAAGGAAATTGTTGTGTTCTTAAAAGGAAGAAAGATTTATTGGGCATGCACATTGGTGGGCCTAGCATTTGTCACTCAGTCTCTCTATAATAGCTCTCTTCAGCAGCCATCCAGCAATGTTTTTCTCTCACAATAAACCAGTAAACAGTACTTTCAGCCATAATAAACCAGCGAAACAAATTATATTTATTATTCTATTATATATCCTTTTATAAAGACTAACGCCATCACAAGGAGGTGTACTATGCCGTCGCCGTGGAATAATACTGCTCCTGGTCCTGGAGCAGCTGGTGGAGGTTGATGGGCTCCGCTTCTCTGGTTGTCCCGTAGAAGAAGGCTTCGACGGCCCGGCGGTAGGCGGCCTGCGTCCCGTGCACCGTGTCCCAGAACAGGTACTCGTCACGGTCGGCGCACAGGTTCGTGTCCACCGAGCACTCCACCTCACCGTTGAACTTGCCGCCGCCACAGCACGCCGTCTTCACCTCACACAGCCCTGCTACTGTTGGGTTGGCAATCATGTCGGTGAGCACGTTGTAGAGGCTGGCGATGGAGTACCTGATCGCGGGCATAGAGACGGCGGCGGCTTTCGCCATCTCCGCGCGGAGGAGCGAGTTGAAGAGCTCCGACAGGTAGTTCCCGTCGCCGTCGCACTCCCCGTCCGCCGTGGTGGCGCGCTGGCTCGGCAGGCATCCGACGGGCAGGACGTCCAGCAGGACCAGCCTCCGAGCTCCTAGCTTGTACAGTACATTGATGTAGTCGAGGTAATCGGCGACCATGCTAGCCATGAACTCCGGCGCCTGGCTCATGGGGACGCCGCCGGGGTCGTCGAAGGCACCGAAGTCGTTGCCGCCGGTGCTGATGACGAACAGGGACCGGCCCAGCAGGCCGTCCAGGCTCTCGCGGCCCACCAGGCCGGCCCGGAGGATCGTCGCCTTGGTCTTGGCGAACAGCTCGACCTGTTCACGCAGGGTGATCGTCCCGTTCCCCTGCATCCGTCCATTGGCATATTCTATTACTTGACTTTGAATTGAAAATTTGTGTAAGATGCTACGCACTTAATTGAATATATAGTTTGATTTGCTTACGTACAGTGACGTCGAGGATGCCGGAGCCGCCGGAGGCGTAGTTGGTGCCGACTCGACCTCGAAGCAGGTCGAGCCATGACAATGGCGTCAGCGAGAGGTAGGCCGGTGGGCTCTTCCTGAATCCCACATGTTGTGCTGACGTATATACGTATATCAGACGTTGGTGTCATCAGAGAAAAAAAAATACAAGAACAAGCAATGTTGTGCTTATGCCAACTTCAGTTTCTGACTTTCTGTAGACAGCCACCATCTAATGACTACTGTAACTGTTGAAATTTAGACTCAAATTGATTTGACACGTTATTTAAATTGAGACATTGATATCCTAACTGCATTGCTGCTGCTGCCGTTGGGGCCGTCCGGTGATCAGTTGCCGGCGCCGACGACGACCTGATATTGGCGCGCAAGCTCGGTCTGGCGAGACGAGGAATCTCAGGGTGACCCTAATCCTAACTCGAGAGACGCAGAGTAGTTTACCGATGATGTCGGCGAGGTTGTAGGCGTTGGTGAAGCGCCCGGTCCGCCACAGGATGGTGCGCGGGAGGTCGACGCCGTTGGGGGGCACCGTCTTGGGCGCCGGCGCCGGCAGGAAGTCGTTGTTGCCAGCGTCCACGAGCGAGTCGCCGAACACGTACATCGCCGGGACCAGCACCCTCCCCCGGGTGATGATGCCCATGCTCCGGGTGCTGACGATGAACTCGGCCTCATCACCGGTCGCCGAGGAGGATCCGGAGCAGAGCGCCGCAGCGGCCAGGAGTGCCAGCACAGCGCCGGCGACGGCCGAGCCTGCAGCAGCTGGCCTAATGGCCGCCATGAACAGTGTGGGCTTAATCATTGAGCTAGGGGAGGGAGTAGTAGATGTGTTCCGCAGCCGAGCAGACACTGCGTCGTGGGCTGCCATACACCGCACTGGTGGTGAAGTTATGTTGGTGCACGGGGGATGTATATAGCCTCCATTTCCAAATGTGGAAAATGTGGAGTATGCGTGAACAGCGAGTTACAGATTTTCAGTACGTTCATACGTGTGGTCGTGTGATTATTGCATTTCCCATGTAGCATGTTCGTTCGGTCTCTGGATTCAGAGTTTCTCTCGTTGTTTCACTTGACAGGTTTAGATATAGGAGCTAATTGATAGCTAGCTAAAAATTACCTAAAATTAATCCTAGTGTATATCTAGAAAAGGTGGGCTTAATAGGTGGGAAGTACAACTTACATTTGTTCAAAGTTGTGTATTCATAAAAATGTTAATCAAGCATAGATTGGTATTCAGTCATAATCTTTTTAGACATCCCACCAACAGTCAGTTTCTACAAAATAATTCAACAATAAGTTAGTAGGCAACGTATCTAGTGCAAACCAATCTCTCCATGCAACCGTGCAAACTTCTAATCTGAGCCACATGATGTTCATCAAGGGGTGCATGGGGATTGGGTAATTTTGCGCTTAACCGCCCGCTCCTAATCACACTTTTGCAAATCCCCCCTCCCCTCCCCTGCGCCCCCTTGGATCAACATTACGTGGTCCAGATCAGAAGTTTGCACGGTTGTACAGAGAGGTTGGTTTGCACCAGATACGTTACCAAGTTGGTACTTTCATATCCAATTCATTATGTTTACATCTAGGGATGAAAGAAGAAATATGATAACAAGAAACTTACTTTTACTACTGTACTGGAATCCTTCTTTAAAACATATAAGGTGCATTGTGTAATAAACCAGGATAATAAAAATAGCTTGTAACCAACTTATAAGGTGCATTGTGTAATGTACCCTTTGAGAATTTGGAAATGGAAGTGGCCTTCACTTCATCAACCGGATCGACAACATCAACAAGGTTCTATTCAGATGGCTTCTGGACAGCATGCTTAACAGCCATCGCAATCAGGTCCGCTATATAGGGTATAATCCTAAAACCATTTTTAAAACTGTTATATGTGAAGCTTGCACCATGCTATGTGATAGTCAGCATGCTTAACTGCACTGTTAGATCACTCCTGAATCATGATAGGTGTTGTGGTTGACATCAGCCATAATTTATTTTTCACGTTACGCAAATTAAGTCAGATGTCCCACTCACTAATGATGAGGAGAGAGCATGGGGTTAGCGTCCTTGGTGAGAACTTAGTGGACTTCTACATGTTGTTCCATTTGGCAAGGACATACCTATGGGTTGCACTTGAGGAAAAAATCGATGTTTCCAAATTCCAATGCTAGGAGTAGGAGTGACATGTACGTCATGGAGGCATTACATGACTATAAGATGGTCGATGACTGTTCTGTAGTAGAATGTTGGCATTTCTTACGCCTTAAGAATTGATTCTATAAACGCACAGAATACCATTATAGTATTTTACTTGGGACTATTCCTACTGTATTTTTTCACAGGGAAGCACTTGGATCAAGGATATAAATTAAGGATTGGATTGGTTATTTGGTAGGACCTCAACCTTAAATTACCAGGTAAGCTATAGAAAGAGTAAGTGATAAAAGGATAGGTATGAATTATGAAAGTACCTGACACGACTGAGGGCCTAAGGTAAAGAGTTATAGCTGGCTGGGATGATAGAGGCACGAGATAAGGTTCTATGAGTGTTTACCTAAGTCCAAAGTCTAATCTACCAAGAGACCTTGCTAGCAAAGGGTAGAGTTGGTCGCTCAACTTTGGCCTTCCTACGTTCAGTGATCCTCAAAAAGGGATGAGAGGGGGATTAAAAAAAAATCTATTTTTTTTATCTCTTAACTATGCTTGGTTTAACTTTGGTCCCTCAACTGCAAAACAAGAAATCTTTAGTCGTCGAACTACCAATTCCATTCAAAAATGGTCCCTGGTGGTATTCGGCGATGGTTTTGCTAATGTTTCACAGTAGATGCTCCGCCTCGGTACCACAAAATTTCATTACCACAAAATTAGGCAGACAGGTCGTGGGTCAACCCACATCAAGCTGCACGCATCTCCTTTGAGTCTGACTCCGAGGCGGTGCAAGGGAGCGGACCATGGGCCAAGCGCTGCCCCTGCTCGCTCCTCCCCTACGGCCGACCGACTCCCAAGTGGCTGCCCGCTCCTCTCCTTGCGCCCCTTCTTCCTCCGGCTATTTCTCCTCTCTCAGCGCGCCTATCCTTCCTTCGACCTGTTGTTGGTCCAGCATAGGTCGACGCCGGAGCTGCGCAGCTTCCACGGAGCTTGGCCCGTGGCAGCGCGGGTCGAGCTTGGCCGATGACATTGAGGAGCAGTGAGGAGCGGGAGGTACAAGAAGACACATGATATTCCGATACCAGGCCACACAAGTCAGTGCCTCGTCCCACTTCTACAAAAGCCTCCAAAGCAATCTGAAAACTAGAACAGACCTAACCTTATGAACCAAACATGAGAGATGTGCGTTCATCCCATTCTAAAAAAAAATCTAGGTTAAGCACTCAAGAATGCAAACTCCGAAACTGACACTTGGGCAAAATTCGTTTTTAGCAAGAAGGCGCCACCCAGGGTGAAATTCTTTGCTTGGCTGCTGTCACAAGAGAGGATACAATGCAATTTGAAGTTATACCGGAAAGGGATAGTGGAAAGCCCGATGTGTGAAGTGTGTAATGAAGCTGAAGAAACCACATCACATATACTTTTTGGTTGTCCCCACGCTGCACAATTCTGGACTGCACTACAGATTCCGACAGATGAGCAGTGGCCTTCTCAAGAGCCACCGGCTCATTTACCGCGCAAGCACTTTGGTATCTTCCTCCTGTTGTGTTGCTGGCACATCTGGAAGCGACGAAACAATGTGGTCTTCAGGAATGAAAGAACCACTCTGACAGTAGCATTAGCCACCTACAAATCTGAAGCGTATTTATGGGATGCCTGGCTGCCGAGAGAAGGATGCAGCCATCGCCTACAAGTATTTATGGGATGCCTGGCTGCCGAGAGAAGGATGCAGCCATCGCCTACAACCGGTGCTCTGCTCTAGCTAACGCTATGTAACAATTAAGCATACCATGTACCCAAAATGTTGTAAACTATTAGGCTGATTCAGAGCCAATGAATCAATATATCTACCAGGCAGGGGATTCTATCCCTCCCTTTCGAATTATCAAAAAAAAAAATCTAGGTTGGCTCAGAGTCTAACCCATCTCTAATAGCACCAAAACCAAACACACCTTATCTTGTGGATTGGATTGTGTTTGGGTCCGGTGGGTTGCTAAACCCATGCACACCCCTATTTTGAGTTAATGAAAGTGTTGTTTTCTTAAAAGAAAGAAAGATTTATTGGGCATGCACATTGTCGGGCGTAGCATTTGCCACTCTCTCAGTCTCTCTATAATACCTCTCTGCCGTATAATGTATTCTATATTACTATTATACTTCATATAAATACTAACGGCATTACATGGAAGAGTATCGTGCCGTCGCGATGGAGTACTGCTCCTGGAGCAGCTGGTGGAGGTTCATGGGCTCCGCTTCTCTGGTTGTCCCGTAGAAGAAGGCTCGGACGGCCCGGCGGTAGGCAGCCTGCGTCCCGTGCACCATGTCCCAGAACAGGTACTCGCGTCACGGTCGGCGCACAGGTTCGTGTCCACCGAGCACTCCACCTCACCGTTGAACCTGCCGCTGCCACAGCACGCCGTCTTCACCTCACGCAGCCCAGCCGCCGAGCAGGACCAGCCGCCGAGCTCCTAGCTTGTACAATGCCTGCATTGCCACCATTAGAAACTACCTACCATGGCCAGTCGTATGTACGATGATTAGTAAACGGCGATCTACACACGATGCAAGTACGACGTACGTTGATGTAGTTGAGGTAATCGGCGACCATGCCGGCCATGAACTCCGGCGCCTGGCTCAGGGGGACGCCGCCGGGGTCGTCGAAGGTACCGAAGTCGTTGCCGCCGGTGCTGATGACGAACAGGGACCGGCCCAGCAGGCCGTCCACGCTCTCGCCGCCCACCAAGCCGGCCCGGAGGATCCTCGCCTTGGTCTTGGCGAACAGATCAACCTGTTCACGCAGGGTGACCGTCCCGTTCCCCTGCATCCATCCATGATCCATTACATACATACATACATACATACATACATATTTTTGGCAGACTTTTGTTTATTAGTACTTGAAATATTGTACTACTAAAGATGATGCTACTGGATAATAGTTTGATTTGCTTACGTACAGTGACGTCGAGGATGCCGGAGCCGCCGGAGGCGTAGTTGGTGCCGACTCGACCTCGAAGCAGGTCGAGCCATGACAATGGCGTCAGCGAGAGGTAGGCGGGTGGGCTCCTCTGATAGCAACAGAATATAGAGCAGAGAACGAAGAGCAAGCACGGGATAGTTTAGACGAATCTCATAGACGAGGAGTGCTTGAAATATTACAATAATTGTTTGTTTTTCGATACCCTTTCTTTCTCTCGCTCACGACTACTTAAGCTGGTTCCCTACGGCTCTTCTCAGGTACAGGCTTCACTTCCATTCTGGGCCCTGAACCTTGGTGTTGGGCTTCCTCTCGCGTGTGCTGCGTCTTGGGCCCATGTTGTCTTCCTTCTCCTGCACGGCGTTGTCGACGTGCACCTGGACAGCGCCTTCAGATGAGCTGCTGACATCCCCCCTCCGATAAGGGCCAGCTTGCCCCCAAGCTGGAGCCCTAGGAAAGCGTTGGCGAAGAGCTTCGACATCCTCCCAGGTGGCCAAGGCGGCTGGTAAGCCGGACCACTGAATCAACACTTGAAGACGGACGTCAGACCCCACCGTAGCGACCCGCTTCTGGAGAATGCGCTCTGGAACCTGCAGACCAGTAAAGGAGACTGGCATTGGGGAAGGAGAGTGAGAAACCGGGATGGCACCTTTCAGTTGAGAGACGTGGAACACCGGGTGCACAGCTGATTCGGTTGGAAGTTGAAGTCTGTACGCCACCGAACCAATCCGTTCCTCAATCTTGTATGGACCGAAGAAGCGAAATGCCAATTTCTGATTCGCCCGAGGAGCCACCGATGTCTGGACATAGGGCTGAAGCTTCACATACACCCAATCACCCACAGAAAAAACACGCTCAGTTCTGTTCTTGTCGGCTTGATGCTTCATACGGAGCTGTGCACGAGCCAAATGTTGTTGGATAAGTGGCTGCATAGCATGTTTCTGATGCATCCAGTCAGCAAGTGAAGAAACAGAGCAAGCAGCAGAGGAGTCAATGCCCAGCTGTCGAGGAGAATGGCCATATAATGTTAGGAATGGGGACTATTGCAGTGAAGAATGCCAGGTTGTATTATACCAAAATTCGGCGAGGTGCAGCCAGTCAAACCATCTTGTAGGAACAGCATTTGCAAAGCAACGAAGAAAGGTTTCCATGCATTGGTTCACGCGCTCGGTTTGGCCATCCGATTGGGGATGATAAGCTGAACTCATGCGCAATTCCACTCCAGCAAGAGTAAAGAGCTCCCTCCACAGCTGACTGGTGAAAATGTGGTCGCGATCGGACACAATAGCTGTGGGTAACCCATGCAGACGATAGATGTGTTGCATGAACAATTTAGCAACCGAGAGCGCAGTGAAAGGGTGTTTCAAGGCCACAAAATGGCTATACTTGGAGAATAAATCCACAACAACCAAGATGCAATTATACCCATGTGATAGGGGCAGACCTTCCACGAAGTCAAGGGAAATGACTTGCCAAGCTGCTGTTGGCGTTTGGAGAGGTTGGAGGAGTCCTGGATATTTAACTCGCTCGGGCTTCGCCTGTTGACAGACTGGACAGCTGTGAACAAACTGGGCGACTTGTTTCTTGAGACCCGGCCACGCAAACAGAGCTTGGAGGCGTTTGACAGTAGCTGGAATGCCGGAGTGGCCACCAATCGGAGAACTATGCATTTGTTCAATCAACTGTTGTTGTAATTGCTGATTATTGCCAACCCAAATCCTGTCCTTGTAGTGGATCAGACCATCGACCAGAGAAAAATGGGGAACTGACGTAGCATTGGTGGCCAACTTGGTTAAGAGAGTCTTGGCTTGAACATCAGAGTCATACCCAGCTCGCAGGTCTGCACACCAGGACGGTGTCACCACCGATAGAGCCAAGCAGTGGTCAACTGAGTGGAGGCGCCGAGACAAGGCATCAGCAGCCCCATTATCCACCCCCTTCTTGTATACCACCTTGTATCTCAAACCCAACAGCTTTGTAAAGACCTTCTGTTGCCATATAGTGTGCAGCCGCTGGTCATTTAGGTGAACCAGAGCCTGCTGGTCAGTATGAATTTCAAATTCGGCCAACTGAAGATAGGACCGCCATTTCTCCACAGCGACTAAAATAGCAAGATACTCCTTTTCGTAGGTGCTGAGGCCTTGAGTCTCGACTCCCAGTGGTTTGCTGACATAAGCTAATGGATGCCCACTTTGCAACAAAACAGCCCCCACTCCTGTCCGGCAAGCATCCGTTTCGATAGCAAAGGGCTTAGTAAAATCTGGGATGCCCAAAACTGGAGCCGCACATAAGGCTTGCTGCAAGGTTTGAAAGGCTGTCTGATGCTCATCTGTCCAAATAAACAATGTATGCTTCTTGAGGAGGTTGGTCAAAGGCCGGGCAATAATAGCGAAGTGTTTCACAAACTTGCGATAGAAGCCGGCTAAGCCAAGAAATCCTCGGAGCTCGCGCACATTTGTAGGTGTGGGCCATTGGAGGACTGCAGCGACTTTATCAGGATCGGTATGGACTCCCCTGGAACTCAGAATATGGCCGAGGTAGTGGATTTCTTGCTGGGCAAATTTGCATTTCTGTAGCTTGACAATCCACTGATCCTGAGCAAGCAATGTCAAGACAGCTCGCAGATGTTGGATATGTTCCTGATAAGAGTTACTGAAGACTAAGATGTCATCGAAGAAAACCACCACACATTTGCGCAGCAACGGTGCTAAGGTGGAGTTCATCGCTCCCTGGAATGTGCCCGGAGCACCTGACAAGCCGAAGGGGACTACTGTGAATTCATAGTGACCAGCATGAGTCGAGAAAGCTGTTTTGAATTCCTCGCCGGACTGCAACCTGATCTGGTGGTAGCCTGAGTGCAGGTCCAAGATGGAAAACCAGGAGGCAGATCCCAACTCATCCACTAACTGCTCAAATATTGGAATTGGGTACACCGACTTGACTGTCATGGCGTTGAGATAGCGATAATCCACACAGAATCGCCAGGAGCCGTCTTTCTTGCGAACCAACAGGACCGGTGACGAAAAGGGTGAAGTACTAGGCTGGATGAACCCTTTATCGAGCATGTCACGAACTTGGCGTTCAATCTCGTCCTTCAATGTGGGTGGGTAGCGATAAGCTCGGATGTTCACTGGAGTTGCTCCACTGACCAAGGGTATCCGATGATCACAGGCTCGAGGCGGAGGTAGAGCGGAAGGCGTGGAGAAAACCGAGGGGAAGTCAGCCAGCAAGGCGGTGATATCTGATGGCAAGGAAGTTTCACTGACTGCAGAATCCGGAACATCAACACCGTGTAACTGAAATACCATGTCGGTAGAAGCCGGGGCAGCCAAGCCTTGCAAGAGAAGAGAACTGTCATGATAAGGCAGTAACATCCACTTGGCTTGCCAATGGACCTGCATGGGACTATGCTTTTCCAACCAGTCCATTCCTAGGATGAGATCATAAGAATCCAGTGGCAAGATGCGCAAGTCATGACTGAAGGGGTGTGCATTGATAGTAAACTGACTGTCCATGATAACTTCAGAGCAGCGCATGATGTGACCATTAGCAACACGTACAGAGGCCTGTAGATGTGTGCGCTGAAGAAGTGGCAGCTTGGAAGCGATAGAGTCAGCCAAGAAGGACGCCGAACTGCCGGAGTCTACCAAGATGACAACCGGAGAACCATGAATAGAGCCGTGGAACTGTATGGTCCGACCACCCGTTGATCCCAGTCGAGCATCCAAGGACAGAGCAAAGGACTGTTCTTCAGAATGTGTGTCGGGAGAATCTGGTATATCATCAACGACCAGCGCGTCCCAGAACTCCTCCATGGCACGCAGCTGGATGGTGGGAGGACATTTGTGGCCCCGGAACCACTTTTCAGCACAACGATCACAGAGACCTTGAGCCCTCCTGAATTTGCGAAGGTCAGCAAGCTTGTCAGCAGGGGTCGGTGTAGCAGTGGCCAACCCTGTCACAGTTTCAGTGGCTTTATCAGCTTGAGGCTGCCGAGGAACAGCATTTTTGAAATTGGTCTTGAATCCCTGGTTGTTGTGGAACCTGGGATATTCATGTTTCTTCTCCTGCTCTGACACCTCCTCCTGCAACAAAGCCAAAGCATACGCAGTATCGAGGTTTTCGGGACGCTGTAAAGCAACAACAGATCGTATGTCGGGCCGAAGACCATCCACAAAACGAGTGGTGTATGTATGCATATCAGGGGTTTTGTTGTAAGCTTTAAGCTGATCAATCAAGGAAGAGAATCGTTCCACATAATCAATGACAGTAGTGATTTGGTATATGTGAAACATTTGACGAAGGAGGGTGTCGTGCTGGTTCCGAGCAAAACGCTCAAGCAACAGGGAACAAAATTCAGGCCAAGGAATCAAGTGAGTAGGTCGATCCAAGGACTGAATCCAGCGCTTGGCAGCACCAGTGAAATGCATACCCGAGACCTTAACCCAGAGATGTGCAGGAACCCCATACATATCGAAATAATCCTCAGCCTGTGTTATCCAGAGTTTTGTGGTGTCTCCATCATAGGGAGGAAAAGGAAATTTAGGAAGACGATGGAGGTTGGTGTGGTGTTCATCAGGTATGACAGTATGCGAATGGTGCTCATGAAATGGAACTGAATAAGGCGCATAAACTGGAACATTAGACACCGGAGCTTTGGAATTGGAAGGCATACCCTCTGCCGGGGAATGGATTGGGGAGAAATTTCCCCCAAATCCATCCACCCGTGAATCCCACATGTTGTGCTGCAAGTAACAGATGTTGGTGTCAGAGAAAAAAATACAAGAAGAACCAATTGCTGTGCTTATGCCAAGTTGCCAACTTCAGTTTGTGTAGGCATCCACCATCTAATGACTCCTGCAACTGTTGAAATTTAGACTCAAATTGATTTTGACACGTTGTTTAAATTAAGACATTGATATCCTAACTGCATTGCTGCTGCTGCCGCTGCCGTTGGGGCCGGTGATCAGTCACCGGCGCCGACGACCTGATATTGGCGCGCAAGCTCGGTCTGGCGAGAGGAGGAATCTCAGGGTGATCCTAACTCGAGAGGCGAAGGGTACTTTACTGATGACGTCGGCGAGGTTGTAGGCATTGGTGAAGCGCCCGGTCCGCCACAGGATGGTGCGCGGGAGGTCGACGCCGTTGGGGGGCACCGCCTTGGGCGCCGGCGCCGGCAGGAAGTCGTTGTTGCCGTCGTCCACGAGCGAGTCGCCGAACACATACATCGCCAGGAGCAACCTGTTCGTTTCGCTGGTTTATTGTCACTGAAAATACTGTTTGTTGGTTTGTTGTGAGAGAAAAACACTGCTGGATGGCTGCTGATTTGACTGATAAGCTCAAACGAACAGGGTGCTCATGCTCCCGGTGCTGATGACGAGCTCGGCCTCATCACCGGTCGCCGAGGAGGATCCGGAGCAGAGCGTCGCAGCGGCCAGGAGTGCCAGCACAGCGCCGGCGACGGCGGCCGTCGCCGAGCCTGCAGCAGCAGCTGACCGAATGGCCGCCATGAACAGTGTGGGCTTAGTTATTGAGCTGGGAGGGACTGGTAGGTGTGTTTCGCAGAAGAGCAGACACTGTGTCGTGGGCTGCCGTGCACCGCACAGGCGGTGAAGTTATGTTGGTGCACGGCACGGGGGATGTATAAAGCCTCCATTTCCAAACGTGGAGCATGCGTGAACAGCGAGTTACAGACTTACAGGACGTTCATACGTGTGGTGCCATGTGATT
The DNA here is from genome assembly GCA_022457205.1 of Saccharum spontaneum. Taxonomy (NCBI): domain Eukaryota; kingdom Viridiplantae; phylum Streptophyta; class Magnoliopsida; order Poales; family Poaceae; genus Saccharum; species Saccharum spontaneum. The sequence goes on from CM039607.1 coordinate 30,225,783, forward strand.
ATTGCATTTCCCATGTAGCATGCTGGTTCGGTATCTAGATTCAGAGTTTCTCTCGTTGTTTCACTCGACAGGTTTAGATATAAGAGCTAATTGATAGCTAGCTAAAAATTAGCTAAAATTAACCCTAGTGTATCTAAACAGGTGGGCTAATTGCTATGTGCTTTTGTTGAGGGACCATTTTCCACGTTTGATAAGCTATCAAAATAAATATTCATTTAAATGTATACATGTTTACTTGATGATGGAACATAGCATATACTTAATTTTCTTAGTAGGAGTGTAGAAGTCTGCAATTTAGAAAGATATATATCATGCTTTATGTATATATTAGATTAGTATTCGCATGCAGATTTGAGAGATATTTTTATTTATTTTTGTATAACGACAAAGATAGATACCTTTGATTCAAAGGTGTTACTTCATATTATTATCATAATGGCATATATGGCCATTCTAAATGCACAGGGCTACCATACATCATCTTTCAGAATGGTTGACATGGATAGTTTATAAAATATATCAGAGACGTATAGTTTAGTTATAAATTTAGGTCATTATTTTGAATCATCTTTCATAATGAAAGAGAAATTTGATCTCTCTTGTGCTAATATTTTTATAGAATACTAATATGAATATTTTTCTTATTATTATTCACTTGTTATAGAGTATGCTCTGCTTCAGGGTTGTTTTTTGTGATTGAAGGTTAGAAGTAAACGATTGTGAAGGCTGACCTGCTTATGAAAAACCATGTAGACCAAAAAAGTACAATAGATAAGAATGATGTTAAACTGTCTTCATCTGCACATATCCACGATGTTAATAATTAGTGAGCAAGATAAATCATTAGCTTGGTACTAGGGGAAAGGGCGGTGCCACCCCAGGCTAGGCTGCGCATTGGCCACAAGTTTGGTTACGTTTTTCGTCCCTCGAACAACCCAAACTTACTCTTTTCTTCTCCTTTTCTTCTCTAAATTGATCCAAATCAACTCCATTACTCCAACAACTTCTCCTTTGCAAATGTGCCAACATCACCAAGTATACAACACCATATGCTTGTGTGTTAGCATTTTTCACAACCATTTTTCAAAGGATTAGTCACTCAATTTACCACGCCACTTGAACCTAGCAACGATGCAAAGTTAGATCACTCGAGTGGCACTAGATGACCGATATGAAAACAAGTTTGTCCCTCTTGATAGTACGGCTATTTATCATAAACCTGGTCATAAACTTCTCTACACACCTATGACCAGTGAAATGAAATGCTCTATAGGTTATACCTTTGCCTTGCGCATTCCATTTCATCTCCTCCAATGTTGATGTAACATATGCACCAACCTTGATCAACAAATGATATGATCCACTTCATATCATCACGTGACCTTATTGATTCATCAATCTTGACCTTGGTTGCTTTTCACCGTTGCCTTCATCCATCGGTGCCAAGTCTTGCTCAAGCTTCACCGCTGCGCGGTCCATCGCTCCAAAGCCTCCAACTTGCCCTTCATGCTTGCAACCGGTCCATTAAGCCAAGTTTCGTCTTGATCTTCTCCATCTTAGTCAGATGACTCAATGTCATGTCTTATATGCAATGAACTCCTTCATCACATGTGTGAACCTTGCAACAAATCCAAGTCATCTTCACCGTCATGGCATGAGTTGCTCACACAAGTGTACCTATGGACTAATCACCTGTGTGTCTCACATTTAAACACATTAGTCCATCTAGGTTGTCACTCAATTACCAAAACCAAATAAGGACCTTTCAGGGACCCACCTGTTAGGCTCTACTCCGAACGTCGGTTCTCCACTACCTTTTAGGATCAATCTTCACCGTAGATCATGGTCGGTTCATAATGAGGGCTCAGATGAAGCGTTGGCATAGATTAATGGGCCCATAGGATGCCTGGCGCCTCCTATAAAAGGACCCCCTACCTCCTCCAGAAGGCCATCTCTCCAGTCTCCAAAATCTCCAAAGAAATCTATCAGAGATCAATATCAAGACACACCAGGAGGATTAGATCTAGACTCTCCAATATAGTAGATTAATATATTGAGAGTTAGGGTCGAGTAGACTCATGTCCAGATTCCGGATCTAGTCTGGGAGGCTTGGTAAGCCATTGTATCTATACTTTCATATCTTATGAGACCTCAATGCTTCATGTTATATTCTTATTTACAAGGTTATGCTTATGTATGTTTATATGCTTAAAATTAGTTGAAGTTATCTTTATATTCATGCAAAGGATCGTATAGCGCTCGACCTAGCTTTAAATAATTGGGATTGAGTGGCCAACCATGTGTAAGCGTAGTGCTTATACATGGTTTGCCTACGGATGCACCCTACAATTTGGATCAGTGGTAGATCATGAGGGTGACAGTCTTGTTGAGTCCTTTGTAGTCCACCTCCTATCTGTAGGCCAGCAGGACCCGATTACATGGAATAACATACTATGTTTGTGCTTTTCCTTAGTAATGTCCCTTATGCATGAACATGGAGTTAATCTTTTCTAGTACTAAGTACATATGCTTGTAGTAAGAATATCATAGGAATCTACCTCATCCATTATACACTCAAGTTATTACATCTATCATTAAGGGTCTATCCCCTGAGTGTCATGCATTATGCTTAATTCCTATCACAACATTCACCTCTGCTCTAGCCATGTTGATATGTTGCCTAATAGATATTACTTTATTACTCAATAAATTTTTATTCCATTGTTTCCCTATGCTAAATATAAATAACGATACCTGGAATACTCTCGGTGAAATGCTACAATGGTGTTCTCTGCGCTTGCGGAATCCTCAATATTATATTTGCACTCACAAACGTCAATAGGGGTATAAATTGGTAACAAGCCAAATAGAGCCATTGGTCCTTTGATGTGCTTCTCTGCGCACCAACCAGACAGGACTCAGGGGGTGGTCCGGACCATTCTTCTTGGGTCTGGTTCCCCTCCAACGGTCTCTGACAGATGACCGTTTGAACGCGTGCTGAGTGGTTGACAGGTGGGCCACCGTCCGGACCGGACCGTTGGTTGGTCCAGACCATGCAACCGGACTGAGTCAGGAGCACTTCGCGCGCTCTGGAACCTCTCTGAATGCAACTGGAACGAGCTTGCCATTGGTTTGGTTGGTCCCTGTTCACTGGGTCCGGTTCACCTTGAAGCTAGGGTATGCAACCGGACTGGGGGTTGATGGTCCGGACTGCTGCCAAAAATCATGAACAAGCTGCACTTGAAGTCTGGAGCACATGTTTCCTTCGTAGATTCATGAATAGAAGCTAATTTTTCTCACCTTTTGATAGAGACCTGTATCTCCGAAGAGTGATCTGCATATAGATTAAAAATTTAATAATATATTATCTGAATGTTATCAAGGACTTGCCAGTCTGCTTAAACAAGAAATTGATCTGTTGTGAATAAGAAATCAAGCACACTGCACACTATCTTTGTTGTAATGGGAAAAAGGAAGACAAATCAAGCACACTATCTCTTTGTTATTAGGATTGAAGCTTCCAGTTGAGATAGTGTGATCACTGTAGTAACACTATCCTAGATGTGATAGTTTTTGTGGAGAATGGCTCGGAATATATAATGGGGAGTATAAAATATTTTCTTATATTTGCAGTTCATTCTCATCGTGGCTGCGAGCTCAATTGGTGAGGAGCTGTTCTACCGTGCAGCTATTCAGGTATGTGCTGCCTGTCCATTCTCATTGGTTGTCAAGTTTACTTCCTTATAATTATGTGGAAGAAACTATATTCCTTTGCAAGTAATTAGCATATGTTTTTCACATCATTTAATTTGCTCATAATGCTGATGGTAAAATTCATCTGATTTAGGACCTGATAACTACAAGGCCCTTATATACAAAGAAGAATATACAGCACATATAACAGTCATGTCTATTATATATGCAAAAACTGAATTAACACTTAACTAACCGGATGTACTGCCATTTTAAGGCATCAGGACAATCCCCGTTGAGGAAAACGGAGACCACAGCCAAGGGATCAAAATTAGGAGATTACATTCCTGGGCCTCTTTATGAGACAGTTTGGATACAAATTTTGGAAATAGAACAGAATAGAAATTGGTTGCATTTAGTTGTAGAGATAGAGATTCCATTATTACTTCAACACCAACGCCATTACATGGAGTACTGCTCCTGGAGCAACTGGTGGAGGTTGATGGGCTCCGCTTCTCTCGTTGTCCCGTAGAAGAAGGCGAGGAAGGCCCACCGGTAGGCGGCCTGCGTCCCGTGCACCATGTTCCAGAATACGTACTCATCACGGTCCACGCACAGGTTTGTGTCCACCGAGCAGTCCACCTCACCATTGAATTTGCCACTGCCACAGCACCCTGTCTTCACCTCACGCAGTCCTGATAGTCATATAGCAGATAGATACCATCAGTCCAACCAACGCCTATGAGCAGGAAAAAAAGGTGATTCTTTTCTAAGATCTAAGTATATATGTTTGCATTGTAATAATATTACATACATTTCTGCCAAAGATTGTTTCTTTTAAAGATATATGGCCGATCTCCTACAATTTACAAAAGAAAAAACAACTCTTCGTGCTTAGTACGGCTTACCGGCCAGTGATGGATTGTCAATAATGTCGGAGAATACATTGTAGAGGTTGGCGATGGAGTACCTCATCGCGGGCATTGAGGCGGCGACAACTTTCGCCATCTCTGCCCGGAGGAGGGAGTTGAAGAGCTCCGACAGGTAGTTTTGGTCGTCGTCGCACTCTCCGTCCGCCGTGGTGGCTCGCTGTCTTGGCAGGCATCCGACGGGCGCTATGCCGAGCAGGACTAGCCTCCGAGCTCCTAGCTTGTACAATGCCTGCACAGGCGACAAACACATCACACGTGCGCATATGCATGTACTCGACCCTCGTATCGTATGAGATGATGATTGATTATTACTAAACGGCGAGACGTGTATGATTGATGTACACAGAATAATGCAAGTACGTAATGTACATTGATGTATCTGAGGTAATCGGCGACCAAGCCGGCCATGAACTCCGGTGCTCGGCTCATGGGGAGGCCGCTGTGGACGAAGGCAGGGAAGTCGTTGCCGCCGGCGCTGATGACGAACAGGGACCGGCCCAGCAGGCCGTCCAGGCTCTCGCGGCCCACCAGCCCGGCCCGGAGGATCGTCGCCTTGGTCTTGGCGAACAGCTCAACCTGTTCACGCAGGGTGATCGTGCCGTTCCCCTGCGGCATGCATCCATTACATACAATTACATACATGTCTTTGGCCTATTTTGTTTATTTGCTTGATCGAAAGATTTATTGTACTGTATGTATGTAAGATGCTGTAGTGGATATATATACATAATTTGATTTGATTTGCTTATTACGTACAGTGGCGTCGAGGATGCCCGAGCCGGCAGAGGCGTAGTTGCTGCCGACACGACCTCGAAGGAGATCAAGCTGCCTTGACGACAATGGCGTCAGCGAGAGGTAAGCGGGTGGGCTCTCCCTGAATCCCACACGTTGTGCTGCTCGTATAGTACGTATTAGTAGACGTTAGTGTCATCAGAAAAGCAAAAAACAAAAAGAATCAATTGTTGTGCTTTTATCCCTGAATTCCACATGTTGTGCTTTTATCTCGTTCTGGAATTCAAGTTTCATTTCATAGGTTTGCAAGAAACAATGGTAGTAGATTGTGATGATTCTATTTTGAGAAAATTTGATATTAATCAAGATTATCTATGGCTGTGGACTTCTTCTAAGGGCAAGTCTGGTGGTATTTTAGTTGGGATGCTTTTAGAAAGATTTGATGTGGGTTCTTTTAAGAAGGGTGAGTTCATGATTCAAGTCAATTTATGGGATAAGATGTTGAAATTTAAATGGAATTTGCTGGTAGTTTATGGTGCAGCACAGGATGAGAATAAAATAGCCTTTTTGACTGAACTTCCTAGATTTTGTGCGGCAAACAAGGAACCAATGCTTGTTGGGGGCGATTTTAACATTATAAGATATTTGAAAGAAAAAAAACAACATGCCTGGAGTTCATAGACACACCCATTTGTTTAACTCCCCAATTCAGTTCTATGAGCTGCGGGAATTGATGATGAATGACGTGCTTTATACCTGGTCCAATAATCAAGATCCTCCTGTACTTAAGAAATTGGACAGGATTTTAGTTACTAAAGAATGGGAAGATTGTTTTCCTCAAGCTCTTGTTCGAAAGTTACCTCGTGAGGTGTCTGATCACAGTCTGTTAATAGTTTCATCTGGGAAAAATGATAGGTTACCTTTTACTGATTTTAAGTTTGGTCTCAGCTGGCTCAAGAACTCTGAGTTTTTTACACTTGTTGAGAAAATTTGGGCGAAACCTTGTAGAGCGAAATCTACCCTGGATAGAATTCAACAAAAATTGAAATTATTTAAGCAATTTTTCAAAGGATGGGGTTTTAATCTTTAAGGTGAATTGAGGAAAAAACAAAAAGAGTTTCAACGTGAATTAGCATAGCTTGAAGCGATTAAAGAAAACTATGGTTTATCCATGTCACAATTTGATAGGAAATCTTGGCTACTCTGTGAGAATTTGAAAAGCCTAGAGTAAGAAGAAAACTATTGGTACGAAAGAAGTCATCAGAATTGGCTTCTTAAAGGTGATGCTAACACTGCTTTTTTGCATAAATGTGCTAATGGGAGGAAAAGGAAAAATAATATTATTAGCTTAGAAAAAGATGGTCAGTTAATAGAGGGGGATGAGAAACTGTTAGAGCATGCAACAGAATATTACTCAGAACTGTTTGGCCCCCCATTGAATATGAGGTCCAAATGGATCCTGAAATTTGGCAAAACATTCCTAGAGTTTCTGGAAATGATAATGAGTTGTTATGTAAACCCTTCTCTGAATCAGAAATAAAAAATGCTTTAGATCAAATGGAAAGAATAAGGCTACGGGACCCGATAAAATCCCTATTGAGTTCTATCAAGGGGTGATGTTATGCAGCTATTTGATGATTTTTACAACCATAGAGTGGATATTAGTAGGATAAATTATGTCATCATAATTCTCTTGGCAAAGATTAAAGAAGCTAATAAGATCTAGCAATTTCATCCAATTTCCTTGTTAAATTGTTTGCACAAGTTGATCACTAAAACATTGACATTGAGATTAGAGTTGGTTGCGGATAAGCTAATTCATAATACTCAAACTGCTTTCATGAAGAAGAGGAATATTGTATATGGCATTATGTGTTTGCATGAAATCTTACATGAGACAAAAAGAAGAAAAGAGGTTGGTGTTGTTCTAAAATTAGATTTTGAAAATTCTTATGACAAGGTTAATTGGAAGCTTCTGCTTGCTTGCTTTGAAAAAAGAGGTTTTGATAAAAAACCGTGCTCATGGATAAGTCAGGTGGTAACTGGTGGGACTGTAAGTGTGAAAGTTAACAATAGGATCAATTCTTATATCAAAAGTTTCAAGGAGGTTAGACAAGGTGATCCGTTATCACCGATCCTTTTCAATTTCGTGGCTGATTGTTTGACTAGGATGGTCCATAAGGCTCAAGAGAATGGTTTAGTGACTGGGCTCATTAATCATATAGTTCCAAATGGGGTGGCGATTCTACAATACGCTGATGATACTATTATCTTCTTAAAACATGATTTGAATGGTGCTATGCATATGAAATTATTGTTATATCTGTTTGAAATGCTGGCTGGCTTGAAAATTAACTTTAACAAAAGCAAAATTTTTATGGCAAATGATGAAGCCAATCTGGGGTTACAATATGCTAAAATTTTTAACTGTCAGGTTGGTCTGTTTCCTATCAAATACTTGGGAGTGCCGGTTAGCGCAAGTAGAGTGAAAGTGATTGATTAGTTACCTTTGGTGGAAAAGAGAAACAAACGGTTACATGTGTGGAAAGGAGGGGCACTTTCGATTGCTGGTATATCAACACTCATTAATGCGAGTCTGAATAATTCTCCTATGTATCATATGTCGGTCTAGCTTTTACCTAAAACTACTGTGTTGTGCCTTGATAAAATCAGAAGAACCTTCTTCTGGCAAGGGGTGGAACAAAAAAGAAATATCATCTTGTTAAATGGGAAATCATTTGTAAGAGCAAAAAGAAAGGTGGGTTGGGGATTAAGGATTTGAGAAACATGAATATAAGTTTGTTATGCAAGTGGTGGTACAAGCTAGAAAGGGAAGATGGTTTATGCAGAAAATTGTTAAATTTAAATACATGAAACATCAAACAATTCATGATGTGAAACATAAGCTTAAATGACTCCCCTATGTGGTATGATTTGCTCAAGATCAAAAACATTTATCTACAGGGGAGAGGTGTGTCAACAGAAAATGGAAGCTTAACTAGATTTTGGCTTGATCCCTGGTTGTATAATGAACCTATTGCTGTGATTGTTCCTATATTGTTTGAGTTATGTGAAAACAAAAATATTACTGTGGCACATGCTTTAGGTGGTGTATAGACCACTTTTAAAAGATGGTTATGTGATGAACTCAGATTGGCTTGGGAGATGATCCGGAGGGATGCATCTAATTTTCATCTTAGTTCTGTTGATGATGTTGTTGTATGGTTATTAGGGAAGAAAGGAAACTTCACTGTTAAATCAGTTTACAACGCTCTTGCTAGTTCCACAAATGGTATCTACTACAAGAAGATTTGGAAAGGTAAAATCCCAAAGAAAATCAAGATCTTTCTATGGTTAATATCTAATGGAGCTATTTTGACTAGAGACAATTTAATGAAAAGAAAATGGCAAGGTGATCCTAGCTGTGTTTTTTGTGATGAAGAGGAAACCATTTCTCAGCTTTTTTTTTTTCCAGTGCCCTGTAGCTAGAACAGTCTGGATGGTTGTGGCTAAGTGCTTTGGTGCTTCAAACATTCCAACAAATCTTCAGCAATGTTGGATGTGGTGCGAAAAGTGGCTACCTTTTGGGGAAAAGTATCACCCGTGGGGGATAGCTGCCATTTGTTCGGCAATCTAGAAGTGTAGGAATAGAGCTGTTTTTGACAAAAAACTAATAAAAAGTCCTCTTGAGATTATTTGTCATGCCTGTGCATTGATGAAATATTGGGCAGGGTTGTTCGTAGAACTTGATCAAGAACAGCTGGTGGAAGGCGCCAATACTATGCTCAGGGTTGCCAAGGAAATCCTGGCCGCCCAAACCGCAAGACAGGTGAACCAACTGCTGCTGCAAGACGCTGGAAACTGCGACCATGATGAGGATCAGAGCACGGAGAACTGAGTGTTTTTGTGATGATCAAGAGATCTTTTGAGTAATTAGGGCTGTCGCTTGGTCCCTTTACCCAGCTGTAGGTTGATCTGGATGTTTACAGTTGGTTCTGACTGTTATCGTTTATGCCTCTTCTGGTAACCTTGGATAGGTTCGGTCAGTTCGGTTGGGGTTAGTTCTGGCAAACTTCTTTAGGTGTCTTTTCTGGATGTAGGTTGGCTTCTCGATTCTGGGATCTCCCTTCGTGATCGGCAGTATCCATGTTCTATCTTCGGGTTATCTGCCTTATCTGCTGAATGCTTTGTATTTCCGTTCATCGTAATGGAAATGGGTAGTTCCCATGTTGAAAAAAAAATCTGACTAGACTACACATGAATGAGACGAGGAGGATCGAAGGCGTCGCCGTCGGCGCCGTGACCACCCTCCAGCCACCGGCGACGATCTGATTTTGGTGCGCAATAAGCTCGGCTTGGCGAGAGGAGGAATCTAAAGCGCTCGCGCAGCCGCAGAGTATGTAGTTTACCGATGATGTCGGCGAGGTTGTAGCCGTTGGTGAAGCGGCGGCGGCCCGTCCGCCACAAGATGCTGCGCGGGAGGTCGACGCCGTTGGGGGGCAACGCCCTGGGTGCCGGCGCCGGCAGGAAGTCGTTGTTGCCGGCGTCCACGAGCGAGTCGCCGAACACGTACATCGCCGGGACCAGCACCCGCCCCCGGGTGATGACGCCCATGCTCCCGGTGCTGACGATGAGCTCGGCTTCATCACCGGTCGCCGAGGAGGATCCGGAGCAGAGCGCCGCGGCGGCCAGGAATGCCAGCAGAGCGTCGGCGACGACCGAGCCTGCAGCAGCTGGCCTAATGGCCGCCATGAACAGTGCGGGCTTAATCATTGAGCTGGGGGACAGACTAGTAGGTGTGTTCCGCAGCAGAGCAGAAGTGTGCGTCGTGGGCTGACGTACACCGCACAGGTGGTGAAGTTATGTTGGTGCACGTGGGGTCGATGTATAAAGTCTCCATTTCGAAACGTGGGGCACCGTGAGAGCAAGATGAAGGATAAAGTGCCTAGTAAGAGCATCTTCAGAGGACTTTGCAAATAAGGTTTGCATTTGAGAATTTGCTAAAAATCTTAAAAAGAGGGCTCCAATGGTTTTGCATATTAGTTTTGCATTTGTGAAAACTTTGCAATTCTCAGGTTCGGTTTGGCATTTATGCAAAGTCCGCTCGACTTGGCAAACGTGACTCCCGCGACTCTCGCGCCCGGTCCTCCCTCTCGCACACGCCATATCTTCTCGCGCCCGGTCCTTCCCCTCGCGCGCGCCATATTTTCGACGGATCGCGCGCGCGACTCCAGGATCGCGACAGAAGGGCGGCTCCAGGGCTCCAGGGCTATTCCGCCGCTGGGAACAATTACGCGCCTCAGAACATTGAACAAAACTATTGTACATACCTTTGAACAGCAGCGACGTTGATCCGTCCAAGGGCAGCAGCGATCTGGATGCCTTCCAAGGGCCCCAGCGACCTGGTGGACGGCAGCAGTGACGTGAACTGGTGGCCTGGACTGGACGCGCGATCGCCTGGACGCGCGAAGGAACTGGCGGCGCGAGGGCGAGGAGAAAGCGCGCGCGTGAGACCGCAGGAAGAAAATCGCGCGCGAAGGAAAAGAAAAGTTTCGGTGGGTCACCTGGGTCCACAAATTGAGTAATTGCCAAGTCCATTTGCAAAGTCCCTTGGAGATGGCCTATTTTTAGACTTTGCATTTTGGTTTGGGACTTTGCAAACAACAACAAATGCAAAGTCCATTTGCAAAGTCTCTTGGAGATGCTAAGCTATACAATATACAATAGTTAGTTTTCTATTTATCTACAAAATTTTGTTAGAGCATCTCCAACACTACTACTTAAAATTGATCTTCTACTTTTCTGTTTAGGTAGAATTAGATGTTGATGAAAGCCTTGGTTACTTATTTCTTTTTTTTCGAAAAGACTCTCAGATTAGTTCCTTTCAAAGAACCACCTGATTGCCTACCTACCATCCTTTGTCGTTTGGTTGAAAGACCTAGACCATCCTATACTTACTTACCGTATCGCCTTCAGTATGAGAAAGTTTGTTTCTCGATCCGCATTGTCAAAAGCTGCATTCACATGTACTTCATTCCTCTCAGCAAATTGCACGGTGCTAACAAGCTTGTGAAACAAACCCATCCAAAACTATATATAGGAGGTTATAGGTTTAGTTTAGCCCTTAGTTAGGCCCTTCTCCATGACATCAAGCCGCTCTTCATCCAAACCAATTCTCGGACTACCTATTTTTGTTGTTGTTGTCGTCTTCAATAGTACTACCTAAAACAGACTACCTATTTTATTTTTTCACAAATGCATGTTGCTCCTCTATAATCTTCATTTCTCCTCTACAATTTAACCAAAAGTATTTCAACCACAAATAAAACACATGGTTCACACATAATTAATTGGAACAAAATAAAACAAAGATCAAAATAAAACACATAGTTCAAACATAACAAATAGGATATAGGATCCTACAAAGTTCAAATAGATGATATACTTGTCCAATATGACTTGCTGGGTCACCACCAAGTTCAAACATACTTAAATAGGATATAGGATCCTACAAAGTTCAAACATACTTAATTAAGGTACGATGCCAACCATTGGAAATAAAGAAACAAAACTCAAATAGATGGATCATCTCCTACATCACGACTACCACCACATGATCCACCAAGGCTTTGAGAGAACTCAGCCATCTTCTGTGCCGTGATTTGAGCCCTCATTGGCAAGACATAATTCTTCTAATCATTATCTAAAGTGTTGACATCACAAAACATTATCTTTGCTCTTGTTCCCACATCAACCGTTTCTCCTCAATAGATATCCTACACTCTGAAATTGCCTTGGCCTCTTGCCACCTTAAATCTTTCATCTTCTTTTCCTCCTTCTCAGCAAGCAATTCCTGAACCACATTCTTGTACGAACAATCATCTCCTCCCTTCTTCTTGAGTTGTTCCTTTGCATGCTTCCTACCAATGGGTCTTTGTGCCATTTGAAAAGAACCAGGAGTTTGTGGGCTGCCCATACCTTCTCCTGCTTCAACCTCATCAAGATTGATTGGATTGGATGCTGTGGCATTGCTAGTCTTCTGCTTGTTGGCGTTGGTAGCCTTTCTCTTCTTTGGATTAAGTGCTTCGAACTTGGCTGAGTTCCTTAGCTTGAACTAGCAATGAAGAAAAGAAAATCCTTTCTTTCCACCATAGGTTTGTTGTGCTTCAAATAACTACAATCAAAATGGAACAATAGGTTAACAAGATTGCACATATGACAGCTAGCAGATAATTTTGTACAGGGTAACAACTAGCAGATTAACCAACTGAAGGAAAAGGTTGATGTTTCATCCTGTATTAAGATATCCATAGTACTATTGCAAATTAAATGAAAAAGGTTACTAGCAATAATCCCATTGTTACATAATTTATTTATTCTTTCTGTTCATTGATCATGAAGAAAGGGCTCTGTGCATACACAGCAGCAGGACAAACCAAGACGACAATATCCACAGCCTAGCAGCTGAACAAATCAAGACTGCATTCTTTTTTAGAACAGGACAGAGAAGAAAAACTACAGCCAAATTATCAAATTCACTGGGATTAAGATTGCACATATGACAAGATTGCACAATTGACCAGCATACAACAAGCTTACATGCTCTTGGTATGGAACTTCACTCGGGTGTCGGTGCTCCACATCCTGAAATATTCTTTGAAATTTTTTACACTCCTTCTGAATTGTACCCCATCTATGCTCAAGTGAATTTTTAGTCCTATCGGACTCAAAGGTCCTGTTGGCATGGAAGTGTTCTGTGATTCTTGTCCAATATGCCTTGCTGGCTTGTTCATTGCAAATGATAGGATCAGAGCTGACACTCCCAAGATAAGCAAAGCTGGACATCTTCTTTTGTGAAGTTTGTAGTTCTTTTGGGGGCCTTGGATTAAGAGGGTGCAGACATTGGAATTAAATCGTTGGGGTGTCCTCCGACAACAATTCTGTGTATGTGCCTTGGAAATCCATTGCAAGCTGATTCGACAAAAAATAACATATAAATTCCATGCCAAATATCAAAATCCATTGCAAACTAATTCAGATCGTTCGGTGCACGCTGTGGATAGAAAATAATGTAATATTGTATATATATTACCACTACATGTCAGTTTACAGAGGCAAAACATACACCTATAAACCAGTATCTCCAAGTACTAAAGTAGTAAACCTGATGAAAGTACATTACAGAGTACAAATCCAAAATCCATCATTGGAAACAAATATATGAAAGTGAACTTGGTTCGCTGCCCAAGCTTGTTTGCAAGAGGGATAAAACTGGTCAGTGGTCACTCGAACTCGAACTCGCCAATATCCTTCTGACCAGCAAGGATCCTTGAGATCTGGAGGCCAATATCAAAATCCATTGCAAACTAATTTTAACCATCTAGTACTGTTGCAGGATAAAGCTTAAAAATGAACTTCCACTAGTACTATTGCAGGACAGTCCAAACAGACTCTGTGCAGCAAAGACAATAGCTGATAGCCTGATACTATGTTATGGAGCCTGATAGCAAAGACAATAGTGGCCGGATTGTACAACAGCATGGTAGCAAAGACAATAGCTGATAGCCTGATAGCAAAGACAATAGCTAATAGCAAAGACATATGGAATTTTATTCAGACATCGAGACTTGGCAAACATATGGAATTTCTGATCCATTGCAGAGAAGCAGGCAGCAGGTGCTTGCCTGCCGTTCGTTACCTGCCGGCGTGGAGGAAGACAACCTGGCAGGGCTCCTGCTGTGCACCTGCGGACGGACGGCGGCGGGGCTGTGGAGGTGCACGGGAGGATGACGGCGTGGGGCTTGCTGGAGGTGCACCGGGGGCCGGACGGCGTCGGGGCTCGCGCAGAGTCGGAGTCGGGGCGGACGGTGTCGGGGACGCGGTTCGCCGCGACGGGATCGGGGCTGGGGCTCTGGCGGCGGGAGAGCCGGTGGCGGGCCGATGGAAGCCGCCCTCGACCGTGCGACGGGAGTCTGGCGGCGCTGGGGAAGGAGTCGGGGAGTCGAAGAGGTGGGTTTCACTTTTGCACGGTGGAGTACGAGCCCAACAGAAGTAGGGGGAGTTGTGGGAAAAATAGGAAGTCAACAGGTTAAGTAGGAGGTCTGTTGGAGTTGATTTTTTTTACCTTCACCACCTAAATCTAAATCTGGAGTAGAGGGTAAGTAGGGGTCATGTGGAAATGCTCTTATTATTATATGTTTTCATTCTTTTTTCTATTCCTCCTCACATAGATCTCTATTGGGATCCACTAATGACTATGCTTTCGTGCCTAACTTGTTTGCTTCTCTCTCCGTTCTTTTCTCTTCCACATCAGCAATTGATTAACTTGGCTATAAGCCAATTGTTATACTTGTTCTGAACAGCAAGCTGCAGACTTACAGTATGTTCACTAGAAAAGGAAGCGCCCTTCCGGGCGCCCTACAAGGGTCCTATTGAGAAGCAATAATATAAATACATATGAAAAAACTCATATAGATATATATTATATATTATTGATAATTTATGGTCTTCGTAGACCATATGTGATTTCTGTCTATCCATACAGATTATATGCTAATTCCAGAATTCACATCTGCAGAGAAGCCAACCAATCATTCAGATAGCAACTAAGGCCTTGTTTAGATTGAAAAAAATTTCAACCCGATGAATTGTACCACTTTCGTCTTATTTGATAAATATTGTCCAATCGTGGACCAACTAGGCTCAAAAGATTCATCTCGTGATTTCCAACTAAACTGTGTAATTAGTTATTTTTTTACCCATATTTAATATTCCATGCAAGCAGCTAAAAATTGATATGATGGAGAGAGAGTGAAAAAACTTGGAATTTGGATGTAATCTAAACAAGGCCTAAGCAAGGCATGCCAGTGAAACACATGTTTTTTTCGCAGAAAACATCTGATAACTGGTTGGTTTATACAATTTGATTTGAAAATCAGCATGCATCAGCTTGTATACCTGCCATACAGAAAATACCTGCCATGTGCGCCCAACCAGGAAGATAATGCCAACAATAATAAGTTTCATCATGTTATTATGGAGCTATTGTTTCTAAGAAGTTATTTAAAAAAAACTTGTTTTCAGTAGTCAAAAGCGCCGCTGCTGCATCGACACTGTGCTCCTGTGGAGATATACTATCTCGTTTTCAGCCCCCTATCATTGGCTTTGCCATTCACTTTTCCTGTTTCAGCAGGATCTTTATCTATTTTCGCATAGTGCACATTCAAATAGTGACAATCTCGACAAGCAATTTTTGTGTTGTCTTCAGATACTTAAAACTCTGGATAGCCCGTGAGGCCTCAGATTGTACGTCCTTCATTCTGTTATCATCACCCTGGTAAATGGGAAAGAGAAAAAAATGCATCCAGAAACGAATGTCTGCAAATGGGCAGAGAATGATCAGTGGAACCATGTTGAAACAAACAAAAGAATTCAATTCTTCCAGAAATGATGAAATGGCTATAATTATTATTTTTAGAAATATAGTGCAACCAAAATGAAAGGGCTCAATTACTTCAGAACGATTAGGTAATTCTGAGATTTCATATTTTAATGTCCATTAGTCACAATTCAATGCTTGCTAATAACACTACCATGTGAGCCAAAAGATAGATGTCTTCTTCCCTTAGAGGATTTTGGGGTATTGATGACTTAGGATCGATAGCTAAATCTTGGAATTGGAGTAGTTGTGATTTGGCTATCAAAACTTTCTTTTCTTGTCTAGGAGTGGCAACAAAAGTATTAGAAGGATTTGAAAAAAAATTAGATTCGGTTGCGTATTCCTCCTCTTTTGGCTCGGGACTATACTTGTTTTCTTTTTCTTCTTTGGGAAACTCATCATAGATGCCCGTGTAAGGGGTGTTTTCAAGGATTTTCTGTAGAATGGCTTCCCCCTCACTAAAAGATGTGTGTGAATGAGCCTCCAGAAGATAGGTCAAGGTGGAAAGCAACTTCTTTACTAAGACCATGATGGAAGTGATTTAAAAGTACGTGGTCAGGCAAAGAGTGGTCTGGGCCGGTGTTTTTAAGGCTTGTGAATCTAGCCTAGGCTGCTCATAGAGTCTCCTTCTCCTTCTATTGGAATATAAGAATTTCTATTCGAAGGGCATTAACTTGGGATGTTGGGAAGAATGTTAGACCAAAGTTTTTCTGAAGTTTATCCCAATCTCCATTTATGCCTCGTACGGAATGAGCATACCACTATTTCTCTTTTCCCACGAATGAGAAACGAAACAATTTCCATTTGATGGTCTCTTGTGTCATGCCAGCAATAGCAAGGCAAAAACACAAGTGCTCAAATTCTCTAAGGTGGGTGTATGGATTTTTGTCTTTTAGCCCTGAGAAGGGTTTGTCCTGAACCATGGCTATGAAAGTAGGTGAAGCTTATAGCCATCTGTAAGAATGGGTTATGAAGATGGTGGAGGCTCCAACATGTCACCCTTTGAAGCAGAATATTTATAAATAGGAGTGAAATCTATGTGGTAAGGTGATGGTGGTGACAAAAAGGTAAAAATAAAAAGGTGGTAAAAATAAAAAAGAAAACTCGAACGAACTTGGTTTGATTTTAGAACAGCTACCGTTCCCCGGCAACGGCGCCAAAAAGCTTGTTGGGTATTTTAAACACGAGCAGAAAAAGATCCGCAAGCGCACGGATACCGATGTAGCTTTCACCCTGGAGTATTCCAGAGTATCGATTTCCACAGAGAACGTGAAGTGTACTAGAAGAATTAGGAACATCCAAGGAAAGGGTAATTATAGGGTAGAGAGGGTTTTTAGGGTTTTCTATGTGGTTTTATCTTGTCGAAGGCTTACTCTATTTTACTTACTTCGGAGCAGCAGGTCATTTCCAACTCCCGAAAAAGACTAGGGAAACAGTAGTTGGGAGAAGGCTGTCAAAAGCTCTACGAAAACATCAACCTAATGTGGTGGATTACAAAGGCCTAACAGAGCTGTCACCTCTGGGGCTACCACAACTATCCAGAGGATTGGGCGCAAACTCAGGTAAACCCTAGTATAGATGCCACGTCTACACTAACGCTTACTACTCTAATTATCTAGAATAACTAGAGCACTCAATACGAGCGGAGATCCAGTAAATATAATAAAGCAAGAACTGAAACAAAATACTTAGAAATAAATAATGAATAACTTGGAGATTGCTCAAGACGAACCAGATGCCGCAGAAGTACAATGTCGGGGAAGATCTGACAGATCGGGCTCCTCCTCAGCTCTCTCCTCTCCTCTCCTCTCTCGCTGATATCTAGTTTACAACTAGATGTACTAGAACTAGAACTAGAAGATGAACTAGAAGAACTAAAACTAGACGATCATCTAGAGGGGGATCTCTACTTCTACTTGGATAGAGGGTGAAACCCTAGCTTTTGTTCTGAATGTAGGTAATGAAGATGGAGATACCTAAGGGGGAGGTCTGCCCCTGCTTATATAGCCCGGTCGGATGCACCGCAGCCCTCGGATCAAACCGACTTGAAACAATGATTGAGATGTGTCGTAGAGGTCGGTTGGAGGCTGTCGGAGAAAGGAGAGGTCACTTCCTGGTGGGACTAGGCCGGTCGGCCTGACATGTGGGGCCGACCGGTCCCACTTGTCAGCATCCGGGCTTCTCCTTTGCTTTGGTGTCTTCTGGAGTCTTCTACGTCCTTCTAGTGCCACTTTTTGATCCCTTTGTGCAAGATGTCGTATCGTGATTGGACTCTTTCCTTTTCCAACTTCTAGATAACTCTCTGAAAAATAATAATTTATAAAGCTGTGGAATCTTATCAGTTTAGTCCCTAGTCTTGTGATGATGATGGTTCTAGGGTCTTCACGAGTCTTCCGAGTCGTATCCATCGAGGACTTTCTCTCCGGTGCTCCAAGTATAGCAAATGATATGTCCGTTTCGATCATCTCGATGAGCTCTTCGCAATGGTGTGCTTTGTTTCATCACTTGAGATACTTTTATGTGGTGAAATATTAAATATCCTATAAAACAAGTGAGAACAACACAACTCGTAGGACTCGTTAGAATCAAGCCCTACAACTATGCTTTGCGGTTCATTTCATGCTATTTCATGCAATAGTTGATGATTAATAATGAGCATTAGTGACTGTCAACAATGCCCTCCGAACAATCATCCTGGATAACCTCGTGATGAGTTTCCGGTCACCGAACACCGACAGCTGGCACGTTAGGTAGGGGCCTCGGCGTCATTGTGTTCAAGAGTTCGATGGACCTCAACATCAATCACATGTTCCCGGCGAAGGCCTCATGCACTCAACGCTCGTATATGCTGCCGCTGGGGAGGTGCGTGTACACCAGCAAGCTCACTGCGACGTTCAATCTCAAGATGCTGCTTGGGAACTTCATCACGTTCACCCGCCGAATCGTGATGGGTCATCGCCTTCAAGTCAAACCCGGTGCCCGCACGAGAGTTTGCTCCTGCGAAGTTCGGCATTATTAGCTGCTGCTAGGCGGCCACAGACTCTATAATAGTGGGAGATGTCGTGACACTGTGAAATTCAAATCGTACACAAGTTACAGCAAACATGCAAGCCAAATAGATCTTGGCTTCTCTCATGTACACGTATCTACATGCATGCCTTGCTCGAGTATAGGAACGTGCATGCACGTGTCACATCCGGTTCTGCCACTGTGCTAATGTATGGGAAGGTAATCTCGTACTTGAATCAAACTCGTCCAAGTTGCAAGCCGGAAGCAAGTTGTCTCCGACTCTGTCCAACTGCATCAAAGTTCAACGACTACGACAACAATTTGATGATAACTTCATCTACCCAGACTTGACCGAGTACTCGTCGATGGGTTCTGGGTACTCGATGACGGGTTCCAGGTGCTCGACGACGGCTTCCGGGTGCTCGGCAACGGCTTTGGAGTGCTCGAAGATGGCTTTCGGGTACTCTGCAACGGCTTCCGGGTGCTCGGCGATGTGTTTTGGGTACTCAATGATGGCTTCTGGGTGCTCATCAACAATGGCTTCCGAGTACTCGACAATAGCTTCTGGGCACTCGACGATGATTTCCGGGTACTCGACGACGGCTTCCGAGTACTCGATGACGGACTCCGGGTACTCGATGATGGATTCCAGGTACTCGACGATGGCTTTCGAGCCATCGAACAACTAGAGTCTACGCAGTCTGACTATAGTCTTACTTAAAAACATCACACTATGGCTCATCCAAAGGTTCTATCTACAAAACAAGACAATATGGCATTTGTCTTAAAGTTTAATCCGGGTAATTTTTAATGTTACTCGGATGAGAGATACCTGGCTATCTATGCCGATGCTCGCTCCTGACTTAAAAGTCATTGGCTAGAGAACTACCGGCTAGATCATGCTGGTATAAAACTCTAGGCACCCGGATATGCCAACTATGTCTATCAGTTGGCTCACATCCTGCGACATAGTCCTATCCTGTCGCATAGTACGATACTTAGTTTTTTATGCTAAATGTATGCCAAGCCCGTAAGAGATTACCTCAGAAGAAGGCGGTCGACTTGCTCTTCTGGTGTGTGAGCCTTAAGGAAGACAGTCACAAGGTCACCTTATTCTCATGTGCTTTTTTGCACTTAAGGTCGCATACGTGGTCGTTATTATGGCTACCCGACTACTTGGATAATCCGTCTTAAATAAATCAAGGTGATGATATCCAAATATATGGCAAATATAGGCTACAGTTTTAATTATATTAAAAGCCTACATTCGACTCGTCCTAAGTCAATCAGGATACGGCCACCAAACTTTGACTCGTCCTAAGTCAATCAGGACGTGGTCCCCAAATTTCGACTTGTCCTAAGTCAATCAGGACGTGGTCACCAAACTTCAACTCGTCCTAAGTCAATCAGGACGCGGTCCCTAAATTTTGACTCGTCCTAAGTCAATCAGGATGCGGTCACCTAAATTTGGCTTGTCCTAAGTCAATCAGGATGTGGTCACCAAACTTCGACTCGTCCTAAGTCAATCAGGATGCCGTTGTCAAAATTTGACTTGTCCTAAGTCAATCTGTACGCGGTCACCAAATTTCAATTCGTCCTAAGTCAATCAAGATGAGGATGATCACGCGGACATGATGATCGACGCTTCGCACATCAGCTACAGCCACAAGTGACACGGTGACAAAGCTCTATTATTACATCAGCAAGATGAGTGCAAGCAAATAAGCTACTGAGACCAAGGCACATACATACTTACATTCAGTTTCTATCAGCCATTAAGCAAGTTGTCAACTAAGAAAGACTTCGTTGGAAGCATATGCACATATGGGAATAAAGTTCCTTGCTGCTACTGACGCACGACATTCCTTAACATGAGACCAACATGCAAGCTACCGGCGGTGACTGATTACTTTGGCAGCAACTACTCCTACTCTACCACCATCGCCGACTGCAGCACTCAAAAGATCCCGTTCAGTTCAAGCTCAGGTCACTAGACCGTGCCGGGTACCCGTCATCTATGTACAGCCGCTCCAACGATGCGAGCTTCTAAGTCCAGCAAGCACCGGTTGCTACTCGACGCGATGTGCATGGCCTCTGACGACTGGCTCATACTGCTACTCGCCACAGAGAAACATTGCAAGGGCATACTTGGTCCTCAGTTATCACCGCTTAAGCATCAAGCTACTCGATACGAAGCTGGTCCTCAGGTGTCCGCACCATAACTTGTCCAACGGCCACACCAGCCCATGGCCTACAGCAACATGCAAGAAGACGACACGCTAGCAAGCTATTGGGAGATTTTTTAATCGTACATAAGTACACGCTTTTACAACAGGTGTACACTTACATGCTCATCTATCTACTCGGACTCCACAACACGTCGATTCTTCTACTTGCCCATTGCCTCGGTTTCTTCGGCTTCACTCCGACTATGCCCGGGGGCTCGGATTCAAGGATAGACGATCAAGCTTTCAAGCACTCCACTACTTCCGCATCTCTGAGTATATTCTTGCGCCGACTACAAGTACTCGTACACAGGCTCAGGGGCTACGGGATACATATCCTCAGCGGATGTTTTTTAAATTCTTCGACGAGGAATTACAGACAAGACCCTCCAACTCTTTATACCAAACAGCAAGAGGCTCGGAGGCTACACTCAGTGAGTGCACTTTTTAAAAAAGTGCACACCACTCGAATATTTCAAGAAGCGCTACATGGTTACTCTAAAAAAAGCACTCGAACGAAGCTTGTTTCTACTCGGCAACACCTGGAGGAACAAGAAGAGGGTTCCAAGATCAATCATACAGTGCTCGGGGGCTTGTCGGTACATAGTACCCGGGGTACCCTGTAAGGAAGGGAGAAGATCTAGTCTGACTAGGATTCCTCCCATGTAATCCTAGTAACATTGCTATCATGTAATTCTACTAGGACTTCTACATTGTAACCGACTAGAACTCTTGCCTCCTGTACCATATAAAGGAGGGCAAGGCTTCCTAGATCGGCAGAACAATAGGAACAGACCTCACGGTCTAAACCCTAAAACGTAGGGCGCAATATACTATTCACCTCAAAGTGGACGTAGGGACGCCGATGCTATTTCGGTGGATCGAACCAGTATAAATCGTTTGTCTCTGCATTCACCGTTGAGTTCTGCATACGCCGATGCCCCCTGAACAATCGTCTCCGGTAACCCCGTGATGAGTTGCCGATCACCAAATACCGACACAGATGAAAAGGTAGCATGCAATAGGGCATGAAAGAAGATTTCTTACTTGCAACGGGATACAAAGAACTTCTGATTTTGACACCTATCTCCTAAATACCTAAATACCTATTACCTAAATTACCTAAATACCTAAATAGGAGACCTCCGCTATCTATTTTTCTAGCTTCTCGTGAGGCCACGTCATCCTTTATATGAAAGCCGGCCATCCAAAGGCAACCCGAAGCGTCCAATCCTTTCAATAGCTAATTAGTGCACGATATTCGTTTACATCCACTCAAAGCCGGCCAACCAAAGGCATCCTGAAGCGTACCATCCATCCATTATTCACTATTCACTATTCAATAGCTAATTAGTGGCCCCGTTCAGCTGGAATTATAAACCGGCTAAAAAATATTGTTGGCTGATTTTTTGTGAGAGAAAAATACTGTTTCGGCTAAAAAAACAAGCGATGGATTATAAGCCAGATGAACAGGGCCACGATCTTCGTTTACATCCACTCAATACTTTATTACTGCACGATCTTTGTTCTCACATCCTAGTGGGCAAAAACTGAATAGGCATAGCTGTCCGTCTGTCTTCCTCATCTGTCTCGCTTCCCCCACCCACAAATGCCATCGTCTCTCTCGCTTTCACCCACGGCCACGGGCACATGCGGCCGCCTGCACAACGCTGCATGCTTCTGCGGAAGCCCGCGTAGCGACGCCGCATTGCTCAAGGCCAAAAGAGAATTGCACGGCGACGCGCAACAGTGTTCATCTGGCGGCGACTTGATCTGTATTGCCCTCGATCTGTCAATCGGACTTGGAACCACACAATCACGGGAGGGGAGGCCTCTACGCAATGTCCGAGATGGCACAGTTCATCCAGGTCTACAAAAGTGGCCGCGCGCGTGGAGCACTACTTCGACTCCATCCCGGCCTCCACGGTCGCCGCCATGCACATGCACGGGCGTCACCCTCCAGGGTCCATGTCGTCTCCCCGAACATCGTCGTGTGCCTCAACCTTTCGCCAGCTGCCAAAGAGACTGAAGACAATGGATGCAGGAAGAAGATTCAATTCTCCTGTACTTCCATGGCAGCGTCTTCTGCTCTGCCTCCACAATCCACATCGCCTTCAACTTCATCTTCCACGCCTACCTCACGTCCCTCGCCGTGCGGACCAGCGCCATCATCGTCTACCTCGAGCAAAGACTTGCGCCTGAGCATGCACCCGCTGCATACTACAAATCTGTTCAACGGTTCAAACCATGATGGCAAGAGCGGCGCAACACTACTACCACCCTAGCCACTGCTACGGCAGCATCGTCGTCCAATTGGATGGTTTGGCGGCAGATGTGCGGAAAGACCAGCGCAAGCCATCAAGATCCCCTCTCGCTGGCCATGACCTATGGCAGATGATGATTTGATCTGACCGTGGAAGATGGCACAAGATCAAGGGCGGCGCGTACTATGCAGGAGGGTAGCTCCAGCTAGGCCTGTCTGCCACGACGTCTTCCACAATGAGGGATGCTAATTTAATTTGTTTTGGTTACTACTCTCTTAGCGCCATTTAAAACTGAAGGTTAACAGTACCAAGTACCAACTACCAAGCCTGTGGTGTGGCGTCAGGTAGCAGACATGAGGTAGAAGGACTGCGTGGAATTTGCCACTTCACGAAAACCTTTTCACTCCATACAAATTTACCCTATGTAAATATAAATTATCCCTTTATGAATTACCTCCTTCTGTATAACGATATAAATTTCCGCAGCAACCCGCGGAGCATCATCTAGTTATAGAAACAAGAAAGACAATTTTGAAAAGCTCGAGGCATATGTAATCGAGACAATTTTGAAAAGCTCGAGGCATATGTAATCGAGATGGAACATTTGGAAGATAATGAAAAGTGTGCTAGCTCAAGACCTGATCGATGAGAGAGCTTTTTTTTAATTGACTCATCAAGGATATCCTCCCACATCTACACTTTCAAGTTGTACAATACACTGCTTTAGGGTTGTTTCCTATTCTTGAAGGCCAGAAATCAATGATGGTGTTGGCTAATCACCTTATGAAAAACCATGGAGGCTAAAAAAGCAGAACAGATAACAATGGTGTCAAACTATCTTCATCAAATACCCACAATGTTAATTACTAGTGAGCTAGATAAATCCTTACTTTGTACTAGCATCATCTATATCTTTCTTTATCTTCTCTAGAACACTTACATTACTCTTACATTTGTCCAAAGTTGTGTCTTCATCAAAATGTTGATCAAGCACAAATCAGAAAATGTGGCAAGAGTAAATGTCCCTGCACACAAATGTGGTAAAATGATATTGATGGGAGTAGATGCATGAGGGAAAATCAGATCTACAAAAGTGCCATGAATGCAATAAGCCATGTGCCGTGAGCTACATGAATGTGTTAACAACTATGCTCTACGCCAAAAAAAAAACTGGAACACCTAATAGAGCTAGACAACATATATGAAATATTGAAGAGATGTTTTAATTTATTAGGATTAGGATACTGGACATTTCTCCTATCATGAGTGTTAGTCTATTATGTTTTAAAAAATTTCAAGCATGCAAATAAATGTGAACACGCCTCAAAAGGCTGCCTCGAACTTTTTGGCACACAAGTTGACATAAATGTACAACAAGCAAACCACCTATGGTTTGCCTTCCATGGCATACTTTGATATAGGGTTGAAGCACTAGAATCATGTTTGGCCTTCCTTATGCATCTGCCCATGTGCTGCCATAGATCATAGAGGAAGCAATCTAATTATGGGTAGAATGGCCCAGGGCAGAAAAAAAGATAAAGAATGGAATCCAGAGCTTCAGAGTAGATTATAAAAAGGCTTCTACAAGAAAGATAAGCATCATAAGAAGAATACTTATCAATCCCAGAATATGCAACATTTCTTTGTGACCTAATGAACCCAATTTAATTGGGCATTAAGAGTAATGCACAATATAATAGAATGGCATAGGACATGATTTTTTCAGTAACAACAACAGATGAAAATCCAACATGCAATAGGGCATAAGGAATAATTCTTATTACATGCAACTGGCTGTGAAGAACTTTTGACTTTGACACCTGTTACTGGACAAGAAAGACAATTTTGAATAGCATGAGGCATGTGTAACAAAGATGGAACATTTGGAAGATAATGAAAAGAGTGTGTTGATGCAAAAGTGAATCTGCAAACACAAAGGGCTAATACCCGAAGTCGATATCCAAAGCGTGCTAGTCGATTTGACCTGTTAATCGACAAGGATGAAGATACGAGCACTTTGGTCCTGACAACAGCGATACGCCCGGAAGTCACGGCCAAGAGGTACTCACGCGGAACTCGAGGATCGTCGAAGATTGCAATTAGAGCAATGCAACTCGCCGAATCGATGAGAACTCGTAAAAAGGAAAATATGCAAATTGACGAAGTCGCCGAAAGTAGATGTAAATAAGAGTAAAAGCTGTTTTTTTGATGTATTGATTGATTTATTATTACATTGCCCTTCACTCTATATTTATATCCTGATCTATAGAAACATAACCAAATACAACTAGGACACTAAATCCAAATCTAAGGAAAAAATATGACTTTGATACAACTCAGACTCTACTAAACGTACACAAGGAAATTAACTCCTATTTTACTTCATAGTCCGCCTCAATCACGATGGTATTCTCATCGACCTCCTTTTCAACGTCACAGTCCCTGTTCCATCGGCAGCAGCCTTCGAGCTCCTTCCATCGGTACATTCCCTGTTTCATCGGCTGCAGTCTTCATCGGTACATCCCCTGTCTCATCGGCAGCAGTCTCCAAACCCTCTTTCATCGGCATCGGCAATAATACCCTTAACCTTATCGGCAAACCTTCAAATTAAATCTATATGCTGCCACCACTCAAAAACAAACTTATTCTCCTTGGCTATCAATCTACACGGTAATCTTTTGTTGATTAACCCTTCCTGATTACCTTGACACGTGCTAAAAACGATGTCAACACATGCCCCCCAATTTCGGAGTATAGGATACTGATGCTCCGAAATTTACTCCAGCTGATGCTTGCTGTTATCTATTTCTTCAACCCATTCTCCAAGCATAACATGATTTGTTACTAGATTTAATCAAATCTAGATCTAATCCATGTATCTCGATAAATATCGCGCATTTTCCAACCTTCTTTACCTTAATTACGGTTGAGATACCAAAATAACAATCCATCAGCAAGATCGCATCACTTTTTAGAACCGAAAAATCCTGTGTTGAGATATCCTTCAAGTCATGATTACTTGCCGTCAAATCTTCTGCACCATCCCTTGATTGTCGTGCGAACAGTTACCATATCCAACTGAACCACCTCGATCTATCCGCATACGGCATAGAGATAAGTCAAGAATACCCCTACCCCAAATGGCCTATAAATAGATTTCTCCGGGCTGTTCATCTCCTACCTTCAAACTCCATCCTTTGGCATTCTTACTCCGGCGGCAACCCTAACCAACAACCGCGCATCTTCAACTCACAAGAGCCACCATCATCTTCAAGTTCCCAGCTCGTGCCTTCATCCGTTAGAAGCTATGGCTGTTAACTTCGATGTCCCTGCGGTTCGTTCTTCTTCTTATTACTTTTACTTTAATCCTTTCGGTTCCCTGTGAGTTCTTACAGTTAGCATTTTCCTATCTTCTCCATTTTCTCGGTCCTCCAAACTCAGGAACTACGTAACACACTGGTGATTCCAACCCATCAGCCTCCTCTCCATTGCCTAGGTCCAATGGGCGACCCAGATCCAACTAACCTGATCAATGCAGAGGCAAATCACATTCCCTTCAAATCTCAAAATTTCTCTTTGAATCTGTGGAAAGACACGTTCCGTTCTTGGCCCAAACCCACCAAAGGGTGGAAAAACTGGTTCTTGAGGGTCAACAGATCAATGCAAGTGTTCTGGGCAGAACGGAAGATAGATCAGTGTATTAGGCTATCCATTGTCGATATACAAAAGAATGAATACATGATGATAGCTGCCGCTCAATTTTGGTCGGATACCACCAACACCTTCATGTTTGGTCATGGCCCATGTGCCCCTACTCTTGCCGATGTATATATGCTCACAGGCTTGGACATCTCAACCGTCGATGAAGGCCATATTTTTGGCAGAAAAGCTGAATACAGAGTAAATACACGCAACATCGGCGGCTGGACGGGATATATTCAAGAGTACCAAAAGACTGGCACCGTCAATCAAAGGGAACATGCCACATTCCTGAACATGTGGCTGGAAAAGTTTATTTTCTGCGGCCGATCGGTAGGACCAACTAATGCTTTCCTCCCAGCAGCAGAACTTTTAGCCAACGGTGTCAGATTTCCACTTGGCTGATATCTCCTGAGCTCAACCTACCATCTTCTCCACCAAGTATCTCAGAAGCTTGTACTTGGCAAACCTATCGGCAATCTGGGAGGCCCATGGTGGTTTGTCAACATGTGGTTAAACGCTCACATGCACAAGCGTTTACAGTGGGATCTTTTTGCTCAAGAATTCCCACGAGAGATTCCCGAAGATTACGTCCTTAGAGACGATGAACCGGCAACACGCCCTCCTCTTAACTTCGGTGAAGCCATAATTGTCCTTCCCGGAACAGAAGCTAATGAAGACCAAATCGACAGATTCTTTCAGACTTTCTACCATGGCCTTCCTCGTGACCTTAGGGCTTGGGTACCTTACATTGATGAGGACAACAAGTTCCCTCTCCTCTTCAATTTCGCCGATAGTGATCTGAACCAAGACAACGATCTTATGACGGCCATTATCACCCCCAGAGCAATCCCAGTCAACACATTTGGTAGCGGGAAAGCTTCCCACATTACTTATGAATTTTACAATCCATCGGCAGTATCCCGCCAGCTGGCCTTTGGGCAACTACCAATCAAGTTATGTTATGCCGATGTGATAAAACCCAGAGAAATCATTACCACTGGAACTGAATGGAGCAGGATAGTAAGGCTTGCTCCCGATGCTGATATCTCAAATGTCGATCTCTCCACCTGGTCACCAGCATCTTTCATAACAGAGTCATATAAGCAGTGGTGGCAAGAGTGGAAAGAACAGCTGTTTTCAACATCTGTTCACACATATCAGCATATGATCGATCCCGATTATGCCATTCCTGACAATGCAGTAAGTTCCTTTTAACTTTTGTCTCTTTATTTCCTTGTGTATGCATATCGGTAGCTAACCTTCCTTGAAACAGGCCGATGATCCAGTTCCACCAATAAGCAAAAGTGGAAAACCCTTCAACCTCCTTTCAGCCTCTCCGGTCTCAGTAATCGGCTATAACGCCCCCACCTTAGAAGCCTTGACCTTCCAAAGGGCTCGCACCAAAACCATCATTTTCAGACCAAGACTGGGAACATCCAGGGTTTTTCCAAAGGCTGCTGCTTCAAGCCTAATCAAGGCTTTTAAGGTAATAACCTTGCTTACTCTATTTTCTGCCGATATACTCTATATTAACACACAACTATCAGGGTGTGCAAGCTGCAGCTGGATCGTCATCGGCAACTTTACCAAGCACCACGACCTCTACTCCTCCTTCAGAGGTATTCTCTTATTTTTTATATTTTTCTCTGCTAAATATCCAATCTTATACCCGTTTTTGCAGCAACAAACGGGCATATCGGCAAGCACGCCAAGCATGCAGGCTCCCCAACCAACAGATGTCGATGCCCCCCAGCCAATTGTCGCTGAAGCACAAACAAAGCGTAAAGCTTCGACCGATGCTGAAGCTCAACAAAAACGACAAAAATCTACACCAGCCCCTGTATCTGCTCCAGCACCCGTCAGTCAGCCCACTGATGTAACTGAACAAGCTGCTCCTTCTACCCAAGATATATCATCGGCAATTATACCCCAAGGGCCAACTACCGATGTGATCATAGAAGACATTCCATCGGCATCCTCCGCCGATCCCTCATATGACCCTCTACAAGCCGCTCCCTCAAGCCAAGCTCAAGAAATCGCTCTAAAGCAGGTAAACCAATTAATTGTTTGGTTTATAATATTCCCAGATATCACAGATAGGATTTCTAATTCTCTTTATTTCACAGGAACAAGATTCTCCCGATAGCTTATTCTCTTTTGCTATCGATGTCTCTGATGATGACGGAGAAGAGGCAAGTTCTTCCCTGGCGTTGGGAACCATATCGTCAGACACCTACGGCAAACTAGAAGCCCTCCTAAATCTGCTACAACAAGACACTGCCCAATTGGTGATCGACTCGGACCCTGCGAGGGCTATCTTCAAAACGATCCGCGGCCAAGTCCCTGCCAATGTTGAAGAGATCATCTTTCCAGCGGTCCATCTGGAGAGCAGACAACTTCAATATCAAAGGGTCGTTCATCGTATTGCTGACAGAGCGGCTTAGACTCAACTGAAAGAGGAAATGCTGCAGCTGAAGCAAACTGCCGACGAGAAGCACAAGAATATCAACAACTTGCAAGCCTCCAGTGCCGATCTTAGGCAGAAAATCTTAGATCTATCGGCAAAGAAAGCGGCCCTGCTAGCTGAGCTGGAAAAGGTTGAAACAGCTCTGACTCAAGCTAAACAAGAAGAAGATTAGCTTCCCGACGCCATCAAGGCCCTTCAACAGGAACGAGATGCTCAAGCTCGCAAGGCCTTGGTCCTGAAAAAAAACTCAAGCCTGTGGAAGGAAGTGCCGATGAAGACGCCAAAGAACTAAAAGAAGTCGATGAAATTCGCCTACGTGCGATATCAGCCATCCAGGCTTTGTTAAATTAGCGCATCGGCAACAATTGATACTTTGTTTTATCTCCAGCCAATAGGATTGTTATCGGCAACTATACTCTTATGCGTCCATCCAGATACTAGGGTAATATTTCTTTAAATATTTTCCATTTAATGCTCTGGGAAACACAACTCCTTCGAGAGTTTCAAGAATATACGCATTACCAGGAACAGATTGATTTATCCGATATGGACCTTCCCAATTAGGTGACCATTTGCCAAACTTAGAACTTTTAGTCCCAATCGGTAAAATCAATTTCCAAACCAATTCACCATCGACAAATTCCTTTACCTTCACTTTCTTATCATACCATCTAGCTACCCTTTTCTTATTCTCCTCGATGCTAACCAAAGCTTTTAACCGATGACCTGCTATATCTTCCAATTCATCTTTCATAAGAATATCATAATCATCGGCTGTCAGTTGATCCTGAAAGCGCATTCGCCTAGAACCAATCTTAATTTCCCATGGTAATACCGCATCATGTCCATACACCAATTGATAAGGTGATACCTTGGTTGCACCATGACATGCCATCTGATATGACCACAAAGCTTCATTTAATATTGTATGCCACTTTTTAGGATACTCTTTAATCTTGCGCTTAATGAGTTTGATAATTCCTTTATTAGATGCTTCAGCCTGGCCATTAGCTTGGGCATAATACGGTGAAGAATTCAAAACTTTAATTCCCATACTTATAGCAAACTCATCAAATTCTCCTGATGTAAACATAGTACCCTGATCGGTAGTGATGGTTTGAGGGATGCCAAATCGGTAGACAATATGCTCCTTCACAAAATCAACCATGTTAGCCGATGTCACCTTTTTTAAAGGAATTGCTTCAACCCACTTTGTGAAATAATCGGTAGCAACCAGAATAAACTTATGCCCTTTACTCGATGGTGGATAAATCTGACCGATGAGATCAATAGCCCAACCCTGAAACGTTCAAGGCTTAATTATGGGGTTCATAGCCGATGCGGGTGCTCTTTAAATATTACCAAATTTTTGACATTCCTGACATCCTTTAAAATATTTAAAACAATCCTCAAGAATAGTCGGCCAATAATATCCATTTCTTCTGATCATCCATTTCATCTTGAAAGCTGACTGATGAGCCCCACATACTCCCTCATGAATTTCACTCATCAGGCTTTTTGATTCCTCTATGCTAACACACCTGAGTAAAACTCCATCTATGGTACGGTAATACAATTCATCATTGAGGAGTACATACTTGGTCGCTTGGAACCTTATACGTCTTTCAACCTTTTTAGATGGATTCTTTAAATAATCAATAATTTCCTTTCTCCAGTCATCGGTATCAGCCACTGATATCAATGCATCTTGAACAGGTTGATACCCTGAAGCATGCTGAGCCAATCGGTTAGCCTCTTCATTATGCATCCGGGAAATATGCTCCAGATGAAAACTCCTAAACCCTTTCAACAATTCCAAACACTTTTCATGATATGAAATTAGAATTTCACTTCGGCATTCATAAACCCCAATCAACTGATTTATAACTAGCATAGAATCACCAAAGACTTCAACAGCATCAGCCTATACTTCTTTAAGCAATTCTAACCCTTTTATCAGGGCTTGGTACTCAGCTTGATTGTTTGTCGATGTAGCAACGATCGGCAATGAGAACTCATACTTCTTCCCCTGAGGGGAAATTAACACGATACCGATGCCTGCCCCTTCACCACAAGTAGACCCATCAAAGAAAAGTGTCCACGGAGCAACTTCCAGAGAATCCACCGTGTTGCAATGTTGAGTAACAAAATCGGCCATAACCTGTCCTTTAACTGCCTTAGCCGATTCATAACGTAGGTCAAACTCTGATAATGCTAAAATCCATTTACCAATCCTACTATTTAATATCGGCATAGATAGCATATATTTGACCACATCATCTTTGCATATGACGGTACATTGAACCGATAGTAAATAATGTCTCAACTTAATACAAGAGAAGTATAAGCATAAGCATAATTTCTCAATAGCCGAATACCTGGTTTCAGCATCTATTAACCGTCTGCTCAAATAATATATGACACGCTCCTTTCCTTCAAATTCTTGAATAAGGGCTGAACCGATAACAGTATCTTCAGTTGATAAATACAATCTGAAAGACTTTCCATGCTGGGGTGGAACTAACACTGGAGGATTTGTTAAATAACTCTTAATCTGATCTAAGGCTAATTGTTGTTCATCCCCCCATTTAAATTCCTGATCGGCTTTCAATTTCAATAATGGACTGAAAGCCTTGATCTTACCTGACAGATTAGATATAAATCTTCTGATAAAATTAATCTTACCGATCAAGGACTGTAATTCAGTTTTATCGGCAGGAGTAACAACCTTATTGATTGCCTCAATAAATTTTCTACAAATTTCAATGCCCCGCTGATGCACCATAAAACCCAAGAATTGTCCTGCCGATACACCAAATGCACATTTATTGGGATTCATCTTTAACCCATGTTTTCTTATGCACTCCAATATCTTCCGTAGATCGGTAAGATGCTTTGTAATGTCTCCAGACTTAATCACTATGTCATCAATATAGATTTCTACCAACGTGCCGATATATTCATGGAAAATAAAGTTCATAGCTCTTTGATAAGTAGCACCGGCATTTTTCAAACCAAATGTCATAACTATCCACTCAAATAATCCCACATGACCTGGACACCTAAAAGCAGTCTTGGAAATATCTTCTTCAGCCATGAATATTTGATTATAACCCGCATTACCATCCATGAAACTAATAATCTGATGCCCTGCTGCAGCATCAATTAACAAATCAGCAATCGGCATTGGGTAACCATCTATTGGTGTGGCCTTATTGAGATTCCTGAAATCAATACAAACACGAAGTTTCCCATTTTTCTTATATACAGGAACCACATTAGAAATCCACTCTGCATATCGGCACTGCCGAATAAACTTTGCCTCAATTAATTTGGTTATTTCGGCCTTAATATCAGGAAGTATATTAGGATTGCATCGGCGAGCCGGCTGCTGATGTGGCCGAAATCCAGATTTAATAGGCAACCGATGTTCAACTATAGATCGGTCTAATCCAGGCATTTCAGTATAATCCCAAGCAAAACAATCTTTATATTCCTTTAACAAATCAACTAATTGCTGTTTACACTTGGAATTTAACTTAGAGCTAATAAAAGTGGGCCTTGGCCTATCACCTTCACCAATATCAACTTCTATTAAATCATCTGCCGATGTAAATCCTTGGCCTAATTTTCTATCATCGGCAAATCTATCCATTAAAACTCTTCTTCAGAACCGACTGCTTGGATCGGTAGAATTTCATAATCGGCAATCTTGAGGAACTCTTTTTCCCAGGCTTCTCCCGATATGCACTTGGTTCGCTCATAAGTGTCTGATTCTGCCGATGCTATAATATAAGAAGAGTCACCAGGAACAACTTCAATCTTATCTCCAATCCATTGTACCAGACATTGATGCATTGTAGAAGGAACACAGCAATTAGCATGAATCCAATCCCTTCCCAAGAGCAGATTGTATGCACCCTTGCCATTAATAACAAAGAAAGTTGTCGGTAAGGTTTTACTGCCGATGGTCAACTCAACACATACTGCCCCTTTAGCTGGTGATACATTGCCTTCAAAATCCTTTAGCATCATATCGGTCTTAGTTAAGTCTTGATCTCCCTTACCAAGCTTCTGATACATCACATAAGGCATAATATTAATTACAGCTCCTCCATCAATAAGTATCTTAGATACAGGCTGCCCATCAACTCTGCCTTTTACAAATAAAGCCTTGAGGTTTTGTCTCTCATCATCGGCAGGCTTCTCAAAAACGGCCATCATTGGATCTAGTGTTAATTGAGCTATTTGGTCAGAGAAAACAGTCTCTTCTTCGTTATCAGACAGAGCAAAAAATTCCATCGGCAACATAAACACCATATTGACATCTGCCGATGGACCTTTATTCTTGTGCCTTATCTGCCACTGCTGGTTACCAGATCTCTCATTGGAGGGACTTTCTTCTTGATATAAATCTTTTTGACGCTCTCGCTGCATTTTTCTCTTCTGTGTCTTGGTCAAACCCTCTGGACACCATTGAGGAAGCTTAGTTTTCCAAACTGGCTGATAAGTCCTAGTTGTCTCCACATGACGTATATTAGGATCCCTGTAAAATATTTCTTCATCAGAAACTCTTGCATTTGCCATCTCTTCAAGTTCCTCTTGGTTTCTCAGAAAATATGCAACGCGTTTACCAAGCCTTTCATGTACACTGAGCCTGCCCCCCAGCCGATCATGTACTGATGCTCTCCCTCTGATCGGCTCATTAATGAGCAAACCTTGATTACCAGATTGAAACCTTCTTACAGGATGATTAACTCCATAATAACCATTGCACTCTGGACAATCTTCAACAGTAGGTAACTTAATACCTTCCTCCCAACAATGAATAAAAAACGGACAATTCCAATGATCCTTATGCCGATTCCACTCTTCTTGACGCCTTTCCTCTTGTTGTCGTCGATACCGGTCCCTTCGTTGACGCCAACCTTCTTGTTGTCTTCGATGAGTAATCACGATGCTAGATCGAGGAGGCCTCCCAGAACCGCCACTTTCCGTCAATAGCCCCTTGCCTTTTGCATCATCGGTAGTTATCCGATGTTGGGGATCTACTGATGCATTCTTTTCAGCAGCTTCCGATGTCAACACCTTAATTTTCCCTTCAGCATCCAACATATTTGCTGGAAAAGGATGTTGATCAATTTTCATCGGCTTTTGAATCTTGGAATTGCCAAATTTTATTCTGCCAGACTCAATAGCTAACTGCAATTGTTGTCTAAATACTTTGCACTCATTGGTACTGTGTGAAGTTGCATTATGCCACTTGCAATATAGTATATGCTTCAACTCTTCTGCCGATGGGATCACATGAGTAGGTGACAATTTAATCTGGCCCTCCTGAAGCAAAAGATCAAATATCTTATCGGCTTTGGTGACGTCAAAAGTAAACTTTTCTAGTTCTTTGTGACCAAAGGGACAAGATATTGGCTTCTTATTCTTAACCCACTCTGCTAAACCGATAACTGGTTCATTATCTAAATCAGAATCTTCCACCTCTTCAACAAATGAAACTTTCTTGTTCCAATTTCTTTTAGGTTCAAAAACCCTAGTGTCTTGATCAGAAATCCTTTGCACTAAATGACTTAAACTTTCGAACTCCTGAGAAGCATATCTGTCCTTAAGATGTGGTAACAATCCCTGAAAGGCTAAATCGGCAAGCTGCCGATCATCCAATACCAGGCTATAACATTTGTTCTTTACATCTCGTAGCCTTTGCACAAAGCCTTCTACCGATTCATCATTGCGTTGTTTCATCTTTACCAAATCGGTAAGCTTCTTTTCATGAACTCCAGCAAAGAAATCCTTATGAAATTGCTTTTCCAGATCAGCCCAGGTGATAATAGAATTTGGTGGTAGTGAAATAAACCATGTAAATGCTGATCCAGATAGAGATGATGAGAACAGACGAACTCTCAATTCATCTCTACAAGCTGCCTCTCCACATTGAATAATAAAACGATTAACATGTTCCATGGTTGATGTATCATCTTGCCCAGAAAACTTAGTGAAGTCTGGCACTCTGTAACGATTTGGGAGAGGGATTAAATCATATGCCGGAGGATACGGAGTCCGATAAGAATAGGTATTAACTTTGGGCTTGATCCCAAACTGATCCTTCATAATTTCTGCTATCTTATCGGCCCAAAAAGCATCGACATCTTGCTGCCGATATTGTTGAATCTCCACTGGAGGTATCTGCTGACACCCTTCTG
The DNA here is from genome assembly GCA_022457205.1 of Saccharum spontaneum. Classification (NCBI taxonomy): domain Eukaryota; kingdom Viridiplantae; phylum Streptophyta; class Magnoliopsida; order Poales; family Poaceae; genus Saccharum; species Saccharum spontaneum. The sequence continues at coordinate 30,261,457 of CM039607.1, forward strand.
CATACCTTTGTGGCCCACGATCTCCAGCAATTGGCACATTTGCTACTATCTGTGGCCCATTAACCTGCTGAAAAGGGTTCATCGGCTGAGCTGCCGATGCTTGATTCTGAAAACCAGCATGCATGTGACCTTGATGAACACCTGTGGCTTGCTGATTTGGCTGAACTGTATGTTGAGTGGGAAACTGCCCTGACCAATTATTAGTATTCATCGGCACAAAGTTTGCCGATGGCTGGTAGCTTGTTGGCATTGCTGGATAATTACATCCAACTTGAGGCATAACCTGGACTCCAGGCTGAATAGCGATAGGAGCCTTCTGCTACATCGGTAACAAATTTGTCGATGGATTTGAACTAGATGTTTGACCCAAAGACGCCTGAAAACCTCCTAGATTTGGTTGTACAGTAGTTGTAGTATATTGAGGCGCTTGAGCTATCGGCAAACCAGCAGATGGCATAGGAGTTTTTCCAGCTGCATCAAACACTTGAGATAATCCATGATTGAGAGCAGATGGCTTTGGAGGCATACCATATCCCCACCAATTAGCAGGAGTTTGATTATTCTGTGGTACAGGACCTGATAGAGTCGATGTTGATAGATCCGTACCAAGCTGAACTCGTCCTGATAATGCTGAATCTGGACGCACCGGAGTAGACTGTACGTTAGATAAACCTACTGATACTGGGGGAGAAGAAATCTCTATACCCGCAATGGCTGGGGGAGCCGATGGCGCAACGGCAGATGCTGCTTCTGGTTGATGATAAGCAGGCCCAACGTAATGAGGTGACACTTGCCCTTCTTTGAAAGTTCGAATCACAGCATTATGAACAGTATTGGACAGCACATTGAAGTGATTAATTAAAGCATGATTCACCGCAGAATTAACCATCTCTTAAAGTTTACCCGGATTAGGATCAAAGGTAACCTGCCGAGGCAACGGCAAGTCCTGCTTCTGGATGACTTGTCCACTTTTGTTCAAGCTGAATGATCTCAAGCAAAGCTGTCTATATTCTTCAATAGCCCTCTCCATAGCCTGCTTCTGATCGTCCTTAAGATCTTCTTCTGTTACTGCGATGATATTCCCAGCATCGATCTCATGATTAGGCATCTTGACTAGATCTGTCCCACCGGGCGTGCCAAAAGATGTGTTGATGCAAAAGTGAATCTGCAAACACAAAGGGCTAATACCCAAAGTCGATATCCAAAGCGTGCCAGTCGATTTGACCTGTTAATCGACAAGGATGAAGATACGAGCACTTTGGTCCTAACAACAGCGATACGCCCGGAAGTCACGGCCAAGAGGTACTCACGCGGAACTCGAGGATCGTCGAAGATTGCACTTAGAGCAATGCAACTCGCCGAATCGATGAGAACTCGTAAAAAGGAAAATATGCAAATTGACGAAGTCGCCGAAAGTAGATGTAAATAAGAGTAAAAGCTGTTTTTTTGATGTATTGATTGATTTATTATTACATTGCCCTTCACTCTATATTTATATCCTGATCTATAGAAACATAACCAAATATGACTAGGACACTAAATCCAAATCTAAGGAAAAAACATGACTTTGATACAACTCAGACTCTACTAAACGTACACAAGGAAATTAACTCCTATTTTACTTCATAGTCCGCCTCAATCACGATGGTATTCTCATCGACCTCCTTTTCAACGTCACAGTCCCTGTTCCATCGGCAGCAGCCTTCGAGCTCCTTCCATCGGTACATTCCCTGTTTCATCGGCTGCAGTCTTCATCGGTACATCCCCTGTCTCATCGGCAGCAGTCTCCAAACCCTCTTTCATCGGCATCGGTAATAATACCCTTAACCTTATCGGCAAACCTTCAAATTAAATCCATATGCTGCCACCACTCAAAAACAAACTTATTCTCCTTGGCTATCAATCTACACGGTAATCTTTTGTTGATTAACCCTTCCTGATTACCTTGACACGTGCTAAAAACGATGTCAACAGAGTGCTAGCTCAAGACCTGTCCAATGAGAGCTTCTTTTAATTGATTCATTACGGATATCCTCACCGCATCTACACTTTCAAGCTGTGTAATGCACTACTTCAAGGATATTTCCTATCCTTAAAGATCAGAAATCAATGACAATGCAGGTTGATCACCTTATGAAAAACCATGCACGGCAAAAAAAAGCAAAACAGATAAGATTGGTGTCAAATTTTCTTTATCAGCAACTGATATATCCAAAATGTTAAAAACTAGTGAGCTAGACAAATCCTTACCTTTGGTACAAGCATCATCAATATCTTTATTTATCTTCTCCAGAACACTAACAATACTCTCATATTTTTTGAGTGGGAAAGTACAATTACATTTGTTCAAAGTTGTGCCTTCATCAAAATGTTGATCAAGCACAGATTGGTATACAGTCACAATCTTCTCAGGCATACCATCGACAGTCAGTTTCTATAGAATAATTCAACAATAAGCTGCTTGGCGTAGATGTTCTCGAGGAAGCGGCAATTCTCCATGGTGTGATTGGATTTGAGATGAAGCTGGCAGGGGCCCTTCAGGGCCTTGTTGTAGTCGTCCTGGTAGTCGCGGTGACCACTTGGCTTCTTAACCGCATTGACTTCATGATCATCCTCGCAGGGACGCTTGCCTCTGAAGGCATCGCGGCGGTCACGCCGTCGATCACGGTTGTCTCGGTGGTCGCGGTTGTTGTTGCGCCGATCACGACGATCGCGGTTGTCGTTCCGACCATGGTCGTCGCGGTTGTCGTCGCGGCGTGGTGGGTGTTCGGGGCGTGATGGCCCTCCCACGTCTTCTTTGATTATCTTCTCGGCGTCATATGCATCCGCATAGTTTTTGGCGTTGGCGAGCAACTCGGAGACCGTGGTCAGCCGTTTTCAGAGCAGCTTGCTTCTGAGGGCGTCGTGGTGACGGAGGCCCTTGATGAAGGCCGAGACTGCCTCGTTATGAGAGATCTTGGGGATCTTGAGGTGCATATCCGAGAAGCGTCGGATGTAGTCACGCAGCGGCTCGTCCTTGCGGTCACGTATGCGCTCGAGGTCATACTTATTGCCCAGCTGGTCACACGTGGCGATGAAGTTGTCGATGAAGGCCTGCTTGAGTTGTGCCCAACTATCGAACTGGTTCTCTGGCAGGCTCAAGAGCCATTGATGACCTGCTTGATCAAGAACAACTGGAAGATAATTAGCCATTACGTGTTCATCACCCGAAGCTGATCGGACGGTGATCTCATAAAGTGTGATCCAATTCTCGGGGTTCTCCTTGCTGTCGTACTTCCCAAGCTTGAAGTTCTTTGGCCATACAACTTGTCGGAGATGAGAAGTGAACTATTTTAGGCCAGGAGGACCGTGCTCAGTGTCGTATTCGATGCGATGGACGTTCTCATAAGCATGACGGTCATTAGCGCGGCTGAGGATGCGACTACGGGCGTCAAGCGGAGGAAGTTGATGGCGGAGATCGCGATTGGGGTCTTGATTCACTTCCTGATCTCGATTACCTCAGCGATTGTGGTTGTTATCTCGATGACCATGACCACCTTCGTGAGCACCGTCACCATCGCCACCGCTATGACCACCATCGCCGCCACCACCACCACCACCGTTATCGCCGCCGCCACCGCCTCGAGGGTTGAATGGGTGTGGACCATCGCGCGGATTAGATGGTTGTTGGCAACTTGGGTGTTTTGAAACACGACGACTCTAGCTAGATGCAATTGATGTGCTCAAGGTAATCTGAGCTCGTTTGCCTAGCTTGACGGTTTGGCCCATAGCAGCGATCAGATGTGCATGAATGTCATCGTGGACCTGCTGGATTTCTGGTTGGTTAGGTAAGCGGTCCATGTTAGCCATGGCGACAGCCACGTTGGCACTTGGAGTCCTGAAAACTTGCCGCTCGCCAACCCTGTCAAAGGCGTTGGCTAGATCTCTTGGTCGGGGTCCCCTTCGACGCTCTTCTTCTTCAGCCTCCAGGCGATGGCGTTCGGCACGGTCGGCGTTATGCTGTTCGCGAAGTTGCCGTTGCTCGTCAGTTTCTCCCACAACTGCGGGCTCGTCATTGCTAACGTTGAGCACCATGTCGCCATGTCTCGGTGGGAACCGTGGGATCTGGGGGAAACCCGGAGGGTATGGTAATGGATCCAGATCGTATCCGTCGTCTTCGAGGTGCTCAACCTCGGCATGGACAGAGCGTGTAGATTCGGTGCTGGAGTTGCCCTCCTCGGGAAGTGTATGAACCGAGCCTTCACGATACTTCTAGACACTGACCATGTTGACGGCGTTGCCTGGTGATGGTCGAGGTATATCTAGGAAGTACAAATCTAAAACATGGTCTCGCTCCATGGGACCCATGAACAGATGAGGTGTACGATACACGTACTCGGAAGCAACATTTCTTAGGCCATATGGGAGGGCCTGGCAATCCTCCATCAGGGCTTGGTACTCAGAGAGCCTGAGGCTGGGTGTAGGAACCGGGCGAAGGCGTACCGTACGTCCTTTAGGAGTAGCGGTGACCACTAGATCTGTATCTAGCCGTGTTGGATGGCGAACCCAAACTGGTCGGGTAGATCTATTGTGGTGAAGAAGTACCTGCTTGGTAGATTGATTTTGGATCGAATCTACCAAAGTCAGGGTTTGCGAGAGCTTGTGGCCAACTTGGTCGATAGCTTCGATCAGGTCGGTGTTGTCGATCATCCTCCCTTTGTAGCGAGGAAGTGGTCGACAAGTTGTCGGCGTGGTCAGAGCCGTTGCTGAAGTGGTTGAAGCCATAGCCATCGTGATCGGAGCCGTAGCAGATGAAGGTGTGGTCGACGCAGATCGGATCTACGCCTCCTCTGTGGTAGTGGCGGTGAAGCTATTGACGCCGGTGGTCCAAGTGATCTGGCCGACGGTGAACGAGAGACCGTCCGCCACGACCGTGGAGTCAGGGATGATGACCATCTTGCTCGCCTGGGAAGCTGTACACACACCCCCTACCTGGCGTGCCACTGTTGACGAAATATTGTCAGCAATCCATCGAGGGGTATGCCTGTGATGGTAGATTAGTCGGTAGATAGGTGCGCAAGACATGAACCGGATGGTAATAGAGACACAAGACACAAGATTTATACAGGTTCAGGCCATCAACGTGACGTAAAACCCTACGTCTTGTGCTCTGTTATTTTGTATTGATTGAGGATGAGATAGATTCCTCTCTGGGGTTTTATGAGATGTATGACCTATCCTCTAGGGGACCCCTTTCTCTCCTTATATACTCTGGAGGAGGAGGGTTACAAGTAAAGTATCCGATTTGGTACTATTATAATGTCTAGTACACCTTGTAGCCTTGTGGTGCATGCCTTGATCTTGTGGGCTAGGCCACCTCGGATGGTGCGGCCCATGTATAGCCATGAGGGTATCCGGGGATATATCCCCCACAGTTACTACTCTCATATCCAATTCATTATGTTCACACCTAGGGACAAAAAGGAGAAATTATGACATAGGATAACAAGAACCTAACTTTTGCTATTGTACTGGAATCCTTCCTAAAAACTTTGGAATTTGAAGAGGGGTTAGAGCCACATTTGAATTATTCTGGTTCTTATCCAATATAGGAGGGTTGTCACCAAAAATGTAATCAGAGGCACTATGGACATGACCATGATCATAGCTTCAAAAGATATCAAATCAAACAAATGCTAACTGGAATTCAGACGAGTGTAGGATAGTTGAATAGCATAAGGCAGCTAATAGAACTTGAACCCAATAGTTTGTTACAATTAAACTAAATATGTTCACTGATCCAATGGTACTGACACATTTACTGCATTCTTGGACCAACCTCTAGAACAACCCTAGAATAAGAGGAGTTGCTGCACTATGAAGAATTAATGATATAACAGTGAAACAAGATAAAACTTACTAGTCTCAACACCAGTTTCTTTCCTACTTCTCCCCATTTTCATAGACATGTTTTGGTGATCTTGGTAGATGTTAGAGTATGATGTGTACACACACAGCCGGCCTTCCCAGTCAACATGGTTAGTGTGCATGGCTTTAGAGCCAGGCGTGTACAGCCAGCCTGCCCAGTCCATGTGGTTAGTCTGTTAGAGAGTATGAGGTGAACCTTGATTTGGTGGTGTTTCTATAAACCACAGGATCTGGTCTCCTCAGCCTATGTGTAATACGGCTCTCCTCAAATCAATTGAACCATTCCACACAATCCCTTTCTTGGTAATAAAAGACTAGGTTCATCACCTGTTCTTTTTCCCCACCTTTGGCACCCAGCACCCATCATCGGCGTTGCTCCACCCAGCGTGCCACCTTCACTGATGTTGCTCCACCCAACGTGCAATCTCTGGCACTGCTTCACGGCCGACCCCGTTGCCCCCACTAATTCCTCCACCGCTGCAGCTGCTGCCCTCCAGCGCGCCGATGATGATCGAGCTCATAGGAGGACCATGATTGCATGGCCAAAGGCTGCTCATGATGCTGCCCTTGCTCGCACGGTGAAGGCTGACCGCGATGATGTCCTTGCTCCAACTGAGCGCGATGCAGCTAATGCCTGTCTTTGTGATGCCCTCAACCACGTTGCTCGTGAGTGCGCGACAGCGGAGTCTCACCCCAAGGAACCGCACTGTGACGATGACGCCGCCAATGAAGTCGGTGGCAATCTTCCTCATCTCGACGCGATGCTTCTTCAACATGAGGCCATGGCCCTTCTGAACCTACATGCCCAAGCCATCGTAGTACAACTGCTTCTTGACGTCACGTCCACCTTCTACGCCTGGTGGTGCTAATCGTTCCTTCTTACTGCCGGGAAGTTCTTGTTGGAGCACCATGTCCCCTCTGATGATGTCGCGGCCCACTCCCCGGATTGGGTGCTCATGGACTGTGTCGTCTACACCTGGCTCCTCAGCACCATCTCCGATGATCTCACCGACATCGTCTCCTAGCGTGGCGCCACCGCCCATGTCACCTAGCTCACCATCGAGTCATAGTTTTTTGGCAACCGTACCACCCGCACCCTCTACGCCGACCAAGAGTTCCGCACCTTCTAGTAGGGTGATCTCTCTGTCGCTGAGTATTGCCACCGCTACAAGTGGATGCTGGAGGACCTTTGTGATCTCGGCGAACACATCATCGACTGCACCCTCGTCCTCAACATCATCTATGGTCTTATTGGGCGCTTCACCAACATCGACCACCACCTTCACTGTAGCCGCTTTGTTCCCCTCCTTCCTGCAGGTGCGCGATGACCTGCACTTGGAGGAGCTCACCATGGATAAGGCCTCCCCTGCCATGGCCCTCATTGCCTCCGAGACAGGTGCCCTAAGTCGCCCGCACCCCAACCTCCGTCGACCACCCTATTGGTCGTGGCACCTACCAGCGGCGCGGCAGATGCGGCAAGCGCGGTGGCCATGGCAACCAAGGCTCTTGTGGCAACGGCAGCGGTGCTAGCTCTACTGCTCCCAAGGGCGATGTTAGATAGGCTCCTCATGGTGCTTGACCCAGCGCCTACAACCTATTGGCCAGGTCCATCCATATGTGGTCCGGGTTGTAAGCACCTCGTCCTCCGGTTGGGCCGACCCAGCCAACCCACGCCCTGCTCGCTGGCCCACACAGCCAGTGGGCTAGGCAGTGGGGTGTCTCACCTCCAGCCAGCCTGCTAGCAGGGGGCATCCTGCCTCTGACTGGCCCATCAGTAGCTCCCGGATGGGACCATAGGCTCTAGCGGCCAATTTTCATACCATGGTGCTGCAACCGTCACCCCAACATGAGTGGTATTTTGATTTTGGTGCCACAAATCACATGACCTCCGATGCTAGTATCCTCTTATGAAAGAGATTGTGTGGAATGGTTCAAATAATAGTCTAGTGTATAGGACATTTGGTTCGAGCAGGCACAACCTATTACTTGGGCAACTCTTCCAAAGTTATGCATGTTTGTGGCCTAGCAAATCTTTTTAACTTTTGATGCACTTCATTGACCTTGCTTTGAGTGTTTGAATGATACTTTAATCTTAACCTTTTTAGGTTGACCACCCAATCGAATAGTTGTTGAAAAATAGCAATTTCATGGTTAGTCCCATTCGTGTCAATGATTACTACTTCTTTAAGGTGCATCAGAGTGAGCTTCTCGGTCGTCCACTCTATTGGTTTGCTCACAAAGACTGCCGGAGGGACAAAAATTTTGTACCTCCAAGTTTGGTGCCTCATAAAACTGAAAAGCCAATATTTGTAGACCGGCACACATCCTGAGCAGATGGAAACAACAAGCTCCAAAAGCATGTCTTTGGTTGAGTACATTTTGTTTCAATGACATAATTTGAGGGAGCATTGTTATGTCTCCCATCATGTATTGTAAGCCATCTATCAAGTCCTTCTGAAAAACAAGCATGAGAGTAAGATTTTCGATGACCTGAAATCGTTGTAGGATCCCCATGCAGTTGTGATTCAGCTCATTGCCCTGTTGCAAATATACATATAGATAGATGCTCAGCTATTTGAGTTGTTCCACATTGCCAAAATGTCCACATATCGTGGATGATACTTATTGTGGATGATATATATCATCCCACCCTAGGGACACAAGTTGAGGTGCTATGATGTGAACAATTGAATCATTACCATTACCTTTAGTAGCACTAATACCACCACCAACCGCAGCAACATCCACATCAGCGTCACCACCACCACCACTACCATTATCTCAATCATTCTCATAATCATCACGATAATAATTTTCAAGGTAGAAACCCACGACTAACTGCTATAGAGCCAGAGTCACCATTGTGAGCCACAAGAGAGACTCCAAGTGGATGGTGAGCCCACCGTCTACAACCCGTTGGCTAGGTCCATCCATATGTGGTACGTAAGGCTGGACGAAAAACTCGAAGCTCGTTAGCTCGCTCGGCTCGTGGCTAGCTCGGCTCGGTTCGGCTCGTTACCATAACGAGCCGAGCCAAGCCAAGATTTTAGCTTGTTAGCTATAACGAGCCAACTCGAGCTAGCTCACGAGCGGCTCATGAGCCAAACGAGCCATAGTTTTAGGGAAAAAGTCATCATAACTTATATTATGTTTGTATTACTTCATGTTTTGCACTCTGCAAATGGTTGATATGTTAGCTTATACGAAAATTTTATTCAATTTAAGGCTATTGGATATATTATTTTTGTATTATTACTAAGCTTTTGATAAATGCAAATGTTAAATTTTGTATATTTTTTATAACTGGCTCGCGAGCCTAACGAGCCAGCTCGAGCTTTTAATGAGCCGAGCCGAGCTGGCTTTCTGGCTCGTTAAGATAACGAGCCGAGCCGAGCTAGCTCGTTATCCTAACGAGCCATAATGAGTCGAGCCGAGTCAAGCCAAGCTGGCTCGTTATCCAACCTTAGTGGTACGGGCTGTTGGAGCCTCGTCCTGTTGGGCCGACCCAGCCAAACCATGCCCTGCTCGCTGGCCCACACAGTCATTGGGCTAGCTAGTGGGGTGTCCTACCTCTAGCTGGCCTACTAGCAGGGTGCGTCCTGGCTCTGACCGTCCCAACAGTAGCTCCTGGATGGGATCCATAGGCCCTAGTGGCCAATTTTCAGACCACGGCGCTGCACCAGCCACCCCAACAGAGTGGCATTTTGATTTTGGTGGCACTAATCACATGACCTTCAATGCTAGTATCCTCTTATGAAAGAGGTGTGGAATGGTTCAAATAACATTCTAGTGTATAGGATGTTTGGTTCGAGTAGGCATAACCTATTACTTGGGCAACTCTTCCAAAGTTATGCATGTTTGTGGCCTAGCAAATTTTTTCAACTTTTGATGCACTTCATTGACCTTGCTTTGAGTGTCTGAACGATTCTTTAATCTTAGCCTTTTTAGGTTGACCACCCAATCAAATAATCATTGAAAAATAGCAATTTCATGGTCAGTCCCATTCGTGTCAATGATTACTACTTCTTCAAGGTGCATCAGAGTGAGCTTCACGGTCTTCCACTCTATTAATTGGTTTGCTCACAAAGACTGCCTCAGGTACAAAAATATTTTACCTCCAAGTTTGGTGCCTTATAAAACTGAAAAGCCAATCTTTGTAGACTGGCACACATCCTGAGCAGATGGAATCAACAAGCTCCAAAAGCATGGCTTCGGTTGAGTACATTTAGTTTCAATGACATAATTTGAGGGAGCATTATTATGTCTCCCATCATGTATTGTAAGCCATCTGTCAAGTCCTTCTAAAAAACTAGCATGAGAGTAAGATTTTTGATGAGTTGAAATCGCTTTAGGAGCCCCATGCAGTTGTGACTCAGCTCATTGTCTTGTTGCAAATATACATATAGATAGATGCTCAGCTGTTTGAGTTGTTACACATAGCCAAAATGTACACATATCGTTGATGATACATATTGTGGATGATACATACCATCCCACACCAGGGACACATGTTGAGGCGCTATGATGTGAACAATTGAATCATTACCATTGCCTTTAGTAGAAACACCACCACCACCACCAACCACCAGCATCACCACCACCACCATTATCACCATCATTCTCATAATCATCATGATAATAATTTTCAAGGCAGAAACCCATGGCTAACCGCTATAGAGCCGGGGTCACCATTGTGAGCCGCCGGAAGCCAATGAGGTGCGTTAGCTGGATCTGAAGGAGAGACTCCAAGTGGATGGTGAGCCCACCGCCTACAACCTGTGGTCCAGGTCCATCCATATGTGGATCGGGCCATAAGCGCCTCGTCGTCCGGTTAGGTCGACCAAGCCAAAACCCACGCCCTGCTCTCTGGCCCACATAGCTAGTGGGCTAGGCAGTGGGATGTCCTGCCTCCAGCCTATCTACTAGCAGGGGACATACTACCTTCGATCGGCCCAACATGATGGGATCCATAGGCCCTAGCGGCCAATTTTCTGACCATGGCGCTGTAGTAGCCATCCCAACATGAGTGGTATTTCCATTTTGGTGCCACTAATCAAGTGACCTCCGATGCTAGTACCCTCTTATGAAAGAGATTGTGTGGAATGGTTCAAACAATAGTCTGGTGTATAAGACATTTGGTTCGAGCAGGCATAGCCTATTACTTTGGCAACTCTTCCAAAGTTATGCATGTTTGTGGCCTAACAAATCTTTTCAACTTTTGATGCACTTCATTGACATTGCTTTGAGTGTTTGAATGATACTTTAATCTCAGCCTTTTTTAGGTTGACCACCCAATCGAGTAGTACTTGAAAAATAGCAATTTCATGGCCAGTCCCATTCGGGTCAATGATTATTGCTTCTTCAAGGTGCATTAGGTGAATTTTATAAGGGGTAGGGGTGGTCTTATCTCATAGAAAAACCAATGTGGTACTATTATTATGTCACTTTATGAAGTTTTTCTTAGATTGGGCTAAAACTGTCATGGGCCCATTTAAATTGGCTTGAGCCCAATTTGAGTGTCAACATATGCCCCCTGTTTTCAGGTGAATGATGCATGAACCTGAAAACACTTAATCAAACAAAACCAAACAGTGACGATACCCATCTCATTGGCTGCTTAGTGACTAAGGGCGATGTATACATCGGCCATTTTTGTTCGAAGGGCAATACATGTTTCTGCCATTACTTGGAGAGCACTTAGGCTTCTTACCAAACACTTAGAAAATACTTTTTCAAGTACCTCCCGTTGAGTGCTCTATTGAGACGTTCACCTTGCAATGTCTCCAGCAGATATGAATTACCGAATATGACTTTGATCACTTTGTAAGGACCTTCCCAATTCGATGACCACATGCCAAACTGATTGCTCTTTGATCCAATTAGTAGTATGGTTTTCCACACTAATTCTCCCACTTGGAAGGATGTGCTCTTCACTTTCTTATTATATGCCTTAGCAACTCGAGCTTTATCTTTATCTATTTCCTTGAGAGCTTTTAATCTTACATCAGTCACCTCATCGATATTATCCATCATCAAATTATGATACACAACAGCTGATAGATCATTTTGTTTAGCAAGCCTGTCTGCATCCAAATTCACCTCGATGGGTAACATGGCCTCTTAACCATATACTAACTCAAAAGGAGTAACCTTGGTAGCACTATGCCTTGAAATGCGATGTGCCCATAGAGCTTTAGACAAAACTTCATGCCACCTCCTTGGATTTTCTTCAATCTTCTTCTTGATAAGCTTGATCAAAGTCTTATTACTAAACTCAGCTTGGCCATTAGCTTGAGCATAGTATGGAGATGAATTGAGCAATTTTATCTTATATAATTTGGCAAATTCCCTCACCTCCTTAGACACAAATGATGTCTCTTGATCTATAGTTAATGTTTGAGGGATGCCGAATCTATGAATGATATGTTCAGTGATGAACCCAATGACCTCCTTGTGTGTCATATTCTTCAAAAGAACTGCCTCGGTCCACTTAGTAAAGTAATCCATAGCAACTAACACAAATTGATGTCCCTTGGAAGATGGGAATGTTTTTGGCCAATGAAGTCTAGCCCCCAACCATGAAAAGACCATGGTTTGATGATAGGATGAAGCATAGCAGCAGTTACAAGCTGAATATTTCCAAACCTCTGACACTCTTTGCAACGCTTGTAGTAACGAAAACAATCGGCCATCATAGTAGGCTAATAGAAACCGGCTCTACGCAATAACCACTTCATCTTCGGGGCTGATTGATGCATACCACAAATGCCTTCATGGACTTCTCCCATAGCCACTCTTGCTTGATCAGATCCCAAGCACTTCAACAACAAATCTTCAGCGGTTCTCCGATAGAGCTCATTGTTATGCAACACATATTTGAAAGCACTCCGTCGAACACTCTTATCAACTTTAGCACTTGGATCACGTAGATATCCTAGTAAGGGAGTCCTCCAATCATCTAAATCGGCCCTAACATCACTGAAAGTTTTGTTGGGCCAATTTGGGAGCTTCTTCAGCAAATTGACCGAGCTGGCCATAGGGGAGTCGGCTGAGCCGACTGGGGCAGTCGGCTGAGTCGACTTGGAGGAGTTGGCTTGGCTGACTATAGCAATCGGCTGAGTCGACTAGGCTCTAGCAGAGAGGGAGTCGGCTGAGCCGAGTGGGTCAGTCGGCTTAGCCGACTGGTCTGCACCTACACGGGAAAAATTGAATTTTTTTATGCATCAACTATTCTTGTATATGAAAATTATGCCCACTTACATCATAGCCAGATGCTTATTGAACTGACATGTTGACCTTAAATTTCTCATGCCTTGGAATATGCCGAATTCAAAAATCGACAAAAGTATTAATAATGTCAAGGCACTCATCAAGATATGCATTATGTGATTCTTTAAAACACCGAAACATACCACTGACTTGCTGCACCATTAGTAAAGAATCACCATAGCTTCAACATGTCATACTCCATGGATTGTAATATGGCCAAGACGAATAAGAAAACTTCGTATTCGGCTTGAATTTTGGTGCAAATGTAATTTTAATCGGCTTGATGTCTCAAACAACACTATTGTGAGAAATAATGATTATGCCAACACCTTGGCCTTTTTTGTAAGTCGATTAGTCATATTGTCACATCCATGAAGCAAATTAAAATGCATATATCATGCCCCTGGGCCTGAAAGCCATCAAAGTAAATTCCATAGGGGCATTTCTAATAGCACGATGGTTGCATTCGTCGGCTATATTTTTACACTAAGGCCGATATCTATGAATTCATCCATAAAAGTACGCATAGCCGAAATAAATATTTTAGCTCTTGATCATCGATAAGCAAAATAATTTGGCAACCCTCCGAAACATAAAGATCCATACCAAGGATCAAAATAAAGAGCTGAGGGATAACCATGCATACCAGGGGATGAATTCCACATAGGCATAGGCAGAGAGTATGGATGATGCCATGACCAATGATTTTGATGATTTGGTGCAAACCTCTAACTTGGCAATTGTTTCTTGAATCTTCTTCTCTCCTTTGCCTTTGTTGCACCACTTGCTTGAGCATCATTCTTCTGAGCTTGAATACTTCCTTTAGGAACCCATGCTAAGCCCTTTTCTTTCAACTTCTCTGCACTAAGCTTCTGTAGCTTCTTTTCTTGCCACTTTGATAAACCGATTGAGCTTATCGGCTTTATTTCTGTTTTGGACAGCGATAAATCTTTCTTGATTTTGGGCACTCTCGCCATCTTTTGTTCAGATTTGGCACCTAGAATATCAATAGGTGATTTCCCCACTTCTTTACCATCAATAGCTAGATTTTTTAGCAATGTAACTGGCTTATCAATAGTTGAATTTAGATCTGAACTTTTCTTCTTTCGTCCATCATACTTCACACGGTAAACTCGCTTTACCACTTTCTTCTTTGGTTGAGCTCCAGACCGATTTTGATCAAAACGGTCTTTACAAGATGATGATCTCTCTGAATGTCTAGGAGTTGCATACTCTACATATTGTGGCCTAAAATATGATGGAACATGTGCCTTTTCATCAAACCAGCGCTAAGATAAATAAGGATAAAAATATGCGGGTTGTGCTCCATATGACATAGGAATTGGCTGCTCAAAAGAAGAATATGTTGCTGCTACATGAGATCTATCTCCTTGCCAATTCCACTCTTGAGACTTGTGCTTTGGAGGTGATTTTTATGATTGAACTTTCTTTGGCCGATTAGTGACATTTGCTTCTGCTATCTTCTCATATTTAGCTAGAAGTTCCTTGAAGCTAAGCTTCGGCCTTCTACTCTTTAGCTTATCACGGACTTTACCTCCATCAGCTTTATGAGCATCCTCCTTTTCTCCATCTTGGTAGACATGCTTCAAAGGAGAATCCTTGGCCGATTCCTCTTGCTCAATGGGACCAATCGGCCTTTGCTCTAGTTGGAGAGATTTCACCTGCCCCCCAGTTTCTTCTGAAATTATGATCACTTTGCTGTCCTCTGGAATATCTTGAACTTGCAATTCTTGGACAACAACCTTGTCTCCACTTGAGGGCTCTACATCTCTCTCTTAGGCATTGGAGCCTTGAGCTTTGAGTGAATCGGCTAATGCAAGCCAATTCGAAACATGTTTGCCATCAAGACCAATTGAATCCAATTGGTCCATTTATTGAGCTTTAGAAAATCTCAATCGTCCATTGTCAATGGCCGATTGGATCGCTCAACAAAACACATTGCAATTAGAAGTATTATGAAATCAGAAGAATTGTGCCACTTGCAATATGTAAGCTCTTCTAAGTTTTGAATAGATGGCAAAGCATTGTGATCAATGATTCTAATAAAATTATTCTTGATCAAGATATCAAAGACATGATCACAAAAAGTAAAGTCAAAGGTGTATTTTGATTTCTTTAGCCGATTCTTTTGTGGAGTCGGCTTTAAAGCTAGGCAAACGAATGGATCATATTCGACATCAATCCATTCGACCACACCTTTGCAACTGCTTTTGGAAAGCCTTCACTTTGACAAACTAGCACTATCGGCCTTGCCATATGGCACAATGTGTTGGCCGATAGAATCTGAATTTGTTTTATCATCAACAAATATTATGCCATTCTCAATTGGTCTTTTACAATTATTAGCAAGAATATCTCTAATAGATACATAAATTGAAATAGTTTGACCAGATTGGAATTTGAGTAAAATATTTATGTTTTCTACCTTGTTGATCATGTTGGAGAAGTGCAAGTCCTTGATTTGAATGATGTTGCTCTTCATCTCCAGAGAACAATCAACAATAGGCGCCGAATCATCCGAAGATGCATCAGTAGCTGCCGGAACCGGGAAAGTCAGCTTAGCCGACTGTCGGCAAGGCCGACTCGGGCACTAGCAGAGGCAGTCAGCTTGGCCGATTGGGAAGTTGACCTAGCCGACTCAAGGCAGGAGGTAGAGGCAGTCGGCCTGGCCAATTGGGTAGTCGGCCTTGCCGACTCTGGGCAGGCAGTAATCGGCTCAGCCGACTTTGAAGTCGGCTTAGCCAATTCTGAGCAAGCAGGCAGCTCTCCTTTGTTGCTCATAGGGGCTTGATCTCCATCAATGATGCGGTAATTACTAGATAAATGTATAACCCCTTTGGCTCCTGAAAAATCAAGTCTAGCTGGTTTCATGCGCTTCTCATGCTTTTCTGTAGCGAGACTTGTTCTTCGAGATGTGATTGATTCGGAAAGGATATTGTGTTGTTCGGCTTTTGTAGCCGAACCTTTTCTTACATCCAAATCAATTCTTTCTTTCATGCCCACTAGCAATCCTCTTTTAGCTGATGACTCAACTGTGATCGGCCTTTTCTCATTGGTCTTTCCAAAATATTTATAGAATTGCTCCTCTAAATGAGACCATGAACCAACAGTACACCGAGGCAAAGATGTAAACCATGCAAAGGAAATACCAGTAAGAGATAAAGAAAAATTTCGCACTCTCATATAGTCTTATTTACCGACAAAACCCAACTATGAGAGATATATACTAATGTGTTCCACAGCGGTCTTATCATCTTCACCACTAAACTCATAAAAATCAGGTATCCACCAACCATCAGGATGTTCCAAGTAATCATAGCATAATAGTCTATGATAAGTGGGCACCTTCCATTTAGAGGAGCCATATGGATTTCTAGTATGGGCTAAATCTTCCTCGATTCAGCTTGATTTGAGATCATATAAAGCCGAATCACGAGTCTTAGCACTCGAATTCCTTGCTGAAATTTTACTAATTCGGCTATGATCATGAGCGAAATACGAAGCCGAATTGTGGGCATTGATCTTTGCATATGGTGCTGAATTTTCATTGATTCGGCTATGGTTACTAGTAACACGTGAAGGCGAATCATGAGTATTAACACTTAAACACCTTACTGAATTTTCATTAATTTAGCTCGAGTTGGGAGTAACATGTGAACAAATTATGAGTAGGAGCATTGGCATATGGTGCTGAATTTTGAGAGCAATTGGCTAAGTAATTAGCATTGTCATAGCTAATTCTCTCATTTATCGGCATGTCATGTGGTGGAACCACATATTGTGAACTTATAGCCGATGAATAAGGATTTACATGTTGTATGTTGCTAGTAGTATCAAAACTCGAAGAAGTTACAATTGATATTGGCTCTTGACCACAATATCCATAATTATGATGTATATGATGAGAAGCATTATCAAAAGTATCAGCCGATGCAACATATCTAGTATCATTACAGCTAGCAACACCAACATGAGAGCTCATAGAACTTGCAAAATAATTATTGGGACCATAAGATGCATTTGCAAGTTGTACCTCAGGGTAATTGTAGTAAAATTGGGATGAATCACCTTGGTACTCCATGATTTAGAACTTGACCGCCTTACTGAATTTTCCAATAAGCAGCGCAACACGTTGCAAAATAGCAAACGAGATCACAAGGGTCAAAACCAGATGTAATCGGCCTTTCGGGCTTGATGCAACGGTAATGGCGAACACAACATAGATCAACGAGGAATAAGGCTAGGATAAAGAAGAATCGGCTACAAAGTAGAGCTGAAGCAAATTCTTTCCCAGCGGAGTCACTAAAAAGTGTGTTGACGTCGAAAGTGATCCGAATCAAACACCAACAGGACCTAGGACGCCCGGGCCGCTACGGATCGAAGAACGCAGCAGATAACCAACACGCTTTTGCGGTGAAGAGTGGCGAGGTTTACAAGCAAACCAGCAAAGGATAATCAATATGCTTATGTGACGAAGAACCGGGTAATTTTCAGGCAAACTAGCAAAGAAACCATCGAAGCTCTCGCCCGGGAGGGATCCCGTCAGGGCAAGGACGTCGTCGAGTTGCCCTAGGTCGCCTAGCAAGCCTAGGGCGCCATCCTTGGTCGTCGGATTGAGAGATGAACAGCATGGGGGTTGGAAAAAAGGGTAAAAGGGTTGGAATAGAGGTAGTAGATTGATTTGTTTGTCGATTGGATAGATAGGGACTCAATCGGCCAGGTATAAGGGGTAGGGGTTGTCTTATCTCATAGGAAAACCAATGTGGTACTATTATTATGTCGCTTTATGAAGTTTTTCTTAGATTGGGCCAAAACTGTCATGGACCCATTTAAATTGGCTTGAGCCCAATTTGAGTGTCAACACAAAGGAATACATTAACTTATAACTTATGCTAAAACTTGAAAACAAAAAGTTATGAAAACACAACTTATGTACAAAAGTTATGAAACACAACTTATGTTCATAAGTTATTCTACAATTTATGTACGTAAGTTATTCTATACAACTTGCCAACGCTGCCCTATAAAAGTTCTGATAAAAAACTCGTGCTAATAAGTTATGCTCTGTAAAATATTATGTTATAAAAGTTGTCATATATAAGTTGTGGTAATAATTTATACATAAAAGTTATGTGTATAACTTAGTAATTTTCAAAAAAAGGGAAAGTTATGTATATAACTTGCTCGTATAACTTAGATATATAACTTGATGAATGACTTAGATGTAAAGTTGGACGTATAAGTTATTCAAGAACTTAGACGTACAAATTGATATTATAATATATTAGCAGAAATATGAAACTGCATGCAAAATAACTTGTATAAAAAAAATAAAAAGATAAAAGAAAAATAGAAAATAAAAAAAGAAAGATTGACGCACCTGCAGTTAGTAGTAGTCTAAAGAGACATGCGTACATGCGTGCATGGTGGTTACAGTTTCTTTTGTTTATGGCCAATCCACGCCATGCAATGCAGCCACAGTAGCACGACATACGGTGAGGACGTAGGGTTGGAACAGAAACCAGTGAATGACCTCGGGAATGGAACTGGGCTCTCCTTCGTGGCTTCATCGCTGCGCCTTTGCGTCTGGCGTCACGGCCGCGCCTCGTGCATCACCGTTGCCAATCGGCCGTTCATGGCTACTCCGCTTGCTCGCTCCGTGACTCCGTTCCCAGCCAAGCGAGTATGACACTACGACTGTAGAGACGTCCACACGTCCAGACGTGTTTAGGTAAAGTGTCGTGCCCAATTGCCCCTGTTCCCTAAGCCCCCTTTGTTGATTGTTTAATCAATGTTTAATTTGCCTAATTGCCTTTGCCCCTGGTCGTTATCCATATCTCTTATAAAGTTAATCTTCACTACAAGCCTATCTCAACATTCAGGCCATCCACATCATCTCCCACTACTAGCCATGTCATCGCACTTACTTCCAACTTCTAATTAAGCTATTCACACTCAATTTCATTCTAAATTTTTTGTAATCCCGCAGCAACACACGGGATATCTTCTAGTTCTTTAGAATACAAGACTCCTCTGAGATTCTAATTTGGGATTGGAAAATCCCTAGCAGTGCAGCAAGGGCAGTGAATAATTATTATCACTATTCTCAACTTGGTAACTCTCATCAAAAAAAAAAATTGGTAATTTACTAACAATCATTTTTAACGTTGAACTGAATCTAGTATGACGGTACTTACTGATTTCTAAATTCCTCATGTTGCCAAAAAGCACGTATTTAGAAGTGAAAAAAGAAAAAACAAAGATGGATAGAATTTTTGTGCACATTATAATGAAGGGCCCAACTTTCTAACTTCGCCTAGGCCTATAAATTGATAGGACCGGGCCTGTCACAGACCATGCTGTCCCCACTCGCTACACGCACTCGCCACACTGGTTGTTGCCAGTCGGGCCTGAGCTGCACGGCCATCTTATTGCACCACACGCATGTCATGCGTGCTCTGCCTGCCGCCACAACCACTTGCACCGCGAGCCGGACCCACACCACATCTGTGCTACTAGTCGCCCTTAACGCTAGCTTTGTGCAAGGTACAAATGGGAGCTAGAGGGAGAAAGAAGAGAAAAGGGAAGGAGAGGACATGGTCTGACAAGTGGGGCCAGGGGCACTAGTTGTCATTTAGGAATCTTTCTCGCTTCTATTTAGCCAAATAATATTATTTTAATGGATACAGTCCCTTGCAAAAGTTTGTCATGAACAATAGTATCCGTTAGACCGAAGGGAGTACTAGTTGATGCGTGCATCTTCATAATGGGTCTGATTGGTTGCTTGCATAAGCTTGTATCGCATAAAAAGGTTATGCAGAATAGGGTATACTTGTATAAGTTAACGCAATTTAGTGTTGTTTGGTTGAGTTGTATTACTCTGTTGCATTTGTCTGTGCCTCTGTTTGGTTGGGTGCATTAGGATTTGGGCTGCATCTAGTTATGCATAGTTCTATGTTTGGTTGTCTGCACTAAATACACCAAGCCGGCAATTGCATTTCATCGAACACCCTAAGCATGTGATCCTCTCCGGTGCCCACATGGCCACATCGGAGCTGTGTCGTCGTCTCGTCAAAGAGTAACTCGAAGATGTTGAACTGATGAGCAAGCATTGGCACGGGCGTCTTGTTTCTTCAGTTATTTGGACTGTCACTATAACAAGCAGAAGCATAAGCAGGGGAAGACAAGCACGCAGTGGCCGTTGAGGTGCAGGAAATTTTCGTTGTCCGTCGACACTTGCACGCCATCGCCATCGCCCTTGCCGTGCCCTTCCCCTTCCCACGCAGGTACAGCCTCATCAGATCTGGCGCAGGTACGCTAGGTTTACCAGGCCGTGGCTCCATGACGACGGGTTCGGGACCACGAAGCCTCGAGCGGTGGTGCAGAGTCATGGCCTCGACGGTGGGTGCGGTGGTGCACCTCGATGGTGGTTCGGCGGTGGTGCAGAGTCGTGGCCTCGATGGCGGTCCGGTTCGCCAAACCCTAGGCACCAATGTCGCGGTCTGCAGGACCGAGAAGACGCGGGGGAGAGGAGGGCGGAGTCAGGACACGGACGCACGGTGACTAGCGGTGCAGAGCGGGTACGGGGAGGGGCACAGCGGATGCAGCGCTTCTGCACAGAGGATGCAATACAATCATTGCATAGTAGATACCGTCGATTCCAAGGGAATAGTGGGATGCAGGCCCAAACTGCTTTAAGTATAGTGATAGCCTGCATAAGGCTATAAGCAGGTAACCAAACATGCCCAACTTATATTACTAGAGCCTGGAGGAGTTATACAACCAACCAATCAGGCCCAATATGAATAGCTAGCCCTACAAAAAGCTAACAGAAGGAAAATGATCAGAATCCTCCTATTTTTATTGATTTGCTAAAACGACGGAACGGAAGAAGTAGGCTTGTATCAACTCATGAAATATAAATAAAGTTCACACAACTCATGAAATATAAATAAAGTTCACCACCAGAGATTAGTCATTTGCTAAAACGAAGGAAAGAAAGAAGTTTGTAGCAGCTTAGCAACCATAATTCTCAGACTCTTTTGCTAGGGTTTGTATCTCATGAGTTTGTTCTACTACAGAACAGCCATCAACCATTCTGTAGTCCTGAACATTATGTAGTCATAAAACTACTCCATGACATATAACTCGTTGCCAGCATCAGAAACTCCAAATTTAAGCCTCAAGTGCATCCCACATTTTCTTTCCGGCAGGCATCCACGTGTATGCATCAACTATGTTGTCGCAAGCACGCTAATTATTACCCCCCTTGAATATAGTATCGATTAGCATCATGGAATGGAATGCATGATCCTTCTTAGGATTATGCGGTCCTACTGATCTAGATTCAATAACAAAATAACAATGCATAGCAATCAGCCATATCATGCACCTGTGACGCCATCTCTTATAATTTGTGCCGTAAAAACATCCGGTTTCAGCTTGTTAGCAAAGCCAGCTACCGAAAAATTCCTATCAAGTTTTTGATTGTTAGAAATTTAGGTAAATTCAATACTAATTTAATTGAGAAAAAGATTAACAACATGTTTGTGACATCGGAAAGGTGCATGTGTGATCTAATCATAATTAAGCAAGTTAACAACCATGGTACTAATCATGGATTCATACACAGAAAATAGAAGGTGGGTCGCTACAGTAGCATACCAGCAGCACCAGAGTAATTTCTGCTAGTCGACATAGCGTTTGTTGATGGTAGCAGTGCCGATCACCACAAATGGAGTCGTTGGGAAGTAGCAGGAAGAAGACGCCAAATCGAGCGGTCTCATCTCCTGGAAGGCGCTCCCCCAAAACCTGATTGGTGGCCTTCACCTAAGCAGATGAACACAAAAGATGGCTTTGGTTTTGAAGGCCTGTTCTCCCTATACAACCGACCAGATGAACACAGAAGATGGCTTTGGTTTTGGAGGCCTGCTCTTTCTGTTCCTGTACATGCAGGACCCGAGACGGGATGCTTTTGGTTGCAACAGAAGTCGTGGAATTATATGCGCAAGAGCGAAGACAAGTGTCACTATAGTATTCATGTTGATCAAACTTTCTTAAGTTTGACTTGGTTTGTAAAAAATACTAGCAAGATTTGTACATTCAAATAATTTTATTATAAAAATAGATTCAATGGTCCATATAATCATACTAATTATATACTTTAAATATTAATATATTCTTGTATATGTTTAGACGGAGGGAGTAGTCACCTATTACAGGGCTTTGTATGCATAGCATGGTAAGATTAATTGGTCCTTATTGCTTGTCCTTCCCGATACATCACCTCGGATTCCATGCCCTAAGGCCATCTCCACTTCTCCAGCGAGGCAGTGACCAAAGGAAACCAAAGAATCATTGTACTATCTGTACTCTCTCTGTCTAAAAAAAAAGACAATTTTCATTTTTTCTAAGAGTCAAACAGTTTTAAGTTTGATTAAATTTATAAAAAGTACTAAATTTGCCCATGCGTTGCAACGGGAGACAAAAAATATATCAAATGTTCGACTTGTTTGCTTCAGCTTGCTGCACAGCTACAACGGCTACAATAGCTTAAATTTGTATAGGTGCTACTTTTGATGTTTACCAATCACAAACAATAGGCTTATTAATGGAAACAAGGACGGCAATGTTACATATCTATTTACTTTTTATCTTTTCTACAAAATTTAAAAGTTATACTTTATTTTATGATGACCATGGCATCCATAATATAAGTAAATATTAGCAATAATGTATGATAATGTCTTATTAATTTTGTATTCCATTAAAATATAACCTTGATGTATTTTAATGTTGTAAGGAACAAAAATATTTACTTATAAACATATCGTAACTTTAGTTTTCATAATATTGATGTGTTGATAGAGTTAGATATTAAGTTCTGTGACTTCTTTTGAGGCTACACAAAAACATCTAATTTTAATATCTTATTAAAGTCGGCAGGGGTTAGTCGTCATCATTTCAATAATTGGTCTCTTTATTGATGAGTACGAAGTATGATCGAGATCTCTCTCGATTTCATGTCAGCCCTTGTTGAGAGTTGTACTGATATATATGAATAACTTGGAGATTTGGATATGCAGATAACTTGGAAAAATATTTATTTGATTAGATTGGATGACAAATGGATCAAGATTTTAGTTTAAATTTTGATTAGCTAAGCCATTGACTGATTTATGTTATAAAATAATTTAGTCCTAATCAAAACTACATTGAGCTTAGTGATAGAAATATTTATTATTTATTATTATAGGTAATGGTCAAAGTTTCGAAGACCCGTAATAGTGTGTTTGTTATTTTATTTTTATATTTGTAACAAAACGTAGAGTTACATATATAAAAATTCAAAAATCACGAAAAGAGGGGCACTGGACGCCACAGTCCACGAGCAGGGGCAGCAAGACGTACGAACGGGAGAAAAAAAAAGAGATGGAAACAAAAAAAAAAAAGAACGCTGACAGAACACAGTTTATCGGCTGGATGTTTCGCAATAAAAAAAGGGCCCAATCTTATCTCTTCCCGTTCTCTTCCGTCGCCCTCTCGTTTCTTTCCTGCCCCCGCCTCTTGGTCCTCAGGCCATGCGCGACGGCGACGCGACTCCTTTGCGGCAAGGCTGTGGCCCCGCGAGGAGAGTTCAGGGGCGCCAGGTGGCTCCTTGGCGGTGGCCGGTGCCCGGTGGGGGTGGCCCGGGTAGGGCGGCGCGGACGCACCTGCATAGGCATGCACCGGTGGGTCGGCGTCGAGGCAGGGTGCCGCCTCTTAGAGCAGGTACTGAATGGGAGCCAAGCTGGTCAGCATTTTTGTTGATGTGGGAGAGAGGGAAGAAAAGAGAGCTTGGCTTTTATGTAAGCGATAAGTTAGGCACGAAAGCATAGGTATTTGTGGGCCTAAACAAAAGTGTATTTGAGGAGGATTAGGAAAGAGAAAGTAAGACATAGTATCACATAATAATAAAAAACTTTTTTAGTTAAAAAGGAGACAACTATTATATAGCTTGTCACTTACGACTTGATAGCCAAGCACTTGACTCTATTATTAACCATACTCTTACGGTGGCGCAGATGCGCCTGCGCAGGCGGGCGGGCAAGTGACAGTGCGGCCTCGGTGGGGCGACGGAGCACGGGAGCAGCATCCACGGCGCAGACATGTTTGCAGCGGCCGGTGAGGGCGCTGTGGGCGACGATGCGGCATCGACGACTCAGATAGCTAAGTTTTATTGCCTTGGGCGTTGACGAAGACGAAGCGGCCGGCAATCCAACACACAAGCATCTCACCAACAAATCTTCCCCTGTGACCATGATCTGATTGAATTTTTTTTGTTTGGTTTTTTGTTGGTGCAATCACGTAGTTCATGGTGGTTGTTTTTTTCTCAATTTCTATTTCTATTTGGATTCGACTTTGATTGAATTACTTGCCTGAGGTATGCGTATCCAAGTTGGTTTTGTTCAGTGTTCTTAACAAATTCCCCTTCCTTCCCTTTTAGTCACGGAAAAAGAAAAAAAATCCATGAAAATAAAAAGGACTTTTCATGAAAACAGAAAAACGTAAACGGTAACCGACTCGATGTCTTAGTTGGACAAAAATTTAGAGGTGACAGAAATTTTGCCTCTTTATTATTAGGTATAGATGTGAAATCTAGTTGGAAACATAAATATTAATACTATTCATTAAAAATTTGATCAAACTTAAATCAGTATATATCTCATAGCTATAATTTTTTTTAAAAGGGAGTACTGATGTATGAGGGCACATGCAACTGCTTTGTTTCCAAACAACAGGCGTCCACAAATCATCATCAATAGGTAGATATAGAAACCAAAATCAATCGCGTGCATGAACAGGGTACTGACGTTTCCTTTTTTTAGACCAAAACCAATATTGCTTGATCAAGAGATACATAGATAGAAACCAAAATCAATGGTGCTCAATCACAGTCTAACACTCTAACGTTTCCATTTTCTATCAGATTATTATTGCACCATCACCCGCTCAAGACTCATGTCTTCGCCCACCCGCACCAAGACCAACCCCACCCGCGATAATCAGCGTGCCGCTTGATCGCGTGGCCTCAGCCCCGCGTCCTCGCCCAGCTGCAAAAGGCTCCTCGACTCCATATAATGGTGCCACCTACGAAACTCATTGGATTCTTTGCTATACAATAAACCTCCACCCTCCCTTGCCGCCAGTATCAACGCGTGCATCAACTCCCCTCCCTCAGCACAACAAGTGGACTGCTGCTCGCAACGTCTCCGGCTTGGGGAGACGACTCCATTGTAGATGAGCCGAGCGGCACCGAAGGAGAACGCCGGGTCCAGGTCGCCGACGCCATTGTCCGATGAAATATCATCCTTTCTTTCCTTGCTGGTTGTTATTATTTTTAATTTGCAGATTGTAAATTAAATGGATGAGGCGAGACATAACTGTATTATGCCTTGTTACGCATAAGTGTTTCTTGAATTATATATATGGTCATATACAATTGCGTGTTTCCCCCAAAAAAATTAGGTGAAACTTGAACTATGAAAAAATACCGTGATGTTAGCACGGGCATAAAAATGAATAAGATAGAATGTCATGCATCCCGCTTGATGCCCATCACAGATTTCGTCATGTCTTTTCCATGCCCTAGGTCATCTCCAATTCTCCACGGCAGCCACCAAAGTAAACCAAAGCATCATTTGTACTATATGTACTCTTTCTGTCTAAAAAAAACAGGCAATTCTTATTTTTTCCAAAGAGTCAAACAGTTTAAAGTTTGATTAAAATTATAAAAAGTACTAATATTTAATATAAAATAAGTATTTTAAATTAACTATAAAATTTATCTTATATGTGAAATCTAGTTGAAAACATAAATATTAATACTATTCACTAAAATTTGATCAAATTTAAACTAGTTTGATCAGTATTATCTCATAGTCATATTTTTTTAACGAAGGGAGTATACTGATGTACGAGTTAATTTAATCGATCACAGGAGCGCGTCAGATCATGAAGGAGAGAGAAGAGTCGATGCATTGCATGGGTTCATCAGCTGCGATGAATAAGAAAAAGAACAAGATATAGAACGTCGTGGATCACGCTTGATGCCCATCACAGATTTCGTCATCTCTTTTCCATCACCGATTTGCCGTGGGCCTGGGCATGCATCCTCTAGAGAAATATGTGTAATCTAGCACTGAATCACGGCCTGCACGCCCGCATATGGCGGACCCAGGGCAGGGCTGCCCGCAGCCCTCGTTCTTGGAGCGCATTGCTATGTTCCTATCGCTGAAAGTTATGCTGATGTGCTGAAATGATGTAAGAGAAAAATACTATTTTTTTTCTAAAAAGTACTGCTGAAGTAGTGTAATAGAACACTTTTAAAAATATCTGTTATGTATTGTGTATATATACGGCATTAACTTGCATATTATTTTTATTTTATCAGATCTGGTAAAAAAATTGGTAAGCTAATAGAAGAAAAACCAATAAAATATTTGATCACATTATACAAGAATAGATAATGAAACAAATAGTGTATGTAGATGATATGTATGTTAATATGATTAAATAGCATTACTGTAAGGTATATATTCTGTATACTGTGTGTATATATGAATTTGACTTGCATGTTAAGTTATTGTATCACGTCTGGTAAAAAATTATATCGGTAAGAAAAATCAATAGAATATTTGATTACATTATAGAAGAATAGGAGATGAAACAAATAGCGTATGAAGATGAATTGTACGTTAATAGATTAAAGATTAAAAGTATTGCACATAGTAGAGATGATGTGGACATTTTTTTAATTAATAAGGGATGATGTGTGGACATCTTACATGAAGAGATCAGACATCTAACTACTTTATAAGAGTATATTGATTAATAAGCGATGACATGAATAGCTTGCATGAAAGGATTGCAGTTAGTGAGACACTTGGTGGGGGATGATATGGACATCTTGCATGAAGAGATAAAACATTTGGTGGGGTTTAGCTATAAGAGTATATATAGATATATAGATTTGAGTCTGTAGGGACAGTGCAGCTGCATCTTTTTTTTGCGCCGTGGCCCTTGCCACAGTGAAAGGAAAGGGAAACAGAGGGTTTGAGCATAGAGACCCCACACAACTGGAGAGAGATGATTCGGTTTTGTATGGGGTTTGGTTTGAGAAGCCCCTCAATCCTAGATGAGGTGGTGCATCATGAGTTCATTCCTCAAATTTTCTGGAATGACTCAATTCCTCATACTAGTACTAATTATTAGCTTGTGATGAACGAGGTGATGATACATCAACTTATTTCATTCCACAAACCAAACAAAAAAGTGATAAATGAGTAAATATGGATCACCTCATTCCTCAAACCAAACACGCCAGTAATGAATCGATTCTTGACACATGTGGCTAATATTTTACCCTTTATATCAAGAATCACCGCTACGGACGTGGTGATTCTAAAAAAACAATCAAATTCTATAACAAATCATATCCACTCCTATATATCTCTAAATTGACCCCAAACCTATTCCTTATTCTTTCTTATCCAATCCCTTAAGATAATATGGCCCCTGCGCTGCTGGCACCATAACATAGCACAAGTATGTGAAGATAAACTCCTGCCTTAAGTAAATATTATTCTAGCCAAAACTAAAACACACGGTTTGAAGAAGGGGTTAGAGAAAGAAAAGGTATTTTTCTTACACCCCAATGATTTGATCCAAATGGGACAACGGGAGGGATACTGAAAGGTCTTGATGGCTAGAGGGGAGGTGAATAGCCTATTAAAAAATCCTACAAAGTATGCTAAACAAGTTTATCAATATAACAAATAGCGTGATGCAAGTTTTGCTTAGCCTAAGGGGGGTTTGCAAGCCACCTATCCGATACACAATTCTAATTAATGTCACACAACCGCACAAGTTAAACCGCAAGAGGTAAACTAAAAAGCTACTGTACTCAAGCTACTAAGCACTAGAGAAAACAACTAAGTACTTGAAATGTAATACAAGAGTAGGGTAAGAAATATTTCACCGAGGGCGATGAGTTGAGCCAACCAATCAATAATTCCAAGTGATGATAATCAAGATAACCAATCCACCGAGACAAATCAATCACAATCAATGAAGTGAAGACACGATGATTTATCCTGAAGTTCACGTGCTTGTCGGCACGCTAGTCCCCGTTGTGTCCCCCTCAACCACGTGGTTCGGTGGCTAATCGGTCACACACCGAGCCTCTCAAAAGGCGCCACAAGAACCTACCAAATGGCTAGGAGTTGTAATGACACGAGCAATATACTAATACTACCTTGCGGCACTCCACCGGGGAAGGTGCAAACCCCTCACAAGATCACAGGAGGTGGCCAAGAACAATCACCAACACTTGCCACGTCACCAAGCTGCTCCAAGCCGTCTAGGTGGCAGCAACCACCAAGAGTAACAAGAAAAACTACAGCAAATCAATCCTCCAAGTGCCTCTAGATGCAAATCAATGATCGATACACTTGAATCACTCAATCTCACTCAAGAATCGCAATCGAATGCAAGGGAGATGAGTTGGGATGAGAGGAGAAGCTTTGGCTCAGCTCAATGTGCTCACAAGTATATCAAATGTCCAAGAGAGTCTTCTAAGGAGCCAGCAAACAAGTATATATAGGAGCCCCCCGAAAGAATAGAGCCGTTGGCTCACGAAATAGCCACACTCGGGGTGACCAGACGCGCTGGTCTGGCCTGACCAGACGCGCATAGCATCTGGTTGCTCCACCGCTATCTTCCCGATGAACGCCACGTGTCTCACTTTGAATTTCGTTCGTTTGATCGTAACGGTCACTTAAAAGTACTCGTTCATGCACTAGAGTGACTGGACGTGCAGCTTGAATTGACCAGACGCGCCGATCGCACAGCGCCTGCGCTCGCGAAGCACCGACCGGACGCGTTGCAGAACTGACCGGACGCGTTACACCTAGCGTCCGGTTTGAGTCCAGTAAGCACCCACCACGACTGGACACGTCCGGTCGATCGTGACCGGACTCGCCACCGTGTCCAGTTAGCTTTTCGCTGATGCTGCTCCACGCCATGTTGACCGGACGCACCGGTCCCGTGAGGTGTCGGACGCTCCGGTTAGAAACCCTAGCTGCCCCTCGCGCTGCTCGCTGACACTGACCGGACGCGTCCGGTTACGCTGAGACCGCGTCCGGTCACGTCTGTGACCTCCGTTCGCCTCCGTTTCTTCGCGTCCGGCGCAGTGGAAAATAGGCGTTTCATTTCCCGAAAAGCGCTGAATCCCGCCTCGCAAGCTCGGTGGGAGGAAGAGAGGACCCCAAACCCTCTCTACCACTCAAACTCCATCGCCAACGCAAATGTGCTAACACCACCAAGTGATCATCGTCATGTGCAAGAGTGTTAGCATTTTTACAATCATTTTTCAAGGCATTATTAGCTCTATCCAAATACATATGCTCAATGATATGTCACCTAGAGGCACATGTAGGACTAGATTTGATACGATAATTTCCCTCTTTATAGTACGGCTATCTAACCTATAATGTAACCACACCCACTAGGTGTCTTGGTTACTAAAGTACAACCCCTAGCATATACCTTTGCCTTGATCATCATAGGGTTGCACCTTGTTCCTCCTTCATCACCATGGTAAGCACTTCATCATCCACACTTGATCATCATGCTTCACCATGCTATGTGCTAATCATCCTTTGCTACATACAATCTTAAGCATATGATTAGCACTTGAGTATTGTCACTAATTACCAACACCAAACATAGAGCTTTCAGATACATACATGTCCCTCATAGATACGTTTCTATTGGGATTATATTATTTTTTTGAAGGAACGGGATTATATTATTTCCGTGCTAACCAAACATGGCCATAGAGATATAGTCTTGGATTTTCCACGTGTTCTTTAGGAAGTAAGAACATCTCCACCATATCTTATACTCTTTCCTATCTCTTAATAAATAGAAAAATAACAACTGCAGGAGATCTCCTACCGCATCTCTTATCCCTATATTCTTTAGCAGATCTCCTAAATCCACCACCATCTCTCCTAAAGAAAGGGGAGACCTCTCCCTCTCCTAAGTCCTAAGTCAGGTTGATATTTTGGTAATCTACTCGAGCAAAGGTCACTTATATCCTAAAGTTATCTTTGAGATCTCCTATAACTAGTTCTATATAGGGGAGAAGGAATACGAGATCTGTTGTCCACAAGAGATATCCTATATTGTCTCTCCTATAATTAACTAGAGGGGATCTCTCAAAAACATTTTAAGGATATAGGAGTGCAGCAATGCAGTAGGTTACTCAAATCCCAATCCTTAGTATCTATCTTGACATGTGGTGCCCACATGTCATAGTGAGATTAAGAATAGAAAGAAGAGGGGCATATGTGCGAGATGTGCTTCTTCATTTTTTTAGAATTAGATAGTACAATGTTGACGTCCACAACACGCACGCACACTCACCCCTATGAAGACATGTATGCAAAACTTACTCCTATGAGCACCTCCGAAGGACTGAGCCGGCAGATCTCGAGATTCACGAAGTCACCGCAAGCGCCTCGCTGTCAACGGGGACGTCGCCTACCACTGAAAGCATAGCGCCATTAATTCCTGGAATAAATCCAGCAAAATGCGAGCATCCGTGTCAAGTCGAGGACTTGAACCCAGGTGGGCAGGTTCCACCTCGCTCGAGATGTGCTTCTTCGTTGTAACGTCTACACGTATCGTCACCATGGTTGGTTGGCAAATCTTGGATGGGGTCGGCTTGGTTAGTGGGGGAAGGCTCGACCAAGCCTAGGACGGGGCCGGGGATGGCAATAGGCGGCAGGAGTAGTTGTTGACTTTGGCAAGACGGCTCACGGTGGTGGCGCACTGCCCTGAGCGCCCTCTTCCAAGGAGCGGATTGGCCAATTACAGTACAACTCAGACACTCATAACGCACACACACTTATTCCTATGAACACATATATGGATTGGTCGATTACAGTACAACTCAGACACTCATAATGCACGCACACTCATTCCTATGGACACATACAAACTAGCAAATCATCGAGATTGACAAAGTCATCATAGGCGCCTTGCTGTCGATGGGAACATCGTCTACCACTAAAAGCAAAACATCATTAAATCGTGAAATATTCGCTCCCACGGGGAGTCGAACCCCATGACCTGAGGTACTACTGAGGCTCTTATAACCACTAGGCTACGGCCTCTTTCTTGCATGCTTGTGTCCTATCTTTAGGAGAGAAGGGAAGGAAATTAGAAGATTTCTCAAAAATATAGGAAAAGAGGATATGATAGGAGATCCGGTAGAGCTATCATTTCTCCTATATTACAAAGTTTTCAGTATGGAAGAGGGGATATGATATTTGGTGGAGATGCTCTAAGGATTATTAGATTCATGAGCCAATCTAATTAATTTGTAGAGGATTCTACTACAACAAAAAAAAATTTGTTAGGGCTTTGGCTTTTCCAAAAATGGTGAAGCTAATAAAAAAGGCACATTTTGTGGCTTGAGCTTCTATGCTAAAATGGCTTCGGCTCTATCAATTTTTGCTTGATTTTGGTTTTATAAGTCGTTTTTCACACGCAAGTGTTGGCGGGGCTTCACCAAAAGAAGCCAGCTGCGAAACCACTTATGGTGAAGCTCCTCCGGAAGTGGTGCCAAAAAGAGGGCCAATAATAAAAATAAAATCTGAGGTAAGTACGTGCATGCAACTAGCGATGGAGAAAGCACCCGGCGGGCGGGCGTGACTCACGACCCCTATCCATTCAAACACATGTGATAAACAATGGACACACATAAGCAATCGACCAGCTAAGGCCAGATCGAGTCCTAGTTTTCCCTTCATCTTTGGACTTTTGGATCAATGTGGACGTTGCAAACTGTCTTCATCTGCCGACACACTCACACCGTGATATATGTGATGCACGCAACGTCACCAAGGTCTCTGCTGTTCACATGTGCAGGCACATATAGTTTGGATCTCCGATCCACCTAATCCAGATCCATATACACTGTAACTCTTGCCTCGGGCAGATTAAAAAACATTAATTAGGACGACCGATCTCCACGTAATCCATGTGTGTTTAATTTTGATTGGTATAAATCTGCATATTTCGGGCTCATCCACTCATCAGGCATCCAATAATGACACTATTCTGTAGCGGATCGGAGGACCTAACTAGTTTATTTAAACAGTACAATCAGTACTGACATAGGGCACAATACTGTATTATTCAAGTTGGCATGTAGTATGTAGTATACAATGAACTGCGATGCTAATCATCGATAATGGCCAGCAACTGGCTATTTAAGCAGGGCCGCCCGTGGATAGATGTGTGCACTGCAACCCCCCACTCCTGTTGCATACTTGTAGTAGTGTTCTAAGCAGTGTTGGGTTTTCACGTCGTTTTAACCAACAGAGCTAGCTAGCATGGCTGGACGCTGGGCAGTGCTGCTGCCCTCCTCGGCGCTGCTGCTTCTGTGGATCGTTTGCTCCTGCAACTGTAAGTACTCTCTCTGGCTTTTCTGCGCTGGTACATGCACGTACGGACGCATTCGTGTGATGAAGTTCTTTATGGAATGTATTTTTATAACTTATCTTTTCTTTTTTGTGTGAGAAAGAAAGTTAATATGTTTCTCTATAATTTTAGTCAAATATGAGGTGATGAGTTGACTTAGAACAGATGAAAGTACAGTATGTTTTAGGATGGAGGGAGTACCTCGTAAGAAAGAATAAATGATTCTAATCATATGATCTAATTAAATGAACGGCTCACGATTACTTAGAAATACAGTAACAAAGCTCATAACTGATATAACTTGTGTGTTCCAAATTAAATGCATGAAGGGGCGCTACTGAGTGTGGCCGCGTCACCGTATGGCGGTAACATGACTGACCTTATGCGCCATGTGGAGTTCTTTGACGAGGACAGGGACGGCATTCTTACTGTTCCGGAGAGTACTAAAGGTGCGTATATACGCGTGATAACTTCCTTAATAAGTTCTTTTTTTTGAAAGGTTCTTGAGTTCTTTAACTCACCAAAACTCTGTTTAATTTCTAACGACTTTGACGACATATATATAATGTATATGAGCAGGTTTTATTGCGATCGGAATGGACCCTGCCTTCGCACTTACCATGGCCACAGCAACCCATGCTGCTTTCGGTCCTTTGACAACCCCTGTACGTACCGCTCCCTTCATTTGTTCATATTATCAATTTATATCATATATAAATAAATAAACACATACAGTACTTATTTACTATGTTGCATATTCCCTACTACTACTTGATTGTAGCCTGGAAAATTACCGAGCGTAAATATCCATGTGTCCCACATCCACGGAGCAGTCCATCCAAGTGACTCGGGTGCCTATGATAAGAAGGGAAAGTATGTACAGTGCTCTCTAATCTAACAAACACCTCGCTCGTCTCTGCACTTTTGTATTACCATGACTTAATTTGTATTGCCATAACTTAATTTACACAGTAGACGACAAAATTGATTAATTGATTTACTACAACTCTCATGTTTCAACTTTTCAGTTTTGTCCCCAAAAAATTCGAGAGAATATTCCAGAAATTTTCTCACAGCGAGGAGGACGCCTTGTCATGGTTGGAGGTAGAGGCGATGCTCATCGCAAACAGGGACATTCTTAGGCCTCTATCATGGTACGTACGTGATTTATTATCGAATCAAATTTATTAACAGAGCATCAATCAAATAGTAATAAATAGCTAGCTGATGGATGATGGACTTGCATGCGTGTGCAGGCCGGCGGCTGAGACGGAGTGGCAGCTGATCCACATGCTGGGGAAGGACAGGCACGGGTACCTCCACAAGGACACCCTCCGGGGCGTCTACGACGGCACCGTCTTTCCCAAGATGCGCGACCACACCATCGACCCGCATCTTGGCGGTCATAGCGACGCCTGATGGATCCTCCGATGGGTTCTCTCGCAACTCGTTCATGCATGCGTTTCTGCTGGTGCAATAACAGTGTGCCGTACGTCGTCGTGTGTAATGTACGGAACACTCCTTCAGTACACGACCATCTTAGTCATTTCCGCTCCTTTTTTTTAATTACATCGACCAGCGGGTTTAGTTTACAGCTGCAGTAATTACATCGACCAGCGGGTTTAGTTTACAGCTGCAGTACTATTACTAGTATCACCGTGTGCAAGAATACACCGTACTTTACTTACAATAAAGGGTACGGTGCTTTAAGTCTTGTGTGTGTACTGTAAGGACATGTTTGGATGAACTACTAGTGATTAGTCCAACTAGTTGGGTTCTATGGACTAGTGAACTAATAACTAGTTGAGGCTTTAGCTAGTTGTTAGACCAACTACTAGTCCACATGTCTGAATTCTCAAAGGTTAAACTTTAGTCAACTAGTTGTTAGTCCATGGGCTACAAACAGGACCTAAAATGAATTCAAATAGGCAACACCACACCGCAGCGAGCTGTAATATGAGTTGCCTTTTGTGCGCGTCAAATGTACTCGATCCAATCAATCACTCCATCAATAATAATATGTGTGTTTCTAGTGTTTATTGAAACATTTCAAAAATAGCAATAGGGTTGGAAGAGCATCTCCACTCTCTAAATCATCATTTAGAGATTCATTTGAATAAAAATTACTTTTTATATCTTTGTACCCTCCAACAGCTTTTCCATATCTCGTGGGCATCCCCGACTTGTTGGGCCTTCTGTTTGTGTTGTGTTTGTCGTTTCCTTGCTGATCTAGTCGCTGGTATCTTGCCGGCGGATGGCTTAGGGCTTGTATTGTGTTTTTCTCATTATTAATGAAAAAGTGTGAAGTCAAGTTGTCGAAAAAAAATATCTTGTGGGCACTCTAGAGAGCCATCCTCGCTCTCCATCTTTGGCTAGCAAAATCCGAAATAGATGATGCCTATATTTGGACATCTAATTAAAGAGATTGTTACCAAAATCTATTCATATAAATTAGGAGAGTTTCTTGAGTTTGCTCTAATTGGGTTAATCGGGGCCAATAGCCAGCTTGTAATTGCCAAATTAAGTACCTGTCATTTAATAAGTTGCATTGCGTCAACAAGAGCGGGTCCAGACGCTTTTATGACAGGTAGGGCTATGAATTGACAAAAAAAACCTCATTGAGCTAGCTCGGTGGTTCATTTGAAAAATGTTCTGATTGAGCTCATTTTTCTTTTAAAATAAAATAAGTTGATTTCAAGTTACTTTCGACTTCTGCTCAGCTCGTAAAGCTCAATTTGAAGTTAGGTCTCAAACATTTCAAGAGACAACAATAAATAAGATTATATCAATTTTGAAGAGGTCTCGGAAAGAAGTGTAGTTGACTCGTTATCCCAGGGCCTGGCAAAAAATACTGCAAATCGAACCGAAAATAGCGAGAACCGAACCAAAAATATCGAAACAAAAGTTTATAGTCCCCTGTTCGATTCATAATTCCCAAAAACCAATTTTTTGTTGGTAAATTCGGTTCTCCTGGGTAAACAAGAATTCCCAAATTTAGAGGCCCAGTAAATAAATACAGCCTAGCCCACACAAAAGTTAGAACCCTAGTTAGTAGTTGACAATTTGACACTCGCCCTCGCCCCTGTGCCATTGCCCCTGGCCCGCCCCTTTGCCCCCCACGCCACTGTGTCGCGCCTCCTCCCTCTAGCGCCAATAGGGTCTTGCGCCACCCACCAGGGCCCCACCAGGTGACCGCTCTTCCTCCCTCACCCGACAACTGCCACCACCGACGCTCTTCCTCCCCAGCTCCTTGCGCCCTCTTCAACAATCACAACATACTCAAATTTTACATATGAGCTCTGTGATGAATCTAAGCTCATGTGCATTTGGAGGGAATGCGATAAGAACTGGTATAGGGACACGGAAAGGATTTGCTCATTGCTTCAAATGCCGCCATCTGCCCTCACGCCCTTTATATCCCGTACAGGACTCAGATTTACTGTCCATGGTCGAGTTAGAACAACTAGCGTCTAACGATTATACGAAATCCAATTTCAAAATGTATTAAGTTCCATACAACATAAGGGCAAATTTGCTAATAATAAAAAAGAAGAAAATATAGACAAACTGAGTTCCTGTACCCTGTACAGCAATAAACCCAAAAAAACACATTTTCCTACCCCTTTTCCTCCCCATCCGAAGGCCCAATAAGGCCCAGCAGCCCAAATTTTCGCTTACCGCACCCACAACTAGGAGACATGGACGTCTCCCGCGCACTCGCGCTCGCCTCCTCGCGAGTCCCGACTGGGGAACTCCGGTATTGTTTTCCCCATTCCCCCAACCGGCCAACCCCAAACCCTAACACCAGTGCGGTGGGCGACTGGACGGTCGGCGGCGCCGCGGCGAACTCCGGTTGCGGCCTGCGGGTAGCCGCTGCCAGCGAGGGAGTCAGCGAGCACCGGCACAGGCGCGCAGCCCGCAGCGGCCTGCGGAAGGCGACAGCCGGGACCAGGACTCCAGTAGTAGTGCGCCAGCCGCCAGTTGGGACCAGGTGCGCTATCTCTCTGATTCGCTGCGGACAGTGCCACTTTGGTATATGGAACTATTGACACTTCTTTATATTAATTGTTAAACAATTTCAAGTTGTGCTCAAATTCTATGAATTTATAAAATCATGCTCAATTGTGTGTTATATATTTGCTATATATATTATACAATTAGAACTATAATTGTGTACATGCCAAATAGCTGGGCGGCCGCCGCCGCCCTTCGCCAGGTCCCTCGTGCCAACCAAATGCCCAATGCCTCGTCGGGCCCTTTGCTGGCAATGAGCATCCACCAGTTCCCTTACTGCTGTGCGAAGTAGAGTTCCCGAACCAAACTTATCTATCTGTATTTGGATCTGGTGTACTAATTAGAATAGAAGCGTATAAATGTATTTATATGCCTATGAAATTCAAATTTTTTCAAAAGTTATTGGGTGTCCATTTGACCATGTGTACACATATGCCTTTACTAGGTCCACCCCTGAGGTGCAGAATTGTGATCCTGTCCTCTTGGTCAGATGCCGAATTACTACGACATCGATGACATCCTCATGGAGGATGAGGTAATTCCAGATGTCATTTTTTGTATTATCTTCTTGCGTGATGCTTGCGTACTGAGTATAAGTTTCTGCTCTGGCTGCAGCCTATTTCAGTTGTTTTCCAAGTAACAGCCAATGGTGTCGGCCTGCTAGATCCTGGTGCTGAAAGTAACTGTGTAAGTGTCAGCCCATTAATTTGGTGCACCAATGCTTCTAGTGCTCCACCTGTGTACAGCGTGTCAATAAATTCTTCTTATGTCCTGATTATTCCTGAATGTGGATTTCTGCAGTGCTTGGGTAATGGTTATCTGAGAGGCTTTTTTATGTACTCTTTGACTTGTTTACACTGATTTGGATTACCCCACTTTCTTAATTTTTAATGGCCTTCTGCAGTATTTGTCATGAGCCCCAACTGGGAATTGGATGCTTTGCATAGTGGATCCTACTAAAAGTGCTAATAGGATGCTTTTCTTGTATAAAAGTGGATCTGACCTTTTCTTCTATATCCAGATCGAAAAGGGTGCCAAGGTGGACCTCCCATTTTGGCTTGCTCATGGTCTGCTGTCTCTGGAACAAGCGGTGTCAATAAATCCACCTCCATGCTTCACACAGAGGTAGGTTTCTTCTGTGTCTCTTATGGCATTACTGCATACACATAAATTCTTAGAGCAACAACAAAGCACGGAAGAGCAAAGAGTATTCTTAGTTTGAGAAACGTACATGTAATTTCATATTGACAACTTAATAAAAGGATGTGGCTTTTCTTGCCTCCATTGTAATTTTCCAGTAAATAAGTAATATCTGCAGATCTTACTCATATAACTTAATGAGCAAATTTATTCCTGGCTGGAGATTAAAACGGCTCTCGAGGATTGCTAAATGTGGGAGTTTTGACTATTGATAACTAGTGTGTGAAGCATAGGTTCTGTAGTATGCCCCTAACAAATTTGAATTCTGATGTCTCAACTTTATATATACTGCAGAACTCGGAAGGAGATCCAAGCTGATGCAGCCTGTGTGGATTTGAGGGTTCTTTGCCCATACTTTTATGAGCTAGGATGCAAGATTGTTCCTTTGTAAGTTCCCTCACCACTTTAGTCATGCATGTCATAGATTTCATGGTTTTCTCAGTTTATTTACTTTTCTTGAAACATTGAATTCTTTATTTTCATCGAGCCAAGCTTCTCACAGTGGACTGGTTAGAGCGCTGAACTCTAGGAGTCATCGGAACTCTTGTCCCACCTGGGTTTGAATGGTGTCTCCCCTGTGGTCCATTGGTTGAATCAGTAGTCCAGGGTTCTGAACAAATGTGCTTTCAGTATCTTTGCTTTCAATTTCTTAATGTTCTTTTGGGCTATGATCATTGGCTAGACAGGGTTCATTTATGAATTGGGAATTTGTGAAAACATATTGAATTGACTAAGTTCATGTAGCAGTGGTCATGCCAGGTATTGCTTTTATTCTATGTTGATTGTTCAGAACGGCTCAATGGCTTAAGTAGCTCTCAAGTGTGCTGCTTCTGTTTTTTCTTTCCTAACCCCAAATGGCCCTGAAATCCCCTTTTTTATCAAATCATTTAGTGAAAGGTGAAGGGCGATGGATTGCCCTTCTGGCACTGGTGGTACTTGTACCCAGACATGACAAGAATCAGGAGGCTTTGACCTAACTGAAACTTTGAGGAGTTTATTTCTGTGGTGCTGCAAAGTGCAAACCTAGCACACTGGGACAGCCTTTATAGATTGAGATGTCTAACCAAAAAGAAATTTTGATCCCTTATCTTATGAAGTGCACCAATCTACTTATCTCTTTGTTGACCAATATGTGTATGCATTGGTTCCACTGTGGCTGACAAGGTTTCCACCGTCTTGTGCTTATTGCAACTGTATGTCATGCCATCCTGATGTAAGGTTTTGATTGCTTGTTTGCTTTTTGGGTAGGACAATGCGTTCACATGGACTATGGTATACTTTATGGAAGGTTAACCAACAATTGGTGGGATAAATTAAGGTACAAGCCAAACATGCCCTAATGCATAATACTTCTAAGGTTTGAAATACAAATGATTATTTGCTACACATTTGACTTGTCTAGTCAAAACATTCAGTCTCTATGCCTACTGTCAGGTGATAAGCATTGATATAAACAGGTTAAGCTACTGTAAAGGTTGGCAGTTTGGTAGTTTAGGCTCACTATCATCTGACTATAATCAAGTCTGGTAGCAAGCTTCCTTTTGTGTCCTCCAATGAGTGATAGGTCATCCCTACTGAGGCGTTCCTTTCTATAGCTTTTATGTTAATTCTTGTTATGACTAGACAGCATTTTTTATTATAGAAATATGCGGGTAATGTAATAAAGTATTGTGGTCAGTGCTGCATGGGAACAGGTTTGGGTGTCACTGTCCAGCTTGGGTATTTGTGTCCAATTCATTAAGTTTTTTGGACATGCCAGATACCACTCGGAATCCCACACAAGTGCAATAATTAGGTCATGAGTGTCCGGGTAGCATTCAGTTTCTCTATGCCTATCAAACTGTTATATGATGAACATTGATATAAACAGGTTAAGGTAGTTTTGTGTTTAGGATCAATCTGGGTGACAATACTAGCATTTTGTTATTTTCCCTATTATTTTGGACTTTCACTGATTTCATTTGATTTCGTTTGATTTGATCAATCTGTTCCCCAAAAACATGTTTTCGCTTGTATTTTTTTTTTCAAAAGCATGGTCCTTTCATCCTGGAAAGCAATTAATTCATAGTGGAATATCTATTTCTGTATTTCAATTGTCTAGCAATCTGCTGCATTTCCCTTCAGAGATAGTCAGTTCGATTCTATATGATGGAGAATAGTTCACTGCTGTTTATCATCATTACCACCAGTCCCTCTGTCCTGCCAGTTCTATTTCTATATGTTGGAAATTAATTCAGTACTGATTCATGTTTGATCCCACTGAACTGCCATGGTGCAGAATTTCATCATAACAAACTGATAAACATGCCTTGATGCCACAAGTTTAACTAGTAACTTGTGGTTACGTTGAAATGACTTGTCTCATTGTTTAACTAATTATGGCAGTCCAAAACTTCTAGCTATTTTAAGTGTTCCCCTTTTCCATGACCCAGTGTAGCTTTTTACACTCATATGTTAATGATGTTATCATAATCTGGCATTCATGAACCTTGGTGTCCCTGGTATTTTGCCATCAATTTTTATGGATGTCGAAACTGTTATGGAATGTTGAAAAGATGGACTGAAACTTAATACTAGTGTGAGCTTCTGGATTAGGTATTTGGTTGTATGATTGTATAACTTGAAATAAATTAGTTTATTCCTTCAATGAGTCATTTCCATTGGAATATCAGTGCCACTTATGGTCCAGGAAATTTGTTAGTCAGACTCCCATCCCATAACCAAAAAAAAGGTCTGATGATTTTATTTTGCTTACTTTCCTGTGTTGTCACATTTACAGGGTGAATGACAAGAGCATTGGCCTTTTCTTGCGCTATGCATTCACCAGTAGGTACAAAGAGGTTCTAAGCAAATCTCACAGTTCTTCCATGATGACAATGCCCAAGTTCGTTCCACGCCTTACAAAAGAAGAAAGTCAAGGTATGCAA
The DNA here is from genome assembly GCA_022457205.1 of Saccharum spontaneum. Lineage (NCBI taxonomy): Eukaryota > Viridiplantae > Streptophyta > Magnoliopsida > Poales > Poaceae > Saccharum > Saccharum spontaneum. The sequence goes on from CM039607.1 coordinate 30,302,328, forward strand.
ACATCTCCCCTGCGATAATCATAATCAGGCATTTTTCTACAATAGGTAACCTTTTTTTATTTGTGCCAGTGTTTGAATCTGCTAGAGAATCTATGGCTGCTTTCAAGAAATGGCGAGCCGGTGGAGTGAGGCTGCAAAAGGCTTCCATTCTTGGCCGAAAGAGGAAGACAAAGCTGCATGATGGGCAACCTACACCTTGAATCAGTTTTAAGGTCTCCATGGAAAAGAGTGCTTGAGCAGTTGAGGTGATGAGCGCGGCTTTGATTTGGTAAGTACCGTGAGGAAAGAGAAAAACAAATGGCAGATTTAATCTGGTGCACCTTTGTGCACTTCTGTAGTCTGACAACAGCTCTAATCTATCCATGCTTTGTAAGGAAAATGAACATTGCTAAATCACGATATCCTGTTTGGAGCAAGTGTCATGAGTTTGAGCAGGGTATCTAGCAGACTTTGCAATTGCAATTTTTAACCACTTTCAAGAGTTTTGGACAAGCTTCACATGTTTGCAGTGGAAAAGGAGAATACGAGATTGTGATGTGATGGGTTTTACACTGTCCCATTGTTTTGGTTGGTTGCAAACCGTAGATAGATAAAGTGTGAAGTCTTTGTTTTGCCATCATTCAATATAATTTACTTTTCCGTATGGTAAAATAAAACCTGTTTCTACTGAGCTGGAGCTCTATGAAGGCCTCTACTGATTTGGTGGGTCAAGTGATTGCACACGGTTTCTTTTCCTTTTAATCACCAGTACATGCAGAATTGCAGATAACAGATATCTGACCAAAAATTGACAACCAATCCGTGAGTGTGAAGAGGAATTTACTCATTTGAAATTCTGCACTGTGGTCTTGGTAAAATTCTGCAGGAAGTTCGTGACTCGTAAAACAGTAAAAGGTCTATATAATTATGTTTCTGACCATGAAGCTAGTTAACCATTTTTCTTATACGAGTTCACCATTTGAAGAACACCTTGCTGTGTATATATATATATATATATATATATATATATATATATATATATATATATATATATATATATATATATATATATTGTACGGGCGCCCATCCCGTCCGGACAGACCGGCACACGGGGATGACTTGACCGAGCGCCCGCGCCCCCGAGCCTTATCCCATCCTGTTTGTGACCCGCCGTGCCTAGTCGCTCGCTTGCTCTAGCCCCGCTCCTCTGCTTCCACTCTCTGCCATGTCGCGCGCCGTTCTCCAGGCTAGGTCGCTGCCGCCCCTCCCTCCCCCCTCGGCGACCTCCATGCGACCCCCACCAGAGATGAGGACGGTGGCAGCTCTGACGAGGTAGGTCGGTTCTTCTCTGGATCTAAGCCATCCTCCTCTTCTGGATCTAAGGGATGCGGCAGTGGCTAGGGTTCCGGCGAGATCTGGGGTCCTATACCTTTCTCCCTCCGGCGAGCTCGAAGGTGATGGGCCAAGGGCTGTTTTTGTATGCTTTTTTCTGGTTCTCCCTTATTGCAATGGGTGTTTTGGGATATTGCAACAGATGATTTTCGAATGTTGCAATGGGATTTTTTAGTCGTTGCAACATATGTTTTTGTGATGTTGCAATACTACTGCTTGAGATGTTGCAGTACATATTTTCGATGTTGCAGCACACAATTTTCGATGTTGCAGCACATATTTTTTCGATGTTGCGGTACATGTTTTTTCAATATTACAGTACATATTTCTCGTTGATGTTGCAATACATATTTTTTCGATGTTGCAGTACATATTTCTCGATGTTGCAGTGCAAGTTTTTCAATATTGCACTACATATTTTTTTTCGATGTTGCCGTATTTACAACCCGATCTTGCACTGTATAGTTTTTCTATATGTTTTACAATATTGCAGATGAAGTGTTTCATGCCCTTTTGGGACAGGGGCACGGTAGGAGAACGAGGTGCGTTGGGAACGGGGGACAGGGGTGCGGTGGGGAGCGGAGGACAGGGGCGGGTCCCGTTCTATTTTGTTTCGTGCGCGGGGGTGGGGGGAGGGGGGTTCCGTGCGCGGGGGGCGGACGGGGTTTCGTAAGGGACCAGCGTCTGAACGCACTCGCGCGCCAAATGTTCGGGTGCTAGAATCACCGATATATCTGATCATGTAGAAGTTTAGTTTATTTGATAACTTTCCTGTAGTTTTTTTTTCGTTGCCACTATATTGTGACAGCTTACCCAATGTACTGTTCTTTTTTACAGATATCGAATGCATTTGTATGCTTTATCTTAAGAGGTACTTTGTGATTTGCTATGTTGCTATGTGTTTGGTGCAGTGGGCGTTTAATACCTACATACATTGGCTGACATGAAGTACGCCAACTATAAAATGAGACACCAGTGGGACGTAAAATGCTGCCACAAAAAACAGCCTGTTCGTTTGAGATTATCAGCCAAATCAGCCAAATCAGTCAGCCAGTCAGCAGTGTTTTTCTCTCCAAAAAAATTAGCCAACAGTAATTTCAGCTAGCCAGAGCAGCCCAAACGAACAGGCTATTCGTCAGTGCCATCGTCCTCACAGTCGCCTTCACGGTGTACGCCAAGAAAGCTCAGATTGACATAAAAGTTCGGTAATGCTCTTAGACTACCCACAACGTGAGAAAAAAAACCGATGCTGAAATAAGGGAGAGTGTTTGAGCACCGGGTCAAACCACTGTGGGAGGCGATGCTGAGTTCGAAAAACTTCTACCCGACGAGGAAAGTTTGTGCCTCGATGCTGAGCTGCGTGGGCGATTAAGGGCCTGTTTAGTTGGTGAAATTTTTTTAGTTCGGCTACTGTAGTATTTTTTGTTTTATTTGGTAATTTGTGTCTAATTATGGACTAATTAGGCTCAAAAGATTTTTCTCGTGATTTACAACTAAACTGTGTAATTAGTTTTTTCTTTCGTCTATATTTAGTACTCCATACATATGCTGTAAGATTTGATGTGACAGGTACTGTATCACTTTTTGATTCTTTTTTAGAACTAAACAGGCTCAAATTCTTTCATCTCGTGAGAGAGAGAACTTGGCAGGAGAACCACTGTGAGAGAGAGGGGAAGGAAATGCTCTGACTTAGGACCCCACTTGTACTACAAGCATTGATGCTGACAGGGGAATCTGGGCCTTGTTCGCTTGGCTGATAAATCATGGCTAAAAGTATTGTTCGCTGATTTATCGTAAGAGAAAAATACTGCTGAATGGCTGGTTGATTTGGCTGATAAGCTCAAGCGAACAGGGCGCTTTTCTTTGGCATCAATGATGTTGTGGCTAGTCTTACAGGGCGTCCGTCCGTCCGGACGGACCCCGCCCTCGTCGCCAGCTCACGGGACGGACCCCTACTGTGCCGCCCAAGCTTGCGTCGCCCGCTCGCTCTGCGCGTTGCGTACCCATGCTCGCGGGATGAACCCCGCTCTCACCCGCACCGCCCCCGCTCGCGCCGCGCGCTCCCACTGCCCGGACTCGCGCCTCTCATCGCAAACGCGCTCCATCTGCCTACCGCGGCACCTGCCGAGGTCCGTGCCACCGACGACCTCCACACCTGCGACCTCCGCGTCATTCCGTGGCATTGAGCTCTACACCGACGTCGAGCTCCGCGTTAACGAGCCTCCATTTTCGTCCAAGGAGCAAGTAGATGTTGCGTTTGAAAACACATATTCGAAACGCTTGTTTCAAGTGTTTCAGATGTTTTAGAGGTATGTTGTGAATGTTTCATATGGATGTTACAAACGTAGATCGAGATGTTGCATATGCCGTAATGGTTGTACACGTATGTCGTAAGCTTTTGTTCTCAATGTTTTATTTTTTCAGATGTACGTTGCAAGTGTGTTTATCTGGATGTTGCATATGTTTCACACATATGTTGTAAGTGTTTTATCTGGATGTTGCTTATGATTTACAATGGTTTTCAAGAGTTTTTCATGTATTTTTTACAAGTGTTTCACCTGCTTTCATACGTACGTTACAAGTGTTGTATCTGAATGTTTTAAAAGTAGATCGGATGTTAAATCTTCCCCCTCGCTTGGGCCTAGCGTGGGCGTGCGAAACGGCTTAAAAACAACTGTAGACGCAGGGATCCGGTCGTTCGAGCGCTAGCAGGACCGTAATAAGTTCGGACGGTATCGGTAAAGATGAAGAAGATCAGAGCCAAATGGCTCAGGGGCGCGTATGAGTGATGGGGCTCCATAGGCCTTGTTTAGTTACCCGACTCGGGGTGGCTGATTCTGTACAGTGCTACCTCTGAGTACTGTAGCACTTTTGTTTTTTTAATAATTGTCTAAATCTTGATTAATTATGCTCAAAATGTTCGTCTTGCAAAGTACAACAAAACTGTGCAATTAGTTTTTGATTTCATCTACATTTAGTACTCCATATATGTGCCGGCATTTTGATGTGATGGGAAATCTTCCTTTTGCATAGTAAAATTTAGGGTCTCTCTCCATCACATCAATTTTTAGCCGCTTGCATGGAGTATTAAATATAGGTAAAAAATAACTAATTACACAGTTTAGTTGGAAATCACGAGATGAATTTTTTTGAGCCTAGTTGGTCCATGATTGGACAATATTTATGATTGGACAATATTTATCAAATAAGACGAAATTAGTACTATTTATTAGGTTGAAATTTTTTGCAATCTAAACATATATGTCGTATATGATGGTGTGTTGACCTGGAGGTTGCTTGGAATGATTAGGTAGGTCAGTAGGTGCAGGGCTACGCCAGGTAGGTAGCTATAGATTACAACAGCAGAGCACACACCCATACCCAGCTGACGTGGTTTGCTTGATTCTATTTCGTGTGCTTTGCCTGCACGACTCCCGAGTTACTGACCGAGCGATGCTGTTCTCAGCGATGTTTCAACTGTGACCATTATGCTGTTAGTGATGGAGACAGTAAAGATTATGCTGTTAGTGATGGAGACAGTAAAGATTATCTAAGGTAGTGTTTAGATGTGTAAAAGTTGGTGTAAAATTTCTGTAGCACTTTTTGTTGTTATTTGGTAAAATTTATCCAATCATGGAGGCTCAAAAGATTCGTCTCGACATTTACAGACAAACTGTATAATTAGTTATTTTTTTACCTACATTTAATGTTTCATGCATGTGTCCAAAGATTCGATGTGACGGAGAATCTTGTAAAATTTTTGAAAGTTTGAAGGGATCTAAACACTGCCTAAGCGACAAGCACCGCCCTGCAACGAGCTGCCACAGCGTGTGGACATTCGAAGCAATGAAGCATATCAATCAGATTCCCTAATCTGAAGCTTACACTGACTGTGTTCCAAGCATATACATTGGAGTAGTACATTTGTATATAATAATAACATAACTGCTGATATAGTTAGCATATGATCTACTTCCTCTGTTTTAAATTATAAGTCACTTTGACTTTTTTGGTACATCTATTTTGCTATATATCTAGATATAATAATATGTCTAGATGCATAGCAAAATAGATGAACTAAAAAAGTCAAAGCGACTTATAATTTGGAACGGAGGGAGTAATTTCTAACGGGGAGCTCGATCATGAGGTCCGTTCAGCGATGTTTGGTACGTATTTTGCATCTTGAATCTGTGTATATATGCAGAATAAAACTTTCCCCAATTGGTTGAACCTTACTTTTCGTTTTGCCGGAACAGGAAATGATAAATGCAGGCGAGCGAGAATGGGGAGCTGCGGGCGAGGCAAGCCTGGCAGCTCCAGCCTCCAGCGCCCCTATGCTTCACAGCATTTGGGCCGTGTAAACGTAGTGGGAGCGAGATACCCCCCTTAGGGTATCTCGGTTGCGTGTTAATATACGTGGGAACAGCTCTCACGGTAGCTTATACAAGAGGTTAGGATTACAACAAGATAGACTCAATCTAGAGTAACAAACTACATTTTACAACAAATCTAGGATCTATACATCAAACCTAGACACACGCCTATAGCCGAAATAATCACATCATCTAACACCCTCCCCCAATCTCAACCACCCACTAGGTTGAGATTACGCCTGAACTGTGCCAACTTAGACGCCACGGTTGGTTTGGTGAAGCCATTCGCTAACTGATCACCATAATGAATAAACCGTGTGTCCAAGAGTTTCTAAGCAACCCGTTCTCGGACAAAATGGAAGTCAATCTCAATGTGTTTTGTCCGAGCATGGAACACCGGATTAGAAGCCAAGTATGTTGCGCCAATGTTGTCACACCATAACCGTATTGCTGGTGGGTGTTGTATACGAAGTTCCAATAACAACTTTTGAATCCACATCATTTCTGCGGTAGAATTAGCAAGAGCCTTGTACTCAGCCTCAATACTTGAACGTGAGACCGTCACATGCTTCCGAGCACACCATGAGATCAAGTTTGAGCCAAGAAACACTGCAAAACCTCTGGTGGACCGACGGTCATCTACGCAACCTGCCCAGTCAGCGTCCGAGAAGGCACTTACTAACATGGACGGTAACCTTCTGATATTAAGTCAAAACTTCAACGTCCCATGTATGTACCGCAGAATTCTCTTGACCGCACTCCAATGGACGGTGGTGGGAGCATGCAGAAACTGGCACACCTTGTTGACAGCAAAGGAAATGTTAGGACATGTCAAGGTAAGATATTGCATAGCTCCCACAATACTGCGATACCGGGTGGAGTCCTCGGAGCCAAGCATGCATATCACCCTCCCTGGCACTGAGCTTTTCAATACAGGACATTGGTGTAGCAATTGACTTACAACGACTCATCCCGGCCCTCTTGATGATATCTTCAACATACTTCTCCTGAGACAACAGTAACCCATCAGAAGAACGCTTCACTTCAATTCTGAGGATAAAATGGAGATCACCAAGATCTTTCAGAGCAAACTCCTTTTCCAAGTCCTTGAGCAATGCATTGGTGGCCTCTTGAGATGAGCTGGCTACAATAATGTCATCAACATATACTAAGACGAACAAGGCGTGCTTGCCTTTGTTGTAGTAGAATAGGGACGTGTCGGCCTTGGAGGGAACAAAACCGAGCGCCTCAAGCTTGCCTCGTGTAGACTTGTTCTTCGAGTACACCGTGAAGAAAAGCATTTTGAACATCAAGTTGCCTCAAGTACCAGCCTCTGGACACAGCAATTGAGAGAATGAGACAGATGGTAGCCGCTTTGACAACAGGACTAAATGTGTCCTCGTAGTCAATTCCATAGCGTTGTTTATAACCTTTTGCAACCAAGCGAGCCTTGTATCAGTCAATTGAGCCATCAGCTTTCCTCTTAATCTTGTAAACCCACTTGCAATCTATGATATTTTCCCTTTTGGAGCAGGAACAAGGTGCCAACTCTTGTTTTGTAACAATGCCCGATGCTCACTATTCATTGCTGCAATCCACCTTTCATCACAAAATGCCTCTTTGATAGATAATGGCTCCCCTGAAACAGATGAACACTGCATACCCCAACGCACAGTGCCGTCAGTGTACACTGTAGGTTTTTGAATGCCACGCTGCAACCGAGTTACTGGACCGGAAGGCGCTAGAGATGTAGTAGACACAGGCGAAGACACGGATCCACCTAGCGTAGAAGATCTTGACGGGAGATCTGCCTACGCCATCACAGCGTCTACGGCGCCAGCGCCAAGTCCCCCCGTAGTGGGATCCGTCTGTGCCGACACACGCGCATCGTGCGCTGGAAGGGAAGACGAGCCGAGCACAAAGGATTCAGAGGGCGCATCTTCCGGTGGCAGTGAATCTACCCTCGATCCCGAACCTGATGCCTGCACAGGAGAATGTCGGGCGCCAGGCAAATCAGCCTTGTGTTCCGCGCTGGTCGAAGGGCCTCCCGCCGGATACATGAAATAACGCCCATTTTTCACCATTTTTTCACCAGATTCGATCTCCTTGTAAGGTCCAAATGGCTAGGGGGGTGAATAGCCTAATTGAAAATCTACAAGCTTCACTAAACAACCACGTTAGTATAAAAGATGGCTAAGCTAATTCTAGCACTAGCTCAACTATACTATGCAAGCCACCTATACAATTCTAGTGAAGCAAGGCTATGATCTCTAATACACACCAACAAGGCTAAGTCACTAAGCTACTTACTCCTATGTGATAAAGGCTACACTAAGCAAACTACACTAGGACTAGTACAAGAAAATAAAGAGCAAGTGACTTGATTCTTATACCAACGATGTAGAGAAGTAATGCACTCGAAGAATCAATCACAATGAGCAATCACAAGAGAAATCCTCGGCAAAGAGATGACACAAGATTTTTATCGAGGTTCACTTGCTTTCCGGCAAGCTACTCCTCATTGTGGCGATGCACCCACTTGTCGGTTCGCGAGCTAATCGACTATCAAGAGTCGAGCCCTCGGCGGGCGCCGCACAACCGCACACAAGATGGGGATCCTCCAAGCCATGAGCTCCACTAGAGTATCCAATTCATGAACTCCCACGGGAAAGGATCAAGAACCCCTTACAACACTTGGTGAGGGCTCCAACAATCTCCAATTGCGAGCTCAATCACCTCCGCTGCTCCAAGCCATCTACCGCGTCGGGAAACACGGAAGAGTAACAAGAAATCCGCAGCAACTTGAAGATCAAGTGCCTCTAGAATGCAACTCTCAAGTAATGCACTTGAATCTCACTCAATCTCACTCAAGATGTGCAACCAAGCAAAGAGATGAGTGGAGGGGTTGTTCTCTAGCTCAAAGGATGTCTCAAGGTCTCAAAATGTGCAAGAGTTACCCCCAAACCCTGGCCGACTTCTATTTATAGCGAAGGGGTACACAGTTAGCCGTTACCAGACGACGCGGTGAAAAACGTGATGACCGGACGCACCGGTCAGGGTGACCGGACGCGTCCGGTCACTACAGGACAAACAGAAATAGCGCGTGTCAGAGAGAGCCGTTGCCGTGACCGAACACGCTTCACCGTTTGACCGGACGCGCTGCACCCGGCGTCCGATCGGAGTCCAGAGAGCTCCCACCGCGATCGGACGCGCCACGCATTCGATCAGCTCTTCACCATGCTCTCCCCTTCTGGGTGCCCGACCGGACGCTCGAGTTCCGTGAGGGACCGGACGTGCCGGTTGCGCGCCTTTCCTCTGCGCCCAGGTGAACTGACCGGACGCGCTGGTCAGGCCAGACCAGCATTCGGTCACAAACCCTAGGTGCGCTGCGCCTCAGCCCTCAACTTGAGCTGACCGAACGCGCAGGTCCACCGTGGACCGCGTCTGGTCCAGCGTCCGGTTACTGTTTTTCAGTGAGAAACACACCGGACTTACACCTCCGTTTCTCCGCCTCCGGCGCAGTAGAGAATAGGCGTTTCACTTCCCAAAAAGCGCCGAATCCCGCCTCGCAAGCTCAGCAGGAGGGAGAGAGGAACCCAAACCCCTCCCTACCGCTCAAACTCCACCGCCTTCGCAAATGTGCTAATACTACCAAGTGTACACCACCATGTGCATGCGTGTTAGCATTTCACAAACATTTTTCAAGGCGTTATGTTAGCTCTCTACTAGATCCTAATGCATATGCTTAAGACATTGATCTAGTGGCACTTGATTCCTGAGCTAACCGTGATTGCCCCTCTTGATAGTCGGCTATGTATCCTAAACCCGGTCAATCACTTCTCTATTCATCTTAGACCGGCAAAAGGAAAACCCTATGGTTATACCGTTGCCTTGCGTTCTTAGATCCTTCTCCTCCACTTCATCATCAAGTCCATCATTTTATGTGCATTCCTTCATGATCTTGCTCATCATTTCATGCACCAAATCATGTGGTCTTGTGGCCATCTCTCCATGCCATTTGCTCCTTCATCACGTGTGTTGCTTATGCCTAATTCAAACCACTTGACACAATGGCATTAGCAACTTGGTGTCATTAATTACCAAAACCAAACTTGGGCTTTCACTCCTGCACCCCTGCATCCATGGTATGACTTCCAGAATGGGAAACATGGTTAGTAGGTAAGGAATTAGTAACACACTGATCCTGCAATTTTGCATTCCCAAAGGTAGCATTAGGATTAAGGAGTATATCTGGAAGAAGGGCAAACTCAGCACAGAGGCATGCGCCAGCATTTGGATGAAGTAGGGAAAAAGGAAACACGCGCTCATCAAATACAACATCACCGAGATGTAAACACGCCCTTCTGAAGGATCAAGGCATTTGAAACCTTTGTGAAGATTGCTATACCCTAAGACCATGCACCTTTTGGAACGAAACTCAAGTTTCCTAGCATTATAAGGATGTAGATTCGGCCAACAAGCACAACCAAAAGTTTGTAGGAAGGAATAATCGGGTTGCTTGCCAAAGAGGCGCTCAGACGATGTGTCACCCTTAATAACAGGAGGTGGAAGACAATTAATAAGAAACATAGCCGTGATGAACGCTTCATCCCAAAACTTAAGTGGCATTGAGGCATGACCAAGAAGAGAGAGATCTATCTCCATAATATGATGGTGCTTACGCTCGGCCGAACCATTTTGTTGATGGGAGTGTGGGCAAGAAACATGATGAGCTATGCCAATGCATTGGAAGAAAGAGTTCAGGGACTGATACTCTCCCCCCAATCAGTTTGGATGGCACGGATTTTACGATCGAATTGGTGTTCAACATGATGTTGGAAATCACGAAAACACTAGAAAAACTTCAAATTTATGGCGCAAAAGATAGACCCATGTAAATTTGCTATAATATCGATAAAGCTCGCCCAACAGAAGTTGGTGCAGGACCCCAAACATCAGAAAAAATAAGATCCATAGCATTAGACGACACACTAGTGGATCTAGGGTAGGGCAACTAATGACTCTTGCCCTATTGACATGCATCACAAATCATGTCTTTATTGGAATCTCTAACAAATGGAAGCCTATGGCAATTAAGGACCTACTGGACTACGCGAGTGGAAGCATGACCTAATCTTGAGTGCCACAGGGGTGGCCTGGTGACACCAAGCACGTGTTTATTCTGGACCGACTTGACTGACTTCAGGGGATAGAGCCCTCCTTCACATCTGCCTTGCAGGAGAGTCCTCTTTGTCCCGTGTTCCTTGATGGAAAACTGATTTGGATGAAACTCTAAGAAAGCATTATTATCACGTGCAAGTCAATTAACAGAAATCAAGCTTTTGTTAGCCTTAGGAACATGGAGAATATTTTTAAGATAAAGTTTGCTATCATGGGTACGCAAAAAAGTAGAACCAATGTGACTAATTTCCATACCAGTTCCGTTGGCCATGTGCACATGATCATGATCACTGTACTTGTTGCGGATGGTCAGCTTCTCAAGTTCACCATATGACGTGATCCGTGGCCCTGGAATCAATGTACCAGTTCGTGTCCACCCCGTACAACGTTGTCGCAGCAGATGCACTCTTCGGTGGCGGGCTGGTGAAAGAGGCATCGAACCTCTTAAAGCACTTGAGGACGGTGTGGCCCTCCTTTCCGCAGAGTTGGCAGATGACACCCGTGACTGCCCTTCATGCCACGCCCAAAGCCACCACATGTCCACCGCGGCCGCGAGCGTTGCCACCGTTGTTGCCGCCTCCTCCTCGGCCACCCTTGGCAGCCATGTTGGCAGATGAGTGGGGGCCTCCTCCATGAATCTCCATCCTTTGCTCGAAGGAGATGAGCTGAGTATACAGATCTTGGACAGAGATCGGCTCAACCCAGGCAGTCACAGCAGAGACCACCGGGTTAAAGTCAAGATCCAGCCCTGTCAGGATGTAGGAGACGAGCTCATCATCTTCAAGCTTGCGGCCTGCAGACGTCATATCGTCTGCCAGGGACTTCATCTTTGCGAAGTACTCGGAGATGGTGGACGTCCCCTTGGACGCTGTAGCCAATGCCATCCGTGTACTGATGATGCAGGCGCGGGATTGGGAGGCAAACATGCCTTCGATCGCAGCCCAAGCTTCTGCCGCGGTCTCGGCAGTGGAGACCTGACTAAGGACCTCCCGCGACAGATTGGAAAGGAGATAGTTCAGGACCTGTTGGTCCTTCGCCACCTAGTCATCATACCCTAGGTTCAGAGTCGGCGCCACGCTCTTGGTGTCACCATCGCCCTTGACCGGTGGAAGAAACTCCTCCGGCGCCTTTGCCGAAGGCTTGATGAACTTCGCCAGTTGAGCCCCCTTGATTGCCGAGACCACTTGCGCCTTCCACATCTGGTGGTTGGCACGAGTCAGTTTCTCGCTGGGAGGACAGAAGCTGAGAGATGGAGCAGCAGGCTGCGTGGAGGAGGAAGCCATGGCGGAGCTCTTCGGCTAACCTAGCTCTGATTACCATGTAAACATAGTGGGAACGAGATACCCCTTAGGTACTCGATTGCGTGTTAATATACGTGGGAACAGCCCCACAGTGGCTTGTACAAGAGGTTAGGATTACAACAAGATAGGCTCCTATTCATCGAACCTAGACACACGCGTATGGCCGAACTAATAACATTGTCTAACAGGCTGGACAGCAAGCTGCCTAGCTCGCGCAGTCCACTGGGCCAGTGGGCATCATCAGTGCAGTCTGGCCTGCAGGAAATGCAAATCTATGGCGTAGGCCTTGATTTGCAGTCCGTTAGCGTAGACCGCGCGAGCAGTGGGCACGGCACGGCCGACGCTTTGCCCTTTTAGTCCCAAACCGCTTGTTGAAGCTAGCAGCAGGGAGCGCTGCTATTTACGAGGGCCAGGAGCGCTGTTTGAAGAGCAAGTAGCTGCAGAGTAGACACAAAGCGAACTATTCTTTCGTCTTTTACTAAAGAATACCGTGTACCGCTGCAATAAGCAGCACACGCCTAATTTTGGAGGGCACTTTCTCTCTACAAGGAGGAGCCCAACAATTCAATTTAAGTTTTGTGTTAGCCCATCTGAAGAAATTTATTTTTGGATAGTTTTTTCTCCTTTGGGAGCCCAACAATCAAAGTAATTCAGAACCGGCTGATGAGACTGTCTACATTTGTTAGTCACTGTTGGTCCGTCTGAAGAGACTGTCCTTTTAAAACTCTTTCAGGTAGTTTATTTATACTTCAAACTGGAAACACAAGCGAAACCATGCTTGAGTAATAGTTTGAGCAATGTTCAAGGAAAACACGAGCTGCGTAGAGACATTTCTTTCCAGATCAGAGTTTTCTGATATGATAGATAATGACTTAATGCCAACATAAACTTCAAAATTCCACGCAATACATGTCAAACCATGCTTGCTTCAGTACAACTTTTTTTTAAAAAAAAATCTTGTAAGGAATGAAAGAATTTGTATAAAACGTTTGTGGTTAACTACTAGTATCACATCCTTCAGTGAACAATGTGTATATGTATATAGTATACTTTGATTGATGAGACGGAATCACATCCATTAACTCGGGCTGGCAGATCATCGTGTGCCATAACATGGCCCCCACAGGCCCGCCATGGCCACTAGACCGTTCCGGCGTCTCACGCCGGCCGAACTCGCCCAGCGACAATAGCAGGGCGCCTTCTACAATTGCGACATGATCAGTACGTGTGAGGCCACTGCTGCCAGCGCCTCTGATCTTCTACATCTAGTTTTTGAAACATGAAAAATGCGAATTTCATGATCAATGTCCAGTAGAAAACAACAGAAGACCATTTAACTCTCATTCGATATGATGTTTACAACGAATCCTGTGGTCCAAATGAAAGAACATTTCTTACAACATCTTTTCTTTTCTTTTTTTCACAACAACATTGCTGCAGACATGCAAAAGGAGAAAGGACCAGTACTGACAAGCTAGAAGCGTGCCCAAATCGACGGTTTCTTTCCCCATTTCACGGACTGCTACAGCTCCGGTTCAGACAATGGCTGCCTGAAACCAATGGTGTAATATGGTGCCACAAATCGCACTTGGTGGATGCTGCATTTCCGGTGAATAGTGGATACAACAACGGCGCTGCTCAGGCCACTGGTAATACTGACAAAGCCACACTGGCGCCAGTCTGGACATCAGGAAACGGTGTCACTTCAGGCGATGACAGGCGATGACTTCTCAACGACAAGCGTAAGGAACAGGAATGAGCCAAAGGAGATGACGAGGCCAGCGGCCATCAGGATAAGCATGGCTTGCAGCGTGATGCTTGGGCTCAGGAAAAAGATGACTGCGATGGCGCCCGACTGCCACACCTTCAGCTGTGCAAAGGCAGCCTCCTGCATTACCCGTGGTGTCAAATTTGAGTATTTGTTGAGCACAAGTAGGTAAGGCAGCAAACAAACAAAATCTATAATACCCTTGAAATATCAAAAGAACGAACTTATATGCCAGCAGATGAGATGAAGGCCCATATGTGTACATGAAACACCAAACAAAAAACTCTAAAACAAGATTACCTTGACATCTTCGAACAGCAGCCCAAGTAGTGCACTTAATTGTGTATTCAAGACACCATCACCCACACCCCACAAGGCACCTATGAATAGTGGTATCGCTGCGCCAAGCAGTCCATCCATTGGACTGTGGGTAGATGAAAGGTGAGTGAGCAATCACAGTGGAAGTTATAGGCACAATTGCAGAATGGCTTTTACAGAAATCAAACCTATAAAAGAGAAGCAGCCAGAACAGGACTATGGCCTGAAGAATAGCTCCAACCGACACTATAAATGCTGCTGAGCGAAGTCCAGAGGTCAATCGTCCAGCAACCAATGAACACTGCAACGCCAGCCATGTTCCAAGAATCAGGTAATGAGGTAAACATGTAGTACAGTTTTTCTTTCAGAAGCTTCGAATGGTATGGTTCTAAGTTGCAGAAACTGGAAAACAAGATATGCATTGGTTGCTAGTGTGACTAGTGCACTTCGGATGTTATTGCCTAAAGCAATGGAAGCAACAGGGCAAAATGAGTAAAGAATGTAGCTTGAAAATGGTAGGCCAAATGGAGTATCTGTTAAACGCTGTCTAGGTACAAGATGGTTAGTCTCAACAAGTAGCTCATTTTCATTTTACTTACAACTACATCTGCTGCACCATAAATTGCCATGGCTCCACCAACGCCGCTGATGCCAAGAACAGGTGTTACAATACTCTTTGTGAATACCGCCCTTCAGAAAAATCCACAGAACTGTCTTAGAAAAATGCTTACTAAGAAGTGAACAAGGATGTTGAAACTGACATAGACTACTTACCATACAAATGCCTGTTGTAAACCTGAATATACTATAAGAGGAATGGTAAGAAGCATTCTTTGGTCCTTAAGTGGTGCAATGATGTACTTTAACATAGCTCCAAATGAGGAATGTATTGGAGTATTATCTCTTTTCTCATCTCTTTTTGAAAGTAAACACATTAATACAATGCCCACAATCATACAACCAAGAAACACAGCAAACAGAAGATTTTTCCCTGTGACACTTCCACCATCCTGAAGGGACATAAGAAACAGAGGGTCAAATAAGATGGCATCTAACAAGTAATAACATAACATTGTAAAAAATATCAAGTGAAGACCATGCTACTATAGGGTAAGACATGAACCTTAATTTAGCTCTAGCTACTAATTGTAATTATCAAGAACATAATCTCAAATGTAAAAAGAATCTACAGTTTGAAATATTACAATGCGATGCTAACCTTTCCATTTCTCAGTAGAGCAAGTGAGATCAAATTTCCAATCACCTACATAATTCACATGTAAGTATAAGTTAGAAACTATTGTACTGTAGAGGAGACATATCCAGAGAGAGACAGTTAAGTTTAGGTTGAAGAATAAATACTAGAATGTCTCCGAGCATGTTTCGATTAAGAGGAGCTCTTGGACAACTCTACCTGTGTGCTAGCAAACATTCCCCAAAACTCCCCATTGAAGCTCCCTAAAGTTGGACCTTCTGGCAAATTATTTTCTCTTGCATGACTGAGGGCAGCTGATGTAAGGTATGTACCCTGCAGTACAATGTATAGGTGCCTGAGATGGAAAGAAACAGGGAATACAACATTTCACAGAAAATCTAAGCAACAGCAGTACCTGCCCAACCCAAATGATCGATGCAGTAAAACCAAGGTAGAGTGAAGCTGGCACCATTGTGTACCTGAAAATTTGTCATCTAAGTTAACATCACATGAAAGGCATCATGTTGAATGTAATGTAACTTTCTTTAGCATTTCACGCAACTGAAACACCCACTAGATTAGGAAGCACATCAACTGGCTATCCATGTCCAAACAACTTATACATATCAAAGAAACAGGAAAACCATTTTGCCTGGTACATTATCAGGAGAGATTCCCCACTGGGGAGAGGCCCAAAAGATACCATGAACACTAAATTAAAATACAATTTCTTAAGAACCCAGGGACCTGAGTCCCTTCTAAGTCACTTATTGACGGGCGAAAGGATGTGTAAAAACATAACCCATACCCTACCTTCTGTCCCATTGACATGGGCTAAACCTTTCAATGGACTGAATTTTGTGCATCCTCCATCAAATACAAACTATAGCACACTACCAAACAAGAGTTGATCAAGTAGAATCAACAATCATCACTCAACTCAAATGAACATCATCACCTAACAAGTTTCTTCCATGCATCCAAGTTCAATCCAACAGGCCACCATAGCACAAGCAAACCAACATTCAAATCAGACAAAGTAAGATCATAGCCGGGAGCACACCAGCCAAAGCCCGTGGAGATCTAGCTTTTGAACAAGGAGGCAAATTGATACTCCCTCCGGTCCATTTTATCTGGCGCAAGTTAGAATGACACGGTCTCCTAGATTACACTTTGACCATCCATTTGCTTTATATTTATTATTTATGCTTATAAACTTATAATCATTGGATAGTATAATTCCTTACAAATCTAATCATATAAAGTTTGTATTATAATAGTTAAAAAATATTGGTCAAAGTTTTTAAAGTTTGAATCTTGATATGCGTGTGCGCCAGATAAAATGGACCGGAGGGAGTAGTTCTGAGCCTGAGATGTTGTTAGGTGGCGGTGAAGAGCCAATGTGAACTGATGTCCCAACCACTCGAGGGGCAATGTCAGAACTGAATCTAACACAGATGCTACTCAAGATCGACCACAGCACACGATCAGAAAGGAGTTTATCAAGTAGCGTCGGCACTCATCTCTAACCCATACGAACGCTGCCTGCATTTTATCAAGGGTCTTTTTATCGAACAGGTACCACGCGTCCAGTACCGAACCAACGCACGCCCCCAAAACACTAGATCCGTGTCTGCCAGATAGGATCGCGGTACACGACCAAGACTCACGCACCATGTCGGGACGAGGTTGGCGAGGATGAAGAACACGTATCCGCTGGTGCCCACGACGAGCGCGCGCTTGGGGCCCATACGCGTGACCACGGGCGACGCGGCCACGGAGAAGAGCGTGAAGGAGGTGTACACAGTCCCCATCGAGACGGTTCCCAGGTCGCCCTCCTGCACCACCACGAGCCGCCGCGTGGATCACTGATGAGAACGAGCAACACAGCATAGGAGGGATCGGAAATTCGCGAGTGCGAACGAAAGAGGGAGAACCGCCGCGTACGGTGTTGACGGAGGTCTGGAGGTTCTGGGCGGCGCTGTAGGCGGAGAAGACGAAGAGGAAGGCTGCCGAGAGGACGTGCGCGTCGGCGGCGTGGCTCCGACCGCCAGCCGCCGGAGCGGGCGCGGCGATGAGCGGTGAGGCGGCCTCCTCGTCTTCGCGGTGGGCGTCCATGGCTGCGGTCAACGAGGTTGCGAGGGGCGTGGGGTGCGAGAGTGGAGAGCGCAGTGAAGTGAGGGGGAGAAGCTTCTAGAAGCTCTTATAGTCGGGGGGTCTCGAGGAGGAGGAGGTCCGGCGGGGTGGCCGGCGCAGGAGCGGAGGAGACGAGACGAGGCAGGCGGCCGGGCTTGTCCAAGGGCCCCACAGGGCAGTGGCTCGCTGGCTTGTCCGTAGCGGCCGCTTGGTGATGATTTCCTGCGCTTTTTGTCCGTGTGTTCTTGTATGTTTCTTGCCGTTCGCGGATGGATTATTCAGAGGACGGCGGCGCACGTGGCCTTGGGATCTCCCAAAACTTTCCAAGTGGATAGTATCCTCGCATCATTATGCAAGCTAAACAACAGATATTTTGGATCATTAGACAGCAACCAAGATCTGAAATCACCGCCGAAAAAAAAACTTTTTTTTTGCGAACTCAATTTTGATCTGGATTAAAGCGGAAATAAAAAAAAACATGAAATCTTATGTCATTAAAAGTGTGTTTGTACAATGACCACGTATTACCACACTTCTTTGCCGACCTTTGCCAAATGTTTGATCGCCACACTTAAGCCAAATATGGTTTGATAAAGAAATAGGTCTATGACATGTGGGTTAGAAGTGTGGCAAATTGTGGCAGTCTAAAAATTTATGGCTCATCTAAACCGTAAAATGGCAAAATTTGGCTACAAACCAAATATGCCCTAAGCAATGCTACATGTAATTTGGATTTTGAGTCTCTTCAAAGTAATTTATTGCAAATGCCTCACCCCCTTCGTACCTTCTCCACAAATGCACGTACCACTATGGACTTAATCAATTCAAGACATTTTCACAAATTTAATAGTTTGAAGAGTATAATAGCATCTCCACCAATCCTTCAATTCCCATGCCCAAAAAAACTGTAGCTTTTTAGGGATTTAGGAGCTCCAGCCGTCCTCCAATCTCAGCCCCAATGTAAAAAAAAAACGCAGCCAAGCAAAATCCGCCCGCTGACCCCTCAAAGATGAGAGACCTAGACCCGCCCCCGATACGCGGAGCTACAACAACATGCAGAGAAAGAAGAGCACACACCCTGGCCATGCATTTTCCAGGGTGAATCACCACCAATCAGCGTGGTCTTCTTCATCGGTGGCGAGTAGCACACCAAGCATAGACCGACAAAGGGCCTCATCGAGGCGGCCGGCAGCAGCAGCAAAGGAGGAACAATGGCCGAGGAGGAGGGAACTACTGAGGAGTGATATGAGATGCGACACTTAGAAGAGAGAAAGAAATGAGTGGGGAGAGAAAAATAAAAAAAATAGAGTTTTATTAGATGACAAACGGTGCTCACATGTCAGAGGAGATATTGGGGTTTAGATTTTTTTTCATTCTATTAGAGACGAGACATTTTAAAACCCTAAAAAATATAGCTCCCCAATAATAATTAGTTTTGGGGTTGAGAATTTCTCGTACCACTGAAGATTCTTTAGCCCTAGCTGCTCGCATCGAGTTTTTCTATTTGCAAAAAAAATGTAACATGTGAATAATAAGCCTAGTGTAAGGTACTCGGTTGGCTTGTCTTGGCTTTGTATAGGTAAGACAGTAGTTTTGCAATTTTTCTTTTACATATTATGTTTTCCCTTACAACTTTAATCTCTCCTCGACCGACGATAGGAAAGGGTTTCTTGCAAATCTGCACACTTTGCAGCACTATGTAAAGCAGTGGCCTGCACCCGTGTTGGCACTCTCTTGGAGCCTCTGCCAACGCGACGTTGACAGTCGACGGCCTTTGCTGCGCATATCTAAAGCTGCCGCCGTTGTACTGATGTAGTTAATCACATCCATGCACTTACCAAACTACTCCTATGTTCTGGAATCTGAATAATATCGTACTCAGACATCAGACTGATAGCGCCATTTGTCAGGTGGCACGTCTCTAATATCGAATCACGGAAGCACCCAATAATGCTGACGCGATACCTCTTACTCTACTCCAACCGCTTCGGACACGTCAAGAGCACTCACAATTTCACGCACTATTTGCTCGTGTTTGGTTAGAATGCAGACTAGTACGTAGGCTTGCATCCTTGCACAATGCTTTGATGCTCAAAGCAGATCTAATATTGTGTTAGTTGGTACACCAAATTTAATCGTCTTAAACAATCTGGTGCACACACAAAATATTCTCATCCTCCATATCTTTTAAAAAAAACATGAGACCTCAACTAAAACATGAAAGTGATTATACATGCATGTAAACAACCAAACAAAATTTTATCAAATACGTCTTGGCTGTGCGGAACAGTCAAACACTAAGACATTGCATAAGTTTACGCTAGCTTAGGTTATTCTGCATCTAATGTAGACTAGACTAATGCAAGCAACTAATAAGACCTATTGTGACGTTTGGCAGAACCACCAAAGTCCAGAGAGGAATCTAAGGTTGTGTTTGATTCGAGACCTATTGTGACGTTCGGTGAACCACCAAAGTCCAGAGAGACATCTAAGGTTGTGTTTGGTTCGAGACAGGACAAGATGGTTTTGTACCAATTTTTTAAAATCAAACAATCACACGTCTCCTTGTTTGTTGTAGGGATAAGATCATCCCTATTTTAGGTTTGGTAAGAGGGATAAAGACGAAAAGGATGTGGTGCCAAGAAGGGACGAGTTGGACCACCAGTTTGTTGTAGGGATAAGATCATCCCTATTTTAGGTTCGGTAAGAGGGATGAAAACGAAAAGAATGAATGGTGGTGGTGCCAAGAAGGAACGAGTTGGACCACCAGTTTACGAGGGACGAGGACGTCCCAAGTCTTAGGGAAATATTCTCTGCAGAGAAATATTGGGGATGATTCCATTCTTTTTTTGAACCATCAGCTGGAGGTGAACCCCCTACCTTTTTTGTTTTTTAATCTAGCCCAGAAATTTAATCCATCCAAGCATGCATGTAAGCCCTAATGCAGCAACTCATCTAAGTCATCCATACATTTATTTATCGAAACCAAATCCTAATAACAACCCATACAAGCATTAAGCCATCCAATTCATTGAAGCCCTAAAATCAATCCAAGTATGTGTCTCATCCCCAATCCATCATCTTACACATTTATCAAGACCAAATCCATCAATGTGTTCTAGGGTTCGAGAAATGACAAATCCATCCATGCATTCTAGGGTTAGATAAGGGAAAGCCTAACGTGGAAATGATGGGGGCACTGGGCACGTGCTTGGGGATCTAGAAGAGCTGATATCAGAATCCATGCCACACCCAACAAAGAGGAACATTCAATGATGCCCACAACATCCTCAGGGAAAGGGAAAAAAAGAGGAGGTGCCCACGCTCATGGATTGCTCCGTGTGGAACCAGAGATCACCAAGGCCTTGTTTGGATATAGTCGGATTCACATCAATCCACATGTGTTGGAGTAGATTGGAGGGGGGGTGGATTGGGGTTAAATTTAGTTTAAGTCACATTCCAATCCACCACAACACATGTGGATTGAGATGAATCCGATAACATCCAAACAAGGCCTAATGAGGAAGAATCCAACATGCATAGAGGTCACTGGGGCAGAGGTGGCGTGTGTGCATTTGTGGTAGATAGCGGAGACACTAGGACATGAGCTCGCGACTAGGGATTTAGTTGTTTGGAGATGGTTGACGAGAGAGTGATAACCATTTTTACATGCGTGTGTTAGGTAAAAAAAGTGGTGGAAAAAGATATACGTGGAAAAACATATATTGATGTCTCTGTTCAGCCAACTATCACTTCATTTGGTTGGGCCGGGATTGGCTAAGATTGCGGGCCGATCTCCGTGGACTACCTCGGCTTAGAGAGAATCCCGATCCGCCAAAAGATGGGTGTTTAGTTCAGTTTGACAATGTTTGTAGCCTGATCAATTCCTGTCTCCTCGTCCAGGGAATGAAACCATGTATCCAACACGCGTGGAACAAACCCCGGGGGCGAAGACACAAGGGTGTGTCACCCTGAAGAGACTGAGTGATATGCCAGAGATCCACTCAATCCCTCCCTTGATAGGATCCTAGGAGATCTGACCCCTGTTAACCAAACGATAGGATCCCCTAGGAGATTTTACCCCTGTCAACCAAACAAAGGTCTTGTTTAGTTCCCCAACTTTGGGACCAAATTCTACTATGCAAAAAGAAGATTCCCCGTCACATCAAAATGCCGGCACATGCATGGAGTACTAAATGTAGATGAAATCAAAAACTAATTGCACAGTTTTGTTGTACTTTGCGAGACGAACATTTTGAGCCTAATTAATCAATGTTTGGACAATTAGTACCAAATAAAAACAAAATGCTACAGTGTTGCACAGTGATTTGGCCATCCCCAAATTGGGGAACCAAACAAGGCCAAAACTTATAAATTACCGTTGAAACCAATGCCTGTCACCTGCATGAGCAGCAATGACCGTTGTTTCAATCTATCACTTTTTACCTGTTATAAGCAATGGGTCTCACGGTCTCACTTGGGCCCCAAAACCTAAGGACATACTTCTGCTACCTCCGCCCACAAAGAACGTAACTATGGTATTTGTACCCATTAAAGTAGTAGTTTAGAGTAAATAATATTCACATTTATGTCTCCAAATCATTTTATAATAAAAATATATTTAATAATTAGTCTAATAGTATTTATTTTGTATCATAAATGATAGTGTGTTGATGACGTCCATCACTAACATTACTTTTGCTTGTGTCACTGTTTGAAGTTTTCACCTAGTGGATTCAATAATAATGTGCTTCTTGGATCAGTCACCTTTTTTAGAGAAAAGTCCAAATTACTTCCTCCAAATTTATCTTACGTCTAGAACCACATAAACTAACATATTAACTCCTCCAAACTATTTAAATCCGTTAGTTTGACCTCTTAACAAGATTTGTTCTTTTTTTCTTTTGATTCTTAAAGTACAATTTGAGTTTCATTTGAAAATTTTATGAGGTGATAAAGATCACATTTTATGTTAAAAATACATATAGTTTATAATGCCCCAAAGTTTAAACGACTCAGATCTGCTCTTCACACTGAGTGAATCATATACTACCACCCCCATAATCTCACATCAACACACATTGGTCAAATACAAACTAGACGGATGTCATATAAACCTCTCCCTCAAAGGACTTAATGTCCTCGTCAGTCCACACAGTTTGAGAATTTTACAGTTATGGATGCCATTTATGCTCGGTAAAACGATAGGGTTCGTTTTAGTCACTCCCTAACCACTCCGTGCCGCAACCAAAGACACTTGAACTGCCCAATGTTTGCAGAGTGTTTGCACCACCACCACACCTCTCAAATAATCATAGCAGTACATCTTTTCCCCCTCTCATCCGTTGTTTTTCATCTTAAAATAGTGTAAACTTCCTTGATGTTTCCGGAAAGAAATTCGATCCAAGATCCGTTAAAATTAGCACTACGCCTCGTTTAGATGCCGAACTCGGGGTGGCCAAATCTGCACAGTGCCACCCCCGAGCACTGTAGTTTTTTTGTTTTTTTTTTTGTAATAATTTTCCAAATTTTAATTAATTAGGCTTAAAATGTTCGTCTCGCAAAGTACAATAAAACTGTGCAATTAGTTTTTGATTTCATCTACATTTAGTACTCCATATATATGCCGATATTTTGATGTGATGGGGAATCTTCTTTTTGCATAGTGAAATTTAGGGGTAAATTTTGGAATCTAAACAAGGCCCTAGTCCATCCCCTAGCTATCGTCACATGAAGTGCGTGTCAGGATTCACTATTCAGAGAGAGTCGGGGTTTGTTCACTTCGCATGCGAATCCAAAATATTTTCTCTTCCATCCATCACATCGAATCTTTAAACGCATACATAGAGAATTAAATGTAGATAAAAAAGATAACTAATTACATAGTTTGTCTATAAATATCGAGACGAATCTTTTAAACCTAGTTAGTCCATGATCGAACAAATTTTATCGGATAACAACGAAAAAATACTGCCGTAACTTTTCACCCACTCTTCCCCGACCGAACACACCCTCCGGTTACACTTGCCTAAGGCATTGTTTAGTTCGCGAAATATTTTGGGAAATGTAACTGTAGCGCTACTGTAATACTTTCATTGTTATTTGGCAATTATTGTCCAATCATGGCCTAACTATGCTTAAAAGATTCGTCTCGTCCATTTCGTCTAAACTGTGTAATTAGTTTTATTTTTTATCTATATTTAATGCTTCATGTATGTGTCCAAAGATTCGATGTGACGGGAATCTAAAATATTTTGGGAAATATTTTGGGAACTAAACAAGGGCTAAATTATCGCCGAGACTCAGCTATACTGCTACGAGCACTAGATGAGTGACAGAATTCAGATGCTGGAACGGGGAAAGTGAACCCCCAGCGGCGCTGCCCGCATTGCAGTTGCAGAGGAACAGAGAGGGAGGCGGGAGGCGCGTGCAAGCGAGCGCGCTTACCAGGAGGGTGCGAGGTTGGCGGCGATGAAGAGGAGGTAGCCGGAGGTGCCGACCACGAGCGCGCGCCTGGACCCCATCCACCGCACCACCGCGGAGCCCACCGCCGAGAACGCCGTGAAGGACGTGTAGAGCACACCCAGCGAGATGTCGCCCAGGTTCTCGTCCTGCGACAGCACGGCCGCCAAAAGCCACGGATGAGGTGAGAGGCACGCGTCTCTGGCGGAGCAGCGCCAGCGGCGCCGGCCGGCCGCGAGCAGAAGCGGCTGGTTGGGGGTGGGCGTACCGTGTTGACGGTGCTCTGGAGGTTCTGCGCGGCGTGGTAGGCGAGGAAGACGAAGAGGAAGGCGGAGCTCAGCAGGTGCACGTCGCGGACCGCCCCCGTCGCCGAGGCGCCGGGGCCAGGGATCAGGGGCGCGGCCTCCTCGACGTCGCCGGCGGGCGCTGCGAGCTCGGCGTCGGCGCCCGGCATGGAGGCGTCGTTGGGGCGAGCTCGCGAAATTGGGGTGGGGGAGGAGCTGGGTGGGCAGATGGCGTGCTCTGTGCGCTCTGCGGTTTGCCGTCTGCCCAGCCCAAGTGGTTGTTCTGGTGCTTGTGATCTGGGGAACGAGACGACGACGATGACGATGACGACGGGAGGATGCCGGCCGCGATTAGAATTTTTTTTATTATATATAAATTAAGTCACAGCCGCTGATACGGGACGATAGTTTGCGTGAATTAAAATGTTGCAAATTGTTAAATGCAAATGCATACGTACTATGAGCCTACTATGACACGACATGGAAAACTTTATTCCATCTGTAAAGTTAATTTAAATTTTGACTCTTGTTACATTGCCGCATGAGCAGTAACGTGATTTTTTTTTCGTTTGAGGCCGTGAGAGAAATTGACATTGCTATTCTCCTCATTTTCACTCATGTTTCTCTGAGTCACAGGTTCATGGCATTCTTTTTTGAAAAAGAAAAGAAAAGACAGTAAAGTGCAAAGATGGTGCTAAAAAATGTTCCGGATTTAGTTTAGACCAAACTTTTAGTTGCGAGAGAAAAAATGAGAAAGACGCCATTGTAGGGAATAAAGTGAATGATGGGTTCCTGGTTCCACATTACAGTAATTTTTATTTTCCACTGGCTGCCACATGTGGCCAAACAAAGCAACAACGATATGAATAAATGGTGAAAAGAAAGGGGACATGAACGCCAAGTAAGCATGTCACCGTCAGCACTCATTAGACGGTTCTGGAACTCAATGAACCAATGAATGAGTTTGAGGGCCTGGTAGAACTACAATTCTACAAATTAATAGTATGACAACTATGTAACACCACCGAACAAGTTTAGAAACCGTTGGTACATGTTACTCAGAAAATTGTCCATGCATGGCATTCGTGAAGTCTTCCCTTGAAAGAAAACATTCACGAATGCTGAGTTGCTAGTGATCATAGAACCATAGCTTGTTATCCTCACGGCCATATACAACCGCGTCGGTTCTGTTTTTATTTTCCTGAAAAAAATATACACTTCTTTCTTTTTTGTGAAAAAAACACTTCTGTGGGGTAAGAAGTCCTTGTATTTGTCCAATACAACATATTCAAGATTGCCCAACTCAAAGTACCACATATCAAGCCTGATTTTCGTTTTCAGAGTCCTATTTTAGCAATTTTCTCGTATTGAGAAAATTGCTAAAATAGGACTCCTAAACATGTGTCTTCGCTAAAATAGGACTCTTAACGTTGGCTTTGCTCAAATAGGATTCGAAACGTTGTCACTCTATTATAATGATATTTTGACACTTTTAATCACATTTGTCATCTAAAATACATGTATTTTGTCTTGAGCTGACTATTTTGCCCTTAGACCTTTAAAACGCGTGTATAGGGGCTGCTGGCCGCTGCCTGGGCTGGCTGGCCGGCCGCCTGGCCATGGCTTGCCTGGCTGGCTGCCGCCTGGGCTTGCTGGCCACTCATGTACAGTGTAGTACGTATGTACTGCATGCATGTGTATATATATATATATATATACACACACACACACAATATTGAAATAGGAAAATGATGATCCAATCAATATATAAAATACATGAATTTAGGAGAAACAACTTCATATCATAAAATCATGATTCTAGCGGTTACAAGTTCATCGCATAAGACTATAATTTTGTTTAAAATAAGATCCAAGTTATGAAATAAATCATGAACAGTTTACATCTCATCACACAACTAAAGTAATTCATCCAATGTGTAGCTTCCTCTTTGGTGTCATCTTCTTGGGTGCTATAGCGGTTGACACCAATAGTCCCGTGAGGATGCCTACCGCTACAGCACCCAAGAAGATGACACCAAAGAGGAAGCTACACATTGAATGAATTACTTTAGTTGTGTGATGAGATATAAACTGCTCATGATTTATTTCATAACTTGGATCTTATTTTAAACAAAATTATAGTCTTATGCGATGAACTTGTAACCACTAGAATCATGGTTTTATGATATAAAGTTGTTTCTCCTAAATTCATGTATTTTATATATTGCTTGGATCATCATTTTCCTATTTCAATATTGTGTGTGTATATATATATATATACACATGCATGCAGTACATACGTACTACACTGTACATGAGTGGCCAGCAAGCCCAGGCGGCAGCCAGCCAGGCAAGCCATGGCCAGGCGGCCGGCCAGCCAGTCCAGGCAGCGGCCAGCAGCCCCTATACACACGTTTTAAAGGCCTAAGGGCAAAATAGTCAGCTCAAGGTAAAATACATGTATTTTAGATGACAAATGTGATTAAAAATGTCAAAATGTCATTATAACAGAGTGACAACGTTTTAAGTCCTATTTGAGCAAAGCCAACGTTAAGAGTCCTATTTTAACAAAGACACATATTTGGGAGTCCTATTTTAGCAATTTTCTCGTATTTTCACCCACTATTACTTCAATTGAGCACTGCAACTTGACATAGGCTGTTCAGCAATGGTTAGTCCGCTATAACGGGGGTGATGAAATACGATGTCACAACCCATATTGACGGGAGGGACATTTCCTTCCCAGATCAGCTGTGAAGACAATATGAGGCACTCCACCGCTGCTGATAACACTGAGTAACTGACCAAGATATGAGAACGGCCACTTGCCTCAGGATCTGACAGTCGATGGCTTTTCAGTAACAATTGTGAGGAACAGGAATGCGCCACATGAGATGAAGAGGGCGGTGGTCATCAGGATCAGCATGGCCTGTAGCATGATGTTTGGGCTCAAGAAGAAGATGACAGCAACGGCAGCGCATTCCCAGACCTTGAACTGTGCAAAGGCAGCCTCCTGCGTTTGCCACATTGCCAAACTTAAGTATTTGTCGAAGACACCGGTAATGAAATTACAAATAACTATGTTCCAAATGTTGAGAGAGAGAAAATCTTAAGACAGCAAATGAGATCATGGCATCAATTACCTTGGCATCTTCGAACAGCAGTCCAAGAACCGTGTTTAGCACTGTATTCAACATCCCAGCACCAACACCCCATATGGCGCCTATGAGTAGCGGAGCTGCTGCGCCAAGCACTCCAACAGTTGGCCTGCAGCATGACAACGATGAGTGCACCAAAATAGCAGTGACAAGCACAGGTGCACCATAACATTTTAAAGAAATCAGACCTGTAAAAAAGAAGCAACCAGAATAGGACTACACCCTGGACAACAGTTCCAAACGACACAAAGAATGTAGCCGAATAAAGTCCAGAGGTCAAACATCCAATAACCAATGCACACTGAAATGTCAGTCATGTTCCAACGGTCAGCTAAAAAATGCAGAGGGATTTCTTTATTGATTTAGAATGTGAGGTTTTAGGTTTTAGATAACTGTAGAATAAGATATATGTAGCAGTCGCTAGTGTGTGACTAGTCACTAATGCACTTCAAGTCTTCAACAATTCCTGGCTATAATAGCCGCATCATGAGTCTTGGCAAATGAAAACAGAAATAAGGAGTACATCAAGAAATGGTATGAGGAATTTAAAATATTTCTTAACATTTTGGCAGATGGGAGGATAAGATAAATAATTCAGTAATCAGCATTGTTATTTCACCTACAATTGCATCCGCAGCACCATAGATTGCCATAGCCCCACCAACTCCAGATATGCCAAGGACAGGTTTTACAATACTCTTTGTGAATACAGCCCTTCAGAAGAACCCATGGTATTTTCGTTAAAGAATAACATAGTAAGAAAGACAACAACAACCAATGTTGATAACAAAATTGGTTACTCACCAGACAAACGCATTTTGCAGACCTATATATACCATAAGAGGGATAATAAGAAGAATCCTTTGGTCCTTGAGAGGGGCAACAATATAATTCAACATCGCTCCAAACGAGGAGTGGACCGGATCATTATTTCCTTTCTCCTCTCTTTTGGAGAGAAAACACATTAATACAATGCCCACGATCATGCAGCCAAGAAATACAACAAATAACATATTTTTCCCCATGACACTTCCCCCATCCTGAAGTCATGAGAGAATCAAAGGATCAGGGAAAATTGATAATTTAAATGTAAATATATATCACAAAAGCAGCCGAAGTGGCAAATAGAAGTTAATAAAAAAATTCAGGGGGAAAACAATAGTAAGCACCGATCCATTTGCATGACTAGCAATCCCTCTGTTTCACAATTTTTGTCAAGGTGTCAATTAAGAAATATCAATTTCATGTGGTATATATTCAAGCAAGAGAGCTGCGTATTATTATATTGAAGAAGAGGAAAGGGTGTGAGAACCCTTAGAAATACACCCCACCACCACCACCACCACATACTGAGAATACCGCAGGAGAAGTTCACGTGATATTTAGAACAATCGAATCATGTTTGCTCTTATTATATGTTCTTTTCCATTAAAAAAGAAAAGAAATTGACACTTTGGAATTGTCTAATAGGGACTAACCTTTCCGTTTCTCAGTAGAGCAAGCGAGAGTAAATTTCCAAGTACCTACATAATTCAAATGCAGTACAATAAAAAAAATGTTGTACTATATAAGACATGAGTACAGAAAGAAAAACGCGCTGTAGTTATGTTGTGAAGAACAAATACTTGAATCTCTTAGAACTGTACCTGCGTGCTAGCAAAAATTCCCCAAAACTCTCCATTAAATTTCCCCAAAGTCGGACCCTCAGGTAAATTATTGTCTCTTGCATGACTAAGGGCAGCTGATGTTAGATATGTACCCTGCAGTGTGAATAGGTATATGAGACGGATAGACTAACATGGAACTATGGAACACAATATATAGTTCAAGGAAAAATAGAACAGCTACCTGCCCAACCCAAATGATGGATGCACAAAAACCAAGGTACAATGAAGCAGGCACCATTGTGTACCTGACAATTTTGTATTGTAGACAATGTTACAGGAAATGCAGTATTCTAAATTATTTCACACGGCCGAAACACCCACTAGATAAGCAAGAACATCCTAAGGACAAAATCTACCCTAGTAAATAAGTTGCGTGCATCAAAGAAAATGGAAATCCCTGGTAGATTGTTCAGTAGCATATCGCTGAACAATTCTTAAGGCCTGTCAGTCACAAACTACAATACATACTGAATTGGAACACATTTTTGTTAATCTTACCGACTTAGTAACATCCAAAAGAACCTGCTTCCTGACCCAATTTCGTTATGGGCCAGAGGAGGGCTGCATAGCATGCAGAGTGGTGGGAATCTAACACGTACACTAACTCTATATCCCAATCATTTCACTGATCTGAATTGTGCATCCTCTACTGAACATGAACAGTGGTCAGATAGACGCTGAACCAGCATTCATTCCTGAACTTCCCAAGCTAGGAAATTTTATCGAACAAGCTCCAGGCATCCAGACCAAGATGGACGCACCATGACGGGACGAGGTTAGCGAGGATGAAGAGCACGTAGCCGCTGGTGCCGACGACGAGCGCGCGCTTGGGTCCCAGCCGCGTCACCACCGGCGACGCGACCACCGAGAAGAGCGTGAAGGAGGTGTAGAGGATCCCCAGCGAGACCGTGCCCAGGTCGCCCTCCTGCACGACGAGAAACTGATGAGACGAAGAGGAAGAGGGGAACAGAAGAGAGAAGGAAAAGCAGAGGGTGTAGTGTACCGTGTTGACTGTGCTCTCGAGGTTCTGGGCGGCGCTGTAGGCCGAGAAGACGAAGAGGAAAGCTGCGGAGAGGATGTGCACGTCGGCGGCGTGGCTCCGTCGCCTTCCGCTCGCCGCCTGCGTGGGCGCCGCGAGGAGCGGCGAGGCGGCGACCTCCTCGTCGCGGTGGCCATCCATAGCTGCCGCTAGCTACCTACTCTGCCCTGTGGGTCTGGGCGTGCGGCGTCTCGATTTTCTTTTGTCCACGCACTTCGAATTGATTTTTCCCCCGCGTAGGCCTGAGCATTTTACGGGCTGGGCCGGGTTCGGGCCAGGCCAAAAAAGTCACTGTTATTTCGGGCTAAAAGGATCCCGACCATAATAATCGTCCTGGGGCAAGTTGGGCTAACTTTTTGGGCCGGGCCCGAGTGGGTCATCCACACATTTTATAGTGTAAAATAGCTTATTTTGGGCTGGGCTCGGACTAAGTTTTTTTTGGCAATGGATCCGTGCTCAGGCCCTGTCCAGGAAGGTTTGTGGGTGGGCCAAAACCCTTCTGGCTCGGGCCAGGCCAGGCCAGGCTTAATTTGCTCAGGTCTATCCCCTAGCACATGGGCCCATGAAGAGATATACAAAACGTTCCTTGTGAAAGTATCCCATGCTCATATTAGTCTTAAAATAACTATAAAATTACACAAATGCTACACCATACGCGCATGTTTAAGCCGCGCTCAACACATGATTTTTGCCTGAACGCGCCTGTGCCCGTGGCTAGGGTTCCGGCGAGGGGAACTCGCTGGCATCGAGACAATGACCTCGCCGACGTTGAGTAAGTTTAGCGCGAGCTCTCTCCGGCATCTTTCCCTCTTCTTCTCCAAGTCCGACGGGCATAGAAGGGGGCCCGAGGGAGGTAGGCCGTGTTAGATGATAGGATATCTTCTGTTGATATGATAGGATACAGCTGTTGTAAGTTAGCTTGTAAGGCAAGCGTATGTATCTCGTGTATCACGGCATGATCTGTTGAGATCAGCATGTAATCTTCTATACACCATGTTCTAGTATAAATACATGAGCCGAGAACCCAGTCAGGGTAATCTCGTTCCTATATTTCTTATATGGGTCCTCACGGAATAAGATCCAATGGCGGAACCATCCGCCGCCAATGCGCCGCTCGCCTTCGGCCTTCTCCCTGTCGTCTCGGAGAAGCTCACCCGTGGCAACTACAACATGTGGCATGCCCAGGTGTCGTCTACGTTGAAGGGGGCTCGTCTCGCCGGCTACATCAAGAGCACGGCCACACCCCCGCCTGAGTTCCTTGAGGGGGACTCGTCCTCCCCCGCCGATGGCAAGGAGCCAAAATCGCAGCCCAATCCGGCGTATGAGAAGTGGGTCTCTCAGGACCAAATCGTCCTCAGTTACCTCTTCTCCTCCCTCTCCAAGGAGGTCTTCGGCCAGGTCACGACGGCGACCACCGTGGGGGAACTGTGGGCCGCGATACAAGATCTTCACGCCTTGCAGTCCCGAGCACGTGTGATGTCTACGCGCATGGCCCTGGCCACGGTGTCCAAGGGGACGTCGTCCGTGGTGGATTACTTCGTCAAGATGAAGGGCCTCGCCGACGAGATGGCTGCGGCGAGCCGCAAGATGGAGGACGAGGAGCTGGTCTCATTCATCCTCACGGGCCTTGGTGAGGACTTCAACTCCATTATGTCCGCGATGGCAGTGCGAGTCGAACCGATCTCCGTCGCCGAACTGTATGCGCAACTCATCAGCTATGAGCAGCGCAAGGAGATGCATGGCGGAGGTTCTCAATCCTCTGTCAATGTGGCCACTAAGGGTGGCCGTGGGGGGACCAATTCCAACCCCAACCAATCCCGTGGCTGCAGTGATGGTGGTCGCGGGGGTTTTCGCCGCGGCGGCGGTGGCCATGGAAATGGTGGCAGAGGCGGCGGCGGCGATGGCCGCAATTTTTTGTCCGGCGTCTTCTGCCAGCTCTGTGGCAAGGAGGGCCATACTGTGGTGCGCTGCTTCAAGCGTTTCGATGTCACATTCATTGGACCACCGTAGAAGAGTGCATCGTCGGTGACCACGGCACCCTATGGAGTGGACACCAACTGGTATGTGGATTCTGGAGCCATAGATCACATAACCGATGAACTGGAGAAGCTTTCCTTCCGCGACAGGTACCATGGAGGAGAGCAGGTACACACGGCCAGCGGGACATGTATGAAAATTGATCACATTAGTCATAGCATTTTGCAATCCCCAGTTCATGATATTCATCTAAATAATGCCCTCCATGTTCCTAGTGCCAATAAAAGTCTTCTTTTAGTTCATCGTCTTGTTAAAGATAACAATGCATTCCTTGAACTTCATCCCAAGCATTTTTCTCTTAAGGAACAGGTGACGAGGAGAACACTCCTCGAAGGGCGATGTGAGGGTGGTCTCTATCCATTGAAGCCTCAATCGCACACACCATCTCCACCGAATAAACAAGTGTTTGGTGTCTTCAAGCCCACCACCTCCTTGTGGCATAGTCGACTTGGTCATGCCTCTGCTCCTGTCGTTCAGCAGATTATTAGTCGTCATAAGCTTTCTTTTTCTAGTAGTTCGAACAATGGTGTGATTTGTGATGCGTGTCAGATGGGAAAGAGCCACCAATTACCTTATCCTAAGTCAAACAGTGTTTCATCTAAACCTTTTGAGCTTGTTTTCACTGATGTATGGGGACCGGCACCAACTTCTGTGGGTCGGCGTTCTTATTATGTCAGCTTTATCGATGATTATAGTAAGTTCACGTGGATCTATTTGTTGCGTTATAAGTCTGAAGTCTTTCAATGTTTCTGTGATTTTCAAAACATGGTTGAGCGTCAATTTGATCATAAGATTCTTGCAGTCCAATCGGACTGGGGAGGGGAATATCAGTCCCTTAACTCCTTCAAACGTCTAGGCATAGCTCACCATGTATCTTGTCCACACGCACACCAACAAAATGGATCCGCTGAACGTAAACATCGCCACATTGTCGAGGTTGGTTTGTCCCTTCTTGCACATGCATCCATGCCACTAAAATACTGGGATGAAGCGTTCTTAACAACTGTTTTTCTCATCAACCGTCTTCCATCCAAGGTCATTGCCAACGACACACCACATGAGCGCCTTCTCGGTTCACCTCTAGATTACACCTTTCTTCGAACTTTTGGGTGTGTTGTCTGGCCAAATCTTCGGCCTTACAACACCAAGAAAGTTCAATTCTGGTCAAAACGCTGTGTTTTCCTTAGGTATAGCAATCTACACAAGGGGTTCAAATGTCTTGATCCCT
This sequence comes from Saccharum spontaneum, assembly GCA_022457205.1. NCBI lineage: Eukaryota > Viridiplantae > Streptophyta > Magnoliopsida > Poales > Poaceae > Saccharum > Saccharum spontaneum. The sequence continues at coordinate 30,335,846 of CM039607.1, forward strand.
CGACAGGTCGCATATATATTTCCCGTGATGTGGTGTTTGATGAGACGGTGTATCCTTTCGCTCAACTTCATCCCAATGCAGGAGCTCGTCTTCGTGCTGAATTTTCACTTCTTCCTGATATTCTCCAAAACCCGTCATCGGACTTTGGGGACGCAAATTTGCTTGATCAATGTTTGATTAATTCTGACCCCGCTAACGTTGTGGCAAGTTCCTCTACTGCTGTGGATAAACAGGAACAAACCTGGCACAAAATGATGGAGAAATGGTACATTCCGGGGGTCAATTCATGTACCCCTCTTTCTCGTCGCATAACGACAACGGGGGCACGGGATCCGGAGGCGATTCCCCTGCTCCTCATACTGGATTGGTGGCGGGATCACCTGCGCTGTCGAGCCTCGGATCCTCTACATCGACGAACGCCGGGCTGCAGTCCTTGCCGCCGTCGCCTAGCGCCGCAGCGGATCCGAGTCCTAGGGAGCTATCGCCCACACTAGATCTGTCACCTCCAGGAGATTTGTCTCCTGGATCCGCTGCGGCCGGTGCGCCTGAGCACTCCCCCGTGCCGGTTGCTGCAACTACACCGCCTCCACCTCCTCCGCCTCCACCGCATCGGCATGGCACGCGTCTTCAGCACGGGATCACCAAGCCAAAAGTTCGTTCCGATGGCACTATCCGGTGGGGGCTTCACAGCTCCGCTGAGCCAGAGGAGCCCAAAAATGTGAAGGCCGCTTTAGGAGATGCACGATGGGTTTCGGCCATGGATAAAGAGCATACTGCTTTGATGAACAATCAGACTTGGCATCTGGTTCCACCACCCAAAAGCAAGAATATTATAGGATGCAAGTGGGTTTACAAAGTCAAGAGGAAAGCTGATGGTACTGTTGATCGGTATAAAGCACGGCTTGTCGCCAAAGGATACAAGCAGCGATATGGGATAGACTATAAAGATACCTTCAGTCCAGTAGTCAAGGCTGCAACCATTCGACTTATTTTGTCAGTGGCAGTTTCCAAAGGTTGGTCTCTGCGACAACTTGATGTTCAGAATGCCTTCCTTCACGGCGTGCTCGAAGAAGAAGTGTATATGCGCCAACCTCCGGGGTATGAAGACAAGAGGTTTCCAAATTATGTTTGCAAATTGGATAAGGCACTATATGGTCTCAAACAAGCACCATGTGCTTGGTATGCACATCTGTGTGGCAAGTTGATTCAGTTAGGCTTCACACCATCGAAAGGTGATACTTCCTTGTTTTATTACAATAAAGGGCAAATTACTATGTTTGTGTTGGTATATGTGTAACATCCCAGATGTTAGGAAATAATTAAAACTTGATTATGAAGCATCATCAAGCATAAACATCAAATGACATGCCATCAATGCACTCATGTTGCACCAGTTACTTTAGTCATATTGCATATGTTACATGTGTCATTGACGTGATGTTTCCCATGTGAGGTTCCTGTGTTGCAGTAAACAAGTATTTTACATGTTATGAATATGCCCTATTTCACATATTTCAGAGGTTGTTAATAAAATGTTTCGTATGTTACATATACATGTTTCAATAGTAAATTGTTATGTTGATTTTAATAATAAAATGATTTATATGTGTTTATGAAATATTGCTTATCACATGAAATGATGTTTTATTAGGGATAAATAATTAATCATGTTTTAGTTAAAAAGAATAATCAATTGAATTCAAAACCCTGATTTCCAGAAAACCCTGTTTTACCCCTTTTTGAATAATTTAAATCTAAGCAAAATTTGGGAAAAAGTTTAGAACCAAGTTTGAAGAACTTTTCAAGGGCTACAAGTTTGGTGTTGTGAGTTTTTAAAGTTTTAGTGTAAAATGTGGAGTAATTTTGAAAAGAAGCAAATCTCAAATTTGACCCCTTTTCATTTCCCTATTCCAATTTCAAAATGGAGGCAGAATTTGAAAATGGTTTGAATAGCAAATTTGTAGGTCTTACCTAGATGTACAACTTTGGTGTTTTAGGTTTTCAAAGTTTCAATGTAAAATTTTGAATAAAACTAAAAATATTCAAATTCCAAATTTGAATTTCAACTCAATTTCAAAAAGTAGACATAATTGGGTGATGGCCCAATTATAAAAGTTGTAGATCTTAAAAAGTTTTACATTTTCTCTTTTTATAGGATTTCAAGTTGTATTCAAAAATTTGAAGTAATTTTGAGTTTACAGAAACCCTATTTTTGTTCCCCTTTTTAATTTAAATCCAAATTTCAAAAACTATTCAAAATTTGAGTTTGGTCACAAAAGCAAAGTTGTAGATCTTGAAATTCTGAAGATTTCATATCTTGGGAATTTTTCAAGTTGCTACATGTTTTTGAAAGTAATTCTGGAAAAACTGTTTGGATTCAAAAGCTCGGTGGGGGGTGCTACAGTTCATTGACGTATCAGGGCAGGGCAGCAAGCGGCATGGGCGCCGGCAACCGCCGTGGCTCTTCCAGGTCGTTCCAGCATGCCCAAGCCATCCACCTCGATGTCGCGCGTCTTCTCGTGCCTTCGTCGTGGTCACTCGTCTTTTAAAAAGCCCAAGCCGCTATCCTGGCTCATTCCTTCACCCCTACTTTCGCCACCGCCGATCACCACCGCGCGCTGCCGCAGTTCACCGTCGCCACTACTTCTCAGCTTGTTTGCTCTCGTCCGCAGCTCCGCAAGCCTCGTACGCAGCCCCTAAAACCCTTTGTTGCGCCTCGCATCGTCCGAGACTGCCGCAAGCCTCGGTCTTCTCCACGGCCGGCAGCAGAGCCGCCGCGATTGCCTCACCGTGGACCGGTCACCCCAACCCATCTCCGCCTTCATCGAGTGTACCAAGATGTTCGCGGTGAGCCCCTGAGCGTGAAGCTCACCTTGTTTTAGTCTCTACCTCGTCGGAGGCGCGTTTTCACCCCACGCCGCCGGGCGGGTCGCCACCGTGTCCGCCATGGCCGTGGTCAAGCCCCCTCCGAGCCTTTTTGTGTCTGTTCTACGTTGTAGTAGTGTTCACAGGGTCCGGGTGGTGCTGTTGGTGCGGCTCCGCCTCGTTGGGGTCTTGCCGCCGGTAGGTTGGCCGTCGACGGCCACCGCGGTGTTCGGCCGAGCGAGAGGGAGAAGAAGAGAGCACAGGAGCGAGTGGGCCGGGCAGAGAAAAGCAGGCTGAGGGAGAGAGAGAAGAGCGCGGGCGCGCGTGGGCCGCACATGCACGCCCAATTGGGCCGAGCGGCCGGAGAAGAGCGGGAGCCGGCCCAGGTTGAAGATTTTCGTTTTTCTTTTTCTGAAAATGCTAAGTAGTGGCGAATTTTGTTTAATTTGTTGTGAATTAATTATAGCACCAAAAATGATGAAAATTTTTGTGTAACTTGTTCATTATGTTCTCTTTCATGGAAAAATATGAAATGTCTAATTTGATTACTTTTTGTAGGTTAATTAATTAGCTCCATTAATTATTAAATGCAACTTCCATGAATTTTAGTAATTAAAATAAAGGTCCAAAAAATTATGAAATTTTGTGGGTAGTCTTTTCATGTTATGCTCTATCATAGAAAATTATGAATAGGTATTTTACTGAACTTTTGTTATGAATAATAATTAGCTCTTTTAATTAATAACTATCATTTGCATGTTTTCTATAAATTAGAATAAGTATCAAGAATCATGAAACTTTACGAGTATGTTTTACATGGTTAGATATACCTTCAAAAAAATATTGGTACTGTTTTGATAACTTTTAATTATATACTTTATTTCATGCCTTTTATTTATTATGCTTATATGATTAGATTAAATCATAATTTGGAGTTTGTGTGACTTTTGAGTTGATTGATGACCTTAGGTCATTAACATGTAATGACCCTTGGCATTTTAATTAGTTGTTTGAGTTTATGATTAATTTATTAATTAAGTTTTGTTAATAATAGTTAGTGTCATTAACTTAGGTCATTAGTGGTTAATGACTTACTTATGTTAATACTTAGTGGTCTTATGGTAAAATTACTTGTTATTAGATGCAACCTCTTGGGTAAAAACAAAGTTACGATTAGTTAACCTTTAAATTAACCTTGTTAGCTTGCAACTGTACCGCGAAGGAAAGTTGTACTCAAGTAGATAACTAATGTTTATCCTTTCTAAATGTCTCTTGAATGCCATGCTTTGTTCATTATCATGCATCATGGCATGCATTCCATCATATTAAGCATCGCATCATTTATCTACGTGTAGTGCTTACGAGAGTGAGAAGGTTCGTGTTGAACAAGTGTTGACGAAATTGGTGTCGATCAAGCTTCGGAAAAGATGATCCATCCGTGGTGTTGGTGTCAAACTTAACTTCTACAAGAACTAACCACCGTTGCAACGCAGGCAAGCCCCGGACATATAACCACTCTTCTATTTTATAAATACTTTATTACACCTTAAGTCTAGTGTAATGTGCATTATGTTAGTAGGAGTTGGTTGATACCGTTGCTGCATGATTACCTCGATCCACATTTATATCCAAATGATATCCCACAAGTATATGTAGGTCAATCTCTTATGCTTAGTAATGCTTAGACTTCGGTAGAAGTCGAATAATGTTTTTCTTTGATCACAAGAACAGGCTTACTCCTTGCTTCTCCTGACCTAATGACAGGTCATGAGAGCAAGTGGAAATGAATATGAGAATGAACTTGAGACCGGACGGGGCAATGGGAATCGTCTTTGGTGGTTGGTCCCGTCTGTGTCGGTTAAGGACCGTTCGTTGTTGGCGCTCGAGTCAAGGAGTTTTGGATAGTACTAGTCACATACCCAATGGCGGGTAAGCCTTACTTCGGCTATTCCATCACGAGAACGTCTAACCTCGCACTGGGAGTGGAGAGATGGCGAGAGTAACGTGTACCCTCGGGGCTAGAATCGGGCCGGGTTCGAGGAGTACTGTGCTCTCGGGTGGCGATGGACACGTTCTGGTTTCGGGCGACCCAAGTAAGAGTTGATATATGCAAGATTTGGTTCTACATATGTCGTGTGGTTAGGAAGCCCCAGCTGGGTAGATGAAGCGGTTCGAATCGTCGTTACTCCACGAGAAAGAAGTCTTGACTGTGTACCACATCGTAGCAACAACTGGAACATGATTACTGTTGGACTTGAGATGGAAAAGAAGTGAATAACAAGTGTGATGCTTATATTTCTGATTGAGATAGATATAGGTACAAAAGTTAGCTATAATTAGGCTATACTAAAACTGGAGCCAAAACTTAATTAAAAGTTTGAAAGCAAGGATACACTGGTAGTAAGCTTTTCTGCAAAACTTCTCTTTTCTAGCTTCACTACTTCCCTTAAACCAGCATATCCTTGGAGTCTTTTTTTTCGTCGGGTAAGTCTTGCGGAGTACAATTGAGTACTCAGGGTTTGTTAACCCCTGTTGCAGGTACTGACTGGTACTGTTAACCGAGGTCATGTCGGTGGGCTCGATATGATCAGGTTGTCCTCTCCTGACTTAGGTGCTCTGCTTAAGTTACCTTCTGTAGTTCTACTCGACTTCCGCAATACAAGTTAAGTTTGTAAAAATTTAACTTAATCATGATTTATAAATTCATTGTTGTTATTCTTCCGCACTCTGATGTAAAGTTTTGTTACAAATATTGTAATATTGTAGTTACTCCTTTGTTGATCCTGGTATGAGTTGTTAAATGTAGTTCAATCAGGGTCCTGTGAGGGCACCCGACAGATCTTCTTAGGTTATCTGGTGTACATGTATAGCCGTTAGAGGTCTTAGGGATAATGACAGGTGCATGTGGGCCATATAATTTAGGAGGTTCTGCTACAATATGTCAATGACATCATTGTAGCAAGCTCTTCACCAGAAGCTACAAAGGCTTTGCTCATGGATCTAGAAAAGGAGTTTGCTCTGAAGGATCTAGGAGATCTTCACTATTTCCTTGGCATAGAAGTGAAGAGAGGGGTGGATGGCTTACTATTGTCGCAACAGAGGTATGCCACTGATGTAGTGAAGCAGGCGAATATGGGCAACTGCAAGCTGGTGGATACACCCATCTCTACTTCAGAAAAGCTCAGCATCACAGAAGGGACTAGTCTCGGTGAAAAAGATTCAACAAGGTACAGGAGCGTTGTTGGAGCACTCCAGTACCTGACACTCACTAGGCCTGATTTGTGCTTCGCTGTTAACAAAGTGTGCCAATTTCTTCACTCACCAACTACAACACATTGGAGTGCGGTGAAAATAATCCTACGGTATGTGAAAGGAACTTTGACCATGGGTTTAAAGATCAGGAAGTCGAACTCAACTCTTGTCAGTGCATTTTCTGATGCTAACTAGGCAGGCTGTGTGGATGATAGGAGATCAACTGGAGGGTTTGCAGTGTTCCTTGGTCCGAATCTTATATCTTGGAGTGCTAGGAAACAACCTACTGTGTCACGGTCTAGCACTGAGGCAGAATATAAAGCTTTGGCCAATGCAACAGCTGAAATGATTTGGATTCAGAGATCGTTGACAGAACTTGGAATACCACACTCTCCAATTGCTCGGTTGTGGTGTGACAACATAGGAGCTAAGTATCTGTTAGCTAACCCGGTTTTTCACGCAAGAACAAAGCACATCGAAATAGATTTTCATTTTATGCGTGAAAGGGTAGCACAGAAGCTCTTGGACAATCAGGTTCATAAACACTGGTGATCAATTGGCAGATGGATTCACAAAGCCTATCACAGCATCCAAATCGAAGGAGTTTAGATTCAATCTCAACCTTGTTAGTGGCTGAGATCGAGGGAGGGTGTTAGATGATAGGATATCTTTTGTTGATATGATAGGATACGGTTGTTGTAAGTTAGCTTGTAAGGCAAGCGTATGTATCCCATGTATCATGGCATGATCTGTTGAGATCAGCATGTAATCTTCTGTACACCATGTTCTAGTATAAATACATGAGCCGAGAGCCCAGTCAAGGTAATCTCGTTCCTATATTTCTTATAGGCGATCAGGCGGTCGGATGGGAGCGGGAAGTTGGGGGCTCTGGTGGCGATGGAGGCGGCCAGGCTAGGGAGGGGAGGGGGCGTCGCGGCGTCGTTGGCGAGTATGGCCATGGCGGAGCTCCGGTGAGAGAGGGGAGGAGAAGAAGACAGCCGCCACGGCGCGCTAGGGTTTGCCGAAGCGGCCCTAGCACGCCGTGGCTGGGGCGGCCGTGGGGAAGAGGAAGAAGGTGAACAGTAGAGGAGGAAAAAATAGTGTCCCAACACTCGGTTGTTGGATAGACTAACCCTAAAATTATCTTTTATAAAAAAGCTATACTCCCTCAATCTCAACCTTTCAAATTTGACCAAATTTATATAATAAAATAATAACATTATGATACCAAATAAGTATCATCAGATTCTTCATTAATTATATTTTCATAGCGTATCTATGTGATGTCATAAATCTTTATAGTTCTCTCTGTAGTTTTGGTCAAACTTAAGGTACTTTGACTTTTCAAAAAAGTTAGAATAACTTATAATTTGAAACGGAGGGAATAAGACCGTTGTGGTATCCTACAATAAGACCGTTGTGGTATCCTGCAGTAGCAGGAGTATATATGAATCATTTTCATTAGAGCATCTACAGTAGTATAAAAATTACTTTAAAAAATCTGAAAAAAGCAACTACACCACCAATAGTCTACTCAGGCCACTGTTTATTTCATCGGAGATTTGGTAACAGTAACAGCAGCAGCTAGTTCTTCCACTGGATTTTCTCTCTTTTGCCAATGTTTGGATCAATGATCTGACGAGGATCAGAGTGAACATACCCTAGCATGTGTGTTTTATGAGAAGGCTTAATGCTTTGGAGCACAATTCGTGATGAATGAAATTCGAAGTGTTTAGGTCTCCTGGGCTGTATTTAGTGCCCAATTGATCTGTTATATGAAATAATATATTTAAGCAATATGCCAATGTCACATTGGCAATGTGCAGTAGAAGCTGTGTATACTGCCAAATACTTATTCGATAATAGTTCCAATGGCAAATGAACAAAACCGAAAGCAACCAGCGCCCTATATACTAAGTACACGAATGTGTTAAATTAAATTACCATGCAATTGTTCCTATCACTCAATGGCGCAGGAATTCCTCAGCCATAGGAGGGATCCAATAAAAACAGGTGCCGTCGCACGTTTGTATATGACTAGTGAAAATTTTTAGAGAAACTCTTGAACCTTTTTAGAGAAAGTACTTTTTAGAGTTAGAGAGATTTTGTTTTAGAGACCAGAGGACAGCTAAATCAGTAAATTTAAAATCTGCTTTTAAGCTATTCCTTTGAAGTTGCTCTAATACTGTTTTTGATTTCATTTTCTAAATATATAGGAACGAAAACAATTCAGATATCTTTCGATCGTTTGTTTCCGAATCCCAAAACTGGCTAACCAAACCCTCTGAACGCACCATATCAATCAGACAAAAGCCCTGTTTAGTTGCCAAAAAATTTTACAAAATTTTTCACGTCACATCGAGTCTTTGACACATGCATAAAGCATTAAATATAGATATAAAAATAAAACTAATTACATAGTTTAGACAAAATTCACGAGACGAATCTTTTAAGCCTAATTAGTCCATGATTGGATAATATTTGTTAAATAACAGCGAAATTGCTACAGTAGTGTTTTCTAAAAAATTTCACAGACTCTGCTGCGCAGGTACCCTGCCCCCTTCTTTCAAACTCATCGTCAATGACAGTGGGCCATACGCTCCGCGGACCCGTCTCCATTGACCGTTAGGGTCCGCGTAAATTACCCGGACAGCGACCGCGACAGGGACCTCCTAGTCCTCCCTCCCCCGAACCCCGTTGTTCCGCGCCCGCTCTAGGCCATGTCGCCCGCCGCCGCCACAGCCTTCGCCGCGGTCTCCGTCGCCATCCCCAGCCCTACCGCTCCATCCCGCGGCCGCGTGCGCCTTCCGCTACGCGGGGTCCCCGCTGCCCCACGCCGCGCCGCCGCCTCGATGGCCGTGTCCGCCCCCAGGTCCGGCGCCGCCGCCTCGTTCCTCGAGCGCCGCGAGTCCGAGCGCGCTCTCCACTTCGTCAAGTACCAGGGCCTCGGCAACGACTTCATCATGGTGCGCCTGTTGCCGTTTCCCAACTCTCTCCAGCTATTCTGCACCGTGCGTGTGGTGTTTATTTGGGGGATGACCCGCCGTTGAGAATTCGTGCAATCCGTGCTGGTTTTGATTTTCGAATGCTCCTCTATTGACGATACTTCGGTTTTTTTTGCTGATTCCTGTTTCGATTCGTAGGTGGACAACAGGGATTCGTCGGTGCCGAAGGTGACGCCGGAGCAGGCCGCGAAGCTGTGCGACCGAAACTTCGGCATTGGCGCTGACGGCGTCATCTTCGTCATGCCAGGGGTCAATGGTGCCGACTACACCATGAGGATCTTCAACTCTGACGGGAGCGAGCCAGAGGTGCGTGTGTCTCCACCATTTCATCACAATACTGAATTCTATAGCACGGTCGTAAATAAATGTTATATTTGAGGCTGTCGTAATTCTTATTGTTAGTCATTCTTCTCCGCCACCAAATTGTGCTAAGCTAAGCATAGTTGCGATGGCAGAGGGTTCCAGTCTCTGCTGCCAAGTCAGTGCAGGTTTTATCTATCATGTGAGCTTTTAATGCAAAAGGTGGAAAGTGTAGATGTGTAGTTGTGAGGTTCTTCAAATTCTGGTATATGCAAACTTCAGCCTTCAAATCAACTTGCTAGCTTGACCTCTTATAATTTGCCTAGCTACCAGTTAGTGTAGACCGGGACATCTACCAATCTAAGAATCATCAGAGTATTTTAGGTCACTTGGTGTATCTTTATTATATTCACTATTTCACAGGCATACCAGATGTACAGTCTGTATACCATACATGTCTCACTCTCTAACATGGACTGGGGCTATGTTTTATTAAATTCTGATCTGTAAGTTTTGTGTCTTGAATGGCTGTTAAACAATTGAAGTGTCATCATGTTTCCAATCCTAAACAAATGCTTGGCTGTTAAACAATTGAAGTGTCATCATGTTTCCAATCCTAAACAAATGGACCATATAGATATGTTCCTTTTTTTTTGGCACTGCTAACTATCAAGTAAAGGAAAAGTAGATATAAATGTCCCACTATGTTTTTTCCTTTTCTTTATCTCCAGGTTATGGACAATCAGAAAATGTTCAATACAGTTTGTTAATCTGAATTGTTCTCATACACTAAATGCTGATCCATTATTTCTTTTTTGGTTTTCAGATGTGTGGTAATGGAGTCCGTTGCTTTGCTCGGTTTATAGCTGAGATTGAAAATCTGCAGGGGACAAATAGGTAATGCATTGCAGCATCACTGTAAAACAATTGAATGAAATATACAGAAATTACACTCGAGATCTCATGTTATTCTTCACCTGATATGGTTTTGAGGGGAATCTGAGTCTAATATTTCTTTTTGGGCTTCTTTCGGTTTTCATCTTCATAAGAGTGGTTGAGTTTTTTACGTGGGCTTGCCAAGCCTATCACATCACTTCTCCTTTACCCAGGCTTGGGAGTTTGGGAGTTGGGACCAGCTATGTTGAACAACTTAGGCAGAGTAGTAATTGTTGTTGAATCTGAGTCTAATATTAATATAGCTAATTATTGAGACACAATAGTGCTAGAACTATGACAAGATGTGGATGCATCATTCATTGTTATGGGCCCTGAAATTAGTTCTTTAAAAATTTCAGCTTCACTATTCATACTGGTGCTGGAAAGATCATTCCTGAAATACAAAGTGATGGGCAGGTAAATGTTTTCCTTGTAGGCATTTTGAAATCTAATTATGATAGTCCCTCTTTAATTCTAGAAGACTATAATCATGCCTTGCTAGCTATGTTGGTCATGAGCAAAGGTAAGAGCAACTCCAAGAGTTTCTTTATATTCTTTCGTATTGTTAGGAATAGAGATTTTGGTGAAAAAATGTCCTCCAACCGCTTCTTTAATTAGATCTCCAAATACCGCCATCCTCTTTTCCTGATTTCTCGCTAGCCAAAAATGGAGAGCTCTCTAGAGTGCACACAAGATATACAGAAACTGTTGGAGAGTGGAAAGGTATAGAGAGCGATTTTTATTCAAATGGCTCTCCAAATGAGGATTTAGAGAGTGAGTTTAAGAAAGATTCTTGGAGATGCTCTAATGCCTTTTCTTTGATTGCTAGTTGTCTGGTAAGGTTTGTTCCCCCGTGTGCAACTGATTTTCGTCTTCCACTCTTCTGCAGTTTGTTATCAACGTGATATTATATACCACTATAGCTGAAGAACTATGTTACAAATAAGGGGGACTGAATTGGATAATAGTATTGAGTCCCTCCAACGTGTGTGCATGCGCGCTCGTCTGTGTGTGTGCACGTGTGCGTGCCTCTTCTTCAACCTCCAGTGTGTGTGCGTGTGCGACTGAGGGGTGTGGTGATACACACCTGTGTGACAAAGCCAGCCAACACTCTCCAATCTTTAAGTTATACCTCATATAGAATTTTATACACATATCTTGTTTTCAGGTAAAGGTTGATATGGGCGAGCCCATCCTTTCTGGACCAGACATCCCCACGAAACTGATAGCTACCAAGAACAAAGCTGTTGTCCAAGCCGAATTGGCAGTTGAGGGCTTAACATGGCATGTCACATGTGTTAGCATGGGCAACCCTCACTGTGTCACATTTGGTGCAAAGGAGTTAAAGGTAGTCAGCTTGCAAATTCGTATTCTATTCATGTCAACTTGCTTCTTTTCAAAGCTTCGCATTTTATGGATCCATCTATGGGGATATAAAGTCTTAGTTGAAACAATTGAATCTTGAATTGTTGGTTCGACATTCTTTGTTACATTTTGTACATCAAAATTTCAGATTGAAACTTGCTAATTGTTCAAACCAGTGAACTCTGTGATCCATTTTGTTCATGATCACCACAATCTGTTGTTTTTGCTTGTGAAAAATGCATGGCAGGATTATATTGCAATACTTTAGGAGATAGACAGAGTTTTTGTAAAGTTGCTTCAGTAATCAGCATGGTTTTGCTATTGTCTATTTGTTGAGGTCCATTTGTTCAGATAATAACAGAGCAAGTAGCAACCATGAACCCCTGTCTGTTGTTGTTGTGGACGCTGTTGTTGGCAAACCGTCAGTTGTTAATTAGGACACAAGTGAATAGAGTTCTATGCTAGTTGAACTATGTGCATGATGAATTGTACTTTTATCAGTCTAACCAAGGGTGTCCACGTAACTATATATTGCAACCATAGATTCTAGTATTGACTGTACTCCTGCAGGTGTTGCAGGTTGACGATTTAAAACTTAGCGAAATTGGGCCTAAATTTGAGCATCATGAAATGTTTCCTGCTCGCACAAACACAGGTAACACTTAATTTCCTTGTCAAAAAAGGTAACTCTTAATTTCTTCTGGTTCTATAGATACATCCTTGTATTTGTATTTTATTTAAGTGACTTTCTTTTTGCAGAATTCGTACAGGTTTTGTCTCGCTCACACCTCAAAATGCGAGTCTGGGAGCGTGGTGCTGGTATGATTAATCTTACCTTAACCTCCTTTAACTGTAGCATATGTCATTGCTTGAATGTTAGAATGTCTTCTCTTTTGTTGCCTCCTGCATCTATATTTTCGAATTTTACTCATATTTTTGGTCTCGGTATCAATATGTCATCAGTACCACACTGTAATTTGTAACTCCATAATGCAAACAGCTATAATATATGTTTGACTTTAAGTGACGCCTCTTTTTATATTTATGATTTCGTCATTTGGAGTGATATGCAAAATGAACTTTATGGTTTGACTGTAGGAGCAACTCTTGCCTGTGGTACTGGTGCTTGTGCAGTGGTTGTTGCAGCTGTTCTTGAGGGTCGAGCTGAGCGGGTTTGCCTTTCTTTCCTTTCTGCGTGTTTGCTGTTTTGGCATTTCACTCATATTCACTATAGTTTAGAGTTTATGTTATACCTTAATCTTTTATCTTTTTATCATGAAACAGAAATGTGTAGTTGATTTGCCTGGCGGGCCATTGGAAATTGAGTGGAGGGAGGATGACAATCATGTTTACATGACTGGTCCTGCAGAGGCTGTCTTTTATGGATCTGTTGTTCACTAGGTCAGTTTTATGAGGTCTAAGTTTCCTACCTGCATCTCAACAATTTTAGTCAACATTAGACACTGATATGGATGAATACTGCATGACCATTATAAGCAGATATACTTCTATCTGAAAAGAAACATTGAAATCTAGTGCTGAAGTAGGTATAATAGCAGACACAAAAGCATGGTAACATGTTGGTATCGAAATCTACTTGTACTGGTATTGAAGTTTGCTTTGCCAATATACCAATTTATAGTAATCTAAGAAACTCACCTGTACTCTTTTCTAATTCCATTTTTGAGGGGAAATACAGTAGCCCTACTGTGCATTCTATTAAAAAAGAATGAAGATTAAAGGAGTTACAGAAAGGAAGACAAAACCTGTATAGATGAAAAGTAGAATAGATGGCATGCAACAGGCAGCCAAGAGTGAAAAAGAGCACAAGAGCTAGTTAATCAAGCTTAGCCATAAATGAACTGAAGATCTGAGAGTGTGGTTGACCCTGTGAAGCTGAAGGTTAGTTTCATCCACAAAAGCTTTTCTCCATGATTGGAAGGTAGGCCTATTGTTCTAAAAAATGAAGCCATTTCTTTGCTTCCAAATGTGCCAAGCTGCAATAGTGAAGACTTCCATGAAGAAAGGAAGTTAAAAGTCTGTTCATGCCTGTCATCATAGAGAAGAACTCCAAGGAGTGATCCCAAGATATACCAAGTGAATCCCAGCATCTGACACTAAAAATAGCCCTGTACAAGGTCCGGCTTCAACCCGGACCAACCCACAAACCAACCCAAGCAAAACCGTATCCAAAGGCCTGTACGGGTTGGTCTGGATACGGTTTGCGACCTTCTAACCCGTTCACCTTGATGTATTCGTCGGGAGCTCGCCGCACATGGTGGCGAGGGTGTGGACGAGGTAGTGGTTGGGGCCAAGCACGCAGTCAAGGATCTTGGAGGCGACGAGCGCAGCCATGACGAGAGCGCCGCGGCCCCGGCGGCAGTGGCCTGGCAGCAACAGCGATGCTGCGGCGGCGGGACTGCTGCTGTTGCGCGGGTCCTCCGTGATGATGCTGGCACTGCAGGAGAGGCAGACACCGGAGGTCCGGAGCCAAGCATCGAGGTAGACGGCGTGTGGAGCCTGTGGCTGTAGCGTTTCACCCTCGGCGAGCTCGGCTTGGCATTTGGTGCAGTCGGAGGCAAAGCACGACGGGCGGAGGGGACCAGGCGAGACGGCGGAGAAGAACACCATGGGCAGTGTATCAGACCGTGGAACCCGTGTTACACGCGGGTTCCAAACTGTGAGCTGAGCGTCGCTTGTGGATTGGGTTGGTTTTTATCCAGATACCGGTTAAACCGGCATGTACAGGCCTAACTAAAAAGAAGAGATGAAAAACAGTTTCTTCATTGGAATTGCATAGGACACAGTTGTAGTTGTTTCCATCTACACTGTAGTTTTTCCTTCTAATTGCATTTTGGTAGGGGATGTGATACGATAGTATAAAAACACAGAACTGGGAATTTAAGAACTGCTATTATTAATAGCAAACTTCTCAAATCTCAACACTTTTTTTCTTTTTCTCGAATACGCGGGAGAACTACGCATCGTTATATTAAGAAGAAGAAAAGAGTCTAGACTCCAGATGACTCGTACAGCCCCTATAGGGGCAAAGAAGTTACAAAAAGGATTCACCAACAAACCCTAACCACAACCAGGGACCGTGAGCAAGACAATTATGTCCATATGCTTCGGAGCCCTTTGGCTCCCAGCATACAACATAATGTTGCCTCATCTTTAATATACCGAAAGGTGGCAGCAATATTAGGAGAAAACCCCTAAAAATACAGCCATTCCTATGTTTCCAAATCTCAACAATTAGGGTTTTGAAGATGAGCTTTATGCTGGCAGATGCTTCTGCTGACATTAATTTAAGCTACAAATGTGAGATTACAGGCAATAAGACCAGTTGAAGTTATTGATGGAATGCACATAAATGTGTCTATTGTGCAAATAAGTAGTACTAGTATTCAGTTGCGAAGAATGTTTTCTCCAGATGACTCATACAACCCCTATAGGGGCAAAGAAGTTACAAAAAGGATTCACCAACAAACCCTAACCACAACCAGGGACCGTGAGCAAGACAATTATGTCCATATGCTTCGGAGCCGTTTGGCTCCCAGCATACAACATAATGTTGCCTCATCTTTAATATACCGAAAGGTGGCAGCAATATTAGGAGAAAACCCCTAAAAAATTCAGCCATTCCTATGTTTCCAAATCTCAACAATTAGGGTTTTGAAGATGAGCTTTATGCTGGCAGATGCTTCTGCTGACATTAATTTAAGCTACAAATGTGAGATTACAGGCAATAAGACCAGTTGAAGTTATTGATGGAATGCACATAAATGTGTCTATTGTGCAAATAAGTAGTACTAGTATTCAGTTGCGAAGAATGTTTTCTCTATCTGCTTGTTTATAATGGTTAACATAGGCTTCACAGTTAGTGATGTGGTAAGTAACTTAGTAAGTTAGTATGATGATTTCACACTTCTATGTGTTCATGGATTATTATCAACTAATCTTTTTTGTTATGTTCCTTATGTTACCATAGCATTGCAATTGTTCTATATGATAGTTAGTTGGACAACTGAGTTGTAACGTCATCTGCAAGTTATTACATTATATGTGAATTATGAAATACTGTTTTGTGACAATATTTAACATTATACTATGATTTTGCTCAACCAATTATCCAATCCTTTGTTAAACCATGAGACACTATTTTACTGCTAACTTATATGTGTACCAAATATTATTAGGTACTGGGGACAAAGGGAGAAGGGTTGGCTGCCACTCAGAGCTTGTGAGATTGGTTACAATATCCATGAAACAGAATGTTCTGGTACCAGTACACTTGTTCAGATATTTTTAATTATGGTTGCTTGATTTGGGTAGCAGCAGAGGCTTCCTTTTGAAGCATTCTAGTGTTGTTCACCTTTTGTACTCCTTTAGTCTGTCAGGTTTGAACACTACATTGGTAGCATGTCTTTCCCACCATTTTCTGTTTCTTTTCTTTGTAAGTGAACGTCAATGCAGTTTCGGCACTGTTTTCTAGATTTATCTTGATGCACTGCAGAATGATTGGGCTTACTACTTATTTGCTGGTATGGATGCTTCCTATTTCCTGAAAATCGCTATCATCTAATGTGCTTCTGACAACAGACAACATGGGTTGTTGGTTATGGCTCACTATTAATTTTTACCTGCAACAATTAAGATAGTGTCACATTCTGTGCTTATATAATTTCTGTGTTTTGCTCTTACCGACTCCAGGAAACTTCTTAGATTTCAACTTGAAGGCTTTAAACTGATTTAGATATATGTTTTTGTTCACAGCGTTTTAACATAAAGGCATCAGTAGTGCGGTCCTGTCACCTGTGTTTGTCCTAACTCCTGAAGTTATCTTGAATTCTCTGCACTGCACTTCTAGAGCTAAGCCCCCCTCCTATTCGAAGCCGGGTGACTTCAAACTTTGCTGACATGTTACTGGTACTCCTTGATTGGCAAGCAAGATGATAATGAATTATCATGTTGATATGCAAAAGTGATCAGGGTCGCCCATAATCATCTGCTTTGTTTTTTTCCATAACTTTGTACTCCCTCCGTTTTTAAATATATGACATTTATAGGACAAGCTAGTTAATTCATTTTTAACTAATTAGCTTGTCCTAAATGTTATATAGAAGCGGAGTTAATAGTTGATATTTGCTAATTTAAGAGGCATATAACTGTTTTATGTCAGAAACTAGTTGATATTTGCTAGTTACCTGGAGTTAGGAGCTGTAATTTGATTTTGTAATATTCAACTTGAGTGGTTAAGAGCAAGTGCTCAGTGCGCTGCATATGCAAAATGCCAAATAAGCATTTTGCAAGAACCATGAATTATTTCCTTTTTGTTTCATGAAAAAAAGGAAAAAGATGACACTGTACAAGCTTGATAGTGTTGTTATCCTTCAGCAAAATAAAAGGTTGCGTTTCTCACATCTCGTGTACCTTTTATTTGAAAACCAGGATAGGAATTGGAACCTGTTCTGCCCCTTGCAGCTGGGAACACCTTTCTTTCTGATAAGTGGATCTGTCAGAAACGTGTGCCATGTATTTTGTCTGTCTTTACACCACTAACATCAGTGACGCGTCATCTCATTGTAGTTCTCGGGTTTATTTTTTGTTGGTAGTGTGACCTTGATTTTTCTAGAGTCTATGGATGAAGCACGTTATGGAGGGGAAATAGAAAGTGAAGCAGAAAGAGAAAAGGAAAAACCCACAATTTTTCCTATCCCCATCAATGTTACCTCAGTTATTCATTATTTTCCTGGAGGCACCCTATGAAAGTATGGTTGGGTCGAGGTGGTTAAGCACTAGCCATTTATTCAATTATAAAAGATGGCGTATGGTTAATTTGTTGCATATCAGTTTCACTAAAGTAGATGCTACAAAATTCTCAATGCATGCCACTTATCATCACCTATTAATTTCCTTATCGCACTAAGATTACTTTTTCCTTGCGTGCTTGACCTGCGAGGCTAACTCCTAATGTGCAAAACTAGCTTTCTTATTGAATTCTAGTGCAAATTCTTTTTTGATAAAGGAACAAGAAAAGAATGAAAGGCAGCCCACTCACCTTTTTCTCTTAACTTGTCTTTTCCATGAAAGTTGTTGGAATGTGTATGTATTAGGCCCATGAGGCTAAGGCCCATGTAGCTCATGTATGGTTACCTATATAGTTACCATTCTAGGGTTAGCCCAATCAATCCAATCACATTCTCTAACATGGTATCAGCAGCCTAGGGTTAGGTCTATCCCCTTCCACCCCTCCCCAGCCGCCGCCCCTTGCTGGTGGCCGCCGCCGCCGGCCAGCCGGCGCCATGGCCGGCGCTCCCCCTCCTCCCCCTTCCCTCTACAGCTATTTCCCCCCTCTCCTCTTCTTCCACCTGGGCTCAGGTGCTTGCTGCCGCTCCTGCTGCTTCTCCAGGCGCCAACCCGCCGGCGGCCTATGCGTATGCCGCCGCCCCTGCTGTTCCTCCAGCGCCGACCGCCCCTGCTCCTCTCCTTCCGGCTGCGGCTGGCCCAGGTGCGGGCGCCTCCCAGCCCGCCGCCGTGGAGGACACCCCAACTCGCCTGGAGCCGCAGCCGCCCCGCCTGGAGCACCCGCTCCAGCCGCCGCCCCACCTGCAGGCACATCCGCTCCAGCCGGCCCACCTAGAGCAGCCGCCACCGCCTGGCATGCTCCACCCGGCTGCCGCTGCCGGTGGCCTGGACTTCGCCGCTACCGGTGGCCTGCCAGGCGGCTCTGGCCATCTTCCCCTGGCACCGCGCAATGCTGCTGGCCCTCGTCCGGACTCCGTCCTCGCCGCCGCCCTCGTCGCCGCACGGGCTGCCGCCGCGGAGGGGCAGGCCCGGGTGCGTGCGGCCGCCGTCATCTGGGAGCGCGAGCGTGACGCGGCTGACGCCCTGGCCCGCCAGATCGCCGAGGCGGAGCAGCTCCTCGCCTCTCCCGCCTCCCAGGACGCTGGAGCCGCCTCCTCCGCCTCGCCGGGACGCCGTGTGTCCCACACCGCCGTCCTCTGGCACGATCCGGCTGACCCGCTCGTGACTCAGCTACACTACCAGGCCGGGGGGGTCCAGAATATTCGTCTCCTCGTCCCGGTCGTCCTCGAGCCGGAGTCCCCCTCCTACGCCCGCTGGCGGGATCTGGTGCTTCTCACTCTCTGCCGCTACGCCCTCGACGACCACGTCCTTGTTGACGCCTCGGTCGCCGCCCAGACGCCGTCGTGGCTCCGTCTTGATAGCATTGTCCTCTCCTGGATCCTGGGGACGATCTCTCTGGACCTCCACGACCTTGTCCGCACCTCCCCTGACGCGCGCCGGGCGTGGCTTGCCCTTGAGGGACAGTTCCTGGGCAACGCCGAGGCTCGGGCTCTGCGCCTCGACGCGAGCTTCCGCACCTTCGTCCAGGGTGACCTCTCCGTCGGCGAGTTCTGCCGTCGGATGAAGGGCATGGCCGACTCCCTTGGCGACCTCGGCTGGCCCGTGGAGGATCGCATCTTGGTCCTCAACGTCCTCCGCGGGCTCAGTGACCGCTACGCTCACCTCAGGACATGGATCACCCGTCAGCGGCCCTTCCCCACCTTCCTGGAGGTCCGTGACGACCTGGTCATGGAGGAGCTCACGCAGGGCATCCAGCCGGGGTCCACCACTTCTCCGGGGTCCTCGTCTTCCTCGATGGCTCTGGCTGCCACTCTGCCCCCGTCCGTCTGCTCCACCACGTTCGTCCGCTCCACCGCCGCCGTCTCTCCTAGGCCCCCCTCCCTCTGGGCCAAGCGGGGGTGGGGGGTCGTGGCAGTCGTCGTCGCCGGGGCGGGGGTCGCGGGGGTGGTCACACCCAGGCTCCGGCACCGGGTGGGCCACAGGGGGGCCCATGGCCTTCCTTCCAGAACCCGTGGAACGGGCGCATCTCCATGTGGCCCTTCCACGCTCCTGGGGGCGACCCGCGTCCACCGGCGGCCATGCTCACCGGTGCTCCACCTGGTGCTCCACCTTCCGGCGGCTTCCCTGCTACGCCGTGGGCTCCACCCTCCGGCACCCTACCTGGGGTTGCCGGCTGGGATCAGGCGGCTTTGGCCCGCTCGTTCAGTACCATGGGTCTGACACCTCCGGTCGGACCTGAGTGGATCGCTGACTCGGGAGCCACCTACCACACCACCCCTGACCCCGGTATACTTTCGTCTCTCCACTCTCCCTCTCCTTCTCGTCCTTCGTCCATTATGGTCGCAAATGGTTCGTGTCTTCCAGTCACGTCTGTGGATACCGCCGGTGCTCATGGCTCCTTCCGTCTTCCTGATGTTTTTGTTGCTCCTTCTCTGATTCACAACCTTCTTTCTATTCATCGTTTTACAGCTGACAATTCCTGTTCTGTGGAATTTGACTCTCCTGGTCTTACTGTAAAGGATTTGGCTTTCCGGCGTCCTCTGCTCCGATGTGACAGCTCCGGGCCCCTTTACACCCTTCGATTCCCGACGGCTACTTCGTCTTCTCCGCCATCCATTTTGTCAGCTACCTTCGCCGCTTCTACTTCCTCTACTACTTGGCACCGGCGCCTCGGCCATCCTGGATGTGATGCCCTGATGCAGCTCAGTCGTAGTTCCGGTCTTCCATGTACTCGGGCTCCTGATGAGCAACTGTGTCATGCGTGCAAATTGGGCCGACATGTTCGTCTTCCTTTTCATAGTTCTACTTCCCATGTGGCCCGCATTTTTGATCTTGTACATTGCGACCATTGGACATCTCCTGTTATCAGTCTTTCTGGTTATAAGTACTATCTTGTGGTGGTTGATGATTTTTCGTATTATTCGTGGACTTTTCCCCTCCGTGCGAAGTCTGATACATTTTCCACGCTCCTTCACTTCTTTACCTGGGTGTCCACACAGTTCGGCCTCACCATCAAGGTCGTCCAGTGTGACAATGGTCGTGAGTTTGATAACTCCACCTCTCGAGCATTCTTTCTCTCTCACGGTGTTCAGTTGCGCATGTCTTGCCCATATACCTCTTCGCAGAATGGCAAGGCTGAGCGGATGATTCGCACCACCAACAACACCGTGCGCACCCTTC
Source organism: Saccharum spontaneum (assembly GCA_022457205.1). Taxonomy (NCBI): domain Eukaryota; kingdom Viridiplantae; phylum Streptophyta; class Magnoliopsida; order Poales; family Poaceae; genus Saccharum; species Saccharum spontaneum. Next base: position 30,356,617 of record CM039607.1, read on the forward strand.
TGTTTCAGGCCTCTCTTCCTGCTCGCTTCTGGGCTAAGGGCTTGCACACCTCCACCTACCTCCTCAACCGTCTTTCTTCCGCTGCCTGTCCCGCTCCCACGCCGCACCACGCCCTCTTCGGTACCCCTCCTCGGTACGATCACCTACGCGTGTTTGGGTGTGCGTGTTACCCCAACACCGCTGCCACTTCCTCCCATAAGCTGGACCCCCGCTCCACTCTTTGTGTCTTCCTCGGGTACTCTCCGGATCACAAAGGGTACCGGTGTTTGACCTTACCTCCCGACGGGTCCTCATCTCTCGCCATGTGGTGTTCGATGAGTCTGTCTTTCCCTTCTCCAGCACCACCATCCCTCCTGTTCCTGACCCCCTCCCTTTTTCCCGCTGACACGGTGGTCCAACCACCTTTTTTGTGGTCTCCTGCAGGTACCGCTTCGCCGCGCTCCTTGCCGACCTCCTGTCCTGGCTCTCCGGTGGGTCCGGGCCCGTCGTCCTCTGGCGCGGCCCCGACATCTCCGTTTGGCGCAGACCCGGGGCCTTCGTCCCCCGCTCTACTTCGGGTCCTGCCCCGGCATCCCCGTCGAGGTTCGCCGCGCCGGTAGCGCCGGCCGCGGCCGCCGCCACTCGCGGTCCCTTCTCCGCCGGGGACACCGACACCACCGACGCAGTCCCCACCGGCCCGTGGTGCACCACCAGTCTACCACCCACCGCTTCTTCACCGACACCCGCGGCATGTTCACCCGATGGTGACACGCCACGCGGCTGGTACACTGCCGCCTCGGGCACTTGCGGCTTCGACCGGTGACACGCTAATCTCCCCGGTACCCTCTTCTGTCCGCGACGCCCTGTTGGATCCTCACTGGCGCCGTGCGATGGAAGAGGAGTACGCCGCGCTTCTCACCAACCAGACGTGGGAGTTGGTGCCCCGGCCACCGGGCTCCAACGTTGTCACCGGCAAGTGGATCTGGACTCACAAGCGTCGGGCTGATGGCACTCTCGAGCGCTACAAGGCTCGATGGGTTCTCCGGAGTTTCACTCAGCGCCCTGGAGTCGACTATGATGAGACCTTCAGCCCGGTGGTCAAGCCGACCACCGTCCGTACCGTGCTCTCGTTGGCGCTTGCTCGGTCATGGCCCGTCCATCAGTTGGACGTCAAGAATGCCTTTCTGCACGGCCTTCTCACCGAGACAGTGTACTGCAGTCAGCCAGCGGGGTTCGTTGATTCCTCCCGTCCTGACATGGTCTGCCGGCTCAACAGGTCTCTCTACGGCCTCAAGCAGGCACCCCGGGCGTGGAACCACCGGTTTGCTGCTTTCTTGCTGACACTGGGGTTCATGGAGGCTAAGTCTGATACATCACTGTTCATCTACTATCATGGGGCTGACACTGCATACTTGCTGCTCTATGTTGATGACATTGTCCTCACAGCCTCCAGTGAGGCCCTTCTCCGCCGGATCATTGCTGCTCTTCAGCAAGAGTTTGCTATGAAGGATCTGGGTGTGCTCCACCATTTCCTCGGGGTCACTGTTGAGCACCGTCCTGCCGGGTTACTTCTTCACCAACGGCAGTATACTCGGGATATCCTGGAGCGGGCTGGGATGACTGACTGCAACCCCTGCTCCACTCCGGTCGATACTCAGGGCAAGCTGTTCGAGGCTGAGGGCCCCCCGGTGTCCGACCCCACTTCCTACAGGAGTCTTGCCGGTGCCCTTCAGTACCTCACCTTCACCCAGCCGGACATCACCTATGCAGTTCAGCAGGTCTGCCTTCACATGCATGATCCTCGGGAGCCTCACCTCACGGCTCTCAAGCACCTCCTCCGCTACCTTCGGGGCACGCTCGACTATGGCCTTCTCCTCCACCGGGCCCCCTCCACCGACCTCGTCGTCTACACTGATGCTGACTGGGCGGGGTGTCCGGACACTCGACGCTCCACCTCCGGCTACGCTGTCTTTTTGGGCGGCAACCTGGTGTCCTGGTCGTCCAAGCGCCAGTCAGTGGTCTCCCGGTCCAGTGCCGAGGCGGAGTACCGCGCTGTCGCTAACGGCATGGCTGAGGCCTCCTGGCTCCGGCAGCTTCTCGCTGAGCTGCACACTCCGCCCTCCCGGAGCACACTGATCTACTGCGACAATGTCAGTGCGGTCTACCTCTTCACCAAACTCATCCAGCACCAGCGGACGAAGCATGTGGAGATCGACCACCACTTTGTCCGTGATCGGGTGGCCATGGACGAGGTGCGGGTCCTTCATGTTCCGACTACCTCCCAGTTCGCGGACATCTTCACCAAAGGCCTCCCGTCCTCGACCTTCACCGAGTTTCGTTCTAGCCTCAACATCATCAGTTGCTAGTTGCGTCTGTGGGGGCTGTGTGTGTTCTTTCTTGTTCAGCCTGGAACTCCGCTGCGCCGGTAGTTCACACTGCGGGGGGGTGTTGAAATATGTGTGTATTAGGCCCATGAGGCTAAGGCCCATGTGGCCCATGTATGGTTACCTATATAGCTACCTTTCTAGGGTTAGCCCAATCAATCCAATCACATTCTCTAACAAAAGTTATAGACCCTGATAAATTGATAATTGTTTCATAGTATGATTTTATTAAAGGGCATATAAGCCAGTGATCCAATGTTCACATGGTGCTTTCCACGAAAGAAACAGGCGGACTTTCCTTACCGCTGCTGTTTCCGGTGTGTTTCAAAATTTTCTGATGGACTAGATTTGGTGTGCCTAGATCAAAATAATTGTGCCTCTATTTTGAATATAAGGTTTGATGTGCACTTCTCTGGGTAACCCTTGAACACTTTGATGGACAGCACAAAATTAAGACGATGTGTATTTATAGTGCCAAACACAGTAATTACCTCATTGTTGTTACTAATACACTGTACTTCTGTTACTTGTCATTGTCATTGAAAACCATGGAAATGCAAGAATTTATTTTTCCTAGCTTTCAAACACCATATATGCTTATTAATTGATTTCATTGAAATCAAGGCTTGAGTTGAATCATTAATTGTTTTTACCTGATTCCAGAGAGAATATTTTTATAACTTGCACCTAGTGCTTGTATAGTCATTTGACACTTACTTTGACCAAATTGTACCATGATTCCTATCTACTTGAATCCTCTCCTTGAGGTTGTATTTTTGTTATTTTGACTTCCATTCTTAATGGAAAATTTCTACTTTCTCTGTTACTATGTACTCTGAAATCAATTTCATCTGGGGGAACAAAATGAAAAGATGATTATAAGCAAGATGATTGGGATTTTACGGAAACTCATCTGAACTTAGGTTGTAGGCTGAGAAAAAAGTTGGAGCTAGTCCTTTGCCAACAGCTTTTTTTGCTGGATCAGACTATGGTACCTTTTTACCTTGAGACTTCGTGGCTCCTGAGAGCTGTCTTCTCTTTTCTAATACCATGACTTGCAAGTTGCCAAGTTGGTACAATGGAATAATACTTTTTTTTTATAAAGGTAGGCAACTCTATCAGATCACTAATTTGGTATGTCAGTTGGCTTCTTTTGGGTTAGTAGTTTTTGTTTGAGGCATTAACCAGCCGATCCACTTGTACAAAACAACCTTCACTGGTTTTTATGGACGGGTTAAAAGTAAACTATATTTTCAACTGGGTGAGCTTAATGTTCACCTTAACAATGGTTTCTCTGGACTGAAACTGTAAAATCATTCCAAGTTAAGGCCATCTATATCAATATAACATTTATTCTTGGCTTCATGTCCAACAGAAAAGTCTCACAGGATAGCTAATTATACTGTGAGTAAACAGTACATAGTAGCTTTGCCCTTGTATTCCATAGCATCAAGGACAAATTGAGATGATCTTGTCTTGCACACTAGATAGATACTATAGAAATCATGCATAGAGCCACAGACCTGCAATTCTAAGCAGAGATAAATATTCAGATCCATGCTAAAGCTTGTTTCTACAAAAGCACTTCACTTCTGCTAGGTAGGTGTATAACTTAGTAATCTGACCCAATATATGGCATCAGAAGCAGGGGCCAACTCCTTCACTATAACTGAACTGTGGTGCCATCTTGATCTCATCATCAATCTTCCAGCAAGCCTCTGGGTAGTATTCCCAGACAGTAGGTGGTGGCAGAGGTGTGGCAAGGCTGCTGCACCCATTCTCGTTCCCTCCAACAAAGCCCACCTCTGAGGGCACCTCTGGCGCCTCAATTTCCATCCATATCTGGTCCATGGGATAGCCATCCATGTCCGGAGGGGTGCCCTTCAGGATGCTTGTGATGCAGCCACTGCCACCATGAAGCTCCTGTCCCTCAACTCCAATGGTTGATGGAGTATCTGGGTAACCTGACTGGTAAGTCAGCGAAGATGAGGACGATGACGGAGACATGTTCCTCTTCCTCTCCTGTGCTTTCTTCCTCATGTGTGTCCTCCAGTAGTTCTTGATCTCATTGTCAGTGCGCCCTGGCAAGCGGCGTGCTATCCTGGACCACCTGTTTAGGGGAAGTTATCGAACATGTCAATCAAATATTAGAGAAAACTGTCCTCTTGTTCTTGTGATTATCTTTTGGTGATCAGACCTGTTTCCCCACCGAGCGTGCAGCTCAAGGATGAGGCGCTCTTCATGGGGAGACATGCGCCCACGCTTGAGGCCAGGATGGAGGTAGTTGACCCAGCGCAGCCGGCAGCTCTTGCCTGTCCGGTTGAGTCCTGCATGAAGATACAGAAGGGGAGAGGGGAAGCAAGAATAGAGTCGGTTAGAGAGGTTGATACATGCTTTTGCGACTTAGCGCGATGACTTCAATTTAGCTACCTAATTTGTGGATCCCCACCCCTCAAACCTGATACTTTGGCAATGAAATCCCAACGACGTTCACCGAACAGACGGACAGTGCATACCAGTTGCAGGTCCTCCTGCTCTGTCCATGGCCCCTTGCGAGTCTCCTCTCTCACTGTCACCATATCGACCCTGTGATATGATGAAACTGCCCTAACGCTGCTCACTCCTACCTTGTATTGGCTGAGAGCCGGTCTTCTTGCTCTTCTTTCTCTGTGTGCTTGTTGGCTCCAGTTTCAGGATTATCTTGATGAAATCCAGTCTGTTTGGAAGGAAGAGGAGAGGAAGAAGAAGGAGCTAGTACAGAGAAGAGAACGCCACTTTGTCTTAGTTGCCTACTGGTTTGGTGGCTTTTGCCTCTCATTTATAGGTAAGAGAGGGGGAGGTCATGGTGGCCAGGTGATGTGGTGGGTGTGATTTGGAGCTCCCTAAAGATCCTATATTCCACCATTGGGTTGCCCTCAGATTCTAACTGATAAAGTTGCTTTTTAATTGGCTCATGCTGCGCATATTGTTTGCAAATTCATCGGTGTGCATGTTAGGACATCAGCTTTATTGACGTCTAGAATTTGCAGAGGTATATTCTTGCTTTTTTTTGTGAATAAACTACAGTACATCATAAAAGTTAATTTTGTTTACCATTGATGTATTTTGAAATTATTGTCCCCATATGTGTTATTCATAAATCTACCTGAAACTTAGCTTTGAGTTTCTTCATAAATCTTTGCTATGGTGAAGTCATTCTGGTCGAGGCTTTTCTGCATGTTAAAAGGATACTACCTCCGTTCCAAATTATACTTAATTATACTTCACTTTAGTTTTGCCCTGAATTAAACTTCTCTAACTTTGGCAAAATTTTTACAAAAACATATTAACATGTACAAGTTGAAATAAAGGCACTATCAAACATATTTTATGGAGAATTTTGATATTGTAGATGTTGATGTAGGGAAGTTTTGAGTTAGGACAGCTAAAATGAACAATATTTTGGACGGAGGAGTACATAGTGTACTACTAACTCCATAGTTTTACTGGCTAGTTTTAATCCAGTTACTACTAACACTGGACTGGACCAGTATACAGTTAAAGAGCACTGACCGTGTAGTTGAGAGTAAACTTTTTTGGGTTTCATCAGACGGAGACATTTTTGTTTTCTGCCAAGGGGCTGTTTAGTTCCCAAGAAATTTTGCAAAATTTTTCAGATTCCCCGTCACATCGAATCTTTGGACACATGCATGAAGCATTAAATATAGATAAAAAATAAAACTAATTACACAGTTTAGACGAAATGGACGAGACGAATCTTTTAAGCCTAATTAGACTATAATTGGACACTAATTGCCAAATAACAACGAAAGTAGTTCTTGAAGTCTCTATTACTAATTCAAGCAAATACGGCAGAATTTTCTACTTTTGATATACTAGCGTTACAATAATATGATGCTTTCTGAAGGTATATGCTTGTTCCTTCTTTTATTTTCTTTCTTTCCGCTTTGATGTGATTTTTTTCTTCTTCACAAAAGAAAAGTGGCTGTGCTTATCAACTTTTTGGTGCTTTGATTGTTGAACCACCATGTTTATTTCTATTTATCAATCAGACACATTGTACAGCTATTACTATTATGAAAGCAGATAGATACATAAAGCGCTTCAGATGCTATACATTCTACTCTCTGTTTTTGCCAGCATGAAGTTGCCACTTGGCAGTCATCATGTATCCGAGTTCTCTTGCTGTCAAATTTGGAAGATACTTGCTCATATATCAGAATTATTATACATGAAACATACTATGTGAAAAAAATTGGTTTGTTAAGGCACACGTGTACCTAGCATATTTTCCTTCACTGGGCTGAACACTGGAATTCAGTAATGCATAATAATTGCCTGATAGGTGTTGGTTGCAACTCCATAAACCTGTGTTGTTTGAATATGATCGGTTTTGTTGTATTTACAATGAAATTTCGCTTTTTTGGTCCTTAATGCAGCTAGTGTATCATAGAAGTTAAACAGGCTGATTATACTATACCCTTGAAAAAATGGGGCATCTTGGCAAAGTCACCGTCTGGTTTCTTCCACAATTTTTTTTCTTCTTCCTGCTATCCTGATTCCTGACGTGAAAAGCACTAGCCTTTCTGCCACCCATTATCATTGGCACAGAGGACTCCATCCCCCCTTTTGTGTCAGCCATTATCAGAGGCACAGGAAAAAGATCTTACTACTGCGCGTACACAGCAGCACAAGCTGGTCCTCGGGAAGGGGCGACCCTCGCTCGTCCTTTTAGGGCCTCGTTTAGATAGTAAAAAATGTAACACTTTTGTTTGTATTTGATAATTATTATTCCGCCGTGGTCTAAGTAGGATTAAAAGATTTGTCTATCAAATTATAGACAAATTATATAATTAGTTATTTTTTTACCTATATTTAATACTATATACATACGTGTAAAGATTTGATGTGACCGAAAATCTTGAAAAGTTTTCACCTTAACTAAGGGCTTGTTTAGATGCCATCCAAATTCCAAGTTTTTTCACTCTCTCCATCACATCAATTTTTAACCGCTTGCATGGAGTATTAAATGTAGGTAAAAAAAATAATTAATTACACAGTTTAGTTGGAAATCACGAGATGAATCTTTTGAGTCTAGTTGGTCCATGATTGGATAATATTTGTCAAATAAGACGAAAGTGGTACTATTTATCAGGTTCACTTTTTTTGCAATCTAAACAAGCCCTAAACATGGCCTGGACCTGCTCGAGCCAGCAGCTGGCTGAGAGCAATCTTTTTCTTTTTCCTGTGAACCCTGCAGGCAGCAGGCCAGGCAGCCAGGCCTCCTCAGCTGACCTTAGTTTTGTACAATGGCTCATCATTGTTGCTCTGCTCGTACAGGTGAAACGACGAGCGGGCAGCATCTTAGAGCTTCATTTCATGGATCGTCTTTTTTGAACGTTCGGTGGTGTCAGGTCCATCGGTCAAGCTGAGCACAAGATGTCCTCCATTAGCTCCAACTGGTAAATTATGGTTTCTTGATTAAGAAACGTTTTGACTCTTGGTGTTGGTGGCACGCGTGTTACGATGCTGCTGACACGCAGAATGATTGTCTTGTGCGACTTGGGGGTGTGTGTGGTCGTGTTAGGACACGCCGCTCCTTTTTTCTGCCCAGCCCTAGTAGTCGTTTGATTTGATACGCTGATAATCACTCCCAGGGCTCATATCATCTCTTTGTTTCTGTGTTTCATAGTGAGCAGTGACTGGTGGTGAGTGGATGGTTCCTCTTTGCTTCCATCATCATCATCGTCGTCGTCGTCTATGCATGGTGATTGCTCGAGTCTTGGCTTGGCCGCATCACCCAACGGCTTTTGGCTGCGCGTCTCTCTGGGACCGAACTTCTCCATTATACTGTGCTACTGTGCACCTGTTTGTTTTCCTTTTCCTTGTTCCGAAAAGGGCCTTTTTCCCAGCAGGACAACTGATATGATGATGATTATTTTCCTGGCGCGCGAGTGTGTGTTTGTGAGGCTCAGCTCAATTCGAAGATGAAGAGGAGACGAGATGATCGAGCGCTGATGTGGAGGCCACCACCGAGCTCAAGTAGCTGCGATCTGTGATGTGCTGTGGTGCAGTCCACTTTGGGGCTCCTGGCATGGCCGTGGGGTATGGCGGTATGGCCTCTCGTCGCACCACCTTTTTTTTTATTTTTATCTCGGCTTGGCGTCTTACTTTTGGAAGGCTCGGTTGCTCCCGTCCCACTACAAAGAAGCCCTTTATTTCCGCATCGTTTGTGCTTGTTGTTTTGCTGCGCCCGGCCGCGGGTGGTCTCCCACCTGCCCCGCCCGGCTGCGGCTTTGTCTGTCTGTGTGGGGGTACTGGGCCGAGGGCCCGGGTGTCGGGGCGCCCCCCTGCTTCTTCTCTTCCTCTCTCTGCCATCGGCCATCGGCAGCGGCAGCACCGCACCCACCGTCAGCGTTGGTCGGCCCGGCCGGCAGGCAGGCAGGCAGGCAGGCAGGCTCGCTCATCATCGGCGTGACGACGGCGGCGCAGTTGGTTCGTCCGTCTGGACCGTCCCTCGCCGATCTCGAGTGCCTCGTTGAAACCCAGCTGTAGCCCCTGGTGCCGTGCCGGCCGTGCTTCTGCCTCGTCGTCGTGCAACTGCAGCCGCAACAGCAGCCTCGTTCGGCTGTGCTGATAAGCCGGTTGAAAAATACTGATCCTATTCATCTGACTTATAATTCATCTCATTCAGCTTGTTTTTTCAGTCGAAACAGTATTTTTCTCTCACAAAAAATCAGCCAACAGTGTTTTTCAGCCGGCTTATAATTCCAGCCGAACAGGGCCACTGTGTTGGCTGATTTGTTATGAGAGAAAAACACTGTTCTTACTAAAAACAAGCTGAAAAATACGGATTATAAACCAGATGAACAGGGCAAGCCTCGCTTGCTGACCCGCGCGCCGCGCCGCCGGCCCTTGCGTGCTTGCTTGGCCTGGCTATAGCTAGCCGGCTAGCTAGCTGCCTGTGCGCCCTGCGCGGCACCCCACCGCACAGGAACCCCCGATGTGCAAGCGCACCGAGGCAGCCTCGTCAGTGGAGCGGCACGTACGCCGCCGTGGTGTTTGTGTTTGGGCGGACACGTTTTTACCGCGCGCGGCTTGGCCACCCATGCATGTGCACTGTGCAAAGAAAGGGAGAGATCGATCGCCGGCGCCTGGGCCTGGCTGGCTGGGCACACAGCGTCGGAGTTAGTCAACTGTTCATCTTCTTGCCCCCTTTATCTGACACCGACTGTGCGCCCCCCTGCTGATCGCTTGCTTTGCTTTAGTTCGCCATGATTTTTTGCTCTGCTGACCTGAGACGACTCTCTGAGTGAGCTGTGAGCGACTGCTCGAGGCCACAGGGGTCAGTGCGGCCATCAGTGCGCCCGCAGACCTTTCCCTCGATCGCAGACCTTGCTCGCCACTTTCTTCTTCTTTGTTTAATGCTTGCGTGTGTGATCTTACTGATCAATGACCCGTCGATGATCCCATCCAGAGACCAGAGTAAGGCCTTGTTTAGTTAATCCAAATTGGGGCCGGCCAGATCACTGTGTGCACTGTAGCACACTGTATCATTTTGTTTTTATTTGCTAAACATTGTTCAAATATTGACTAATTAGGCTCAAAATGTTCGTCTCGCAAAGTACAACAAAACTGTGCAATTAGTTTTTGATTTCATCTACATTTAGTACTCCATGCATGTGCCGACATTTTGATGTGATGGGGAATCTTCTTTTTTATAGTAAAATTTGGGGAAAAATTTAGCATCTAAACAGGGCCTAATGTACAGTATGCATGTATGTATGTACACCCGTTGTATGTATGCATGATTTAAACACTGTCGTCGCTGACCAGTGAGTGAAGGAGCCTAGCTAGCTAAGAGGCGTAATCTGGTAGGCACAGTCGTGTCGCACTCGCACCAAACGCCTATGCATGTTTCTCGCTCCGGTCGTTTGATTTAGTACGTACTACATCGGAGAATTCGTTTGTGTGCGTGCCCCTGTTCTTCTTTTGACAAAATGCCTTCTTTTTAGATTTTTGTCGACGCCAACTAAAGCAAGTGACCAACGTACGTGATGATCGATGTCCTCCAAAAAGTTATTCGGATGGCACTAATTCTCTTCACTTGTTACTATTCTGCTTTACTACCACTTCCCTTTATTTTATTCCTTGTGTGTAGTCTTAACATGTAGGCTGCAATTCAAGGGCTCGTATCGCACGCACTAGCTGTTTTTTTTTTTTTTGCGAACTCACGCACTAGCTGGTTGGGTGTGTACACAGTCACGGCAACGACATAGGAATTATTACGTCTGGAGGATGCATATTCGTCTGTTTAGCTATATGGGCTAGTGGACGCAGCTGTATCCATCAGCTCATCAGTTGTGATTGTGACACTTCCTTGGCAGCCGGATTCTCTCGCATGTACGTAAGCTTACAAGGGCAGCGTACGTGTCGAGTAATAATTCTGCGTCCAAGGCCTTGGACATGTCGGTTTCGATAAAATGTGTTAGATAACTTGTCCATCGTCAGGCATGTGGGCAAAACAAAAAAAAGGAGCAAATTTGTATCAAGAATCGTATATAAAATAAGATAATAGGTATGGTGAAGTTTAGATTGAGACTCCATGTAAAAAGCGATTACTTTGACACCGAAATAGACGTGCGTGACTCCATGCTGGTCTGGCTAGCCACTGCCCGCGCTGGTTCGCGGCAGGAGCCAGGAGGCCGGCCACCACCAGCACGATGGGCCGTCGTGACATGGACGCGACGGCTGATCCCTGATCGATACGTGGTACCCGCTCTCGATCCGGCCACACGCCCGGGACGAGCCGGAGCTCCGACGCAACCTCCTTCTACGCCGCGGGGCCGGCCGGCGACGGCGACGGCGGCGGCTCATCGTCAGGCCATATATTTTCGCACTGCAGCAGAGATCGAGAGAGATGTCACCTGACGATGCCGATCGGTAGGATACGATCGAGGAGATGGATGGATCGGGACGCCGGCCGGTCGTGGCGAGATGGCGTCGTCGTTCGAATTGGGAGGGGTTCCGTGCTCGCTCGTCTCTCACCCTCACCCTCACCCTCTGTTAGTGGTTTAGTGCTCTCTCGCGGCTCCTCCATGTTGCCGCTTTGCCAGTGGTGGCTGCGACGGACGCGCGACGCCACCTGTGGCGTGAGCGCCTCTGCCTGCCTGCGCCCTTCCCCGATCCATCCGTTTCTTTTTTTTGGGAACATGATCCATCCGTTTCTAGCTAGTGCGTTTTTTCCTTTCTACGTTTACGATACCTCCGCCAGCTGCCCCTGCATGGGCGATGGGGATGCGTGGGAGGCCGTCAGCCGTCCGATCCCAGGCCCAGGCCCGCGCGCACGGGAATATGGTTACACACTGACAGTGATCGCTGGTGAAAAAGGCGCGGGGAGAGTTTCGATTTTCCGTCTTTGATTCCCCCATTTGCAGGTGGGATGTTCCAAGCGGCGGCCATGACAAGACAGCCACCGGTGGGTGCCAGGTTAGTACAGTAGGTGGCTCCTATATATGGCCTAGTTTAAGAAGTCTCTAACAATATAAGCTGCCAATATGTAGGAGAAATGACAACAGATAAATTGTGCTGTGTGAGAGAGAGAGGGATATCGTAAAACTTGCGAAACTACCTCTTGGTTCCATGCTAACCTCTTTTTTTCCACTGTACAGCGAGTAATTAAAAAACCAGCTAGCTCTAAGTTACGCTATTAATTAGGGACGCCCTTATAAGTAGCACGGTCTTATAAGTTATAATTTAACCATTTATTTATTATTTATTATATTTAAAATTATATAAACTTGTAAGATTGGATGTTATATTTGATTATAAGTCTAAACGTGTCAAATTTTATATTATAAGAGCTAAATCTTTCGGCTAGATTATTGGTTCATAAAATTGTGAACTTTGAATCTTATTATTATACCTATATAGGGCATGTTTTTGGACCGCGTATGTTCTGCGGTGGTGGCAAAAAGAATCCAACGATCGCACTAGACGTCCTGTGGCCGTGATGATTGTTTCAATCGCACACGGTGGAGGAATCACAAAAATAAAATAGATCCTGCGTTTCCTATATATACCGTGATCCTCCCCTCGCGGCACCTATATACCGCACCGCGCGGTCCATGACTGCGGTCCCAAACACACCCATACACGTCTTATAAACTAGATTTATATATGACTAGTATTCTATGTCTAGTGCATGTTGGAGCAGTTCTCTTTTTTATATCATGCGTATAATTTCACTCAGGGTGTGTTCACTTCGCGAAAAGTGGGTGAAAAGTTACTGTAGCATCTTTCGTTGTTATTTGGTAAAATTTGTCCAACCATGGACTAACTAGGCTCAAAAGATTCGTCTCGACATTTACAGACAAACTATACAATTAGTTATCTTTTTTATCTACATTTAATACTCCATGCATGCGTCTAAAGATTCGATGTAACGGATGGAAGAGAAAATATTTTGGATTGACATGTGAAGTAAACACAGCCTCAATCAAAGTGGCTGGATCGGAGCTACGTACGTGGCGGTAACCGTAACACTGGTCAGGCGGCGGGTGTCCTCCGGGTTGTGGTCGTTTACACATGGTGTCCTCCGGGATGCAGTGCAAGAAGCTTGGAAACCGGTTCTCACACAAGACGCGATACTATGGGTTCAAATTACCGTGGACTGCAAAGGCTTTGAAAAACTGGAGGCGGAAACAGTTCAGTTGATGGAAATTAAGTTGGGCAACGAAATAGAAGAATATTCTAACAAAAATCTCGACAACCAATCCAGGTAGCGTTACCGTGCAAGGATGAAATTCAACAGTATCAAATGGCAACAAGACCATTCGTTGGAGATGAGTAGCAAGAATCGCTGTTTAGGAAGTGTGTTTTTTCTTCCTTGTCTTTGCTAGACCAGCTAAGTAGTGTGCTATGTCACTGCTGGTGTGCCAAAGTAGCTGGGAGCCGGTAAATAAGTTGTAGTTTTTATTTTGTTTTGTGCTGCCTTTTTTTTTCATCGTCTAATAAAAATCCGGCAAAGCTTTTGCTGCCTTTCTAAAAAAAAGATATGCCTGTATCCTTAACCAAAAAAGATAATACAGATTAAGCACGATGGCATGCATCATAAGACGTACTACTATTTCATACGACATGTACATCGACCAGGTGGCCACTTTAAACTGTTGCATAGGGTCGTTGCCGCCGTGCTATATATGGACGGTAGTACGTCGCAGTGCCCTTTAGCTTTTCGTTCTTGCATAGTTGCATTGCATGGTGCGTCTACGTATCAGGGCGGAGCGCGCGCGCGTGGCCACGTACGGGTTGGCCTGGAACATGTGGTCGCCATGGAAGGACAGCGAGTTGTCCACTGGCGGCACACGTACGCGCAGGATATATATATATATAGGCCCTGTTCGGCAGGCTGTTTTTTTGGCTTATAAGCCGGCTGTGGCTGATTTGCTGTGAGAGAAAAACACTGTTCCACGGCTGATAAGCCGTGCTGATAAGCTCAGCCGAACAGGGGGATATATAATATATATATATATATATATATATATATATATATATATATATATATATATATATATATATATACTGTACATGATAACAACACACGAACGCATACATAGTGAGCTCGTGACGTGCCAGTGACATGTGTAAACGTCGTCGCATATACTAGCTAGTGTGTTGCCGACTTGCCGTGTTGGGATAAGATGGTGTAGAATGTTGGAAGCACGGTAGCACGTACTCCCTCCCTCTCTAAATATATGTTGTTTTCGTTTTTCGAGAAACAACTTTAACTAAATACATATTATAAAATATTAATATTTATGATACATAATTCGTATTATTAGAAAGATCTTTGAATCTAGTTTTTTAGTAAATTTATTTGACGATACAATGTTGCACGTATTTTCTACAAATCGAGTCAAACTTGTGACACGCACACCAACGACGATAGATATTTAGGGACAGGGGGAATACATCCCTCTATTCTAAATTATAAATTATTCTGTTTTTTCTAGGTACATATGTTTTACTATACACTTATATTAAATATATATTACGTCTATATATATAGTAAAAATTATGTGTCCATACAACTACAAAAGCCAGAACGACGTTATGATTTGGAATAGAGGGAATACGTATGCTTATTTAGTACGCAAACATAAGGCGAGTTTGTGGTGAAAGTACGTACGTGTAATACAACTCATTACACATATACGTTGTGATTGTTTATATATGAAGAGCTTGTTTGGCTGCACACAATAATCCACTCCAATTCACATGGTTTTGGAGGGATTGAGGTGGAACTTAAACTAAATTAGTTCCACTTCAATCACTCTCAAACTACGTGTGTTGGGGTGGATTTGTGTACAACAAAACAAAGCCGAAAGCATTTTAATACGTCGTCATTATATTCAATTTGGGCGCCTTGAGGGACCGTTGATGACACACTGTAGTTGTACCAGACATTGGCTTAAATGCTTAATATCCAAGTGGAAGAAACCAAAATTTCCAAACAGAGATAACAAAGAAGAAAGTGGTAGCCGATGAACACCCAGTTGTGGGCCTGCTGTTTTAAGCCTGCTGACTAGCTCATTTACAGCCCAGTCCGTTGACCTGTCGGCCCGTCTGGACGTTAGCCTGCTCTTGTGGGCCGGATAGAGGCATTAATTAATTAAAGTTAAGGGCTTAAAGCCCTCCGGTTTACCCTGATCAGCCACGTCATGTGGGACCCGCGGTTTCTGCTCAAAAAAAAAATGTGGGACCCGCGGCCTCTGATCCCGTGATCCGAGACGTGCCAAAAATATGGTTGGTTTCTGTTCAGGTCAATTCTTAATGTTTTTGTTGCTATAATTTAATACTCACTCCGTTCTAAATTATAAGTCATTTTGCCTTTTTTCGTACATTTATTTTGCTATGCATCTAGATAAATAATATATGTCTAGATACATAGATAAATAGATGAACTAAAAAAGTTTAAAGCGACTTATAATTTAGGAAAGAGAGAGTACATAATATATTTTATCAATATAATAATAGTATATCTCTTCCTCATGTAACACAACGTTGCATAAAAACCATGGGCTTATGATAGCCAGACAATGGTAACAATAGCAACAAACAAAATGTGTTAGGGGATGATGTTAATGTATTTTTTTAGAATTATACAATACAACGTAGACGTCCACAACTGATAACACGTACGCACACTCACCTTTACAAAATGAGTAAAGGGATGACGTTAATGTTAGGAGTACTGAGGATGAACCGCAAATTTCTATTTAGCATGCCCAGCTATCCATTGCAGTATTGGAAATAAAAAAACTGATATGCTATTATGGTGCTTCACAGCTACGTAAGAGCAAGGCTAATAATGCAACCAGCCGCTGGCTGTATGAAAACTTACAGCCAATTTATCAGCCTACTCGTATAATAATTAGCCGGTTTACAGCCCACTTGCCTGTCTCACAGAACTTCTTGGTTCTCGTGCATAAGCTAGCTATAAGCTTATAGTCCGCTTCCCTTCTCTCTTCTCCTCTCTTCTCCACATCAGTATACAGCCCACTTACAACCCCTTATTATACTTGCTCTAAAACTGTGTCACTACCATCCTAGAATGATTTATTAACTATGTGATTTCTTACGATACCTCTGCCAGCTGCCCCTGCATGGCCGTCCGATCCCAGGCCCATGCCCTCGCGCACACAAGGGAATATGGTTACACACTGACAGAGTGATCGCTGGTGAAAAAGGCGCGGGGAGAGTTTCGATTTCCCGTCTTTGATTCCCCCATTTGCAGGAGGGATGTTCCAAGTGGCGGCGATGACAAGACAGCCACCGGTGGGTGCCAGGTGGAGGCGGCCCGGTTAGTACAGTAGATGGCTCCTATATATGGCCTAGTTTAAGAAGTCTCTAACAATATATTTAAGCTGGCAATACGTAGGAGAAATGACAACATATAAATTGTGCTCTGTGTGAGAGAGAGATATCGTAAAACGTGCGAAACTAGCTCTTGGTTCCATGCTACCCTCTTTTTTTCCACTGTACAGCGAGTAATAAAAAAATCCAGCTAGCTCTAAGTTACACTATTAATTAGGGACGACCTTATAAGTAGCACGGTCTTATAAGTTATAATTTAACCATTTATTTATTATTTATTATATTTCAAATTATATAAACTTGTAAGATTGGATGTTATATTTGATTATAAGTCTAAACGTGTCAAATTTTATATTATAAGAGCTAAATCTTTCGGCTAGATTATTGATTCATAAAATTGTGAACTTTGAATCTTATTATACCTATATAGGGCATGTTTTTGGACCGCGTATGTTCTGCGGTGGTGGCAAAAAGAATCCAACGATCGCACCAGACATCCTGCGGCCGTGATGATTGTTTCAGTCACACACCGTGGAGGAATCACAAAAATAAAATAGATCCTGCATTTCCTATATATACCGCGGTCCTCCCCTCACGGCACCTATATACCGCACCGCGCGGTCCATGACTGCGGTCCCAAACACACCCATACACGTCTTATAAACTAGATTTATATATGACTAGTATTCTATGTCCATGTAGTGCATGTTGGAGCAGTTCTCTTTGGCCTTGTTTACTTACCCGACTCGGGGGTGGCCGATTCGGGACAGTGCCACCCCGAGCACTGTATCACTTTTGTTTTGTTGTGGTAATAATTGTCCAAATCCTGATTAATTAGGCTCAAAATATTCGTCTCGCAAAGTACAACAAAATTGTGCAATTAGTTTTTGATTTCATCTACATTTAGTACTCCATATATATGCCGACATTTTGATGTGATGGAGAATCTTCTTTTTGCATAGTGAAATTTAGGGGTGAATTCTGAAATCTAAACAAGACCTTTTTTTTATATCATGCGTATAATTTCACTCAATCAAAGTGGCTGGATCGGAGCTACGTACGTGGCGGTAACCGTAACACTGGTCAGGCGGCGGGTGTCCTCCGGGTTGTGGTCGTTTACACGTGGTGAGATAGCCCTGTATGGCTGTATCCTTAACCAAAAAAAAGATAATACAGATTAAGCACGATGGCATGCCTCATAAGACGTACTACTATTTCATACGATAGGTACATCGACCAGGTGGCCACTTTAAACTGTTGCATAGGGTCGTTGCCGCCGTGCTATATATGGACGGTAGTACGTCGCAGTGCCCTTTAGCTTTTCGTTCTTGCATACTAGTTGCATTGCATGGTGCGTCTACGTATCAGGGCGGAGCGCGCGCGCGTGGCCACGTACGGGTTGGCCGGGAACATGTGGTCGCCATGGAAGGACAGCGAGTTGTCCACTGGCGGCACACGTACGCGCAGGATATATATATACATCTATACTGTACATGATAACAACACACGAACGCATACATAGTGAGCTTGTGACGTGCCAGTGACATGTGTAAACGTCGTCGCATATACTAGCTAGGAGGAAAATTCACCGGCGGTCCCTGAACTTGGCAGCGGGTGTCACTTAGGTCCCCGAACTTTCAACAGTGTATTTCTGGGTCTCTGAACTTGGCTTCAGGTGTCATCTAGGTCCCTGAACTTGACTTTGAGTGTCACTTAGGTCCCCGAACTTTGAACAGTGTATTTCTGGGTCCCTGAACTTGGCTTTGGGTGTCATCTGGGTCCCTGAACTTGGCTTCGGGTGTCATCTAGGTCCCAATGCTGACGTGGCGCAGTCCTACATGTGGGGCCTACATGTCAGGCGGTTATATTTCTATTTCGGGGGTACTGTAGCTACAATTTCTAAAATATTCCAAAAATTGTATCTTTTTCATATAATCTCGGATGAAGATGATTTTTATATAAAAAATGTAGCTCTCGACGAAATCTATAACTTTCTAGTTTTGAGTTTTTAAATTTGAGATCATTAAAATGCTTAAAAAAATTAAACAAATATACGCGATTAATATACTGTTGAAAATTTGTTTAATTTTTTTGAACATTTTAGCGATCTCAAATTAAAAAACTCAAAACTAGAAAGTCGCAGATCTCATCGAGAGCTACAACTTTCATATAGAAATCATCTTCATTTGACAGCATATAAAAAAGATATGATTTTTCCAAGGCGACAAGCGCTTGTACGCGATTAATATACTGCTGAAAATTTGTTTAATTTTTTTAAGCATTTTAATGATCTCAAATTAAAAAACTCAAAACTATAAAGTTGTAGATCTCGTCGAGAGCTATATTTTTCATATAAAAACCATCTTCATCCGAGATCATATGAAAAAGATACCATTTTTGAAATATTTTAGAAATTGTAGCTACAGTACCCCGAAATAGAAATATAACCGCCTGACATGTGGACCCCACATGTAGGACTGCGCCACATCAGCATTGTGACCTAGATGACACCCGAAACCAAGTTCAGGGACCCAGATGACACTCAAAGCCAAGTTCAGGGACCCAGAAATACACTGTTCAAAGTTCGGGGACCTAAGTGACACCTAAAGCCAAGTTCAGAGACCTAGATGACACCTGAAGCCAAGTTCAGGGACCCAGAAATACACTGTTCAAAATTCGGAGACCTAAGTGACACCCGCTGCCAAGTTCAGAGACTGCCGGTGAATTTTCCTCACTAGCTAGTGTGTTGCCGACTTGCCGTGTTGGGATAAGATGGTGTAGAATGTTGGAAGCACGGTAGCACGTACTCTCTCCCTCCCTAAATATATGTTGTTTTCATTTTTCGAGAAACAACTTTAACTAAATACATATTATAAAATATTAATATTTATGATACATAATTCATATTATTAGAAAGATCTTTGAATCTAGTTTTTTAGTAAATTTATTTGATGATACAAATGTTGTACGTATTTTCTACAAATCGAGTCAAACTTGTGACACGCACACCAACGACGATAGATATTTAGGGACAGAGGGAATACATCCCTCTATTCTAAATTATAAATTGTTCTGTTTTTTCTAGGTACATATGTTTTACTATACACTTATATTAAATATATATTACGTCTATATATATAGTAAAAATTATGTGTCCATACAACTACAAAAGCCAGAACGACGTTATGATTTGGAATAGAGGGAATACGTATGCTTATTTAGTACGCAAACACAAGGCGAGTTTGTGGTGAAAGTACGTACGTGTAATACAACTCATTACACATATACGTTGTGATTGTTTATATATGAAGAGCTTGTTTGGCTGCATACAATAATCCACTCCAATTCACATGGTTTTGGAGGGATTGAGGTGGAACTTAAACTAAATTAGTTTCACTTCAATCCCTCTCAAACTACGAGTGTTGGGGTGGATTTGTGTACAACCAAACAAAGCCGAAAGCATTTTAATACGTCGTCATTATATTCAATTTGGGCGCCTTGAGGGACCGTTGATGACACACTGTAGTTGTACCAGACATTGGCTTAAATGCTTAATATCCAAGTGGAAGAAACCAAAATTTCCAAACAGAGATAACAAAGAAGAAAGTGGTAGCCGATGAACACCCAGTTGTGGGCCTGCGGTTTTAAGCCTGCTGACTAGCTCATTTACAGCCCAGTCCGTTGACCTGTCGGCCCGTCTGGACGTTAGCCTGCTCTTGTGGGCCGGATAGAGGCATTAATTAATTAAAGTTAAGGGCTTAAAGCCCTCCGGTTGACCCTGATCAGCCACGTCATGTGGGACCCGCGGCCTCTGATCCCGTGATCCGAGACGTGCCAAAAATTTGGTTGGTTTATGTTCAGGTCAATTCTTAATGTTTTGTTGCTATAATTTAATATTCACTCCGTTTCAAATTATAAGTCGCTTTGCCTTTTTTTCGTATGTTCATTTTGCTATGCATTTAGATAAATAATATATGTCTAGATACATAGACAAATAGATGAACTAAAAATGTTTAAAGCGACTTATAATTTAAAACAGAGGAAGTACATAGTATGTTTTTATCAATATAATAATAGTATATCTCTTCCTCAAGCAACACGACGTGCATAACAACCATGGGCTTATGATAGCCAGTCCATGGTAACAATAGCAACAAACAAAATGTGTTAGGGGATGATGTTAATGTAATTTTTTTAGAATTACACAGTATAACGTAGACGTCTACAACTGACAACACATACGCACACTCACCTTTACAAAATGAGTAAAGGGATGACGTTAATGTTAGGAGTATTGAGGATGAACCGAAAATTTCTATTTAACATGCCTAGCTATCCATTGCAGTATTGTAAATCAAAAAAACTGATATGCTATTATGGTGCTTCACAGCTACGTAAGAGCAAGGCTAATAATACAGCCGGCCGCTGCTCGTATAATAATTAGCCGGCTTACAGCCTACTTGTATGTCTCACAGAACTTCTTGGTTCTCGTGCATAAGCTGGCTATAAGCTTATAGTCCGCTTCTCTTCTCTCTCCTCCTCTCTTCTCTACATCAGCGTACAGCCCACTTACAACCCCTTATCATACTTGCTTTAAAACTGTGTCTCTGCCATCCTAGAATGATTTATTAACTATGTGATTTCTTATGTAGCATATAATTGGTCAACTCCGTATAGTCAATTATAGTGTCTACTGATACATTTGGTGATGATATGACAACCAATATTGCTCTTGTATAATGTTTGGTGATGAAAAATTTTGGACAGTACTATTTTTTTTTTCAAACACCAGCAAAAAGGACAATATTTCAAAAAATTCAGTAAAGTTTCAACAAAACCCTTAATACCAAGCAACACAAAGTGACGGAGTAAAGGATTTTCCTTGAGATTGGCCGTTCCAAAAGTAACGTAGCGAACAGTGCCAATAGACACACAGTTCATTATTCTAAATTCGTCTGAAGTTATTGTTCTTATTTATACTATCAAATCGAGCAGCGTGCAGCTGGCATACTTGTTAGTTGATCTGCTTGAGAAACAAGAACAGAAAAAAAACTCACTTCGTTGACAAAAGAATATAATTCTAAAATAGTACATACAAAGTTACATAATTTTGGATTTGACTAGCTTTATAAAAAAACTCGATCCGCGGTGCCTAGACAGTCCCTGGGTATTCCGGCTTAAGAAGATCTTCTCACGCAGATCGAGAAAATCCCGAACTTTATAAAAAAATATCAATTTATAATACCAAATCTGTATAATTTGATTTATAATGGACTAAGTTTTTATAGTACATCTATTTAATATTATAATTATTGTTATTTTTTCTATAAATTTAGTTAGAGGTGAATTGAAATTATATTTTTCTGGATGGAGGTAGTAGCAAAGTTCACTTAAGAAAAAGAAAAAAATAAATCAAACACAAGTTAACCAACGTAGCAGCAGGCCAGCAGCTTTAAACGATCAACAACCTGTGGGCCTGCGGTTTTAAGCTTGCTGAGATGAATAGGTCCACATCCCAGACGTTGATTGCCCGGCCCGTCGGCCGAAAGCCTGCTCTACTGGGCCGGAGTGGAAAAGGCGGCATTAATGTTCCCCGTTGACCATCTTCTCCTGAACGTTGCATCTTCATCCTTGTTGTTCCCCTCAAAAAAAAAATCTTCATCCTTGTTGCAATGTTGGTAGCAAAATATTGGCAACATAATCTGTAGTTGAATTTCGGTAGATTTGAACTAGACAGAACAAAATAAGGTCCTAATAAAAACTCGGGAATTGCTGGTGCCTAGACGTCCAATGGGATAAGATTCTGTCGGACAGGAACCTGGGCACACTCCCACCAAATGGCCTAGCAAAACGGCCCATCAGAAAAAGCCATCATGCGACCTGGCTTCGGTCACAAGCCTGCCCGCCCGTTCGCTGCTGCACTCGTGCGTTTGTCCCCGTCCGTCTCGTCCTGCCCCACATGCGTACCCCACCCCCGTTCGCCTCACCCTGCCCCATGCTCACCGCTCTCCGCGCAGGCGGGACTTGGGAGCGCGGGATGAGGACGGGCACGCCCCGCCCACAGGACCCCAGGCGCCCCATTCGCCGGCCCCTGGCTCACTGCGCCCCTTCCCTCGGCGCCCCGGCCGTGCTCCATGACTCTCTGAACGTACCTCTGAAACAAGAAACACTTGCAACATGAAATACTTGAACATAACATACATCTAAAGCAGATGAAAATTTGAAACATACACTTGCAACGTGTGTGTGAACCATATGTAACATCCAGTTAAAACACTTGCAACTTGCAACATGAAAATGCTACATAAAATTGAAACAGCTGAAACATTTCAAACATACTCTTGCAACATATGTGTGAAACATGTGTAACATCTAGATAAAAAACGTTTGCAACATACATCTAAATCAAATGAAACATTTTGAACAAACACTCACAACATGCCTTGAAACACTTGCATCATATGCAACATCGTCCCGATCTACTTTTGCAATATCCATATAAATCACTTGCAACATACCTCTGATAATATCTAAAACACTTGAAACATACATTTGCAACATAGGGGAAGGGAGAGACCAGGGCCGGTTGATTTTGGCCTCGGAGTGAGCACCACTAGCACGGGCCACGCTAGTGGGTGCCCTTTTGGCTCGATGGGGACTGACTTGAAGCACGCAACAGTACCACCAACGCCAACAGAGGCGGGCGGTGCGCTAGACGGCACGGGTGGGTGCGCGGTAGGTGGGACTGCGGGAGCAAGGAGCGAGAGGCACGGGTGGGCGTGTGACGGGCAAGAGCAAGGAGCGAGCATCGCAAGATGGGGCGTGCTGGGGGAGATGGCTGCTGCGGCGAATGCGGAGTGGGCCAGCTGACAGTCGTATGGCGCGGTGAAGCGTACGATGGGCGAGCGAGTAGGAAGATATCTTTGAGAGAGATAGGGGAGACGTACAGAGGAGGAGGCAGGCTTATTGGGTCGGTAGCACGCGCAGGCATGGGAAGTGGCGTTTGATTGGACGCTTGACCCTGAGCATTACCGCAAAAACTCGGGTTATGTACAGTGCCTGCGCCTGAGTAGTGTTGCTATTTTGCTTGTAGTCTCCCTCTTCCACCAGAGTTGGGAGGTGCTTCAACCCGCCTTGATGAGGACATGACACCTATGGATACTCTATGAAAGTTAAATAAGGTGGGCTTATTCCTATGTTTACATAACCATATAAATAACAACTTGTTGCTACCTAATGTGGTTGGTTTCAATATGCTTAGGAACAATGGTGATGATGATGTCAACTTGGGAAAGATGTTTTCTATGGCCTCTACAGATGGGACATGGATACAACATCACAATACCGATCTTAGAGTGCAAGCTCATCAAAACCCAACATTCGGTTCATCGGCAGCCTGATAGTGCTTCATTGGAAAGACCATAACTTATTCATTGGGAGTGGAACTCTGGTCAATGAGCACTTGATGAAAAACTTATTTGATAAGCTATCGAATAGATCTAGTCCCACATCATTATCACATCAGCAGGATGTTCAAATCATCATGACAAGTTATTACTATTTCTGCTGGCTACTATGATGTCGTCATGGACTTGTTATTCACCCTTGAGATCCTAGCCCAAGTTGGAGCATGCCCCAACCACGTGCAGAACACCTCAAAGATGACCAATGACGTCCTCCTCCTTGGCCACCACCTTAGCAGGTAAGTGTGGATGTCCAAGTCAAGTTGGAGGCCCAATCCATATAAGTTAGTCCATCTTGGATTCCGGGAACAACCCACATTCAATCAGACGCCCAAATCGCATATAGATTCCGTTTTCGATGTCCATATACGGATGGAAAGATAATTTGATAAGATAACTAATGGAACTGGTCCCACATCAAAAATTCTTTCAGATTAAATAGAAATTATCAAAGCAAGTGGATGCCTAAATCTGTTACGGTGCTACGTCACCGTCTTTTGGGCTGTTGGGCCTTGTAACGTGTCGGGACTCCTTAGGGACACGAATAGGTGTCCTAGGATGCCCCTTAGATGGACTATATATTCAGTAGCCATCACCCAAGTTAGGGTTTGTTTTTTCTTTAGATCAATCTATCTTTGAACAGTCATTGTTATCACTTTGTGAGACCCTAACTTTGACTGCTTAATCATACGTCCGCAATTGTCACTTTATTCAGATTGCGTTTTATCTTGTTCTTCCTTATGTTCTTCAATTCACAACAGGGATTATCCTTGTCGGCGAGGTCATTTGGATTGTGATACGGTTGAGAACCAGAGGAGTCATGGTGCTAAGGTTGGAGGGTTCGGGTCTTTGTGATCTGAAACTGGATCAGTGTGTCGTTCTCTAATCAAATCCATAGTTACCTCCATCTAATGGAAGATCAGAACACCCTCCCCATCATGCCTTGCCTACCACCGCCAATCTACTCTCCAATGATCTATAGAGAGACTGTTGGTGGTCCTTATCGACACATTCATACCGCCAATACAAGTTCAAAAAGGAAAGAATTACATGTTTCTACACACATATACCTTTGCTACTAACTGAATTCCACTTATATTGGAAGAATTGTCACTATGCAGGAATTTACACCAAATACAAGTGGAAAGTATGAAAAGGCGCCACTCGAGAAAGCACAATTATCAAAGAAGGGAAAGAAGCCCAACTAGAGAACAAACCTGGGCCAACCCACATCAACATCGAGGCATAGGCCCAAAGAGCAGCCCACAGCGCGAAGCGGAGGCCAGGCCGCGCTGGCGCGCTAGGGGAGCGGCCGCGCCTTGCCCTCTACCGCCTTGCCCCACTCTACTATGGTGGTTCACTCATAAATGGGGGCTAGCGGTGCGGGGGTGGATTCGGGGAATATTCCCCCAAACGACCAGGCCAAGCCCCTATATAAGAGGGGGAGGGGTGCCTCACTCACTCACTCTCACACACACACACCCCATTTGGAGCTCACCTCCATCTCTCCACTCCTCATTCTCTAGCTTAGTAGTAGTGGTGTAGTATTTTGGAGCTAGGCAAAGCTATCAAGGAGGGCTTGGCTCCTTGGAAGAAAGGATCAATGGTATGAATACAAATATGGTTTCTTCCAAAGTCATGCTGTCATTTCATATATGTAGTTGTGCCATAGAACTAGAGTATAGTTTTCATGTTATAATCTTGACATATGAACTAGCATATAGTTTGTGTGTTATGATCTTAACATGTTCTTTTGACATGATCATATCATATGAACTAGACTATAGTTTCTATCTATGATTTTGTCATATAGAATCTTATGCTTAAACCTTCATGCTATATATATATGATGAGGATTAGAGCTAAGTTGAGGTGGCGGTTCGTCGTGCCTTCGGGTATGCCCATGTCCTATGCTTGTTGATCCGTAGGGTCAGAGTCCTAGGGGGATGTGGGTAGTTTTCTTGTAAGTGAGCATGGTGCCCGAGTATAAGGGAATATGCGGATACATTTCCCTTTCTCCGGTTGAGGGGTAGGTGGCAGGTGGTGACAGCCCTGTTTGTCCCTTGTAATCCCCCACGTTCGTCTAGGGTATAGGAGTCTAAATTGCCACATGAGGATGCTGGCAGACCAGTACTCAGTAGTCTCCTGACCCATCTCATGCTTAGTTCTAACTTTTAACCATGTATATATATGATCATCATCTGTTCTTTGCACGGCTATATTAGACATATATGCTCCACTTAGGAACATTATTTTATTCTTTGTTTTCCCTTTTATCCTTGAGGTTGGCCTAAGTGTGTGTCACACTATCTTAAACTTATCATGACTTACCCTTGTATTGAGTAACTGGTCTATTATGCAGTCATGTTATCTTGTCCATGTCCCTACTAGAGACTTTTACACCATGCCTTCCTTTGGGAAAATATAAATGAACGATACCCGAATACTTCTAGGTGAAATGCTACAATGATAGATCCGTGCGCTTGTGGATAACCTCTGTAAATGTTATGACCTATCGGTTGACATTCCTTAGTACCGTTGCTAAGATACACCAATTCTAGTAGCGATGCAAGGGAATGCCAATAAGCATTTCTAACACCGTGACCAGGGATGGGCTTCAACCCCCATTCTTTGTGATCTTGTTAAGAAATACCAACAGAGACAAAGTAGCTAGTCCCTCATTTACAATTATACACTCTCCATCTATGAATGAACTGCAATCCCCGTCTTCCTTTATAAAACTTCTACCACCACTAGCTTGTTGCGAAGGCATCCTACACTTTTAGGGTTTGGGGTTGCTGGTACTTGCATGGCGAGGATGCTGAAAGGTTTTATTTATTTTCATGGATAGAAAAATGTTTTAGAAACCCGTTAGTGGCTATAGTTTGGTAGTGCAGACGGTGGGTGAAGGGCTCCTGGCCACAATGCTGCTTTTCTCTGTTCTGTTAAGTGGGGACTTCCTGAGAGATAGGTTCCAATCCACATATCCATATTCGAAGAAAATAGTAATGTGATGGGTGGATTGACCACTTGAAAGGTCCAAATAGGCTAGAGGGGGGGTGAATAGCCTAATTAAAACTTCTACAAGATTTACTTAACCACAAGTGTTAGTACAAAAGGTGGCGAAGCAAAATGCACTAGCTCTAACTAATTAAGCAAGCCACCTACACAAGTCTAGTACAAGGCTATCCACTAAACACAACAACAACTACAAGCTAGATATAAGGAGTAACACGAAAGAAGAGCTTCAAGTGATTATACCGTCGTATAGAGATGAGAAGAGCCAATCAAACAATCACACAAGAGAAATCCTCGGGAAGAGAGCGACACAAGAATTTATCCTGAGGTTCACTTGCTTCCCGGCTAGCTACTCCCCGTTGTGGCGATACACCCACTTGTCGGTTTGCGAGCTAATCAACTATCAAGAGTCGAGCCCTCGGCGGGCGCCGCACAACCGCACACAAGATGGGGATCCTTCAAGCCACGAGCTCCACTAGAGTATCCAATTCGTGAACTCCCACGTGGAAGGATCAAGAACCCCTTACAACACTTGGTGAGGGCTCCAACAATCTCCAATTGTGAGCTCAATTACCTCCGCTGCTCCAAGCCGTCTACCGCGTCAGGAAACACGGAAGAGTAATAAGAAATCCGCAGCAACTCGAAGATCAAGTGCCTCTAGAATGCAACTCTCAAGTAATGCACTTGAATCTCACTCAATCTCACTCAAGATGTGCAACCAAGCAAAGAGATGAGTGGAGGGGTTGTTCTCTAGCTCAAAGGATGTCTCAAGGTCAGCAAGAATGCAAGAGATACCCCTAAACCCCGGCCAACTTCTATTTATAGCGAAGGGGTATGCAGCTAGCCGTTACAAGATGTCACAGTGAAAAACATGATGACCGAATGCACCGGTCAGGGTGACCGGACGCGTCCGGTCACTACAGGACAAGCAACAACAGTGCGCGTCAGAGAAAGACGTTGCCATGACCGGATGCGCTTCACCAAATGACCGGACGCGCTGCACCCGATGTCCGATCGGACTCCAGAGAGCTCCCCGCGTGATCGGACGCGTCCGGTCGCACGTGACCGAACGCGCCACCACGTCCGCTTCGCGTCACGCCACCAAGCCACACAAGTGAAGCTAACTGGACGCTCCGATCTTGGGGACCCTCGGACGCACTGGTCGCGCGCCTTTCCTCTGCGCCCAGGTGAACTGACCGGACGCGCTGGTCAGGCCAGACCAGCGTCCGGTCACAAACCCTAGGCGCGCTGCGCCTCTGCCCTCGACTTGAGCTGACCAGACGCACAGGTCCACCCTGGACCGCGTCCGGTCCAGCGTCCGGTCACTGTTTTCCAGTGAGAAACACACCAGACTTTCACCTCCGTTTTCTCGCCTCCGGCGCAATGGAAAATAGGCGTTTCATTTCCACAAAAAGCGCTGAATCCCGCCGGGCGGGATTCAGTGCTTTTTGTGGAAATGAAACGCCTATTTTCCATTGCGCCGGAGGCGAGAAAACGGAGGCGAGAAAACGGAGGGAGAGAGGACCCCAAACCACTCTCTACCGCTCAAACTCCACCGCCTTCGCAAATATGCTAACACCACCAAGTGTACACCATCATGTGCATGTGTGTTAGCATTTCACAAACATTTTCAAAGGGTTATGTTAGCTCTCAACTAGATCCTAATGCATATGCTCAAGGGCACTTGATTCCCGAGCTAACCGAGATTGCCCCTCTTGATAGTCGGCTATGTATCCTAAACCCGGTGCGCCTGCTGGTTGAACTGACCAGACGCACCACCCGCGTCCGATCCAGCGTCCGGTCGCGTGTCTGATCACGCGTCCGGTCACCCTAGTGACTTTCTTTCGCCTCCATTTCTTTGCCTTCGGCACAGTAGAAAATAGGCATTTCACTACCACAAAAGTGCCGAATCCCGCCTCGCAAGCTCGGCGGGAAGGAGAGAGGAACTGAAACCCCTATCTACCCCTCAAACTTCACATCCTTCGCAAATGTGCTAACACCACCAAGTGTTCACCATCTTGTGCTCGTGTGTTAGCATTTTCTCAAATATTTTTCAAAGAGTTAGCATCTCACTAGATCCTAAATGCATATTCTCAGGAATATGGATCTAGTAGCACTTGCTTCATGAGATGACAGTGATTGCCCCTCTTGATAGTCGGCTATCAATCCTAAACCCGGTCAGTCACTTCTCTACTCATCTTTAGACCGGCAAAAGAGAATCCTATGATTATACCTTTGCCTTGATCATCTCATTCCTTGTCCATCACCTATGTGCATGTTCACCATCATCTTTATCTTCATGCACTTGTGATCTTATGGCCATCACCATCATACTTCTCGCTCCTTCATCACATGTGTTGCTACGTCTAAATCAATTCACTTGACACATTGGCATTAACAACTTGGTGTCATTAGTTACCAAAACCAAACTTGGGCTTTCACTATGCTGCCCGTAGGAGGAAGAGGGCGGCCTCAGGATGGAGGGGGAGGCCGCCACCCGCCAGATCCGGGAGGGAGGGAGCTGCGCCACTGGATCCGGGAGGGAGGGAGCTGCGTCGCCCGCAGGAGGAAGAGGGGTGGCCTTGGGAGGGAGGGGGAGGTCGCCACTTGCCGAATCTGGGAGGGAGGGAGGGAGAGCCTCCCTGCGCCGCTGCCGACAGGGAGGGAGGGAGTTGCACCACTGGATCCAGGAGGGAGAGGGCCCTGAGCCGGTGTCGATGGGCTCGAGAGAGGGAGAGGGCCTCCTGGCTGTGGGGGAGAGAGCTCATGAGGGAGAGGACAAAGAGGGCGGAGAGGGTGAGGGAGAGGGTGCTGTTGAGCTCGGGACTCGAGAGGGAGAGGGAACCTGCTATGCGTGGGGGAAAAATGAAGTGACTAGAAGAGAGAAACCCTAAGTCCGGTTTATATACAAGCCCGATAGGAGAATATATATGGGCTTTGGCCTGGGCTCCGAGCTTGGCTAGCATTTTTGGAGGTGGGCCTTATAGTGTGCCCGCCTCCAAAAATACACTTATGGAGGTAGGCACCATAAGACGACCGTCTCCGGAAATAGACCATTTTTTAGGCGGTTGTCTTAAGGTGACAGTCTCCATAAATCCATTTTTGTTGGCGTGCATTTCTTGACCGCCTCCGTAAATAAAAATGACCGCCTCCATTAATCGCCCCAGCTTTTCCGAGGCGGTTGGATTTTTTTGACCGTCTTGATTAATAAAAGGGCACCTTCTTGCAAAATCGTTTGTGTAGTGGTGAGAGTACGACACAAACTTGTGCTAATCATATGAATGTGTCGAGTGGAGTATATAAGTAGAGTTCTAATGGTTTCAAGGGTTATATCCAAGCACGAGAGCTTGCGCTTCAAGATGTTGGGGGTTGAAGTGTTTGCTTGAAGCCATATAGGCTTTATTGTGTTCTATGACATGCCTATTTTGTTACAAACTGCATTAAGTCTATGCCTTTGTTTGGAAGTAGATTTTGGATTAACTAAGTAGAGTAGTGCATGGGCTTTAGTTTTTTTTGTTGAAAATAAGATTTAAAATGACACTTTTTTTATTATAGTAATATTGATGCTTTTGCCTTTTTTAATAAACTTAGAACCGTGGTGACCCTCGTGGTTTATTAATACTCCATAACGTTTATGGTGGAACCTTTTTCTTGATTATATTTTTGTTGTTGTTGTTGCTCCCACTATTTATCTATATCTCTTAGAGCATCTCCAAGAGTATTTATTAACACTCCATTTTTGTTGGCCAAGCACGGGCTGACGGATACTGAGATACTGTACGTACGTTTGGGGATCTTTCAAGGAAGCTCTCTGCCCGGCATTGGATTAAGCAAAGCCTGGCTCGCATTGGTTCCACCATACAAACGTGCAGGGATCCGTTTCGCCGCGCGTATATACCCGCTCGCATTGGCACGTATATATATATAATCTCAGACCTGCCGCGCTGCGTGCCGGACGCACATTCCGAGCTGTGGACACTAGCTAAGTACGACATGGCCGGCAAGAGGAGGACGATCCTTGCGCTCTTCATCTGGGCCATGGTCCTGCTGCTTATTTTCATGGCTGCCCATGGTACGTGAATCCACACCTTTCATTCAATAAACATTTTTACAGTATGTAAAAAAATTAATCAATCGCTGTTTTTTTTCTCCCTTTTATCACGTACATGCATATGCAGTACTCGCCGCCCGTGAGGACGCCGTCTGCTTTTGCTGCGCTGACAAGATTTGGTGCACATTCGACCCCAACTGCTGCACAAACGATTGCTGCTCGAGGCCACCACCAAGTGCAAACTAATATCCTAGCTATACGGGCATATATACGGGCCGGACTCTGGCTGTGGCTGCTTCTTAATTCGTTCTCTCTACGTGTTTCAGCTTCAGCAGCCAGGATATGGACGAATGCATGATGATTGATGAATGAATGAATGAATAAAAGACGGCAACGGTCCATGCATGTGTGTACTACGATTTCCATAAAAAAATCATAATAAAGTGATAAGTACCACGATTCACTGCATTAGCTGTTTCATCTGTGAGGCGTGGAAAACGACTCGTGGAATGAGTTGTTAGCTCATGAGTTGACTCCCCCCACTAGAGAACACAGAACTCTTGTACTATGCTAGAAACATACGACCAATAGTGCATGTCTCTAATAACTAGTTAGAGACATGGCTTAACTATATGTGTCTCCTATATATCGGCTTCCCCAGGTAGGTCACCTCTTATCATAGACAGACTTCAACTCTTAGATGGGGTTCAACAAGACCCATCTGCGATATTACATACATCACGAACGATTATTAAGTAAGAAGCCATCCGTGATATTTGGCATCATATGAGATGGCTATCGTTTATTTCAGTCTCTGATATTACTTACATCACAGACGAGTCTATAGAAACCTGAGTCCACGATTAGAGGCAACCACATCAAGGACATGTGGCGTTCATCCCTATCTATGATATCCAAAATGCACTGACACGCTTCGAGAGACCCAACTCTGATGTGGCAGCCTTTGGGCGCCATGGCGGTGCCATTCGCGCGATTGTATGAAGCGAAAGATATGAATGAAAATTGAGTCTAAGTTTGTATGTTGAATTGCATAAATGACAAGCATGTGTTGAGAATTGCAAAAGAAACATGACTTGATGAATATCAATTTGTCTCTAGTGTGAAGCAGTCATGACATGCAATATGTATTTTAAATCGTATGATTGATGAATTGGCAAGCAAGTGTGTTGAGATTAAAGATAAGACATTAGGGTTTGCATATAGGTTAGTCTCACTCATAAAGCTTGCTTGTCCAAATCAAAGATGAGTGAAGATTATTTTCATGATGATGGTTAGTTGTTGATGCTTGAATGATCTCCAAATGAAGATTATTGAGAAGGAAATCAATGGAAACAATCTAGTTCAAGTAGAAGACGACAATGCAAATAAAATAGTTTCCAAAATATGCTTATTGCTAGTTCAAATCACTTTGTGGCTTGTGATGCCTTCAAAGCTAAAGATAGAAAGGAAAATGGCTTCAAGGGACTAAGGGACTATTTGGTTGAGCTGTGGCTATGGGGAAAGCTACTATAAGCTGTAAGCTGTGGAAAAACTACTATGGGTTGTAAGCTGTGGAAAAGCTGCTATGGGACAGGGACCAGCCGTTGTATTTGACTCTTTGGATACTCTAAAAGAAGGGTACAAAGAGTTTGAAAGCGTATTGAGATTGTAAGTGGCGGTACTTATTCTTTTTTATCATTTAACATACATTTTTAAATTTTGTCTTTGACTCCCATGGTTTTCGTACATCGCTTACCGGATGTACTTGGAGGATCCCAAATCCTGCAATTTTGTCTTTTATTATATCATGCATGCTCTCTAATGTTCTAATTGATTGTGTATTATATATCGTGCAATGCTCTAAACAACTTTTTAGGTCACTATTATGTGGATACTATGTTTGTGAGTACCTCAGAGCGTACGACAAATTCAGCATTAACTACAAGCAGCTCAAGAAAAGCACGGGGGCTTGGTCACCCATAAGAATATAACTCAAACTGTAGCGGACATATGTGGATTCATCTTGCACAAATGCGTGCATGTCGGGGAAAAGTTCTTCAACGAGGAGAACGAGTTAGCGTATGATAAGAAGTATGAGAAGATCAGAAACTAGACCCAGAT
Organism: Saccharum spontaneum; assembly: GCA_022457205.1. NCBI lineage: Eukaryota > Viridiplantae > Streptophyta > Magnoliopsida > Poales > Poaceae > Saccharum > Saccharum spontaneum. The sequence goes on from CM039607.1 coordinate 30,389,511, forward strand.
CAGAAACTAGACCAGCAAACTACGCTTAGAGGATTACAAGATGCCAAAGATCTTTAATTAGAAAATAGTGGACATCTTAGCTAAGATAAGGACGAGACACAAAGGAATGTTTTTTAAAAGAGAATATATATTAATATTCCAGTTTCTGCATCGACCGATGCATATAGCTATTCCTTATTACACCACAACACTTCAAACCCACGCAAACTCAAACACAAGGCACGCACACCAAAGTTTTCAGACCTAATTGCCTCATCAAAAGATAAAAGTGTCATACATGTCCTCCAGCTGCCAGTCAGAACACCTCCTCGTGCTGAAAACAGCCGCCAGAATGCGAAACCGTCCGCCGCCATATTACGCATGTCATCTCAGTAACTCAAAACTGCTAGCCACCACCTCCCACGCCGGCCTCCTTGCCAATTTCGTGGGCGCCTCCCACGCTGGCTTCCTTGCCAAATTCATGGTCCACTGCCAACAGATGCGAGGCCCTTGAATCGCCACGCCAACGCCCTCCTCCTGACCGCCTTCCTCTGTCGTTGACACCGCAAACTTGACTCCTCAACTAGGCCTCCACCTTCCTCACCACGACGTTGGTTGCCGCAGTAGACTAACCGAGCACAATCTTTCAAAACGAGGCCTCCAAGGAGGAACGCGACACCACTGGTGCTGCCGTCGCCTGACCAGAAGGTCCAAGCTTTCACCCAGGAAAGACAAGCCACACAAAGGGAAGAGGCCCGAACCATTGACGCTTCCAAGAAAGAAAACGATGTCTGGAGACGTCGTTGTCATCGGCCCAAGAGGGCAAAGCTTTCGCTATGGCACCTCAACCCCGTGCCCAACATTGGCCATGACTTGTCCGCTGCGCCAGTCGCTGCCCTTTCCGACCAAGCCACCTGTTGTCGTTGATGCTGGCAGCCACCATCACCGAAAACACCGGCCAGCAGCTACGACCACCGTCGTGCCGATGACTCCCCATGTTGAAACAGGAGTAGGAGATCACGGATCTGGGCACGAGGCCACCCGCTCCAGCCACAGAAGCGAGATCCGAGCTAGCCGGCCACCTCCACCGGTCAGGGTGAGCCAGATCTAGCCACTCGGGCTTCGGATCCGACCACCCGAACACCTAACTGGTGGCTCCGACCGTCGTCGTTCCCTCCGGAAACCTGCCAGCGCCTTCGCGTGCCACCCACGCCGCGCCTAGCCGTGGCTCCATTCCCAGTCTCGCCGGGTGAACACTGCTGCCTCCACAGGAGCATTGGATTCGGCCATCACGCCGCTGTCGCCGTGCCAGCTCCGACCACCCGTAACAGCCGCAGCACGCTGGTTGAGATCCGGTGAGGGGGCAGCCGGATCCACCCTCCACGGCGCCGGATCCGTGTATCCCTTGTCTTGCTGTTGCAGAGCTGACTCGCCATCCCCTCGCGTGTGCCCGTCGTCGAACCACTCTGTCGGCGCCTCCACAGCCGCCGCCCAGGCCGAAACGACTGGAACTCGTGCAGCAGCCGGACGAGAGAGAGCCCCGCCGCTACCTTCCTCGCAGTCACACTGGCCTCCAGGCAACCCGCTCGGGCAGCGGCAAGGCAGGGGAGGGAGGTGTGGGGGCGGCGGCGCTGGGCCTGCGGTTTCAGATTCGATTGTTTGTCCTGTGCTACGATGCTGTATTCTCCTTCGAGGATGCACCGATTCATGAGCTGCCCAGCTCACTCCAAGACACAAAGGAATGTGGTATATGTATATATATGTTTGTTTTCGATATGCCTTACTTTTTGCGTTCTTAGTATCTGTCCGTGTTTAAATCGTGAAAACAGAATTCAAATTCAAATAAAATGGTGGGAAATTATTATTTTTAACTAGAAAATCATAACGGAGGTGAGTGAATAAGAAAGGCCCGCCTCAGTTAACCCTTTAACGGAGACGGGCGCCTTAGGGCCGCCGCCTCGGTTATCGATTAATGGAGAAAAGCGTTTTAAGGCGCCTGACGTTAATATACATTAATATAGGCGACCACCTGCGTTAATGGATTAACGGAGGTGGGCAAAGCACCCGCCTTCGTAACTCTGCATTATCGCAGACCGTTCGAGGGGGGCAGACACTTTGCTCGCCTCCGAAAACCCATTTCGACCGCATCGGAAAAGAATGTTGTAGTAGTGTTACTTTCTAAAAAAAAGAAACTTTAACGTAGAATTGAGGATGTCAGCCAAAGTTCGCTCACCAAGATAGGTGGAGCTAGCTATCTGGCCAGCTTTTGCGACTGCCGTACCTAAATATATAGAAAATACTGAATATATATAGTATATATACATGATATACGTAAAAAAATGCCGCTAATCTCCTCTCAAAAAAAAGAAAGAAGCTAATCTTGTTGAATCCGAAGGATCACAGCGAGTAGATTAGGGGTTACATTTTCACATTGATTACATGTTCTAATACACAACTAGACAGAGAGAAACTAGAAGAAAGGAGAAAGGAGAAGAGAGGGAGACGGATGCGCAGACCAGTGGGATTTTGGTGAAGTGGTAGTCGGTGTAGAAGTAGTAGTGGCGTCTGGAGCGGTGAAGTCCAGTGGTGCTTCCCGTCGCTCACAGCATGACCCTCGAGATCGAATTAGGGTTCTGAGGTGGGGTCCTGTAGCGGCGGCGGTGAACCTCGTTCCTTGAGCCTCTGCCCCCACCTCCCTCTTATAGTGCTGCGCGACGGGGCCCCACCAGTCAGTTCAACGGCTGGACACCCCCGATCAGGGTGGATCAAGGCCCCGACTTGGTCGTTGGACCAAGTCAGGAGGAGATCATCTAACATTCTCCCCCTTGATCTTACCTTATACTTTAAACTTTAAACTTAACCTTATACTTATTTCTTTTACCATTCCATCACAAATCAGTGCATAGAGCGTGCCTCATCGTCACGATCAGTCGCCCATAGATTTAATAGCTACAATACACATCTCTAATCTGAAACAGATTCATAAACTTTGGGCCCTTTATTGTCCGGAAATCATAGGCTATACCATAAACCCATGTCGATTGTGTGTTCTTTGAACACACTGGGTGGTAAGCCTTTGGTAAGCGGATCCGCAAGCACTTTCTTGTTACTTATATGTTCAATATCTTTTAGTATGATTCCGGACTTTCTCCTTTACAACGTATAACTTTAATGTCAACATGTTTGGCAGTACACTTGACCTGTTGTCTTAGGAGCAAACTACTTAAATGGTCATTGCTGTTGACAACCATTATCAATTCCGGGTATAAGTTCCTTCCTTAACCATTTTGCCTGTCCCGCAACCTCATATCATGCTATACTATAACTTTGCATCACTGAAGATATTAAAACTATTTCTTTAGAGCTTTTCCACAATAAAACTCCAACTGCGAGTGTTAGCTACTATGTGGGTTCACTAAACATCTCGCCAAAATTTAACATTGTACCCACAACTATTTAAGAGTACTTGATCTTTCTTTCTTAGCATGAGGCCGACATTCTTAACTCCATTCCAGTGATCTATATTTGGACTAGACTTTTGCCAAAATAACCCGGATACGTGAACTATGTCAGGGTAAGGTCTTATCTGTGTACTCATTAAGCTTTCAACCGCTGAAGCATATAGGACGTCCATCTATAACAATTTTACATTGCTTCTTGGAACATTAAAGTTCTCAAAACTATTACCCTAACCATGGGAACATGCATAGGTTTACCCGCATAGGTACTTTATTTCTTTACAAACTTTTCTTAGCATGCCTATGTGATAGCCATAATACCCCTTTTTTTCTATCTCGGTGAATTTTAATTCTTATAACGAGATACATTTCACCGAGAATTTTCTTATTGAATCTTGAGGACAAGAACTTCTTCTCATACAGTAAATTGACATCACTACTAACAATTAAGGTGTCATCCACACAGGATTAGGAAATGAATTTCCCCTTCTATAACTTTGTACAAACGCAACTGTCCTCTCATTCTTTTTAACCCAAAATTTCTAATTGACTCTTCAACTTTAAATGCCACTGTCTAGAGATTTGCTCTAGTCCATAAGAGATTTCTAAAGGTGGCATCCCTTACGTTCTTTTCTTTCCATGACAAAACCTCTAGGTTGTGCCATGTAATCATTTTCATACAAATCCCATTGAAAAATGTTGTCTTTACTTTCATCTGATGTAACTCAGACCATAATGTGCCACTAGCACTCATTGTAATCTATTCATTCGCTTCGCGCAAAATCTTTTGATTCAAGTCGCGCTCTACATCTTTACATATTCCCTTTGGAGTCACATTTTGTCTTGTAGACCCATCACAGCCTACTGTTTTGGCTCCTTAGGAATTTATTCTAGATCCCAAAATATTGTTGGTATTATCGATTCTATTTCATCTTTCTTTGCTTCTTGCCACTTAGACGAGTGAACGCCTCTCATGGCTTCTTCAAATTAGGTGGGATTACCCTCTATTTGAATTTCACTAATATAGACTTTATAGTAATCAGAAATATCTGATTTTCTTATTCTTTGAGACTTTCTGGGGCCTCAGCTGCTAGCATTTCTTGACTTTTATTGTCAAAAGACAATTGATTCTACAAGGTCCTGTGTAACAAGATCCTTGTTTATATTATTTATCCTCCTTGCGGAGTTAGGTCTCTTTGTACCATGCTCCCCCAGATTGTCCCATCTTCAAACTTTCTTATTTTGGGTTTAATCTGCTAAAACTCATATGGTGCATTTAGCACCGCCTTAATAACTCTGAATGCGTCCAATATGAATACTGGCCGACTATGCTACCTTTCTATTAGAATTGTAAAAAGTCCATGAATTTAGCTATTTCTTTACTGTAGGGGTATCATTATTATGACAGTCTTACTCCCCCCGACGATCACATTCATCTTTTATAGATCACTTTAGTATGCATCGCATTGTCTGAATTATGGGAAGTATATTTCTTAATTGATCTCACATTTCTCCCCCTCGAAATGTGGTATGAACTTTTCTACCACAATTTCGAAGACCATTCAGAACTCTTGTAAATGAGAAAACTTTGATTACTTACTTCATCCGCATGATTACATCATGCAAAATGAAATTATTTCTTAATTCGTATGGGAGTACTTTTTTTCTTTTCTCGTTTCACTTCAAGACCTCAACAGAGTCTTTTATCATTGAAACTTTCGCAAGTCACGCTTGCATGTCATTCTTATCTTGAGGTTCGTTTGTAACTTTATGTTCTCCTTAAACTCATTGAGTGCTTGATTACTATGACAAAATAGAAGAGCACTGTCAAGCACATGAGTCATCACAACTTTCTCCCGTCATGCAGGATAGATTAACATAAGTATTATGCTGACTTTACCCCGCCATGCGGGTATTTTCTCAAACTTTTCCCGCCATGCGGGCACTATCACAAACTTTTTCCCATCATGCGAGATAATTCCCTTGAAGGGACATAAATGCCAAGATTGGCTCATATTCAATCATCAAATTTAGGAATAGATCCGAATACTCTTTAACACACATGCTTAATCCAACATTGGTCAAATTAAACATGCATGTCACTTATTACATTTCATATCAATATGATAAAAACTAAAAAACTAAAATTATTTTTCATAGAGAGTACATAAAAGACATTTCTCAAACTAAACTCTTATTGTTCTATTTCTTTCTTGGATCAATATCCCTGAAATCTTTGAAAAACATTTCTTTTCAAGCCACTCTTAAAGAGGACACAGTCTCTCATGTAACGGCCTCCTTTCATATACACAATTTGTCCTTAGGCTTTTCATCATCTGAGTCACAAGTACCCGGTGCTTTTCTTTTCTTTTTCTTTTCTGCCTTCAAGAACGAAGGCATAAAGATCTTTGTCTGAAAATATTCAACAATAGTCATCAACATTAAACTCTGATTTCTTTATGTTCTATTCTATATCACCGTTGGGCAGATATAGAACAAAACAACTTTCTTCTACATTGATTCTATATCACCGTTGGGCAGAAATAGAATAAATGTATAAAACTCATAGATAAAACTTATAAAATTTTCTATCAATAACTTTTTCTAAAATTAGTAACATTATGAATACAATATTCTTGACATTAATTCCACATCACCATTGGGCATAAATGGAATTAACATATGGAACAACTCAATTATCATTAACCCTCTTCAAAATTAAATTCTCCCGTTGGTTCAAATTTAATTAGAAGATCATCATCATCATCATTGCAGCGGAAAATATATCTTTCTATTTCATGAGCATTTCTTAATCTTTATCTATTCTCTGAAAAATTGGTCACTTTGATGCATAATTTATCAGAGATTTAAATTTCAACCTCAAACTCATAAATAAGCTTATAATATTGTTATCATCAATGTTGGTCAGAAAATAACAATATCATAATTTCACTTAAATCATAACGTGAATATCCCTCTAATTAAAATTTTCTCGTTGGTTCCAATTTTAATTAGAGGATAAACTTTTCATTATTTTCTAAATAATTATAACTGCTCTTCAAATTAAATCCTCCAATTGGTTTGGATTTAATTAGAAGACAGTATTCTTTTTCTTTGCAGCGGAAATATGAAAACTTCTTTAAATAATGCTAATTCAGAAGCACTTTACTTTCCTCATTTGTTCTCTAAACAAAATATCCCGTTGTTTCAAAATTGAATAGAGATTAAAACTAGACAGTTATCATCAAATTTGCTTCTGAAAAAAGGATTAAATCAATTCGCAAACTCTGGAGTTCACTTTGGCCCGAAAATTCACTTGGCAGCCCAGGAGCCATGTGCCTATGCTTTTGGCCCGAAAGCCCAACTGTTTCACGTGCCCATGCGCAACTCAGCAACCAAGCCGGCCCAGCGAGCAACCGGCCTGCGGCCCAGCAGCCGCGTGCTGCGCATGCCACTTCCCCGCGCCCAGGCCGCAACCTGGGCCTGGGCCAGGATTCTTCGTTCCCACCTGGGCCAAAACTGAGCCCAGTTGATCTGAGTCGTTCGTTTTCATCGGACGGCTGTCCGTGCTCCTAGGCGGATCAAAACCGCCCACGTTCGGTCTCCCTTGAACCCTAGCTGCATTCTATCCTTCCCTTTCTGAGCGCACAACGGCGGCCGCCGATAGCGGCAAGATTTCCCCACCGGAGCATGCCAGCGGTTCCCCCGGCCTCCTTTCCTCTTCTCTTTCACCTTCGCCACAGCGAGAGAAGGCAGCGGCCACTGCCGTTCATGGCGACCCGCGGAGGACAGGCAGCGCCGCCATGGTTCCCCTCGCCGGCGCACGCGTGCGGCCGGAGCCGCGCGCGACGCCGTCGAGTGGCGCCTCAGTGGTGCTCTTTGCTGGAGCTTGCGGCTCCCTTTTGTGCTTTGAGCCCGAGCCCATGGCTCGGCTCTCTCTCTCTGTCCCGCGCGCCGGCCATGGAGACGGTCGGCGGCGAGGACGGGATGGCGCGATGGCGGTTGGGGAAACACCGGTGAGCCAGCGTCTTCTCCTTCCCTCAGCCACATGGTGACGGTGGTGACGGTGGCATTCACTTTCCCCTCCATCCTTTCTTCTCTATTCTTTAGGGTTAGGGTTTCATCGGGGTTCTTCCGAATCGAAATTTGTTCTTTCTTTTCTTCGATTGTTCTTTCTCGATCCGATTCAAAACGGATCGACATCTTTGATTGCTATTCATTTCTACCCCCGAGTCTAGACCTACTCATCTAATGTGACTGTTAACCTGGCTCTGGTACCATTGTTGAATCCGAAGGATCACAGTGAGTAGATTAGGGGTTACATTTTCACATTGATTACATGTTCTAATACACAACTAGATAGAGAGAAACTAGAAGAAAGGAGAAAGGAGAAGAGAGGGAGACGGATGCGCAGACCAGTGGGATTTTGGTGAAGTGGTAGTCGGTGTAGAAGTAGTAGTGGCGTCCGGAGCGGTGAAGTCCAGTGGTGCTTCCCGTCGCTCACAGCATGACCCTCGAGATCGGATTAGGGTTCTGAGGTGGGGTCCTGTAGCGGCGGCGGTGAACCTCGTTCCTTGAGGCTCTGCCCCCACCTCCCTCTTATAGTGCTGCGCGACTAGGGCCCACTAGCCAGTTCAACGGCTGGACACCCCCGATCAGGGTGGATCAAGGCCCCGACTTGGTCGTTGGACCAAGTCGAGAGAGATCAACTAACAAATCTGTCCAGGAACCACTAGAATGATGTGTCCGGCAACCACTAGAATGATTTGTCTGGCCAGGACAGTAAAGCCAGGCCAATGCAACGAAGCGACCGACCACGGCTGTCGCCAACTCGCCATGCATTGGGGTACACGCATCGTACGTTTGGGCATGTTTCAAGGAAGCCCTGCCTTGTATTGGATTGGAGCTTTCAATAAGCAAGCCCTGGCTCGCATTGGTTCTACCAAGCAAATGATTGGCTGCCTATATATGTAAAAAGGCACACGCTAGAGGTGGATATATCAGCCGCAGACCACAATCGTATACATATCGATAGCTCACCAGGCGCACGCTCTTCATCTAAGCGGTAGAGACCACGTACGACATGGCCGGCAAGAGGACGACCCTTGCGCTCTTCATCTGGGCCATGGCCCTGCTGCTTATTTTCATGGCTGCCCACGGTACGTGAATCCACTCCGTGCGCGTATGTATATATATATACTCTCTCCATCATAAATTACAAGTCATTCTAAGAATCTTAAAGAGTCGAAGCATCTCAAATTTGATCAACTAAGTATCATTAGATTTCTTCATCAATTATATTTTCATAATATATCTATTTGATGACAAAAATCTTTATAATTTTCTCTACAATTTTGGTTAAACTTAAAATTCTTTGACTTTTCAAGATTCTTGAAATAACTTGTAATTTTGAAATGGAGGAAGTATATATCTTATCTGATCCTATGGCTGTGTGCACCATATCTGATCCTATCCGATCCCGTGTTGTTGTACAGAAATCTTCGCTGCCGACCAGTCCGCACGCCGAACCCCCCTTCTCACGAGCCTGCAGTTAGCTTACGATTGGGCTGTTTCTCTTGCTTTTCCCCTCGGGCCAATAACAAATTGCGAAGCCGCAGGCGTCTGGGACCAAGTGGTGCAAGCGCGTCAGGGAACCAAGGTACGTTTCTCTTTTTCTTTTCTTTCCTTTTTTCCTTATATATTTCTTTTTTGCTTTCTTATATTTCCTTTTTCCATCTCTCTTTTATTTATTTTTCCTTTTAATCTATTTGTCTCTTTATTTTGTTATTTTTGTTTCCTGTGTTCACTCGCAGGTTTGTATAATGTGTATCTTTTTTCTTTCCTTTTTTATATTTATATATTTTCATTTTTCTCGTGTGATTTTTTCTCTTTTAATTTAAGTTATCTTTTCTTTACTAACACTTCTGATAGAAACTCTAGATAGGTACGTATGGTTTCACGTTTCATTGGAAAGAATAATTAATCAATCGCTGTTTTTTTTCTTCATTTTTTTCACCCTGGCTTTAATTTGCAGTTCCGGCGGTACTCGCCGCTTTTGCTGCCCTGTCTATAATGGACGCCGGTTGCTGCCACAACTAGCTACGTATACGGGCATACGGGCCGGACTCTGTCTGTGGCTACTTCTTAATTCGTTCTCTCTACATGTTTCAACTTCAGCAGCCTGACTACGGATATGGATGAATGTATGTTGATTGATGAATAAATGAATGAATAAAAGACGGCAACGGCCCATGCATGTGTGTACTACGGTTTTCATAAAAAAAAATCATAATAAAGCGACGATTTTACACTACATTAGCTCTTTCATACGTGAGGCGTGGAAAATGACTCGTGGAATGAGTTGTCAGCTCATGAGTGGACTCCCCCCCCCCCCACTTGAGAACACCGAACTCCTTTTTTTTTTTGCTCCTGTGCTATGCTAGAAACATGTGAAGAAGACACTACATCAGAGACGGACCAGTAGTGCATGTCTCTAATAACTAATTAGATATGTGGCTTAATTGTATGCGTCTCCTATATCGGCTTTACCAGGTAAGTCATAGATAGGCTTCGACTCTTAGACGGGGTTGCCATCATCACAGCCGCACAATACGTTGGTCCGGTGTTGATGTTTCCATCATCACTGTCGGATGGTACGCATCCTCCGCTTGTTGGTCTTGTGCTAACAAGCCCGCTTCCAATAGAGCGATGAGCTCACTCAATCTAGCATAGTCCTCCTCATCCTTGCCACCCTCATCGGCCTCCACAATCTGAGATAGCACAGGGCGAGCACCTCACTTTTTTTGCTCCTTTGCCTTCCTTTTTGTACCCTTGCATGTGCTACCCTAGCGGCATGCTCTTCGCTTCGTCCTCTCCCTGCATGGACAAATACAATAAGTTAGCAATGCAAATAGAAATATAAACATGCTACCAAAACAAATAGATAGTCAAAGCACTCACTAGGAACAAGGTCTTTCATGACCTGCATCTGCACTTTTTCTGCTTCCCTTGCCCCCTCCTCCTCTACCTTCTTCTCGGCAGCAAACCGCTTTTTATGCTCCTGAACATTTGTACATGGATGTATAGGGTGAAACAGACTCCTTTCTCTTGCTTTCTTGCTCATCTCCTGTATGTGTTGCTTGACGAAGATGTCGACAACCTGAGATCCACACCCTATCTTAATTATGTCCCATTTACTTGCTTTGCCTTTATTGTATCCCAAAATTCATCTCTACCATCATAAGACTCCCATTTACATTTTCTAGTGCTTTGTTCAAACAAAAAATATAAGCCATTACGTGCAGCAAATTCCATTTCACGTTTTCCAAAAAAACCACATCATAATCAACCATATGGCTACACCAATGACCTATTCCATGCTCTGAAGGAACTAGGTCGTAGTGGGCTTCAACGCCATCTTTGCACAGCACTGGTGGGGCTAGGATGGTTATCCTCTCTTTCTCCTTTGCCTTTGCCTCTAGCCAATGAGACATATAGGACCATAGAGCGACTCCATAGAATCACACTTGCAGAGTCCGCGCTGCAAAAGATGATAGATTAGTACATGCGGACACGAAAATACAATGTTCAAGAGATAACTCTGCACTTACTTCGTTCTTGTTACCACACTCAAATGTTATAAGCGCAGATGAACCCCAAGTTGCAACCACAACTGCATCTCCATAGTGAAACAGAGGAGGGTTGTCAAGTCGTTTTGAGGCGGCTTTGTTCTTCTCCTGGTTAGTCATTGGTGGAGGGATGGGGGGAGGTGGAACCCACCACTTGAAATGCTCGTGTTTCACTTAAGAAAACCAATCCTGGATAAGGAGGTACCTTGATTCAAACTTGTCAGGACCATCGATCAATTGAAAGAAATAGCACTTCTTCTCATCCTAAATAACATAATTCAACAAACTTACCAGTAATTTGAACGAACATACAATGAACTTTTGACAAACAACTACTTACACATTGATCTCCGCAAGTGTAAAAGGCCCGAGCAGCTGTATCTGGACGCCTAGATTGACACATCCAAGCCAGCTTTCCACAGTCGTAGTTAGGGACCGGTAGTTCTGGATGGACAGGGCTTAAGCTGGTTTTTGTTGCTTTTGCAAGACACATCGGAGTATCTCGTGGGTCCATAGACTGTTGTTAGCTTCACTCTGTTTTGCGGAGATTAGGAGGACATAATTTGGATGTTGGCTGGTACAAAGCGCCTATAGGGCAGTTTTTTTTTGGATGTTTTGTTAGCTTCACTCTCGTGGGTCCATACACTTTTTACATATTTATTAATATCACTTAGGGGGATCATTACCTATTTTATTTTATATTTAATAATAAAATTGACACCCACGGCCTCTGTCTATAAAAAAGTGTCATTCTTGCTTCCTGACATATTAAACACTTTTACTCCCTCCGTCCCAAAATAAGTGTCGTTCTTGTTTCCTAAGGAGTCAATCGTATTCAACTTTAACTAAATATATAAAAAGTACATTAGTATTTATAGTACATAGTTAGTATTATTAGATAGATCGTTGAATCTAGTTTCCTTATAACTTATTTGGAGATACAAATGTTGTTAATATCTCCTATAAACCTAGTCAAACTTAAAAAATGAACTTTGACCGCCAGGAATACCATGGTGACACTTATTTCGAGACAGAGGGAGTAATTTTGACCAAATATATATTAAAAATATTAACATTTATGATACATAATTATTATCATTAGATAGATCGCTAAACATATTTTCATAATAAACTTATTTGGAGATATAAATGTTACTAATATTTTTCTATAAACTTAGTCAAACTTAAGAAAGTTTAATCAGCATGAGTTCCATGACGACTCTTTTTATGGAACGGAGTAGTACGTCTTTAAAGAAGAGGTAAGGTCAATATTTTTTTTAACCTTCAACCACAATCATGAGTTTTTTTAACCTGATCTACGAAATTAAGTATCGGACTCCCAACTGCGAAATCAATTATCTGACTCCCTGCTACTGTAGAAACCGAACGGAACACCGCTCTGAAACTTGCATTGTGATTGTAGAAGTGGTTTTCATATTTTCTAAAAATAATAAAAAACTAGTTTGATGTATAGTTTATTAAAATTATAAAAATATAAAAATAGTACTGTTTTTTTTCCCAAAATCGTTATCTATTTGTGTTGGTGATTTATCTAGAGTCATTTGGAACTTAATTATTTATTATTTTTTTATTTTCCTATTGTTTTGTTGTTTGTAGCCATATATGCTTATTATATATTTAAACTATCATTTATACTATGCGAGACCTAGATCGTCCAAGAGAATTATCAAATTAGGAGACATACAAATGCCATACCATAGTTGGAGTTTGAAGAAAGGATGCACTTAAAAAGGCTGTTACAAGTTCCGTGTGATTTAAAAATAAAGGAGCGCATGATATACTATTAGTTCAAAGGTTTCTTTTCCATGGCTAGACATCGCTGTCTATCTGCCGGCTGGCTTTTGTCGCCTTACAGAAGACCCTATGGAGACGCCCAGGCTCAGTAGTCGTCGGGTTTCTTCACTCATTGCTATATGCGAATTTAATTTTGTATTCTGAAGATGAATCCCTCGCGATCCATAGTGAGAAAGACCTGCTCTACAACGCCTCATGCTGGTTTAGGCTCGAATGTCTATTGCTTTTGTATGTAGCAGCAGAAGGCCAGATATCAGAAGTGCAGATCAAAGTTTCCCGTCATTGCCGTCCAGATATCAGAAGGCCGGGAATCCTATGCATCCTTCTCACGGTATCTCTTAGGTAGGGCCATATACTGGTGTTAGCTTGGACTCTTTTTCTTAAGGATTGAGCTTAACAGTTGCTGAGATTGAGAAGCCATAATTTTTGGGTGCTGGCAGGTCCAAAGCTTAAGAGAGCATTTCTAAAAACACGTTGATCTTTTTCTCTTTCAAACTAACAGATATGGGATCAAGGGTCTATTTGGATTAGCTGTGACCTGGCTGTTGTGAATTATGTATTGTCAAAAAGTTATATATAAGTTGTTTGGTTAAAACAACCACGAAACATATCCTCTCTCTTTATCTCCAAACAGCTGTATAATGTTTATCTACTTCCACCCTTTTGGAAAAACACAAAGCTGATAGCCAAAAGCTAGAAAAGCAACTTCTAGTTTTACCTGTTTGGTTGGCACCATATTTTTTTTTTTTTGCAATAGAAGCACAAACACTTTCTAGAAACTGAACCAAACACAACCTAAGTTTTACATTCCACCCCACCGTATTTACATATGCCTATTATTGCGTTATTGGAGACACTAAATATTTTGCCCCTGCCAAATTTAGCTGGAAAAAATTTCAGAGACAGTTGGAAACAATAATTGTCTCTATTTAAATCGATTTCTAGAGGCAGTTTTGAACCACAACCACCTCTATAAAATATATTTATAGAAGCGGCTATGGTTAATAGTTGCATCTAGAAATAGAATTGTAGAGGCGTCCACCTCTACAAATCACATTTGTATAGGGGCAGCTGGGCAGCCGCCTCTACGGATTGCTGATTTCTAGAGGCGAAAACTTAGAAGCGGTTGGGCCAGCCATTTCTAAAGAAACTAGCCTGTAGTATTGAAAACCTAAATTAAACAGGCACCGAAAAACCTCCATGACTTTTCCTGGCAACACAATAATGATGCTCAGTTTGTTATGTTGCAAAGCCCTTGAGTCTTTCAAACTTTGTACTCGCCTAAGGGGTTTGTTACCGCTGTTGCTTGCGACGTGCTGGCGCCTAGATGTCTGACGGGATAGGATTCTGTCGGACGGCCATTTCCTACGCGCGCCTGCACAGCCTGCCCCTCATCCGCTAATTCGCCCTGCCCGCATGCGCATGCGCATCGCGCCGTCGTCGCGTCCATACGACTTGCGTGCAATCCGCCCCGTCCGCCACGGTTCAACCCGCCCCCAACCGCACACCCTTCCCCCATCCGTTCGCCCCTCCCCATAGGTACACCCCACCCTGTCGCGTGCTTCGTCCACCGGCCCCCATCGCGCCGCGCACCAAATCCACTGGTCACCGGCTCACCGCGCCCCATTTCCCAGCGCCCGTGCCATGCCACCATCACTCCCCCGCAACCCCTGACTCTTGAAATAGCATGAAACACGTGCAACATGAAACACTTGAATGCAACATACGTCTGAAACAGATGAAACATCTGGAAGATACACTTGCAACATATGTGTGAAAATATATGCAACATCCAAATAAAACACTTGCAACATGAAAACACTTGCTGCAACGGAAGACTAGAACAGATGAAACATTTGGAATATATTGTTGCAATATACTTCTGAAACAGATGAAACATTTTGAACAAACTCTTGCAACATGTCTCGGAAACACTTGCAACATATGTCAACATGTGCAACATCCTCTATCTACTTTTGCAACATTCATATGAAACAACTGCAACAGATCTCCGAAACGTCTAAAACACTTGAAACATATATTTGCATCATACAGGAGGGAAGCGCCTATGCTAGTCAATTCTAGCCATCAGTGTGGGAGCTAGCGGCGAGTGGCGGCGTACGAGCACCACTAGTATCCGGCACCAGCGGCGCGCGCGAACACCATCGCCCCCACGCCACTGGCACTGGGCATGGGTCAGTCGTGCAGGTGGCGCGCGCGACGGGCGGAGTGAGCACCACCAGCACCAGCGCGCGCACGACAGGAGGGGCCGAGAGGCGTGCGCGACGAGGCACGAGCGAGCAGCGGTGGATGGGACGTGTGACAGTAGCAAGGGGAGTGTGCGTCCGCGTCTAGGACGGGGCAGCCGCAAGGCGCTGCGACACGGGAGGAGGAAGCGGAAGGGATAAGGATGGGTGATTTTTTTTAATAAACTCATGGGCAGAGCGAGCGGCGGGGTAAAAGCGCAAGCAACGAGACAGTGGGCCTACGGGACGTCCGACGATTTGCTCGTGTCGGTCATGAGACGCGTAGCATTACTGTGGTTGTTTTCTATGGAATCATTGACACCTTCTCGTGCTAGTTCTTTGGAAAAAAATACTTCATAGTTGGTTTGACTTTTCTAGATATATAGTTTTTATGACTTACTAAATTATGTAATGTTTAAATACATAATAAAAACTATGTATAATTACATATAGGAAGACAAAATGACTTATAATTTTGAATGGAGAAAGTAGAATACAAGTTCCGTGTAAGTAGAAACCGGGTCCATTTCCGTTGCTTTAGCGAGGGTCCCCATGCAACGGCCCAGATCATCATAGTGTTACAGAAAAGTTTTTGAGATTCTAATTTCGCAGTAGTAGTACGTCACCATAGCAAATGCCGAACACACGCTGAGATCACCGCTCCATGATGATGTGAGGCTTTTACATACGGCAAAGCTAGACACGCCAGACCGGGATAGCAAAACCAATGAAATTCATAAAGCGACAGTGGGATGACTGCCACTGGGGATCAACTATCAGTCTATCAGGGACGGTAGCATCCATGAGGAATTTTGGCTGGTATATAGGTTCAATCGCCCAAGCTAAAGAAATATGTAGCCGATTCGTTTGTCCTATATTTAACTGTGTGGTTGTCTCGATCTTAAAAAGAATGCACGTCTCACTCACTCTTCGACAAGTCAATTTTTAAAGTTTAATCAAATGAGAAATATATACAAAAAAGTAATAGTATTTATAGTATGCATAATAAGTATTATTAGGTAAACATATTTTGAGAGATGCACATATCGATTTTGTTTTCTTCAAATTTAGTTTAATTAATTTTTTTAACTAACCGAGAAAGACGAAATTTGTTTTTATATGTTAGAACATCTTCAAGAGTGCTCCATATTCCTTTCCCATCCATATTTTTTAGAAAAAAAGAGAAAAACTCATCTCTAAGAGTACCCCATATCTCTTCTCCATCTTTTAACACTTGGCAAACGACCTCCTCTGCGCGTAAAAATACCCGGGATTGGGCGTCCGCAGATCCTCTCGCGACTTCAGGCTCGCGGTACTCGGTGGCTCGGTGCAGTACGCTGGCCACGCACGCGGTCCAGGGTAGCCGAGATCGACGCCGCCGCGGACAAGGTACGTACTCGATCGATCGACAATCGACTTGGTTTGCCGTGGGCTTCCTGCGCCGCCGCCACCGCTATGGCTTGCCGAGATCAGCGCCGCCGCTAGGTTTGGCTTGACCGCCGCCGGTAGAACTGTCTTGGCCGTCGCTGGCCGCTAGGTTTGCCGTGGCCTCCCTTCCCCATCGCTCCTCCGTCGCTGGCCGCTATCTTGGCCTCCGTCGCTAGGTGCTACTGCTACTACAGATGGCTAGCTGCTTCTGATGGCCGGCTGCCGCATGGCTACCTTGCGTGCTACTGATGGCCGGCTGCTACTACTGATGCCTAGCTTGCGTGCTACTGTACTGTATGCTACTGTCGCTGAATGTTAGTACTACTAGATGGCCGGCTGCTGCTGATGGCTAGCTGCTACTGATGGCCGGTTGCTGCTGATGGCTAGCTGCTACACGCGCATTCGTGCTGGTGCCGGCGGCGGCGGCGTAGGTTTTCACGATGAGTGAAGGCGTGCGGCGGTGAGGTAGATGGACGGGGGTCACGATCTCGCGACGGGAGAAACAAAAACCGCGCAGGATCAGTATGTGGCCGGCTCCACAAATTTGATAGTTTGGAAGTCAATTATGGGATACTATTGGAGATGACCTCTTTTTTTACCTCTCCATAATTATTTGGGAGTTGTCAAACACCATGTTTTGGAGAACAAAATATGCCAAACTCTTAGAGATGCTTACCTACTTGATGCTCAGCTAGCTGCCTATAAATGAAACGAACGCAGGCGAGAGTGACTATAGGGGACTACTCAATTACTAAAGGGTAGCACACTAGCTCGGGCTCTCATATACCTGCCGGCCATTTTGCACTAAGCGGTGGAGAGTGGAGACGCGTAGGATCAGGCCCGGCTCTAAGGGAGGGCAGCCGGTGCGACGGCCGGGGGCCCATGGAGCTAGGGGGGGGCCAACAGCATATAGGTAATTAGTATATAAGAGATGTAATTTCCTATTTGGCATTAGCCTTTGGTCGCAGATCGAACGAGGATCAAGCGTTTTATTTTCCGCCGGCGCCGGCATTTCCTATTCTCGCTCATCGACGCGGAAGCGCTATTCTCGTGAGGAGACGCCGACTCACCCAACGCTGGTCGCCGACTCACCGGCGCACCGCACACCGGCACACCGCTGCGGTGCCGCGATGGCGCGAGCTGCAACTGCATGCAAGGACTGCGAACAACAGATGCGATCACGGTAAGCAACACCAACACGCCAACACCATGACGGATTAGTTTTTTTTTCCAATTTCCAATTTTTAACTTTGATCGCCGGAAGCTAGCACTAGGGACATCACCGTACTAAGCCTATTTTTTCTTATTTGTTTAATTGTTTGGTGTATGCGCTTTACTTGTACAGATGTAGGGTTATAATGTTCTAATTCAGTGTATTTATTTAGATACATTAGATGTTGCCTATGAAGCATTTGTCAGGCGCTCAAAAAAGGCGCTTGACTATATGCAATATTGAGAAGAATGTTTTGGACGACATTGATCTTTATATTGTTTTTGAAGATTTTGCGACAAAGAAATGCATAAAGACGGTTTTTTATAAGACACTAAAGCATTATATTTTTATTTGAGGTAACCCTAATTGTTACTGTTCTTTTAATTTTTTTGTTGTAGTGTCCTTATCTTTTACAAACTAAATATATGCTGTAAATATACTTTTATTATTCGTACTATATATGTTAATCTTTACATTAGGAAATTAGTACAGCGTACCCTTATCATCTTGCTTGCCAAGGGCCCTTAAAATTATAAAACCGGCCCTGCGTAGATCGACATGGCCGCCGGCGGCAAGACGAGGAGGACGAAGATGCTTGGGCTCTTCATTTGGGCCATGGCTATGCTCATCTTCATGGCCGCGCTTCACTCCAACGGTACGGGCATATATTACTTTAACTTGTTACAGCATGCATGCGTACTTGTAATATTACCATCATCCATGGATCGATGCTGCTTGTTTTACAGTACTCACTGCCGCCGACCAAATCTTTTGCTTCTGCTGCCCTGAAAAGAAAGGGTGCACAACCAACCTAGACTGCCGCAGAGACGGCTGCTGCATATATATGCGAACATGCATGCCCGGCCAGGCTCTGCTGTCGTCGTTGATGGCTGCTTCCTAAATATCCTTCCGACGTGTTTCACTTCAGCATGCAGCCTGTTTATATGGATATATGATTGATGGATGGATGGATGGATGCTTGAATTAAGCCAGGCACGGCCCATATGAATGTACTAATAAGGTCAGTGGCGGATCCAGAAAAGGATCGCGCCCCGGGCTAACTAATACAAGGCTAGAAATCTTAATAGCCATAGACTATCGTTAGTGGCGGATTTCCATTCTAGCGTTACCCTAAAATATGAAATGTTGCAATTGCAAAAGATTCAATGAACAATAGAGATCCATGCTGTCTGGAGACTGGAGTTAAAATATTCAAACAAATAGCAGTGAAGTACTGAAGTAGCGAGTACTAGTAGGGAGTCAGTATCTGGAGACTGAGTTATGGATCTCGCCTCAGTCACCTGTGAGGCTGTGACCTGCCGTAGGTTCTGCCGGCTATCGCAGAGTGGGGGGCACCGGGAGCCTGGGCGGCCGTTGGCCGGGTCACCGGCGGCAGGCGGGTGCGCAGGCGGCAGGGACCGGGACGCGGGAGCCAAATGCCGGACAGCACAGGAGGAGGAGGAACCAAGGCAGGAGGGCGCGGAGGCAGGTGGCCAGAGACCGAGCAATCACCGTCGGTCGTCGCGACTCGAGCGGTCGCGGCCTCCGTCTCCGCGTCGAGGGCAATAGCGAAGAGCCCGCCTGCCGCCGGTGATCCGCCTGCTGCTAGGCTTGCGGAAGGCCAAGTTGGGGTTGCGCTTGCGGAAGGCTAGGATGGGAGGCTGGCAGGCTGCTGGGCTTTCCTCGCGTCGGGTGGGCTATTGGGCTGGCCGGCTATTTTATGAGATTTTTTATGGAACTTGTTCCTAGAGGTTTTGGGCCTCGCCCCGGGCTGCAGCCCGGGCAGCCCGGGGCCCAGATCCGCCCCTGAATAAGGTGGTTTTGTGTTTCCAGAAGAATAAATGAATAAATCAAGCCAGTCACGGCCCATGAATGTCCTAATAATAAGGTGGTTTTATGTTTCCAGAAAATTTCTCTAATAATGAAGCTATACACGAGTAAAAAAAATAAAGAAAATGCACAACGAGCAAGCAAGTACCACGATTATCGTTTACAGGGTTTTTGTCAGAGAAATGAGCTAGTCCATCATTTACTTATTCCTCGTTTTTTTAGTTTGGTTTGTGGAATAGAATATGTTGGTATATCAACATCTCATTCTTCACAGGCTATAATAATTAACACTAGTATGAGAAAAAAAAAATCATTCCACCGAATTTGAAGCATGGACTCATGATATACCACCTCATCTAACTAGATTGGAGTGGTTTCTCAAACCAACACCTTCTTAATTTGTCGATTGATCCTAGGACAGAGTTAGCAGAGCATCGATCCCATGCATGCAATCTTTTGCACACATGGATCGATCAAGAGTCTCCAATGTACCTCTTCTCGCCTGCGAACCATATGCGTGATAGCAGCATGTATGCGTTCGAGTTTCCACCGATCTTCTTCGGATCACTAGCACTTAGCTTGTACATATATGAACAATAACTTTTCTAACACTAGTCAAATTAATTTAGTTTAACCCAAAAATATGATGATGTAATTAATGAAGTAATTCTTATATTAATAACATTCCCGTGTCTGTGTGTAATGGTCTCTATAGGGTAAAGAAATAACAACTACAGAGTCAAGTATCCTCTCCTTCCCCTTCAAATTGAGTACCCCTCAGTTCCAAATTGTAAGTCCATTTGTGGGTTTATTAGCTTTTGTCACAAACATATGGCTTTTTATGCCACTAAGTGTATTCTATGACGATTCAATGACAAAATAGCATGTCATAGGATATGTGTAATATAATTAGTGGCGAACAAGATCATCATCATAAGAAAAACGTCACTAACCGCTTCTTGAGATGTTGCCACATGTCTAATGTGACTTGGCAAGATGAGATGGCATGTGACATCACATTTAACGTGGCTGATGATGTGGCAAAAAATTTTCGTCATCAATTTGTACTTAGCTATTGCTGATGCTTTCATGGGCTGATTTTTAAGCTTGGGTCATTTGGGCTTGGCCTGTCTTGAGATACAATTCGATTTGGGTTAAGCCCATTAATTTCATGGGATGTTTCGATTTGGGTCTAGCTCGTTATGGTGCCTAAATTTTTTTTCTTAAACTTGCTTTATGGCACACTACTTGTTGGCCCAGCATATTTTGACAGAATTATACTTTTGGACCAGGCTAATTTTGAAGTCCACTTTACTGGTGATGACAGATTCATCCTTTTAGTCAATACTTGCTGCAACATTTCATTACATCAAAACATTATTCAAATTGCATACCTTTGATGATCATAATAAGGTTTACAACCACAATAGCTGTACAATATGGTCTAAAAGACCACCCAATTGCTCCACAACACATCAAATAGTTTTAGCAGCTCATCAAAAGAACTATAATTGCCACAAGTTTCAAAACGATGGATGCAAAGTCACCATAGAGCTCACCCAGCTAGTCACAAGTTCATCTCAAGTTGTAGCACAAATCAGATATTTTAGGAAGTAGGATTACCCTGACCACTGGGCATCACTTATACACTTAACAGGTGGCATAGTCCTCACATGATTTGTAGGTACACTTATTGGTTTTCAATTTATACTTCATCAGCCATTGTCTGCCCTTTAGCATATCAACACATGTATTTTCCACTGACTTTTCTTAACATCAATGTTGAATTGTCCCAGTATAATAAATTAGGATATGAGAATGCAAAGGACACAATGAACTTTGACCAAACAAGTCAAATAAAAATTAACTTACATTAACTTTGCCAAGGTAGTTTGTAATCAGGGGCGGATCTAGCGGTGGGGCGGGCGGGGCTCAAGCCCCCCTACCGCTACCGTGACAATGGAGCCTCTCTTTGAGCCTCTCCTAATTTTTATAGGCATGAAAGAGATGGAGGAGGAGCTTTAGAGGTTAAAAATGAGTTGAGCCTCTTCTTCTATGAATTCCTAGATCCGCCACTGTTTGTAATCTCACATTCCTCCTTATGCTCCTTTCATTGTGTTTTTTAAGAAAACGCAGGAGAGCTGCATTTCATTGAATTAAGATCATTACAGCCTTTGAATACAAACCGCTTGAGGTGCCTCCTCAAGTGCACACCGCGCACGCACGCGCTCTAGAGATACATGCACACTCGCGATACAAGCTCCCTAGTTTTGAGGATCCTGCGTCTATCCTCATCCTTGCTTCTTGACGAATTGTCCCGATGAGTAGTTGGATTGGCGTCTGTTGCCTAAATAGGCATCCATTTCTTTCTTTCCAGATTTGCCATGACACCAGGACCATGATCTAGTCGAACCCCTTCTTCTGTTCTCCACTCCATCACCGGGACATGTCCGTCAGCTCTAGAAGTTTATGAAGGATATACCTTCTGGAGCCGGTGTGAAATCCTAGGCAAGATGGTTCTGTCCTCCATATCCGGTTGTAAAATGAAATCCTCTAGCTTGTCCCAAATTAGCAGGTAAACTGCAATCGCTTGGACACATAGCCCTCCTCTGATTTCCTTGATCACACCTCCTGTTTTGTTTGGCTTTGGAAACCTTTTGAGTCTTTTGAACCCTCATGGGAATCAAAGTGATTAGAGTTGGTGCCAACTCCGTGATGGCTCCTTTCGGTGTGTTGAGACTGGTATATTTATACCTATTAATAAAGAGGCAAAATTTCATGCTCTTTTTTTCATCCATCCATATGTTTGGTCCGTCTCCCTCCTAATCTAAAGTAGATTCCTCGGATCTTGAGTACTTTAAATCTCTATATATACCTAATCTATACCTAATAATAAAGAGGCAAAATTTCAGGCTCTTTTTTTCGGTCCATCCATTTTTTTTTATCCGTCTCCCCCTAACCGCCGAACAATGAAAAGTTTCTTCCGTCCGGACTTATATATATATAAATTCTGCTGATAGCTCTTGTCTAGCGCAATACAGAGTCCGATTCCAAAACATCTCCGTCTCCTATTCTCAAATGTGCAACCAATCAAAAATAAATTATGCAAATCTAATTTTCTGACTGAATCCGTATCAAAGAAAACACATAATATTTGTTTGTTAAGAAAGGACCAAGATTAAAACCTATAATACTGTATTTATTATTTATTTTAAATATTTATCTTATAAGAGAAAACGGGAGCTAGAAAAGAAAAAACCCCCAAAAAAATCAAAGAAGTCACGTACAGATGGAACCTATGCATAGCACATACCTGGAACGTTCAACAGGAAAAAAAAAGTCCGGGTATACGACACGAAGCGCGGAAAAACTAACGCAAATCTAGCGAACGGAAACCAAAACGGACTCGTGGTGACACCGACGTGGGAACACCAAAGGTGTTTAAACTGGAGTAATATATATCTATATCTATATTTATACCTATACCTAATCTATACCTAATAATAAAGAGGTAAAATTTTCGCGTAAGATATAAGTAAGACTCCTACTTAACTAAGATTACATGTAAGACTAGGTTGATACTAATCCAAATAGATCAAACTCCAACTCGCTTTGTTGCTGCCGTGAAGTCTCATATTTTCCACATGTCTTTTTTTTAATAGGGCTCGCTTTGTTACTATGGACTTCAATTTTTTCCTTGTCTTTCTTATTCTGATGAGGAGCACGGCCAGCGGGGCGCGCGCCGCGGTGGCGAGGGTCTCGAACATGGGCATGAGGTGGTTCGGGAACGGTGACGGCGCGGCAAGGTCCAGGGGCAGAGAGTCGTACGCCAACTCGTCGAGATCGTGGAACTCGATGGAGCCTAGCGTGCAGGGGTCCCATTCGTGCACGCGCACGCCTGCCGGACGTGCGGCGGCGTCGCCGCGTCGTGCACGGAGAGGCCCGTGACGCCAGCAGCAGCGACAGGTGGAGCAGCTGGTTCAGATGGCCCTGCGCCGGGAACGGCACAGCCACCATGGCAACAGATTCCATTATGTCAACCACCATACTGCCCATACTACAGCTTTAGTTCAGGTACGATTACGCGAGCCCGCTCTATACGGCAAAAAAAAAACACAGTAAAAAACTAACTTACACGTTGGAAACGGCAAAAAAAAGGTTTCCAAAAATATATATATGGCAAAAAAATAAACGTAAAAACCAACGTACCCCGTTTCCTATGAAAACAAAAAAGTTTCCGAAAAATATAGACGGCAAAAAAATAAGCAGCGCTCAGCTCCAGCAGCATGATGTCTGCATATCATCATGCTAATGTCATATACTTCCTTTTTCTTTGGAAAATAAAATTAGGAAATACACTAGAAATACTAAAATACAATGCCGCTGCAATTCTACAAAAAGATAAAGCAAACAAGTTAAACATTTGATAATATTTTCTCTCATTATAACGCACGAGCATATTTCCCGTTGCAACACACGGGCATATTTACTAGTATTAATAATAAAGAGGCAAAATTTTAGGCTCTTTTTTTTCGTCCATCTATTTGTTTGTCTGTCCTCCTCCGAACAATGGAAAGTTTTTTCTATCAGGACTTATATATACGATCCGTGCTCTTACGAGTTAGAATCCTAATCTAAATAGACCTGATCATGTTTAATATTGAATCCTAATCCTAATCTAAATAGAAAAGGAAAGTAAGAGTAAAAATTAGGCAAATATACAACATTTAGTCCTCACGTTCCTAATGTTTTTGTCCGCAAGTTTTTTTATCTGGCCCGCACGTTCCTCTATAGAGCATCCGCTTGATTCTATTTTATTTTTCCAAAATCTTTTTCTTCAGCTAAGGTGTTTTTTGTTTCTAATTTTTTTTTTATCTGCAAGTTTTTTTGTCTAGCCCGCATGTTCCTCTGTTGTGCATCCGCTCGGTCTTATTTTTTCACAAAATCTTCTCCTCACTGCGGTGTTTTGTTTTTGTTTTTTTCTCAAATAAATGTAAAACCAAATAAAAAACACAACACTATTCTTTGAACCATTGCCCTTTTATGCAGTTTTGTGATTTGATTAAAAACAAAACCTATTTTATTAAATTTTAGATTACTCGATGGTCCAACTAATCAATCAGTAAGATGATATCTTGATCAATTTACCTTCTAATCATGTCTAAATAATTGTATCTCTGCAATCCTCAACGGGAGTTGCCATGTGAAAAATTGAGAGGTCTCTTGTCATAAGCACCAAAATTCTTGACACATCAACGACTAACTCCTAGACAACTTTAATCAAAGATTCCAACTACGGATTTTTATGGTCCTCGAATAAAATGACGAAACTAAATATTTAACTATGATAGTATGATACATTTACATCTAAATATTTCTATGCTTTTCCACAAAAGAAAAAAATCTATTTTATTTAATTTGATATAAGTTTAATTGGACATTGTTATATTATTACCTATTTTAACTTATATTATAGATGCATGGTTATCCTAAAATAAATTAGAGGTTTTAAATTTCATAGAAATGAAAAAACATAAATAGACATGTAACACTTCCTATCATCATTTTCCATGAACGTATTTGATATTTTTTTTTCTCCCATTGCAACGTATGGGCATGTTTGCTAGTCTTGCATAAGTATGATCGCGCCTTCTGATGCAAGCTTTCCCATTTGCATAGATGCCTTAGTCTGTCTCTTTCCATCAACAATCTAGATGATATCCTGGTATTTAACCCTCTACTTATCCTGTCTAGTTATCCACCAATACTTATTCCTGTTTGTACTCCCTCCATACTGGTAATTAAAATCATTTAGGATAGGATTTAGCATACCAAGAAGTGATTAAGTATGGTGTATTTTTCTTTGTTTGCCCTTATTAAATATGGTTGCGGGTTACTTCTACACAACAAACTTCAGCAGCTGGTTTGGTCAGCGTGTCGATGCCTCAGGCTAGAGGTGCACGGTTTGATTCCTTGCAGGTGGGTTTTATTTTTTGCATCATCAAGCACTTGATTTTGCATGGCACTATGGCGCTCGATTTTGCATGACGCGAATGTAGGATCTGCCATTTGCATGGCGTGAATGTAGGATCTGCATTTGCATGTTGCTGTGGCGCGAACGTAGGATCTGGCATCTTTTTTTTCATCTGTGTGACTGCTGTGCCTGTGCGTACGGAATGGAGGCAGCAGCGCTTGCGGTGGCCGCTCCTAGTAGGGCGAAGTGCACAGCCGTGGCGGCGCCATGAGGGGCAGCGAGGTGGTGAGATAGGCGGCAGCCTTCAGCGACGTCCACAGGCGGAGCCTCATAGAGGCGAAACTAGGCTCTTGCCCCCCCTGCTTGCATGTTTTATTGCTGCATATGGTACTATTGTCATTATATTGCTCTGTGAAAAGTTGTTCTGTGAAGCTATGAAGCATATGAAAAGTAGAAAGCCTACAAACACAAAATGATAGAAGAGCCTAGTAGTAGGCCATCAGATGGCTGCTACCAGTTATGATTGCCATCGAAAAAAAATTTAGCCCCTGCTTGTTTTCTCTCCACGCTCTGCCACTGGCGACGTCATCATCTCCTCCAACGTGACCCGGCACGGCTGACGTACCCCGTGCGAGTCAGCCATCGACACCAGAAAGGAAGGAAGGGGTACCGCGTCCGTCGAGCGCTCCTGGACCCGGTGACCGAATGAGCAAGGAAGGAAGGGGGAAGGGGGAGCGGAGGGGACGACACAACTTTATTACTCCTTGTGAAGCGGCGCGACGGATCACAACCAAAGCGACGGGCGTGGGGGCATTAGCGTCCAAAACAGGGTTAAAAGATCTAAAGTGACTTGCTTTGTGCAAACGACGCCACACCCTAAAACAACATTATTTACCGATAAGGAGGGAGTACTTCCTATGTCCTTGTTGTTATTGCGCCTATAACAAAATTAAATTCCTTTGGCTATTGTCAAACATGAATCAATCTACTCGATATATATCAAAAGTGAAGTTCTGGTGAAACACAAAAGGAGGACCAAGAAATAAAAAGAGAAACACAAACATACACCGGACGAAGTTACAATCAACTACCTGCAAGGATACAACGACAGCTTGTCATCTGTCATGTACCTGCGGCTTGCACTCCTTTCGGGGTTCTACGATCTACTATGGTAGGCTCAGCACCTGCTCTTTCGGTACTTGTTGGCTTCTCCACGATAAAGATGGCCTTGCCATGTTCAGAGCCCCAGGTGATTGCATATAGTGGCAGTGGCAGATGTGGATGTGGCTGGCGCATGAAACAATCAAGTGCCTTCAGTCTCACCATCTCAGCAACTTCCTGTACGCTAACATCTCTTAGCAGTGGATTGCCGTTCTCTCCTGCAGCAGCAAGGTTGAGTGCCCAGCTCCTCCTCCTCTGCTGCTCCTGATCCTCCTCCTCTGCATGATGGCAGCTCGCATGAGGCGAGAAGAAAACTGTCATCTTCAGAGGTGGCCTCCAACGCCTGCTAGGCAATAAGCTGCACTCCGGTGCTGGAACGCAGCACCAAAACGCTAGCATGATGATCTGCTCGGGTAATATCCCGGACAACTCCGACGACGAGGAGGAGATGTCGCCGCTGCTAGTGCTAGCACAAGGTCGTCCTCCATGGCCATGCTCATGCTGCTGCCCGTTCTCTTTGCAACATATTGGATCCTGACGAAACGCTAGGGTGGCCCTAGCATAGTCACCTTCATCGATGCGACACCATGGAGGCGCAATGGCATGACAAATGTCCACCGAGGTAGCCAGCAGGGCGAGCTCTCCGACTGCAGCTTCGTTCACGGGCAGCTTCAGCTGAGACGCCATCGCCTGCAGGCACTTTATAGCGGTCCCGAATATGTCCATGCTTTCAGAGAGGCGTAGCACAATGTGCAGGAGCAGATTCTTCTCCGGCATCGCGCGGTCCTGGTACCGGTACTCCAGGATCGTCTCCACTCCACGGCCTTCCAGGCCAGGGAAAAAAAATATCGGCCGGTAGAATCCGAAATTTCCGAGATATCCCGTTTACCAGCTGGGTCCGAAATTTTTCTTCTATCATCCGAAATTTTCATATTTTTAAAATTTTGTCATCTAAATAGACGCCAAAGCCACCCAATACTCTAACCTTAATCCATATTTAATTTTCTCTCTCCTTCTCTTCTAAGTTCAAGTTGCCACTGCCGCAACACACTCAGCACGCTCCAACCATGTCACTGCCCTCCTCATTGAATATGCAATTGATAATATGTTTTATTTAGTTTTTTATGTTAGATTGTTTAGAAATGATCTATGTGCTTTTCTGAACAAAATGAGTCATTTTTTGTCTAAATTTCTTTCGAAATTTTATTTCTATCGCCGATAAATTTCCGATATATCCGATATTTCCGTTTATCGGTGACACCGAGATTTTTAAAATACCGTAGAGAAAACCTTGTTCCAGGCACAGCGGCCAGAGTTCAAGATAGCGCAGGACGCTTCCTTGCTCCATGTCGTACATGAGATGTTTCCCCTGGAGGAGACGCCTCACGACCGGGTTGCAGAAGTTGTAGTGCCGGATGGAGCTGCCGGACTCCACGTCCCGGCGTCCCGCACGAACCTGCCTGCGCAGTCCGCGAACCATTCGAACCTTCGGACGACGTCGGTGTCGATGTACGATGACGACGACGACGATGATGAGGTGATGAACGGCGGACGCGCCAGGGACGCAAGAATCCATCGCCTGCGCTTCGGATTCGCCCGGCCTTGCTGGTGGTTTGCTTCTTCCTCATGCTGGTGGTGGGCTTGCTTGGTGAGCAGGCCCTTGCCCTGGATGTAGGCGAGCTTGAACATCTTCCTCTGGTCAAGCAGAGACACGTCCGTGATGGGCAGCTTCCCGGTCCTCTCCAAGGCGAACTCCAGCTGGCTGACGGCCATCTTGAGCCTCTCCGCGTTGTGCCCTCCGGCACCGGCGCCTGCTTGGGCTTGCGACGCCGCTGCCGCCTTCTCGTCGCGCTTGCCGGTGCCGGCCAGCAGCACGAGGCCGGAGACGACTCTGCCCACCACCTCCTGCGCAAGGGCTGACGCCACAGCTCCGGCTATGGAATTCGCCATGGCATATATATGGCGAATTGGCGAGTGCAGCTGCAACACAAGCACCGCAACAAGCCAACAACCTCAACCACAAACCTACCTAGGATTCTAGGAATGGAACAAAATTAAGGCGATGGTGTCGAGTCGTTTGGTTGAGATGGTGAAGCCTGAAGAGTAGAAGTACTGCTTACTTGTAGTGGTTGAAGCGACGTGCGTACGCCAGGGGCGGCCAAGGCAAGGATATATGCGACTGGAAACGACGACGACTGCAAAGTAGGAGTAGCTAGGTAGAGACATCGATCAACGGAGCAGCCTGGACTGGTGGTGTGCTCTTCTGATTTCAGTCAATAATTCGGCTCGCCTCGGCGCACGAGGCGTGCTCTGACTATTTTTTTTTTGAAAGCTCTATCAGTTAGAACATGGCTTTGCTTTCATGCCTTTCTTCCAGCTGATTGATGCTAGATGCCACGCGGTAACAGCGACATCTGCTGACCAACTGCCTATCCCAGTATCCCACGCATATAGGGCAGTATATTCCTTTGGTTTGCTTCCCGTTTTTCTGTTTCTTTCTTCCTATTTTATAATTTATTTATTGTTTCTTTTGTTTAGTTTTTCCTCTCTCTCTCTCTCTCTCTCTCTCTCCATATATACTTTTATTTCCCTGTTTTTCTTTTTTTTTGGTTCCTTGCTTAGTTGATTTATAAAATTTCATTTCCCTATAAGTTCTTTGTTCTAATACCATGAACTAGCAAGGTGATCCGTGCAAATAGCATGGGTGGTTAGCTTCTCTCATTGTAATCATTAGATTTTTTTTACTTGAAAACAATTTTTGAAAAAATGCTTATTTATTTAAGTGCAATGCCCACTAATAACATCGATTGGCACGAACTTCACAAAGCTATTATGGATTAATTCC
Organism: Saccharum spontaneum; assembly: GCA_022457205.1. NCBI lineage: Eukaryota > Viridiplantae > Streptophyta > Magnoliopsida > Poales > Poaceae > Saccharum > Saccharum spontaneum. Next base: position 30,419,088 of record CM039607.1, read on the forward strand.
TTGGCTTAAAGACCTCTTCTCTTCCTTTTTATTTCACTCCTATCCTGTAGCTATGAAATGTCTATATATCTGTCCATGTAGCCTTCGGTTCTTTTTTTAGTTCAAAAAATTCACTGTCCAAGTAGCACAAAATTTCTACTTTTTAGCCGTCCTGTAATTTTAAGTTTTGATTGAATCATCTCATAGCTACGTTCACGTATCGGGGTCAGTCGATCCCGACGATTTTGTCGTCACCTCTGGTATGGCCCAGCCCCAGCTCTCCTTTCATGGAACATCTCAACGAGTCAACGTGATGATTACGTGAATGATGCTAGCAGATATTCTACGGCAGCCTAGAAGGCCCAACGTCGCCTCTGGCCTCCGCTACAGCCTAACCCTAGTCACCGTTTCATCTTCTGATCTTCATTGTTTTCACATCCCAATCCGTAAGTCCTCCTGACGGTGCCGGCGCCAGCGGGTTCTCCTTCCTATTCATTCTCGACCACGTGTCTCAAAGACGCAAATCTCAGCAACGACTTGCCGGTGGCCGGTGGCCGCTGCGATAAGCTCTCCCTGCCCATCTGCTGTCCAGGTACCCCAAATATCCAATTCTGCAATCGGTAATCAACAATCAAGTCTGAAGTGTGTGGTCTTAAAGTTTGTTATTCTTTTTAAGCAATACAAACTGCACAAATATCACTGACACTAGTGAGATGATGATCTCTTATGCCACTCTATTGCATTGTTGTGAACCATGCTATAACCATGTTTGTTTCCACTTATGAGGTTTGGCCACCTTTTCGTGAAGGAAAAAAAATCCAATCTATGTCCCTCGCTGCTCGCAAGCTTCTCACGTATGTGCACCAAGGAATCAATGACCAATAGTCTATAAGATATCAAAAGAGAGGATATGTTTTTCACAATTCTAAACTAATCTCGGTCCATAGAACGTTTGTTGTTTTATATGTTGGATGTTAGAGTTTTTTCATGAAGGCGAAATATTTTCCCCGCAAAACTAGAACATTTTAAATTTAAAAGTCGTTTGGATGGTAGAATCAGTTTCGCTTCTCATTTGAATTTAGGTTGAAACGCTCATCGGCTGGCATAGATGTCCAACGGGCCGTGCCGTGCCAGCATGGCATGACGTCGGGCCGCCACGGCCCGGTTTGCGTCGTGCCGCCACGGGCCGTCGTGCCTGACGGGCCGTGCCTGTGGCGTGCTCATGCCTGGCCTTCGGCCCAAGGCACGGCCCATGGGCCGTCGGGCCGGCCCGAGATCACGGCGTGCCCTGCGTGCCGCGGGCGGCCCGAGAGCACGAGGGAGCGCCCCCTGGCCGCGTGGGAGGTGGCGGCGGCGCCGGCGGCTGCAGCAGCTCGCCCTGGAGGTGATCCCTGCTCCGCCACGCGCTCGCCCTGGAGCTAGAGGGGCTCCGCCGCGCCGCGCGCCCTAGAGTCAGAGGCGCTCCGCCGCGCCCTGGAGCTGAACTACTGGAGGCGCTCCACGCACGAGGGAGATGACGAGGAAAGGGGAGTGCGGTGCGAGAGCAGTGGCGCGCAGGGAAGGGAAGAGCGGCGCGGCGGATGGGGAGGGGAAGGGAAGAGCTGCGCCGTCTGGGAGAGTGGGAGTGGGAGGAAGTTAGGGTTTGGAGTGATAAAGATATTATATATATGTATAGATTGCAGTGGGCTGGGCCAAATATTCACATGGTTATCAATTTAATAGGCCGCCTTTTGGAGCGGGCCGTGCCCGTGCCGTGCCACGTGTCTGGGTGGCGGCCCAAGCACGGCCTGGTCCCTCGGGCTGGGCCGGCCCAGGCCCGGTGGCCACCGGTCCGTGCCGTGCTCGGGTCGGGCCAAAACGTCGGGTCGCGGGCCGGGCCACCGGGCCTCGGGCTGCATGGCCAAGTTTATCGGCTGGTTTCGCACCAATTCAGAACCAAATCATGCCTGCCTCGTCCTCGTTCGATGCCATGCCACTTCCACTCCCATCGCTGACATGGCTCTCCGGCAAGGTCTCTGGTGAGCAGTCCCGATGATGGCCGATTGCGAAGAAGCGCTACACGTGGGGTTGGGGCAGGTTTGTTGGTATCCGGCATGGGAAGGGCGACATGGAAGATGAGCGGAGGTGATCATTGATGTCCTAGAAGAGCAAGGACGTCGGGTTCTGCGGCGCGCCGAGTTGGGAGGCAGAGAGGAGGACGGCGAATGGGCAGCGCCAGGGTCGTTCGCCGAAGGCGAGGGCGGAGGGAACAACAGATTCAAGGAGAAGAAGGCACGGGGGACGGGGGAGAATGGGTCTTGCGAGCCATCTCCTTTGAAGCTCCCTTCCCCCAATGGTGCGACCCTTGTCCGGATCCCTCATCCGTGAGTGCAAGCTCGTTTCTATTAAAATGGCCAAGTTATTAGTCAACGAGGAGGAAGAAGATGAAGAAAGAGGATGACAAATGAACCCCACGTGTCATTTAGAATCTAGAATAATAGTGTTCTCATGGATCTAGAATAATTTTATTGTAAGAACTAAAAAATGCTCCCCATTAAGGAAAAGTTGTACTAGCTTCATAAAAAAATATCCTCTAAGAAAATGCCACCTGAATAAACTCAATTGAGGTTAAACCTCTTGCGGTAAGAAGCACGGTGGTAAATAGAGTTTAAATTGGACGCTTGTTTTGAAAACTTTCAATCGTTAAAGACTTTGAAATTAGTACTGAGCTTAGGTCATGTCAGCTGATTTGTCTCTGTTCTTCGTTCCTTTTAGCTGATGCCTCCGAAGAGCTGCATGAGAGCGACGGGAACGACGAACTGCCAACGCACGCTGTTTTCCTTTTTCTGGCCAGCCACGCGCTTGAACGAGGAAACATCCGTCACCCTGGGCCTTGCCCTCGTCGTCGCTGCGTTCGGCTCGGCCCACAGAATGAAATTTATATTCCGGTCACCCTTGGCCTTGACCAGCGGGGCAGTGGCCGGCTAGTCGTGGTTGAAGGTGCAAGTAGTGCGCAGCCCACTGATTGAGCGCTTACAGGCGTGCTGGAAAACATTGATCAAGAATGCTTATAGTCAAAGTGTCAAACTTAAAAGCAAACGCACGAGTACACCTAGACGAAGTTACATGACAATGCCATTGCATCAAAGAGAACACGTACTCGGGTAATATATATATATATATATATATATATATATATATATATATATATATATATATATATATATATACGGCAGCGCTATTCTACACCCTAGGTGTAGAATATTATTCTACACCACAAGCCAAAATTGACCTAAAAAAATACTGAGTACTACTGAACCGTGTTCAGTATCAGTCAGTACTACGCACAGTACCACGAAATACTGAATAATACTGAAACGCGACTACTGAACAGTACTGAATTTTGTTCAGTATAACAGCTCGGTGTAGAATAGTATTCTACACCTAGGGTGTAGAATAGCACGTGTATATATATATATATATATATATATATATATATATATATATATATATATATATATATATATATATATATATATATATATATATATATATATATATATATATAGTATACTCTATAGCTAGCTACAAAATAAGTTATTTTGTAGCCACCTCTATTTACGATAATTTTATATACTAATTTACGACAATGTCAGTATATATTTACGATAGTTGAATTACTATAATACATGAGGATATTTACCATAATGTTATAGTAAATCACATAGTAAGGAGTTACTGTAATCTCGTAAATTAGCATAGCAATTATCGTAACTCAAAGTGGCTACAGAATAAGTTATTTTGTAGCCAGTTGTAGAGTAATAGTTATATATATATATTCTCCGATAAATACTCCAAAGCTTGAGCCAGTCACAATCCTTAACTCTCCGATTGTAGGCTTGTCAGGCGCCTATATCCTTGCAAGTCTGTTTATAGTTGAACTAGAAGCATGCCCCACGCGTTGCCGCGATTTTTTTTAAAAATAAATATGTTATATATAGCATGATTATATGGTATTCTATAGAGATGACATTGATATTTTTTGTAATTAATAAATGATGACTTAGATAGCTTGCATTAATGCATTACAAATTAGTGGGACATTTAGTGAGGAATGATGTAGATATCTTGATCTAACGGGGTTTAGCTTTATAAGAGTATATAGATATAGACATAGATTAGACCTTTCGTAGCATCAGCCCTGTTGAATTTGTAGTATCCTTGTTCTTCTCTGGCACCACACTTTTTACTCGTACAATAATTGGATATATAGGTGACGACTTGTGGAACTTTCTCTTTATATGTCATCTAGGAGTAGTTTCTTTTTACTCGTACTAGATGATACATATTTTTGTGCCACTCGATTGCAAAGAACACTGGTGGTTTTTTATGACACCATCTATTATAGGATAGAATTGATAGAGATCAAGAGTAGTTATTCTTTAGTACAACTTCATCCCAAACTAAGAAAAGTACATTCCCATACAGTAGTGCGAAAGAGTAATCATCCACCGCTAGTGGCCAAAAAAGGTTGAACTAAATAAGAGGACTATAATGATCCAAAACATTTCAGTGCATAATAAAGTTGCAATAAAGAGACACAATGCAATACTGCTGAAGAAGAAGAAAGGAATAAGGATGTGAGCTTGTGAGAAGCGACGATGTGGGCTTGTGGAGAATCTCCGCCGACACTCTTTTTGTCTGGGCCGAAAGGCCACTATGAGATATACCCTCTGTTTGGTAAAGTTCGACTTGATACCCTGCTGCTTTAGCATGACCGCTGTTTTTCAACTTTTTGACTTGGTTGCGGGCGGGACCATCACTCTGCCTTTCCCTTCCCCATCCCGTCCGCCATGGTGGTGCCACCGGAGCTCGTCGACGACGCCATCGCCGAGATCTTCCTCCGCCTCCCCCCAGACGAGCCCGCGCACCTCGTCCGCGCCGCGCTCGTCTGCAGGCGCTGGCGTGACATCCTCACATGCGGGCTTTCCTCCGCCTTGGCTTCGTCGACAACACCATCGTGCTCCAATCCTTTGTATGTGTGGTTATAATCAATCAGTACAAGAAGATAGTGTATTTAGAAAGAAAAAATTGTAGAACTTTAAATTTTCCTTCTCTTGCTTGGCCTTGGCCACCTGAGAAGATAATGTACTCTGCCAGAAAGAATTATTTGTAGAACTGCGTGTTTTCCTTCTCTATAATAATAGGGAAGCTTGGTCACTTAAAGGCATGAGATTTGGGAGACTTATAGAACGCCAGGCCAAGAGGATGCCAGAAGGTCTTATCGTCGACTATGGTAATTATGATTATATAATCCTCCAATCCTTTGTATGTGTGGTTTATGAAAATCAAGTTTCTAGTTGCTGCTTTTGCTCAGACGAAGAATTACCAAGCCCTTGTTTAGATTGGGAAAAAATTTCAACCTGATGAATAGTACCACTTTCGTCTTATTTGACAAATATTGTCCAATCGTGGACCAACTAGGCTCAAAAGATTCATCTCGTGATTTACAACTAAACTGTGTAATTAGTTATTTTTTTTTTACCTACATTTAATACTCCATGCAAGTGGTTAAAAATTGATGTGACGGAGAGAGAGTGAAAAAACTTGGAATTTTGATGTCATCTAAACAAGGGGCAAGTGAGAAGACTACATAGTCGGCGACCAATGGCAGTTGTTCATGCATCGGCTTTGCGGCTTACAGCGGTCTGCGGTGGCTATCCGCAATAGATAGTCCGGTGCAGGACAACGTCGATAGATTGCACAAATGGCAACGTTGGTGACGCAACTACACATCCTGCAACGGCCTGCAGTGGCTTGCTCTGCACGGCAGTTGCTGGCTAGGTATGGGACATCGTATTTATTGGCGGCCCAAGCAGTAACGACGGTGCATCGACTCGGTGGTTTGCTGACAGTGTGTGGTGTTGGGATTGCGGAGTGGCAGGGCAGTGCTTTACAGTTAGGTCCCTTCTTTTGCTAAAGGAGTAGTGGTGTGGCCTTACTGTTCAGCTCATGTTGATGTCTCAATCCAACCGACGGGTGTAGTCGTTGTTGTTGCTTTTAGTTGTTAGCTTAGGGTTTTTTTTTGTTTTTTGTTTTTTTGTTTTTTGTTTTTTGTTTTTTGCTGTTTTGGTTGTTTAGCTGCTCGACCTTTTAAGGTCCTGTCACTCTGTTGTTTTTGGTTGTTTTTTTTATCCAGTCTAAGCTCGTCTTCTTTTTAATATAATCGGTCGCTCTCCTGTTTGGTTTGTTCAAAATAAAGAGAGCCCCGTTGATGATGAGGACAGTCTGGTACCATATATTTCATATTGACATGAATTAAGTTTGGATAAATTTGTTGTAGGACATCATTCAGTCTTTGTATTTGCTAATGCACACTACTCAATGTTGTTTTTGCTAGAGGATACTCTTCAGTTGTGGGAATTGACCCTTAGACACTATAGCTATTAAATAATAATTTCTAGGAGTGGATTGGAGAGAAAAGTTAAAAATGATCATTATACCCTGATTATTATACCACAACACTTAATAGTTATCTAAAAGATTCATAACTTTTGATATGAAGTCATATGAAGATAAACTTCATATGAAAATTGTAGAGCCCAACGAGCCAACAACTCTGTTGTTGACAACTTTCTACTTTGAAATTATTTAGAATGCCAAAAATTCTTTTTAAAATTGTCAAATTTTGAAATTCAAATTTTAGAATTTTCCAACGATCTCGAATGTTGACATGGTTTCTCAATACGATCTATAACCTTTTAGTTGATATTTTTTTATCTAGAGGCATTTATAATCCTAAATATTAATTTTATTTCCTCCAATTTTGAAATTCAACATTTAGAACATTTCAAACGACATTAGACGTTGACAGCATGATCTATACCAAAGTCATTTGAAAGTTCTAACATTTGAATTTAGAAATATGAGAAAAGAAAACAAATATTTAGGACTCTAAATGACTTCAAGTAAAAAAAATTATCGACTACAAAGTTAGAGATCATATTGATAACTACAACTTTTGTTTAGACCATGTCGACATCAAAGATTGTTCAAAGATTCTAAATTTTGAATTTCAAAAATCTGAGAACATAAAAAAGAAACTTTGACACTGTAAATTCAAACAAAAGGTTATCACTATGAAGATGTAAATCTCATTGAGCTCTACAATTTTGATATAGAGTTTGTCCATATGAGAAAGTTACAGATTAGGACATCAAATTAATATTTAGAATATCAAAACACATCAAATTCATGAGATGTGTTTTGATATTATATTTATTTGAACTTGTAATTTTAATATTTTTTTAGAAAAAAAACTTGGTTAAAACTAGAGAAGTATGACTTAAGGCAGAGCTGAAGTATGAACTACAATTTGAAACTAAGAGAGTACCTCTCAAAAGCGTAGTATCGCTGGCTACATCTTCGCCCATCGATGTCACCAAATGGGGATTTGACTGGATGATTCATTCACACATCGCTATTACCTTTACAAAATACAAGTCATGAAGACGTTGTACATCATTTCAGTCCTGAAAGCTCGACCGCGTGGCGGTTGTCGGTTGAATTGGTGCTGGCCCAGGTCGACACTTACTACTACTAGCTTCTGCCGCTTCTCCCATCTCTCGCCAAGTCTCCTTACCTTCGAGCATCCTCTCCACCTCGCGTATCGTAGGTCTGTCCATTGGAGAGTGCTGTGTGCAAAGGAGCACAATCTGGATCAGCGATTCTACCTCGGCATGTATGCAGTTCTGCTGTATATCTGGATCAATGAGCTTCACCAGGTTTTTCTCCTTTAGTAGTCCCTTGACCTGCACAAATCACGTATACTCACTGTTATGCCAACCAAAACAGACATTTTATCACAAGGATACAACTAAAAGAAAAATCTCACACAAAATCAAGGTGTTCAATTGAATTGAAAAAAGAAATAGAATATACACCCATATGCTAGTTTAGCTAAGCCATGCTCCAGTTCAGAAATAATATATTCTTCATTAGACGCTACTCAATGTCTGAATCTCTATTTGCTTATGGATGAAGTGATTAACAGATCTTTTTTTTTATAATAGTATAGAAAACCTGAGCATCCAACCCCAATGCAATAACACTGTATCAATCTACAAAAGAACATGAAGACCTTATTGCAAATTGAACTGAATAAATGGCATTAGTAAATTACCCAGTCAAGTAGCATGACATCCTCATCATGGGCAAGGCAAGCAAGATCAAAGGCACGCTGTCCTGAAATGAGCTCCAAGAGCATAATTCCGTAACTGTACACATCAGTTTTCTCGGAGCATCTTCCTGTTGAAAGATATTTAGGTGCAATGTGCCCGATTGTTCCACGAACCGCAGTAGTTATATCGGTAACTATGTGATCCATCGGATTGGCCAAACTGAAGCCACCCACCGCTGCTTCAAAGTCTTCATCTAATAAAATATTCGATGCTTTGACGTCTCGATGGATAATCCTTTGAACACACTGGTCATGTAAATAGGTTAGACCGTGAGCAGAACCTAATGCAATCCTTGTCCTCGTTTGCCAATTTAAAGGGGGTTCAGACGGTTGCCGTTCTACAGAAAATAAACCAAAGCAATAAGTATTTCGGAGTTGGAAATGTTGTTAAGAAAGTAGAACAAGCTGGAAAAGAAACGGCAATGAAAAGGCTGTACGACTGGAGTAAACAAGACAGAGTACCTCTTAAACGTGATACAAGCACCATTTCTGTTTGTGTAATACAGAATCCAAGAAGACACAACAGATTTCTGTGTGCAGCCATACTAATAACCTCAACTTGTGTTTGAAACAGCAGTTCCAAATGAGGTGTCCGCTCCTCCATTCTCTTAACAGCAATTAAAGCTCCATCTGGCAGCCGTCCTTTGTAGACTTTGTCAAATCCACCTCTTCCAAGAAGGTTCTTATTTGCTGAAGCCATCTGTTGCCACTCGTAGTTCTTTTAATGAAAATATTTAAGCTGGCCAAGCTCGGCTGCCACAAGTAGTTTGTGGTCCTCCGTGGTTTGTTGTCGACACCATGCAAAACATGTTGCAGGAATAGCAAACAGCAAGGCAGCACCAGCAGCGACTCCATCAACAGCTGCTCCAATACAAGAGGAACACCTTCCTGCATGAAGTAACAAATCAGCACCAAACTCACTGGAGAAGGAAAAAAAAAGATGAGGAAGTAGGTACTGAATTACTGAAGCTTCTGTTAGAAGAGTCAAGGGCCTATTGGATCTTAGCCCATTAGGGTTAATTAGTCGCTTGCTTAGGAGTCAAATAAGACCTCTTCTCTGTATAAGGAGAGGAGATGTATCAATCTAATTAAGCAAGAGATTAGAAGGAAAAACCTTCTCTCTTGCCGGCCGTGGGCGAAGCCCCGCCGCCGGCGTTCCTAGCGCCTCTCATAGCCCTAGCCGCCGGTCATCTGCCTCTCAGCCCGTGAACAGTACCTGTGGTACTGTAGCACCACGGGTACTGTAGCGTTGCCGCTCTCTTCCTCCTCAATCCTCCCGATCCCAACAGCAACCACATAACAATCTGGTATTGGAGATGCCAGGTTACGATGAGCCATCGTCGGTCACTTCCACACCGATGACACTGGATCAACTGACAGCGGTCATCACCGATCTTGCTCGATCCGTCGCCGACATCTACTCGCTCCTCTCCGATATGGCTGCACAGCGGCAGTGGCCGATGCCACCGTTCCTCCCCTGCGGGATGCCAGGTTACGGCACGACGCTGCTACCGTTCCAGGACGTGCAGCCAACATTGCAGTAGATCGAGCAGACGATGGACATCACAACGGAGCCGGCAGGGATGATGCTTACCTACAAGATGTCTGCGGCGGTGCGGCTATAGGCTGCAGCGCGCGGCCTCCTAGCACGCCGGCAGCTGCAGGAGATGCGCCGGCCTATGCACGAGGCGACCTTGGTGACGATCGACCTCAGCTCAGCGAAGCGCGACCTCGCCCCGTGGGACAATCACCAGCAACCACGCCGACCCGCTGCTGTCTTCAGGCGCGAGCATAGTGTTTTTTCCGCGGGAAGCGACCTCCAACTCTACGGCAATGGCGGTAGGGGAGTCGCTCCCCTCCTTGTCACCGGTGGGGACGCACACCAAAGCGCCACCGCATTCCGCCACCGACCGCCGCGAGGACGTCTCCGCAGGTCGCTATCGCGACTAATTCCAGGTGGCTATACCCGTGCACCCCTCTCATTCTGTTGGGCTCCATGGGATCCAGGTGGCTACACACGTGCAGGTCCATCACGCGGAGGGTGTACGCCGTATCTTCAGGAGTTAAAAATAAAGAGTCATAGTCTATTTTAGGTCAATAAAATAAGCCGAGATGTAAAAGACTTGTTTTTAGATGTTAGGTTTGTGTCTAGCAGAGTCATCGTTAAGTTACAGCTCGAGGACGAGCTGCATGTTCAGGTGGAGTGTAGTGTTAGAAGGGTCAATGGCCTATTGGGCCTTAGCCCATTAGGGTTAATTAGTCGCTGGCTTAGGGGTCAAGTAAGACCTCTTCTCTATATAAGGAGAGGAGATGTATCAATCTAATCAAGTAAGAGATTAGAAGGAAAAACTTTCTCTCTTGCCGGCCATGGGCGAAGCCCCGTGACCGGCGTTCCTAGCGCTCCTCATAGCCCTAGCCGCCGGTCCTCTGCCTCTGAGCCCGTGAACAGTACCGCCGCTCTCTTCCTCCTCAATCCTCCCAATCCCAACAGCAACCACATAACAGCTTCACACAAGATTCTTATAGTCCCAGTGAGTTACAGGTCATGTACCTCTTATATAATCCCACATTAGTAGGTTAACATCATAGACTCAATCACACCATAATAATCTTCGATTGCATACCAGGGTAGGTGGCAGGGCAGGAGCAGGAGAGAGGAAGACCTTGTTTGGCACAGAGCTTCACTAATGAAGCTGTTTTTTTTGTTTCAGCTCTATGAACAACTTTCTTGGTAAATCTAAAACTGTTTCATAGATCCGTTTGGCAAAATAGCTTCATATGATAAACCAATAGAGAAAAATGACTATAATGCCCTATACTTTTTTGTCTTCTTTTTTTCCTCATCTCCTTCTCACAGTCACGGGTCTCTTGTTTGTTTCCTCCGCTCGTCTTCTGACGGGGCACGCGTGAGCAGCGCATCTCGGCCTTCTTCAGTTCTTCACGAACTTGCTCGCGTATCCTAGCCTTCTTCTCCACACGGTTGCTCGCACGCTCTAGTAGCTGAGCCACTCGTGCCCCGGTGGCCGCACTTGCTCGTGCGTGTCCTAGGTGGCTACGCCCGCCCGTGCCCCAGCGACGACAGCCACACCCCTCGTGCCCAATGGCCGAGCCCCAGTGGCTGCACCGCTCGCGCCCAGCGGCTGAGCCCTGGTGCCCACGCTGCTCGCACTCGGTGGCCATGCCCGCACATGGCCCCGATGACGACTGCCCCACCACTCGTGCCCAGTGGCCGCAAGTTCCTGGTCATGTTTCGTGAAGAAGATGTGCGAGGGTATGTTCGTGGATACGGCCTCACATTACACTCAATAACATCAATATCAATTTTTCCATTTATAGAATTGCAATATTGGAAGCATTTGCAGTTTAAATTTGCATTTTCCGAAAAAAATCAATGAAATGAAATAAATTGAAGAAATATAGCAAAAAGTCTTAGAAATGTGCAAAATTTGAACATGTAGTCTCATTTAATGTAGGAAGGCTACCCAAAAAGTTTGAGGCCAAAAAGAAAAAAATTAAAAACTTTGCCGAGTGTTAACAGGGGACACTCGGCAAAGGTAACGCCAAGTAACGGCCGTAAGTCGCCGTCACTCCTTTGCTGAGTGTCAGGCTTTGCCGAGAGCCTGGGATGGTTTGCCGAGTGTCTGACGCTCGACAAAGAGCCGCTATGCCGAGAACTTTTCTTTACCGAGGGCGGCACTCGGCAAACGACGGCTTTGCTGAGTGCCCGATATTTGGCACTTGGCAAAGCGGCCGGCACTCGGCAACTTTGCTCTGTGCGGTAGTGTGACCCAGAATTGCTTTGCTTTTCCTGGTTGTAGCTGTGCTGTGTCGGGTGATTTGAAATTGGTTAAGTCGGTTGCAGGAGATTTCTACTTCCTTCTTTGATCATTATATCGGGAACGAACATGTTTGTCTTCTGTGCTTATTTACTTGGTCTGATTGTTTTTCCAGTGTGCTCTAGTGTTGATTTGTGGTTTTTGTGGATGCCTCTGAAAGTTCTGTAAATAAATGAGGCTAACTTTTTTTTTTTGAGAATTAAGCATACAAAATGTCGACGCCCACAATACACACGCACACTCACCATTATAAATACACGTACGCAAAACCTACCCCTATGAGCACCTCCGAATGATTGAGCTGACAGATCTCGAGATTCACGAAGTTACCACAGGCGCCTCGCTGTCGACGGGGACGTCACCTATCACTGAAAGCATAGTGCCGTTAAACCCTAAATAAATCCGAAAAAAATACAAGCACCCATACCAAGTTGAGGACTCGTCCTCCTCTGATTTCCTAGATCACACCTTGTTGGGCTTTGGCCACCTTCTAGTTCCTTTGAACCCTGTTGGAAATCAAAGTGATTAGAGCTGGTGCCAACACCGTGATGGCTGCTTTCGGTGTGTTGAGATTGGTGTGTATATATATATATATATATATATATATATATATATATATATATATATATATATATATATATATATATATATATATATATATAGCTATTTCTCTGTAGCTGGCTAGAGAATATCTATTTTGTAGCCGGACCCAACCCATCGGATCGACTCGACCAGACACCACCGAGCGGTGAGCGCAGACCCACATAGACTTTATGGGTTAATTAATTAATTAATTTCGCGTGGCTTGCTCCATTTATTTACATTAAAATGGTTTGGATATATAGCACACCCATTAATCACGTTGCTTCCTAATTGCTCTAATCGCTGCCCCCGAATTTTGCTTCGTCCGCACGGTCTGCAGTTGTGGACTTTCCTGCAACGCGTCTCGCGTGGATGGCGGCGGAGGAGAGACCGCTTCACGTGGTGCGACGCCGCTTTTGCCGGCGGCGGCCAGGCGACCAGGCGACCGGCAGCGGCCCTGCCACCCCGCGACGCGACCGGCGGCGGACCTGGTCCCTCCGCGACGAGACCGGCGGTGGCGCTGCTCCATCGTGCTGCGACCAACGGCGGCCCCGCTCCCCCGTGAAGGCGACGCCGGGCTCGGACGGCCCCTCCCTGTCTTCTCTCATCATCTCCGGGGCGGCGCCCTCCATGTTGGCCTGTGCGCGTCGTCGACTCGGAACCGCGACCTGGCCATGATGTGATGCATCAGTTTGGCCGCTGGTGGCTCATCGGTACTCCCCGACGGCAACGCAGTCGGTCTCGCTCGGATGGCGGCCCCGGCCACGGAGCTGCAAGCCTCGCACGAAGCTGCAGAAGAAGGCCAGCTACACGGACATGAAGGCCATGGTGTTCCTGGTGGCCGCCGGGTACAGCCTGCTGCAGGCGGCGCGCTGTTGCGTCGCCCCTCGCCCTGGCCATGTCCGACGGAGGCGACATGGTGCCGGGTCGGCGGTGACCCCTGCTGGCCTCGTGGCTAGTGCGTCTTCTCATGCGACCAGGTGCTGGCGTGGCATACGTGCTGCTGGCCACCGTCATTGCCGCCGCCGCGCTGCAGGCCTCCGTCGTCTACCGCGACTTCTGTAGGCAGGCCGATGCCGGCGTCGCTAGCGCCGTCGCGGCCGGGCTCGCCGCCGCCCTGCTCGCTTTCCTCTCTGCCAGCAACCTCTTCAGGCTATACGGCAGCAAGAGCTAATATTGTTTAGTAACCGTGGATTATAGTAATTCATTTAAAAATTTATCGTAAATCAGGTACAGTAGACATAGATTCTAGTAATTCATTTACAAATATTCATAGTACGAGATATCCATAGTACAAAGTTCTTGTAAATATTCTTTTGTGCAAGTTCTCGTAAATTTCGTAGTAGAGATATTCATAGTATAAATTTCTCGTAAATATGTACGGTATAAAATTCTCGTAAGAATTTACATTACAAAATTCTCGTAACTCTATCCTAGTTACCATCTCAAGCAACTAATATTCCAGTAACTAATATTCCAGCAACTTTCCAGTAACTAATATTCCAGTAACTATTTTAGTAAATCTTCAGGCTATACGGCAGCATATATTCTAGTAAAAGAGGCAGCATATACTCTAGTAAACGTAATTCACAGATCTAAAATAGGCCTCCCTAAAAAAACATCTAAAATAGGCCAGTTACTATAATCACGGAACATGCATGCGTTGACTCTGGCTGGATAAGGATTATAGTAATTAGCGCTACTAAATGATTGTCATTACTAGTGTGCATGCAGGCACGCAGCTCCATCCGCTACCTTGAAAACCAGATGCTCGGGTGGTGCATGGACGGGCCTGGCTACAGAATAAGGTATTCTGTATCTAGCTACAGAGTATACTCTCCCTCTCTCTCTATATATATATATATATATATATATATATATATATATATATATATATATATATATATATATATATATATATATATATATATATATATATATATATATATATATATATATATATATATATATATATATATAAAACAATGATCCTGCCTTCGGATGCAAGCTTTGCCGCTTGCATACATGCCTTAAATTAGTCTGTCTCTTTCCATCAACGACCTAGATTGATATCCTGGTATTTAACCCTCTACTTATCCTGTCTAATTCTCCGCCAATACTTATTCCCGTTTGTACTTCCTATGTCCTTGTTGTTATTGCGCCTAACCAAATTAAATTCCTATGGCTATTATCAAATATGAATCAAACTACTTGATATATATCAAAACTGAACTTCTAGCGAAACACAAAAGGAGGAACAAAACAAGAAATAAAAAGCCGAATAAAAAGAGGAACAGAAACATACATCGGACAAATTAAGTTACAATCAACTACCTGCAAGGATACAACTTGCATTGTCATCTATCATGTACCTGCGGCTTGGCACACCTTTCGGGGTTTTTCTACTTCTATGGTAGCACCTGCTCTTTCGGTACTTGTTGGCTTCTCCACGATAAAGATGGCCTTGCCATGTTCAGAGCCCCAGGTGATTGCATATAGCGGCAGATGTGGCTGGCGCAAGAAGCAATCAAGTGCCTTCGGTCTCACCATCTCAGCGACTTGCTGTACGCTAACATCTCTTAGCAGTGGATTGCCGTTTTCTCCTGCAGCAGCAAGGTCTAGTGCCCAGCTTCTCCTCCTCTGCTGCTGCTGCTCCTCCTCCTCCTCCTCTGCCTCATGGTAGCACGAATGAGGAGAGAAGAAAACCGTCATCTTCAGAGGTGGCCTACAACACCTGCTAGGCAACAAGCTGCACTCCAGGCCCGGAACGTAGCACCAAAACGCCAGCACGATTATCTGCTCGGGCAATATCCGGTACAGCTCCGGCGACGAGGCGGCGATGCTGCCTCCATGGCCATGCTGCCACCCATTCTCTCTGCAACACACTGGATCCTGACGGAACGCCTGGCTGGCCCTACTATAGTCACCTTCATCAATGCGAGCCCACGGCGGCGCAATAGAACGGCACATGTCCACCGAGGTAGCCAGCAGCGCGAGCTCCCCGACCGCGGCTTCGCTCACGAGCAGCTTGAGCTGGGACGCCATAGCCCGCAGGCACGCTATCGCCGTCCCGAATATGTCCATGCTCTCGGAGAGCCGGAGAACGATGTGCAGGAGCAGGTTCTTCTCCGGCGCGTCGCGGTCCTGGTACTGGTACTCGAGGATCGTCTCCACGCCGCGGCCTTCGATGCACAGCGGCCACAGGTCGAGGAACCGCAGCACGGCTCCCTGCTCCGTCTCGTACCGGAGGTGCTTGCCTTCGAGGAGGCGCCTCACGACCGGGTTGCAGAAGGTGTGGTGCCGGAGCGTGCTGCCGGACTCGGCCACGTCCCGCACGAACCTGCCCGCGCAGCCCGCGAACCACTCGAACCTTCGGACGACGTCGGCGTCGATGGAGGATGACGATGACGAGGAGGTGATGAACGGACGCGCCATGGCCGCAAGAATCCATCGCCTGCGCTTTGGATTCGCCGTCCGGCCTTGCCTGTGGTTTGCTTCTTCTTCTTGTTCTTCTTCTTCGTCCTGCTGTTGGTGGTGGGCAGCGGCTTGCGTGCTGTGCCGCCGCTGCTGCTTGAGCAGCAGGCCCGTGCCCTCGATGTAGGCGAGCTTGAACATCTTCCTCTGGTCGAGCAGAGACACGTCTGTGATGGGCAGCTTCCCGGTCCTCTCCAAGGCGAACTCCAGCTGGCTGACGGCCATCTTAAGCCTCTCCGCGTTGTGCTGCCCTGGACCTGCGCCTGCTTGGGCTTGCGACGCCGGCGCCTTATCCTCGCGCTTGCCGGTGCCGGTGCCAGCCAGCAGCACGAGGCCGGAGACGACTCTGCCCACCACCTCCTGCACGAGGGCTGATGCCACAACTCCGGCTATGGAATCCGCCATGTCATATGGTACGGGGACTGGGGAGTGCAGCAGCAACAACCGCAACCAGCCAGCCAACCACACAAACTAGCTAGAAATGGAACGAAGGCGATGGTGTCGTGTCGTCGTTGGTTGAGATGGTGAAGAGTAGAGGTACCACTTGTAGTGGTTGAAACAACGTGCGTACGCCAAGGGGGCAAGGATATATGATTGAACATATGATGATTGCCGGAAATATTATGCGACCGGCGACGACGAAGACGACGACGACGGCGGCGGCAAGTAGGAGTAGCTAGGTAGCTAGAGACATCGCCGGGCCCGGGAGCAGCCTG
The DNA here is from genome assembly GCA_022457205.1 of Saccharum spontaneum. Classification (NCBI taxonomy): domain Eukaryota; kingdom Viridiplantae; phylum Streptophyta; class Magnoliopsida; order Poales; family Poaceae; genus Saccharum; species Saccharum spontaneum. The sequence goes on from CM039607.1 coordinate 30,435,893, forward strand.
GACTGGTGGTGTCTGGTGTGCTCTTCTGATTTCAGTCAATGCAGTTCGTCTGGGCGCACGAGGGTGTGCTCTGACTCTACTTTCTTTGAACCTCTATCAGTTATCAGTTAGAACTTGGCTATGCTTTCCTGCCTTTCTTCTGTATAGATGAGGTCAAGCTGATTGACGACGCATGCCACGCGGTAACAGCGACATCCGCTAACCAACTGCGTATCCCACGAATATACAGGTTGTATTCATTTAATTTGGTTTGCTTCCTGTTTTTGTGTTTCTTTCCTCCTGTTTTATAATTTTATTGTTGGTGTTTCTTTTAAAAAATTTTATTTTTGTTGTTTCTTTTTTTATTTTTCTGCTTCTCTCTCCCTCTCCCTGCTTGTTACTTTGTTTTCTTTCGGGCATCCGGACGCTCGCGTAGCCTGCCTCCGTTCGCCTCATTCTGACTCGCACGCGCATCCTGCCCTCGATGTTGTGCCCACCGCTCCTCGCGTCTGAACAGCCGCGTAGCCTGCCCCTGCCTCGCACGCGCATCTTGCTCCAAATTGTTGTGCCCGCCGCTCCTTCCCCTTGACCACTCCTCTCTCTCTCCGTGTGGGTGGGACCCTATAGCCGGCCCCTAACTCGCTATGCCCCATCTTTCAGCTCTCAACTTGCCGCGCCCCATCCCCCAGTGCCCGGGTCGTGCGCCCATCACTCACCGTGCCTCCATAAAACACGTGGATGCAACATACATCTAACAAAAATGAAACATTTAGAACATACTATTGCAACATATGCATGAAACATATGCAACAGCCAGATAAAACACTTGCAACATGTGTGTGAAACATATGCAACATCCAGATAAAACACATACAACATGTGTGTGAAATATATGCAACATCAAGATAAAACACTTGCTGCAACATACATATGAAAACAAATGAAACATTTTAAATAAGCGCTTGCAACATACCGTAAAACACTTGCAAAAATATGCACATGTGCAACATTTTGATCTACTGTTGCAACATCCATATGTAATGTTTGGACACAAGAAAATCTGCCTTAAGCAGCTTCTCGTGTGCGAAAATGCAGGCGTGCCAGTGTAATAAGTACACAAAATAAGAAGGTAGGAGCACGTATTTTATTAATCATCATGAGTTAACAAATACAAGCTCCTAAGAGCACGTTCCATGGCTTGTTGGCAGCGATCTAACTTGGGCGATCGTGGCCTTCTTAGTTCCTGGGGCCTCAGAAGGCTCCAGTTAATTACTCCTGTGATGTAGCTCACAGAGTACCTCCGATTCTGCTGTTGTGGCCGTCTCGTCAATCTTCGCTTCACGTCTCCATGCATGTGTGTTGGTGTCAATGTTTTTCTAAACACTAAATGGTAAACAGTCGGTCACCTGCCGTTTAGCCATTATTCAGGCTAAACAGTCCATTAAACGGGCTAAACGGATGATTAAACAAAAACGACATACCACGGTGTAGCGTTTACACGGTGTTTAAACGGTCTAAACGGCCATTTAAGTGAACAGTGGTTGATGTAGGTGTGGATGGTGTCAACGTGATGGCCTTATCGGTCCATGAGTCGGTACAACACGGATGGAATATCATCCATGCCTGCCTGCGTCGTTCGCCTCGTCGGTGTCGAATAGCGTGTGGTGTTATGGTGGTCGCGCTTGCATGGTTGGTGTAGCTTAGACTGCTTCGGACTTCTCGGCGGCATCGTCATGGTGTGCTGTAGAACTTGATCGTAGAGGTCGTTGAAGTACAGAAGACCTCCTCGGCATCGAGTGGTGCGTGCTTGTCGATGTAGGGGTAGTCGTCGTGGCACGGCTGAAACATCAGCTTGCCCCGCTTGCGTCGTCGATGGCAATCGGCGCGTACTGTTGGTGTAGGTGCGGAGCCATTGTCGATGGCGTCCAGACTCGCCTCTTGTGGTGTGGCAGCATCGTTGGTGTAGCCTTGTGCTCCTTCGGTGTAGGGGTAGTAGTGCGGCCATTGTGTGCCCAGACTTAAAACCGTATACTCGACTTCACGCCATTGTGTCCTCTTTGCCTAAAGCTGGATTGGAAGAAGGTTGGCCAAGCTGTGCGTCGGCCGTCTAGTTGGTACAGTCACCTCTTGTGGTCTTATATCACCATGGGAGTCGAGCCATGAGATTTACGTGGGGTAATGTAAGATCTTGGACAACGGAAGGCTCATATGTCACGGTGTTTAGATCGAACAGTTATTAATGAGATAGAGTAAGATCTCGGATGATGGAAGGCTGATATGGAACGGTGTCAAAATCAAACGATTATGTAAGAGGGATATCCCTCACAAAAAAAAACTCGTTCTTTTATAGTGTGATTTATTATGCTAAATTTACTATTTATTAATAGTATTAGGTATGTACTCTTTGGTTTAATATAATCTGTTAGATCATCATAAAATATAACCATGTATGATCTTTTCTTTTTTCTGATTAATGTGGAAATGTTTAGACCCTCTCATTGAATGTAACGGATCCTTTTAACGTTGTTGTATATTAATATAATAGATAGATAGTTTCTACTAAATCTAAAATAGTATTAGGCCGGAACATTTATTATATATTGTCTTGTTTTTAAATTATAAGGTGTTTTGGTTTTTCTAAATAGATTAATTTTACTATGTATCTAGACATATGGTATATATCTAAGTGCATAACAAAAACTATACATCTAGAAAAGTCAAATATCGTATAATTTGGAATGGAGGGAGTATTCATAAGGTCAATGCTGGAATGTTATTTTGAAAAGTTGATCAGAACATTTTTCTCGCAAAGCTGGAGCACTTTTGTCCTCAAACTAGAATGTTTTTTTTAATTAAGCTAGCACATTTTAAATTTAAGTAGAAATGCTAGCTTTGCTCAAATAGCTATGAAATATATCTTCTGAATCTAGAGAAGTGTTCTCGTGAACCTAGAATATTTTTATTCTAGAACAAAAAAATGCTCCCGCTTAAAACAATGCCACCTGAATGAGCTCGAGTGAGGTTAAACATCCTGCTGTAAGAAGCACACGGTGGTAAAACTAGAGTTAAATTTGGACGCTTGTTTTGAAAAAAACTTCCAATGGTTTTAAAGGCTTTTCAAATGTGTACTGCGTTTATAGGTGATGTCAGCTGATTCGTCTCTGTTCGTTCTTTTACCGGATGTCTCCGCAGAGAGACTTTTCTGGCCAGTGGCCCAGTGCACGCGCTTGGACGAGGAACATCCTCCGTCACCCAGCCTTGGGCCTTAACCTCGTCGCTGCGTTCGGCCCACAGAATGAGATATACAATCCGGTCACCGTTGACCAGTGGGCTAGGGCGCGGCGGCTAGTCGTGGTTGAAGGTGAAAGTAGTGCGCAGCCCACTGATTGAACGCTTTACGCACGTTTCCTAAAAACATTAAGGCAGTGTTTAGATCTAAAAATTTTGGTAAAAAGTTCTTGTACCACTTTTTGTTGTTATTTGGTAAAATTTGTTCAATCATACTAACTAGGTTCAAAAGATTCGTCTCGATATTTATAGACAAACTGTGCAATTAGTTATTTTTTTACCTACATTTAATGCTTCATACATGCGTCCAAAGATTCAATGTGACGGAGAATCTTGTAAAATTTTTGAAAGTTTAAAGTATCTAAACACACCCTAATACATCTTTCGTGTATGACTTTTTTATTTCTTAAACTTACTTGTACGACCCTTAAACGAAATTTTTTTCCTTGACCTTCCGTCGAGTCTGTTAGGGGAATCTGTTAGTCTCACCACTGCTACATACGTAACATGTCTAGATTTCCCTTCTGCTCTTCCTCCCTCCTACCGAATCGGACCGAGCCTAGGGAAAAGACTGCTAGCTGCACAGGCGGCTGTGAAGCTCTACCGCGGACACACCCGAGCTACGACCGCCCGCCAAACGCCGGTGCTGACGCCCGCAAGATGACCGTACCAGGCTCACCGTACGGCGCGAGACCGCGGCTCGGCGCCTTCGTCCTCGCGCGCAGACGACCGCGGCCAGGGGCGCAGCGAATCCGACCGCGGGCTAGCTCGTCGAGATTGACGGCGGCGACCGTGGGCGAGCTCGTCGAGTGCTGCACGGGGCAAGATTCGCTAGAGCTGGGTGGGAGCGGGGATGGCCGGAGACCATGGGCGAGCTCGTCGGCGCGGAGTAGAAGCAGCGAGCTAGGGGCGGCCTCCGGCCAGAGACACTCGTCGAGATAGGCGACTGCGGCCGTGGGCGAGCTCGCTGAGCGCTGCACGTTCGAGCTTCGGCGGAGCCATGGTCAGGGGCATCGACGGCCGGCGACTATGGGCGAGCTCGTCGGCGCTTGGCGGAGCTCCGAGATTGGGGGCGGCCGAAGATGCTCCGTCTCCGTCTAGCAGTCGGAGCCGCAGGGAAACGATGGAGAAAGGGAAGAAATAAGGTGGAGTTTGGCTGACAGGTGGGCCCATGATAACAGGGCTAACAGAGCTGTTATCCTCTGCTGCTAGGAGTCTGTCGAACCTTCAAACAGAATGCTGGAGCTCACCAATCCCATCACGGCAGCATGCTAGCTGAGGTTCCAATTTCCAAATATATCTTTATCTGATTTTATTCTTGTGTGCTCCAAAGAAATAATAGTGAGGAAATTTTGACACTAAAAAAATCATAATCTCTCCTTTCCAAATTATAACACAGCAGCTCAACCGAAGCCATAGGATCGGATCCACGGCGGGCCGGGCCCCCTCCTGTGGTCAATGCATTTGTGCAATTTTATAAGCTTATTTTATTGCAATATTTGTGTACTTAATTATGTGTTTTATTATACGCTATTATATATGAACTTATTTATGTAATATTACTCCAAATGTAAAACAGACAAACAAAACTGTTTATTTTTTTGCCAGAGGTAAAATAGTCATTTTACCCTGGACTTAACACCGTCAAGTGGCAAAAACAGACAGAAGACCATAGAAGGAATGAAATTTCATTTTGGGGTCATACAAGTAAATTCAAACGAAAAAGGGCCATACATGGAGGCTGCATTTTTTCCAGGGTTATATAGGTAAAAAGCTCAAAACATTATTACGGGACGACCGAAGAATGCTTATAGTGGATATAAATAAGCTTAAAGGCAAACGCACAAGTACACATAGATGGAGTTACATGGCAATGCCATTGCATCAAAGAGAACACGTACAGGTAATATATATTTTCTCCGATATAAATACTTCAAAGCTTTTTTTTAAATGAATTAGGCAGAAGAGCTGCCGGTTATATTAAAAAGAAGAAAAATCTAGATTGGGCAATACAACAGAGCTGCGAAAACAACAACGACTAAAAAGGAACGAAACCTAAAAACAACAACAAGCAACTAACTCAACTATCAACAACGGCCAGTTGGATTGACCTCAACATGCGCCGTGCAACACCGCCAAACTCACTTCTCCACCAAGGCAAAGCAAACTGGCCGCCACAATGCAACATCAGCAAAGGATGACAATGGAACATGTTGACACACCATCGTCACCGCCTGCACCGACAATGTACCATACCGAGTCAGTCGCTGCCATGCAGTGCTAACCACCATGATCCGCTGCAAGCTATGTAGCCGCCATGCCATCACCTTCGCTTTCCCCGCCTGTTGACGCTGTCCCGCACCGGAATAACCCTTACCATGCAAGGTTAGCTGCTGCAGTCCGCTGCAAGCTGCCAAGCCAAAAGCACGAGCAACTGCCTCTGGTCATCGCCAAGCCGACCGTCACCCCTAAGATCCGCTCACATCGTAGCATTTAGCAACCAAGCCACTTCATCAAGATAGCAGAAAAGTCAAGCAGGGACACTACACAGATCATCAGACATTGCACTTCTACTGGCCCATCTTCCCGCGCCGGCCTCCTCACCAACTTTGCGGACACTTGTGGCTCACAGTCCCAATACCGTTGCCCAACAACGACCACATAGAAGTTAAACCCCGAATCACCGCGCGAACGCCCTTGGCCACCTTCCGCTAGAGCTTACACTTGCACCTCGAATCCACGACTTGGCCACCATCAGCTTCTTCCACCACCACATCTCCACTGTCCCCGACTGCTTGTGACAATGGGCTGCCAGGTCGCATCGCTGCAGCACTCCCACCTCCGCGCCGGCCTCGTCGCCACCATGCTGCACTCTCCGTCCGCGAGCCTCCATGTCGCGCACACTGGCTGCTCCTGTCCCACAAGGATATACCAAGTATTCTAATTAAAATCAAGTATTCTAATTAAAAAAATTTGTATCTCATAAACCAAGTATTCTAATTAAAATCCGATTATATCATTGTGTTCCTTGCAATAAACTCTTCAAAACAAGATCCCACATGAATATATTTCAATAAAAAATTTTAATGAACATTTATCTCATGATGAATATGTATTTAAAGATAGTCGTCGAACATCACATTGGCACTACACGAACATCATAAAAAATATAACATAACATCATATGTATACTACGTGAACATCACATATATAATGAAATATAAAAATATAAAAATAAAAAATAAAATTTTTGAAGTAATTAATTATAGTCAAATAAAAAGAAGAAAAAATGTTATGGAACTTTACAAATACACAGTAGAACATTACATTAACACTACACAAACACCACTAGATATATCATAGAACATCATATGTATACTACGTGAATATAATAAAATATCATGAAATATAAAATAAAATAATAAAATTAGTGAAATAATTAATTAAAGTCAAATAAAAAGAAGAAAAATGCTCCCGAACATCGAAAAATATATCCTAGAACATCAGTGTATGTTTACTGAACATCACAAAATACATCGTAGAATATCACATTTCTAATCGCGAACATCAAAGAATACATCATAAAACATTACATGTATACTATATTGACATTACATGTACATGTAAATAAAAAATAAAACATAAAAGTATAAATAGAATAAAAGAAAGAAAAAAGAATAAAATATGAAAATAGAAAATAATAAACACAAAATAAAAAACAAAAAAAGAAAAGAAAAATAAAAAGGAAATGAAAAATGAATAAATAAAACAAAATATAAAATAATAAGAAAGCGGCTGCACTACACACTAACACCAGCGAAGGAACAGAAGGAAAACAAAAAATATAAAAACATAAAGAAAATAAAAAAGAAGGAACAAAACCGTAGAAAAGGATGAAGAAAAGAAGGAAAAAATAAATAGATAAAACTAAAGGAAAATGAAAGCAAGTAACACACCTAGCTATCAATGGACCGCTGCGTTGTCGGCTTCCGGCTCCCATCCAGCCCAGCTCGGTGCGCTGAGGATGGCTGCGGACTAGTGGGCCGCTCCTCCGAAATTGTGGCCCAACTTCATCCTTCACATTAATAATTTACGGGAGTGCGTGTGGGGGTGGTCGGCGCGCTGCTTCCAGCCACCTGGTCGACAGCGAAGATTAGCGGCCGCCTACCCGGTGCCCGTGCCCGTGCCGCACCGACCTTGGTCGCCTCCGCCTCCGCGGCCACCGGTGAGTTCTACTCTGCTACGCACTGTGGGCGTTCTCAATGCAATTTGTAAATAGCTAGCTAGATGAGACTTAAAAATAATAAAAAATGAGCACTTTAAAGGAGGGTTATGTGAGCTGTGAGAGAGATGTTTCTGGAAGATCGTGCTAGACTACCTATTTGGGAGTCGCCAGCTATTTGATCTCTCTCATTGATAGCTAATAGAATTCTTCCTAAACTAGCTATTTGGTAACCATTGGGACGCCGCAGTGATGAGAGATATCGTGCATTCACCTCTGTGGAAACGACCAAAATATTCTCTCGGATGCTGTGCGCCATAAAAGGGAGCAGTTTCTTCCTCCGTTTTTTTTTTTGAAAAATAAAGATGATTACCGAATACGTAGACCATATTATCATTCTGAGGTATTTGCTTGTACATTCTTGTGCCCTTGCAACAGATCCGATTGTTACCTTCCTTTTCTTTTGTGAAATGCTTTGGCCAATGGATCTAGTTCTAGCATTTTAGATGCTTCTTGTCCGGCTGTATGCAAACAGTAATCCATTAGAGCAATGAGAACCCATACTGATACTGGAGTAGGTTTAAAGTGCTAATCAATCCAATAACCTTGTTCTATCAACCAAGCTGACCATCTGATGCTTCTTTTGGGTAATAATGTATGTTCATAGCTTTCACCCAAAGGTTTCTTTATGATGCATTGTTTCATTGTTGTCTGTAGATCATGAGTTTTGTCTGAAATGACAACTGCCATGATCTTCACTTACTAGTGAACTGTACACTAAAATTAGTAAAATTGCTTTTGCAGTAGAGGTATTAAGAAGTGCCGCTTCAGGAATTGCTTGTTTCATGAAGCTGTGAAATTTCTTTATTCAGTACCATTTATAATGTTTTTTTTCTGCATTACCATTCTCCTGTAGATGGGTCATTATAACATGATCTGATCCAGTACAGAGATGCAATATGATACACGTAATTGTTTGTGTCCCTTGCATGGTTTTAAATATAGGGCTAAGTCATTTAGTGGTGGCCTCTAGGAGCTATAAAAACCTATAGCGGAATTCATAAAATTCTTAATTAAGGATGCACAAAAAAAATATGTAACTTAGAAAATTTCATGAACACAAATACCCAAATACCTGTATAGGGCTCTAGGAAAACATGTTTCAAGGACCATTGCTTAACAATCATTAAATCAATCATTATGTTCACGCTACAATCAATGTTCATATTCATTCAACATTCAACAATCAACATTTTTTAATAATTATTCAATGGTTTATTACATCATCTATTAAGTGAAGAATATGGAGTGAAGAATGAATTTTTGTCTTGAGTAGGACTAGCAGTGCTAAAAGTATTTTACGGCTAAGCCAAAGTGTCGTTAGTGATAAGAGTGGAACATCAGGCAATATTGTTGTGGTATATCCTATGCAAAAGGCCAAAAGCTAAAGCGGTGCTACAATAGGCTATTAGAACCATGGCCCCTTACTTAGCCTATAATGGAATATAAATGAAATCGATCACATAAAGCTTTTGTGGAATACCTGAATACCATGACAAGCTTGGCCATATTGATTCCTGACTTCCTTCGTTTCCGTTTCAACACCAATTTCTGCTATAGTTTGAGGGATTATTGATTGAGTATTCCATATTTCTAGACATCTAGCTACACTTTGAATTTTATCTTCTATTTCCCACACAGAGCTTGCCAAATTCGTAGGTATAGTCTATGCAATTGGGAGATTAGTTACTTGTTTTATGGCTCAAGGCTCAGAGTGCAGAACACATAAATGTATCATGCATACCCAGCTTATGTACAAAAATCTCTAGACTAAAACATACAAAGTTCAAAGGTTGATCTCATCTTTGTGCAGGACCTATATAAACTGTTGCTCCATTGTCTACCTGTTGCAACTTAAGCACAGCTTGCTGTCGTAGATGAGCACTTGGTTGAGCGTCGCTATGCAAATCAACGCTAGTTGTGCTGAGATTTATTGTGCTGTTCGAGACTGAGCTGTAGTAGCCCATTGCATAGGACACCTCCAGCTCCAAGCTCTCCTTGAGCTCTGCCACAATGTCAGTCATTGACGGTCGCTCCCTTGACGGTTGTTCTTTGCACTTCAGTGCCAACTCTGCAACTTTCCAGACAGAGTTGACATCATAAATCCCTCCCATCCTTGGGTCAGCAATGCTTGCAATGTCACCCTCAGGCCTTGTTTAGATTGAAGAGAGAGAGTAAAATTTGGCACTATAGCACTTTCGTTTGTATTTAATAATTATTGTCCAATCATGGACTAACTAGACTCAAAAGATTTGTCTCGTAATTTACAATCAAACTATGTAATTAGTTATTTTTTATCTACATTTACTGTTCCATGCATGTGTTCCTAGATTTGATGTGACGTGGTGCCACTATGCTGGCTGTGGCGGCACTGTAGGCACGATGGTGTTTCGTCAACCGTCCTGTGCGACATGGTCTCCGCCATGGTCTTCGTGATCGCCTCCTGGTTTCCTGGGGCGCCATACAGGAGTTGGTAGCCGCCCCCGGGTCGTCGATCGTCTTGTTGGCTTGAGTAGCTGAGAGCGTTGGGATCGTAGCTCCCGCCGGTCTAGATGGCCTCTAAGTCAAGGATCCTTACTTGAATATCTTCAGAATGGGTAGATCCCTTAGTGGGTAGAACCGTACATGCATCTCGTTGGTTTGTATTTGAACTATGGGTCACCATTCTGACAGCCACCGCCGTACGGATCCTTACTTGAATATCTTCTAGATATGAATGTTGAGATCAATCAAGCTTCAGTTGGATTCACATAGATTGAGATATATGTATTAACATCAATATGGTCAAGTCAATTCACAATTCCTTATATCCTCTTTATTTTGGCTTGACACTCCTAACACTCACTTTAATATCTACCTTCATACTTCTAGCTTGATCAAATCAATGCAAAGTGATTTTTCCAAATCTTTATCCATACAAGCAAACCAACATAGAGATCGACTTATAAATATGAGTTGTGTCCTTTATCATTTAACCTTTGTTTGGTATTTCTTCACTTATGCATTCTTGACTCATTCTTCAATCCTTGGTCAAAACTAATCCACTATCAAACTCTTCTTGTTCATGCAAAGCAAGTTATTATTGAGATCAATCCAAAATCATCAACTCATGTCTCATTTACCATTTGCCAAATATGCTTGCTTTCTCATGATACTATGATATCCCACAACATAGACGCCATTTCATCAACTTCATTTGCATTATTGTATTTTTCTTGAACTATATTGTTTCTTTGATCTTCCAACAAATAATACATAATTTTGGCCTTAATTTGAACATTATGAGGAATATCATCAAGTTTGCCTTCTTGTTGAACCTATATACACTTCTCATTCCACAATCCACAGGTGATAATAAACTCAATTTCTTGTTCAACACTTTGCAAACTTGTTAGACCTTTCAATTCATCAAAACCCACTAAAGGGCTGGATGCACTTACAGAACCGTGTGTCAAACTATAAAGACAACGCCTTCACAAAGGAACATGATGTAGGAACGTCGCTGCTGTCCGTCGAACATGGACATGGATTTCTTCTACAAGATCCACACCGAGAGAGGAGGGATGCAGTGACGGACACCTCCAAGAAATAAGCTCCCAAAGGCATTGTCATCATCAATCCAACAGCAAGACAAAGGCTTTCACCTAGCACTAAGCCCACTCCCATCGATAGCATGCCAACAACTGGGATAATCCAACATTGATGGTTGCAAATCAACCACAGCCACCACCGCACAATCTAGTACACTGACGATGGAACGGGGAACATAGATCCACCCATCAGGAGCAAATCAGAGCTTTGCGCGACCACTGTGCCTCCTCTATGCCATCGACGTACTGCATCCTTGCGACCACTGTGCCACCTCCGCATGGTCATTGCAGGGCATAGCCCCCTCCGTGGTAGAACTGAGCGCGGATCGGAGGTGATAGATTCGCCATCAGATCGACAAGTCGGCTGCTGCCCCACCTAGCGCCATCACCGCTGAGCGCTGCTCATGTAGCCTCCAACCACGCGGCCTGCCACCAACCGCCCACCAATGGCCGGCTTCAGGCACAGGAGCGATAGATCCGAGCCGAGGGACACTAAATCCGTCCATGTAACGCCGTCTGCATTGTCGGCTGCAGGCCGACGAGCTTCCCCTCACCACTGGGACCACACAAGGCAAGTCCGCCCAGAACCGGCGAACCAGACTTGCCGCCACCATCCAAGCCACTCAGCTGCCACATGGGCTTCCCGTGACCAGCTCTGGTGGCGCGCGTGGACGGCTATTGGCCGTCCACACCACCGCTGCCAAACACAATGACCGTCGAACGCCAAGCGCCGAGTTGCCTAGATCCAGTCACATCCGCTCAAATCCAGGTGAGATGGCCCCACTGTCGCCTTACTAGCACTCGCGTGAGCCCCTACGGCGTGCTCTAGCGATGGCTAGACAAAGAGGAGAGGTGAGTGTAGGTGGCGGCGCTTGGTCTGGTGGCCGCCCATGCCGCCCCATGCGAGTGACGCGGAGGCAAGGAGGACTTAGATACATATCATCATGAGCTAGTAACGCATGTATTGTAAATATGCATTCACTTTTATCCTAAATTAGTATAAACATTATCATAAATTGAAGTGGCTATAAAACAAGTCATTCTATGGTCCTCACCCCGTGCTCCTCATATCTCGATCAGCTATGGTATAACAATAATTGCCAGTGAACCCCTAATTAGCCTGCCGAATGTCGAATGTTTTACATTTTTTTAAATAAGGATCTAGAATGGGATAAATAAAAATCATAGAAAATTAAGTCATGTATGTCTATTTAGAAAATTAAATTAGCATGGAGTTTCAATGTCGAACGGAGCACCGATAGAGCTGAAGCCGCTTTAGTAAACGTTTAGTAAGCCGGTGAAGAAGCCCTCAGAAATCTGGCAGATGAGCTTATCCATACTTTCTAATCTTTGTCATTAACAAATAAATTAAGGATTATTAGTATGTTATATTATTAATTAGTAATTATGGTGACAAGATATGTTTCAATAAGTGTTAATATATTGAATAGTGCATGTTTTGTGTGACAAGATTAATGTTGGTGCATAAGTTTTGAGTAGTACTAGTAGCATGCCCGTGCGTTGCTACGGGACAACTAAACTTTTATATAAAAACACATGGATCGCATGATAAGATAATAGTACTGTGAAATTAAATACCGACATTAAAGTAACATTTAATTCAAAAAGCAAAGTTCGTAAAATTAACATAGTCACGGAGAACGCGACATCGCAGGCTTACAACTTTACTATATAAACCTTTCCGTGATGCGGCTAAAATAATATTTTATATCGGCAGAAAGAATCTCCGATATCCATTTCTTTCATGCGCCTATAAATCCACGAATAAGTTCTACCACATCTCCCTACTATCTTGTACACAAGTTCGAGTATATATATAAATATTAGTCCCTGTCACATGGCTAATACTTAATCTCTTGAAAAATCTCTCACAAAACCTTAAAACAAAATATGTTATATTCACCGTATAAATTGTGTGGCTTTAGGACTATCCCATACAAACATATACTATAGGATAAGGTATCCACTCGAGTTTGTGTGGTAAGATTCACCATCAGCAATATATAGAAATAGTTAAATTATAGGTATTATTATTACAAGCGACGATGACTATAGCAAGATTCACCATCAAATAACTAAAAGGCAGCACATAGATTCCAGATTTCCAACTGAACTACAATCTACAATCTCAGCATTTCTTCAACGTTGTTATTTCTCACTTCAGTTCAATTATTACAAGCGACGATGACTATGGCAAGATTCACCATCAAATAACTAAAAGGCAGCACCACATGTATATATCTAATGTATATATCTATAAATGTCACAAGTCCTGTACTACTTGCCTGCTACCAGGCCGAGACATCACTTTAGCAAAATAGGAACCACGTGTCCACATGTAAGATCATGTTTGATTTGTCTTCTCTTCCATAGGACAACACATCGTTGGAAATAAATCCCTACTACTGCTATGACACAGATTGTTGTCTTTCTTCAAATTGTCAAAGTACTTTACTCATAGGTTCAGATCTGGCCTTTTTACTTTTAATTGTATATTAATAACAATCTGGTACACTGTTGTAGCAACAAAAGTTCCCTAGTATGCAATTTGACTAAATTGGTTTCAATAGTCTGTTCATCAGAACTTCAATGGAACAATATAGCTTCAGAACTTCCAGATCCTGTTCAACCTTTCAAAATGGTCTTGTAGTTCTGGGATAAAAAGAAAAAAATATCATATTCTGATAAACTGTTATCTATGCATCAAACTCTCTCAACAAAAAAAATTGTAAAAAAATTATTGAACAGGCTCAGCAACTTAACCAAAAATTCAAATAAATTATTTATCAATATCTGTACGAAAAAACCATTGATTATGAAAACTAAAACACATGTATATTTAATTTAAGAGAAAAACAAACGACAAATGGCTAGTTTGATGATAACACACATCAGTATCATATTAATTGCCTTATTCTGCATGCAACATATAGGACAGATAAAGTTGGGTGTCTCTTTGCCCATTTGATTATTATAATTTAGAGCGTTGGGTAGTGAGCATACACAAATACAACAGTTATGTTCTAAAAGCATATAATCCAGTGTACACATTATAGTATTTCAGACGAGGCAAGTCTGAGATTTAGAAGTTGGGTCATGCTTAGCGTCACAAGATTCACATGTCACTGGCAATTGAGCTTTAACTTTTGCATCAATTGTAAGATGAAACAGATTGAAATCACAATAGGTACAGGTGTGATCTTCGGCTCCTGGATTTTCAAAAGAGACTTAAAGGCAACAAGTGATGATTGCAACAGCCAATTAGACACGTATGAACATTCATCCAAAATGGAAATCAAACCAAGCAGATTGAAATCACAATGCATTGAGTCCTTGAGGATAATCCAGCAGGCTCCTCCATGCCGCGACCGGGAACTTGAAATCACAATGGAATTGCAGGCCATTTCGAATTAAATTGTCACAATGATTTAAAGTTGTAGTTGATTAGCGTACCAAAAACTTGATGGCTTTGACGATGGCCTGGAGTAGTGGCAGGGAGATGCCGGTAAAGTCCTTGCCTGGGTCGTCGCGGGCAGGGATGGCTAGCTTGGAGGGATATGAGGAACCATTTGCCGATATCCCCTACTCCCAATTTGGATCCCATACCAAGCAATGTTTTACGTCCTGCAGAGTAGAAAATTGATTCACACTATATTGTGGGCACACCAAAAAAAACACATCATAATTAACACAACTTTTTTTCATCATTTTTTGACCATATAGTAAGAGAAACCGACCTACAATTTGAGGACACCATTTTCTAAGAATCTTTTCTTATCTACATAACTTTAACAAGTAGATAAGAGCATACAGTTTGACACATTTTAGAACCTCTACTAAGGCATGACAGTTTGGCATGAGCATGACAGGAAAGCATTGCGATATCCTACTTCTCAGTGACCACCACTGTAAATTGTTCATATGCATCTTGGTTTTCTAATGCCTTTTCAAAACACATGATATCAGAGTCCTGCCATAGCTCTACAAATATACACCTAACACCTAAATTTTCTCAGTTTGTCATTGTTTAGTTGTAACTGCTAATGCTAAACTACTGAAAATACAGATAATTCATCCATGCATCTGCAAAGTTCCCATTTAATATATATAGGTAGGATTAATTCACTAATTATGTGCAGAGAATAGCTCTTTTATCTATTGCAAGGAAAGGCTGGCAACCTGTAGCAGGGCAAAGTATATCAAGCAATTCATCCAAAAAGATGTGACATATGAAAAGGCCTTCTTGATTTGGAAGGGCAAGTTAACTCCCATACTGGTTGGTGCTAGATGGATCGGAAGATGCAAGCACTGACCTAGGCATGTGGTGTTGTCAGATTTGCTAAAGTAACGCAAGGCTCGGGTGGATTCGTGGAGGAGGCGGTCCATGTACCTGAACATGCCTTTCTTGGCCAGCGCTGAATGCTCTTGTCCTCTTTTTTGCCATTCCGATCACTGTCGCTGCCATTTCTAGCCGACGTCTATGAAGCACGGCAACAACACAACCTGTTGTGTTATGGTTCTCAGAACAACACAAACAAATCACCATCAAAACCGCAATCACCACGGATCAAAACCAAAAACCAATGAGAATGGGGAAGAGACGGGCAAATCGAATCGTACCTAGAGTCGAGAGTCTCAACTGCTGGATCAATGTGGGCCGTTCCAAATCTCAGACTCCAGGCAGCGACGGTGCCAGCCATCGTCCGTCACACGTTGAGGCCATGGCGGCACCCGCCCCCTTGGCCACCGTGTCTCTAGGCGACGGCACGCCCCTGGGCCGCCCGCACGCTGAGGCCGCAGCGGCGGCGCTAACCCTTGCGTCGAGTCCCGTGCATCGAGGTGGGACTGGGACTGCAACTTCCCCTCCGATGCAGATCCAAAGGAGGGAGGCAGGGCAGGCCACAGGTGGAACGCACGGGGTGGCCGGGTGGGGCAACGCACGGTCCACTATGGCGGCGGTCGGCGAGTCTACGGGCTCCTCGTCCTCCATGGCCACACCGCCGTCGCGAGCTCCTCCAGCGTGAGGCCGTGCAGCGGCGCAGGGCGGGCGGCAGTGGCCTGTCGAGGTCGTCCGGCGGCTTCGTGGTCGCGGTCGTAGGGGGCGCAGGGATCGCAGGCTTCCGGGGCAGCGGCTGCGGAGGAAGAGGAAGCGGAGCGCGGAGGATTTTGGGCGATTTGGCACTTGGGCAGGCGGTCCGACGCCTCAGTACTACGGGATTGGAGGAGATTGCGCGGAGGATTTTGGGAAGGTTTTTGATTTTTGAATGCACGGAGGGCGCAGATGGAGACCGAGGTTTCCGTTTCCTTTTAAGTTTCCCGTTTCCTTGTTGGCAGCGTGGGGAGAGGGATCGCAGGGGGAGAGCCTCGAGGTTACACCAAGCCTAAGACTTTCCATGTTTGTCGCAAGAGGACGGTGCAAAGGTGAGGCGAAACTTTTGTCGCACCAAATGATTGTCTTACTTTTAGTCTTTTTAGTTGTAGGAGAAGGAGATAGTGCTAATTAACATATTTTATTTTTTAATTAGTGAATAATGACAAGATTAGTGTTGGTGCATATTTATTAGTGTATAGTTAGTTATTATTATTTTTAAATAATAGATATAATTAGTCAAGTATTCTCATCCCATCTAATCAAATAAAAAAATGGCTTGCCCATCCACCCAACCGAACAGAGAATATGGATATCCATATCCTAAATCCATGGATGGTCATATGCCATTCACCCTTGTCCTGAAACCAAACACACCATAAAAGCAGCAGTTGATGCTGCAGCTGCACTTTTTCTCTCTCTGTACTGCAGATGCAGCAGCCAAACACCCCATTAGTATCCATATTTATATTGATGTTAAAAAACGAATATTGAATCATTCGGATCTTTTAGGCCCCTTTGGAATGTATGATTTGTTTCCCATTCTTTTGGTTTTCCTGTAAAAAATTAATTAACTTCTATAAAATTTTTATATAATTTCTGTGAAATTCCTGCATTCTAAAGGTAGTACTGATATAGAAGACAACAAAAACCAGAAAAAGAACTCCATGCGCAAAAATAAGGAACAGGGTGCAAAAGAATGTATCACAAAACCATGATGTGAACTAGACACAGTGTTTGTGTTTGTATTATTTAGAATATTATTCAGAAATATTATTTTGATTAATTTGGAGATTGATAAATTGTATTAATCAATTCTAAACTTATCATACTCCCTCCGTCCCAAAATATTTATCATTTCCGTTTCCTGAGAAACAACTTCGATAAAATATATATTAAAAATATTAATATTTATGGTATAAAACTAGTATCATTGGAAAGATCTTTGAGTCTAGTTTTTAATAAATTTATTTGGAGATACAAGTATTGCATGTATTTTTTACAAATCAAATTAAACTTGTGGCACGGAAACCCAAAACGACATATAATCTGGGAGAGAGGGAGTACGTGCTTCCCGTAGGAGTGGTACGTACGGTCAGTTTATTGCAATAATTTCAAGCCAGTTTGGTGTGGACAGTAGCAGTCTAGTAGCAGCAACTTTTCATGTTTTTTCATTTTGGAAAGAAGCAACTTTGACTGGGCACAGTGGCTGTTGACGTTGATGGATGGAAAGGCTGATGGATGCGAAGACCAAGACACGCACAGAGCTTGGCGCCGTGGATCTTATCACCGATATCGGTGCCATAGATCTCGACGCCGACCTTGGTGCCACATCAGCTCTAGGTCAGACAGCTTGGCTGCTAGTGCATCCAACCTCAGCGCCATGGGTCCAAAAACGAAATTTAAACCGTCAGAGGGTCTAAATGTGAATATTTTTTTTAAAAAGGGCTAAAAAATAAAAAATTCAGCGAAGATGACTCGGAGGACGGGTGCGCGGAGCTGTTTGGCATTGCAGCCACTCCAATTGAGATTGGCACAGACGAGCCATCGACGCCGCAGTCTGTGGATGGCGCTGCTCCTAGCGCCGATGATGGTGGCAGCTCTAGCGTCAGCAACAAATGTTCTAGGTCTAAAGTATGGGAGGATTTTGAGGAGTTGTTTGAGCTAGACAATGGAGCTCAAATTAGAGTCTCTGCTAAGTCGGGCCATCATGCTGGCATGGCACGGCACGACGCCTTTAGGGCCGTGCTTGGGCTGTTGGTGCAGCCCGTGGGCTAGCATGTCACGGCATCATATCGGGCTGTGCTGGCCTGACGACCTTTAATTTGGGCTGTGCCTAGCATGGGCCTATGCCATGCCGTGCCGGACGGTCCGAATGACCATCTATACTAGTTTTGTTCCCTAGATTACTTTGGTCTGCATGCAAGCTTTTCACATTAATGGGCAATGACTATGTACAGTGTTTTCGCTAATCTTTTGATTTCTCAGGCTCTCCTTTTCTCTTCCCCTTTTCTTTTTCTTGTTCTTTTGGTGTCATGCTGTTTTTATTGCTCCAATTTGTATTATTGCACTTTTTTTAATGAAATATTGCTCTGCATGTCTTAAAAAACACCATGTTCGACTAACCTCTAATATCAACAGTAAAAAAAACAACGGCTCCAAGACTAGTATAGTCGATCCACCAAGATTTAAGGTCTGTTTGGATTTCCTTCTCTAAACTTTAAAGTTAAAACTTCAAACAAGTGATCTAAAGTTAGCTCTAAACTTTAACCCACCCCGCGTTAGAGCTTTAGAGCTTAAAAGTGAGCTTAAGTGTTCTAAAGCTTTTAGACCTCTAAAGTTTATGGGAGAGGATCCAAACCAGCCCTTAGCAATACCCTGGAGAGCAAAACTCATATTATAATATATATGTTTTTTAGCACACATTTTCATTTTACACCGAAGAATGCCAAAATAAATTTCACTTTGTACTAGGGTACTGTCACGACACTGGCATGACACTGCCGTTTACAAATATAATATGAATATAAATGTAAACTTATACTCCATCTGTATCTAGACATATAAGTACATATTAGAAAAATCAAAATGACTTATAGTTTAGAACGTAGGGAGTAATTCCTAAAAAATCAACATTTGTCTGCTTAAAAACCTAAATAGAATAATTCTAGCTACATTTAGTCTCCCGAACTATTTAATTGGTCCAGTATACCCGTAATTAATTAGTTTTTTCTCTCCACGTGAATAAGGTGAGTTCAAAGTTCAAAATGTTTTTGATGACGGAGGACATCATAACTTAATTACGTAAAGAAAAGCTACGTTCACTGGTTGTTTTGTTAGGTTACGAGCATGCATCTAGACTGAACTAATTCTAGAAATGCAAATTTCATGAAAAATAATGATGATGAATTCCTAAAGAATTTTTTGAAAGTAGTATCATATATTGTCTCCCAATAAAATTTAAACTTAAAACTCAACTTCCATGTGGAGGGAAAAAAAGACAAATTCATCGTTCTATAGTTAGTAGTCTACTAGATCAGACCATTTGAGAGAGTTTGGAGTAGCAATTTGAGACGAAAGTTTGTTTAGAACGTCAAGTGGCAGACAAAATTGGGCTGGTCCGGGTCAGGATCATATATTTCTAGCCAGTGGGGTCACAAAAAAACTAAACACCGCTAGTACTTTTTTTTAAAATTACACAATACAACGTCGACACCCACAACATGCACACTCACTCATCCCTATAAACACACGTACGCAAACCCTACCTGTGTATCACCAAATGGATTGGATCAGAAATACTATTTGTTGCCCTTGTAAAGCGTGAGTGTACTTTTACTTAAAGATGATGCTAGCTTAGGCGCCACTTTTAACAACATTGACACTGTGAAGCTTATTTTTATAAAAGAAGCTAAAACTATACAAAGCATGCTGGACATATTAGTTAAAGATATGTAAAAGGGCATGTGGTCTAGTGGTTACAAGAGTCTGTAAGGAAAATGGACCTCGACCCATTTAAATTGGATTTTGGTGTTTGATGATCAACACGACCAAATTGGACTAATGAATTTGAGAGTGTTTGTTTTGTAGTCCAATAAGCTGCAAATGTGACTTGGACAAAGGCGACGAGATGATCCGATGATCAACACCTCAAGCAAAGACCTTAGAAGCATAATGGAAGACGCAAGAAATCAAGCAAAGTCCAACCACGAAGAAAGGAACCAAGATGGATGCAAAGGTCACGAAGAAACGAAGGAAATGAAGGGTTGGGAATGAATTGGACCCTATGAATAGTGATCAACAGGACCATGCATTCCCAGTCTGGTTGCATACCCTAGCAATAGGGTGAACCAGACCCGATGAATAGTGATCAACAGGACCAATGGCTAGCTGGGTCCGGTTGCATCCAGAGAGGTTCCAGAGAGCGCTGATTCAACCGGACCAAGTCCGGTTGGGGAATAGGACCATCAATGGTTCGGTCCGATTGGGCTGGCCCAGTGTCAGCCGCTCAGGCGTGCGCAACGGCCATTCAAACGGTCGCCATGTCAATGACCGTTGGAGGAACCGGACCCAGGGAGAATGGTCCGGACCACCCTCCAAAGTCCAGTCCGGTTGGTGCGCAGAGAGCTGAAAGTGCATCTAGCCCTTTAGTGGATTTTGGTGGATTGAATGACAATATAATTAAAGGTCTAATAAGTTTGCTAAGTGTTGAACAGGAAATTGAGTATATTGCTTACACTTGAAGATTACATAGTGATAAGTGTGTCAAAGGTTCAACAAGAAGGAAAACTTGATGATATTCCACATAATGTTCAAACGAAGGCTAAAATTGTGTATTGTTGTATCAGGAGATTACGAAAACAATCTAGTTCAAGTTTCAGACAACAATGCAAATTGAGTTGATGTAATGGCCTGTATATTGTGGGATATCATAGCATCATGTAAAAGCAAGCATATTTGATAAATAGCAAATGAGATATGAGTTGATGATTTTGGATTGGTCTCAATGATGACTTGCTTTGCATAAATAAGAAGAGTTTGATAGTGAATTAGTTTTGATCAAGATTGAAGAATGAATTAAGAATGCATAAGTGAGGAAATGCCAAGCAAAAGTCAAATGACAAAGGACACAACTCATATTGGATATAAGTCGGTCTCTACATTGGTTTGCTTGTATGAATAAAGATTTAGAAAATCACTTTGCATCTGATTTGATCAAGATAGAAGTATGAAGATAACTATTGAAGTGAGTATTAGGAGTGTCAAGCCAAAATGATGAGGATATAAGGAATCGTGAATTGGCTTAACCATATTGATGTTAATTTATATATGTCAATTTAAGTGACCAAACTAAAGCTTTATTGATCTCAACATTCATATCTAGAAGATATTCAAGAAAGGATCACAGTATTGAAGAAATAGTTTTTAATGGATGCTTAATATGATGTGACTTGAGTATGGCTCGGTAGGGTGAAGATAGAAAGGAAAGGGCTTCGAGGGACTAAGTGAAAGTGAAGGGCAAGCGATGGCTTGAGGACCGAGATACCATGGCTAAGGCGAAGAAGAGAGTACTTGCATTGAGTTGAGGAACTAATCGAGCTATGATGAATCATATTGTGTTGAGGATCAAATTGTTAGTTGAAATGACTTGAAGTCATGAATTGAACTCATATGTGTTAAAATGGTTCAAGTCACATGCTCAAGGTATGTTTGCTCAAAGAGAGGAGACAAAGATGATTGCAACCCCTTATGAAGTAATATTGAGAAGAAATGGCATATGAAGACATTGAAGACTCAAGTGGTTGAAATGATTATATTCTCTTGATCTTAAGTATAGGTATGCCATACTATCAAGAGGGATGCAACACGAATCATAGATGAGTCTTAAGTGCTCAAACTAACCGAACCCAAGTGCTAACATGAGAGAAACACATTATCACAACACTTGCAATTGTTGATCTTGGGTCTTGTTCTTGGTTGGGCTAGATAGCCCTTGAAACAAGCTTTCTGGAAAGTCCAATATCACTGAAAACGTAGTTCGAAGTAAAAAGTTATGACTTTTTCCGTATGGTGACTTGTGCTGTCCTGAAGACCCGCAGAGGTTTCGCCCGTATGCGCGGAGGCTCCATGCTTATGCGCGGAGGTTCCAGGGGTCTGAAGGTCATAACAGCTAGTTTTTGACCTCCAACGGCTAGTTTTTGTAGGGTGAGTATATATATATACCCATCCCATTCCTCCTGGCCGTGCCGCTGATGTTCTAAACATTCCAAACCCTTTCCAAACCTTGTGAGAACTCTCTCTAATCTCTCTCTCTCTTTGTGAGAGTGAGTGATTAGTGTGTGATTAAGTATTAGAGAGCAATTAAGAGCAATCCAAACCTTGAGCACTTTGTCAGGCTTTATCGATCTTCGTTGCGCATTTGTTACTCTTGGAGGTGAAGCCTCTTACATGGCTAGGCGTCGCCCGGTGAGCTCCCGTGCTTGTGGTGAGCCACAGGAAAGTTTGTTTTACCCCAATCATCTAGTGGAAACCCCCTTATCTCAAGAGTTCACTGTCTTGACTTGAGAACGAGGATAAGGGTTGCAAAGCCCAAGCCTTTGTGGCATTCTTCACAACATGAACATAGGCAAGCCTTGGTGGCGAGCTAAACCACGAGATAAATCATGTGTCTTGTCCCTTTATGTTTTGAATTGCATAATTTGTGTTCCACTCGATCTACTTGGTTGTGCGTGTTTGTGAGTGCAGATACTTCGTGGACTTGCCACTGGACATGTCCAAGTACATCTTCAAGTTTGGTTTTAGTTTGATCTCTAGGCGTAGCAGCTACTGAGTACTCTGTGTTTCCCGGAGGTTCCGTGACTTCGCCCAGAGGTTTGGTGCTCCGGAGGTTCTGCGAAATTTCCTGGAGGTCCCATGCTCTACTAACCTGCTGCGAGTTTTATTTGTTGATAATTCTCAGAAATGCCTATTCACCCCCCTCTAGGCGATATAAAGGTCCTTTCAAGAGCCCACCAAAAGTGAACAACAACTCTATTTGGTTGGGGGCCTATAAATACCCCTTGGCCGGCCAAATGAGGTGTGTGAGAGCCTAAAGAATTGCTATATGAGTTGAGACTCAATTTTAGTTACTCTAGCCACCAAAAGTGCTTAGTGAAATATTTAGTGATTAGGTAGGTGCTTTGCTTAAGTGCTTAGGTTAGTTAGACCATCATTTATGTGCTTGCTCTAGGTTTAGGCCTAGTATTTAGTGAGGTTTGTATACCTCTTAACCAAAGGTGCTTGCGCTCACCGTGCTTGTACTCGGCGGGGCTTGTAGTCTTGCGAGACCACACCAACCGTGCTTTGTGGTGTGACCGCCACCGTGTACCGAAGGGAACAAGACCCATGGCAGTTTGACCGAAAGTTTGATAGTGAAGACGGTGGGGAGCGAGCAGGAGAGGCTTGCCAGAAGGCACACCGGAGACCCACTTATGCCTGGGAAAGGACCAAGACTATCCACGGAGTTACCTAACCGGGAGCTTAGCCCTTGTGAGGGGCTCCAACAAGGACTAGGGAAAAGCTTGCGCACTTCTCGATACCTCGGTAAAAATACCGAAGTCACTGACGGGAGTTTATATCTCTACCTCATTTTTAGCTTTCACATTTATATTGCTGCCTTGGTTATGCGTTTTACTTTCCTAGCTTAGTTGATAGGCTAGTTGAAGTCTTTTGAGGTAGAGATAGCAACACGCTAGCAAAACCGTAGTTGCACATTTAGATAGTTTATCTTATTGCATAGGTTTTGCTACGGTGAAAATTAGAGGCCATAGTTAGAAGTAGATTTTTAAGTTGTCTAATTCATCCTCCCTCTTAGACGTCATGGTCCTTACAGATTCTTAGTAGCACCTCAGGTCCTGGATTTAACTCTCCATGGGAGCAATTTTTTCATGATTTAACAGCGTTGTGTTTTCAATGGTAGGCGACGTTCGCCTCGACATTAACAGTGAGGCGCTTGTGGTGATTTCGTCAATCTCGAAGATTTGCCGGTCCAGTCTTCGAAGATGCTCATAGGATAGAGTTTGCGTGCGTGCGTTCATAGGTGAGTGTGCGTGTGTTGAGGGTCAGCTTTGTACCGTGTAATTTACAAAAAAAATATTAGTTAAAGATCTTGCATATTTGTATTTCAAAGTCTCCCAGGGTTTAAGGGAAAAAGTTGAAAACCCCTACCCCACTTGCAAGCTAGGGGTTTCCAAATAACCCTCTACTTTTCTTATAATCTAACATGCAAAATTTTGAAGGCCCCATTTTGAATTCTTGGAATTGAAATCCATTCGAATAGTCGCAATTTAGGCACATATCCATTAAGTTAACATAGTCACAAGCGTAACGTAATCGTATGTTATTGTTGACCAAATGGAGAGATACTTGTGTGTTGCACTGCTGTTGTAGGTGAGTGCGAGGCGAAGAGCGTGGTTATACAAAGTAGAAATAGAGCATAGAGATCAATGTAATCTCTATCTCTCACCACATGAATTTAAGAGGTCTATATCTAAATTTTGAAAAATTCTAGAGTGCCAAATTCTAAGGCAAATAGCGTTATACATAAAGTAGATTCCATTTCCTCCAAATTGAAAGGATCTAAATGGACCTTTAAGGCTCCTTTGGAACATGGGTTTTCCCCTATTCCTATGTTCTTCTGAAAATGGATTGATTCATGTGAAATTTCTATACAATTCTTATGAAACTCTTGCATTCCAAAGGTGTCCTAAGTGTTTTCATTTAAACGCCCTAGGCCCCACTATGCTCATTGTCCAACCTTTGTAGTCGATATGTCTTGTCTCTAATAAGATGCTATATAGTTTTTTTAGTTACCTCAAGTTTGGGTGCCATATATTACCCTACATGATTATAACCCAATCCATCTTTTGCACAATTATTCATTCATTCATGACTTGTGCCCGGGGACAGATTTGAGCCCTGGGCTACAGCCGGGGCAAGACCCAAAAACTATGGGAACAAGTTTTATAAAAACATGATAAATAGGCCAGCCAGTCCAAATAGCCCACGCCAATGCGAGGACAGCCCACCCTCCAATATCATTTCTTTTCTTCTTTAAAACTATGTTATATGTAATAATCTACGGCTCGTAAGATTTCTAACTTTATATTAGTTAGCTTGGGACATAGTCCGTTTCTAGATCTGCCGCTGCTTCTGCCCCAACCTAATAGTGTACATAGGTCTTATAAAAAGTAATAATTGCAATTGTTAGGACATAAGGAAGGCAAAATATGAAAAGTCATAAAACTTGAAACTGAGATGCAGGCGGATATTTGAAAACCTGCCTGGCACCCTGCAGATGTTTTTTTTGTGCAATTTTTCTTTTCTGTTATACTACTGAAGCTACTGCCTCTCAAACAAAAACTGAAGCTACTGAGGTGGTCGTCTCAAAAGAATTAAAGTTTTTTTTTAAAAAAAACATTTCAACAAAGAATAAAAAAGAAAGGTGGCGGGCACAGTATTTTGGGCCGGAAATTCTCCTAACTGGGCTGGGCCTGTATCGTCAAGACAGGAAGCCGGTTGCTCTGGTTCAGCTCCTCGGTTCTAAAAAAAAAAAGCTCCTCGGCGGCGTCACCGCGCCAGCGGCCACGGGCCTCTCCGTCCAGCCGCCACCCGCCGGTTCTCCGAGCTCGTGCCGCACTAGCGCCGCCGTTTGCCGGCCTCCTCCTCCACCGGTTAGTTCTACCCTTTGCTACGAAGAATGATGCATTTCTTAGTGTAAACCATGTATATCTATTATCTAGGTAGTTCTGCAGTAGCGTATTTCCGGGATTTTTTTTTTCATCCAGGTTGTTTGAACTCTTGGATGAGAATGATACATCTCTTTAGTGTAAACCGTGTATACTAGGTAGTTCGGCAGTAGCGTATTTTCGTGATTGTTTTTTTTCTTTTATTAGGTTGTCTGAACTCTTGGATGGGGAAGGTTAAGATTCGTTAGAAATTACTCTACGGGCTGTAATGTCTACCCAGTTGACGCTTCTTTAGGTATCTATTTTCACAGAATTGATCAAAAAGTTTGTCTATCGTGCATTATTTTGTTGTGAGCTGTCTTTTCCGACATTGCAATTGCCCTGAGGCTATTCGCACTCATGATCCTCTATTTTTATTCTCTATATATCCTTGTCATTAAGATTCTCTCCTCTATACTTATTTTTCCTGCATCCATCCATCCTCTATCCACTATAGGACTCACTTGTCACTTTATCTAAATATATTCATGTGAGATCTTGTTTTGAAGGATTTATTGAAACGAATTTAATGGTGTAATCGAAATTTAATTTGATTTTGTGGTTTGTGAGTTATAACTTTTTTAGTTAGATGAAAAAAGTAGTAGCAACAGCGGGACCCACACATGCCCTCTCTCTCCCATTCTAGCGCAGAAAAGCAGCAATGAGGCCTGCGCAACCTTTAGCGTTACTCCTCCATTCCTTCCAATTTAGCGTGTACGCTGCTTTACAGGCACTTTTCCAGTACCGCGCTGCGGTGCGTTTCGCACGCTAAAAGCCGAGCTGGCGTCGTAGCGGATGGATATACCACTCCCAGTGCAGCTAGCCTAATCTGCACTTATAGATGAATGTACACTAAATATTCTACTCCTATGAACATATAGGTATGGACGGTAGCAGTTGATAAATTGCTAACTCAAAAACTGCATGTTTCCATCAGGTAACGTAACGTTTAATGGAATCTATACTTTCAGTAGTGTACCACGGTTCACAATACTTTTTTATTCATATTACCCTACTGGTTTGTTCTATCCCAGATTTCGTAGGATACTCGTATTTCTTCTTGTCCCTGGCTTAGCAGCTAATAAACTTAAAGGAAGGTCACATTAAAATTCGCTGGTATACCTGAAAGCCATGGCAAGCAGGACCGCCGGTTGCTGATTCTGTATTTGCTTTTATTTCCCTATCTGTGCCAATCTGTTATGCCTCAGCTTGAGTGTTTATTGATGAGTTTTTCTATACAGTTTGTTCTTCTTGTTCAGATCCATTTAGAAAGTGAATCTTCCATTTCTCACGCTAATCTCACAAGTCACAATGTTCACATGTAATCTCAAATTACAGAATATGCTTTCAGAGAAAAGAATACAGAAGGCATAAAATTTACAACGCATCCACGGTTTATATAGCAGAGGACGATAGCCCTTAATAAAATATACAAAGCTGAATGGACGGTCTCATCTTGGTGTAGGACATGCATGAGTTTCAGATGCAACACCAACTAGTTCCAATTCAAGCTCAGCATACTGTTTTGGATGATCACTTGCTTGAGCTTCGCTATGCAAATCAATACTTGTTGCACTCGGATTTCTTGCACTGCTTGGGACTGAGCTGTAGTAGCTCATTGCACGAGACACCTCCAGCTCCAGACATTCTTTTACCTCCGCCACAATATCAGTCATTGCTGGTCGTGTCCGTGACGGCTCTTCTTTGCATCGCAGTGCAAACTCTGCTACCTTCCAGACAGAGTTGACATCATAGTCTCCACCCATACTTGGGTCAGTGATGCTCTCAATACTATCCTCTGACAGCTTTTGGCGCACCCACTGTGCAATGTGGATGCTCTCTGTGTCACTGATGGGGACTGCTGGTGGCTGGCCTGTAATGAGCTCTAGTAGCACAACCCCAAAGCTGTATACATCACTCTTTTCATTTAGCTGGGATGTACTGTAGTATTCCGGGTCAAGATATCCAAGGGTGCCTGCTGGTTGGGTGGTGACATGGGTCCTGAACTCATCGGCAAATGCCTTCATGAGCCCAAAGTCAGCTATCTTTGCCTTAAGATCATCAGTTAGCAGAATATTTTGTGTCTTCACATCCCTATGGATAAGTGGCGGTTGGCATGATTTATGCAGGTACTCCAATCCTGCATCCACATTTGGGAGCCACTATGGTTTCATTTGGTTATGCAAGGTGGATTTGTAGAAGCTGTCCAAACTTGGTAAAATGTGTGAGGTGTTGCCATATTTAATTAGTATCTAGGCTGCAAATTAGTTTATGCATGTTGGTTCAGTTTATCTTATGTCACAATATTTCTTTAAGTTTAGATGTGTGCAAAGCCTTACAAAGCTTGGGCAGAGTTGAGAGCAATCTTGAGACGCTGATGCCAAGTTAGGGGTGTAGCTGCAGCAGCCTCTCCTGTGATGTATGAACACAGCAAATGGTTATAGCAAGGTATGTGCAAAAGGTAAAAAAAAACATAGCATGTGGTTTGTCAGTAGAATGTTTCATAAACACATCTCTGAAGTTTGCATTATTGGCCTAATAACTAGGGCCCTTGATTTGTTTTGCCACAACTATAGTAATTGATAGTGTGATGTCGTTAATAGTGGATAAATAAATGTAACAGAGCGCTTGAATGTGTGTGAACTAAGCAACTAGCACAACCTAATATTCCTAAGACTCGAAGATCATCTATTAATATTGTCCTGGAAATGTATTTAAGAAGCTGAATAATGAAATCTAAAGCTCAGTAGTCAAGTAAAGGGTATACTGAAGTAATTCAGCACCACAAGTATGGTGATGCTATTATTTTGAGGGCATTGCTAACTTACCTCTTAGATGGCCCTCTAGGCTTCCTCCATGCATATATTCATAGACAAGGGCCAGATGTTTCTTGTCCTCGCAATATCCAATCAATGAAACCAGGTTTCTGTGGTGAACTCTGCTCAAGTACTGAGCCTGTGATACATATAAGAACATTTGCGTCAGTATTCAAATGCACATGAAGAATAAAATATGACTGAGGCACGTACGTCAGTCCTCAGCTAAAAACTGTTTATCTCCTTGGGAGGATGATTTTGAACGCATCTTGATAGCGACTGGGCTTCCATTCTCCAAATAGCCAAGGAAGACAGCAGCACCAAATCCTCCTCGCCCTATTTCTTCTTTAAAGTTAGCTGTCATGTGCTTCAGCTCCTTGTAGGTAAACTGTCTGTTCTCAAATACCTTAACCCTGTCCCAAGGATATTAAGTCTTTGGTCCCATGATCACATCCATGTATTTGGAGTTGAACCACATCATATTAAACAAGCTTTAGTTAGTGGTTTCTTGACAAAATGTTACCTTGTTTTTTCCCTCATTCTATGTTGGATAATAAATCCTGCCACAAACAGTAGAGTTGCTATTGCTATTACTGGAACAACTGTTGCAATGACAATTGTTTTGTTGTTTTTCTTGTTCTCTGGCTGACAGATAGAAGCATCATTATCACATAGGTTTATGTTGTTACTGATCGTGGCATTGGAGGAACACCATCTGAATTAGTTAAATTTAGAGAAGAAAATGTACCAACATACATACTTGTTTAATACAAGCAGTTACAATTAAGTTATTTATTTTAATTTATTGTTGACTGGTCATCTATGAAATGTTGCGCTATTGAACTCAAAGAATCTCTTCGAATTAAAAGTCAGCTCTGGAAATATAAGTTGTCTATATGATGGGGAAACCTTAACACAAGAGATCCATTTTGACGCTTTTCTTGTAGAACTGCAGGTACCAATCCACTGAGTTTGTTGATTGACAAATCACTGCAGAAACCAGTGCATGTTGAATATATTTGATGCATATATTCATAATGAAGTGATTTTAGGTAACCATAAATACTTACATGAATGTCAGTGATGGCATTTGCGCTAGAAAATCTGGCACGGGACCAGATAGGCTATTATTTGACTGATCCCTGAAAAACATATAGATCTTACGAAAATACTGACATACACATGAAGATCTTTGAGTAAAAGGTAAATGCTGTGCTAATTCAAGTTTCCATATGAAAAATAGTAGCTAAACATTATAAACTGAGGTGAAAACTTCAAGGTATTATAATAAGATTCTTAATTACAAAGCACAACATTTTTTATGATGAATTTGGACACTTACAAGTATTGGAGGGATTTTAGATCTCCAAAAGATTAATACCAGTCCCGTTGTAACTCGGCAAAGTAGAGCAACAGAAGGTAAGTTGAGTTGTCCTGGTTCAAGGTGGCATCTGAGCTCCATGCGACGTCAATCCGAGTCCCGTTCAGTGGAGTGGCTGCACTCTGCAGGATCACTGATGGCTTGTCGAAGCTGCTGATGTTCGAGACGTCAACCGCAGCTGAGGTTGTTATGTTGGTCCACGCTGGAACATCTCCATATCTTTGCCAGAGGCGGTCATATGGATCAATGGGGTACCTAGGGTTTTCAGGAATCTAAATTGATCAGACATAATTAATATATGTAGAAACTGATTAATAGAAGTTCATTTCCAATTGAAGCTTTTTTTCAGGAGAGCAACTAGTAGGAGTGTCTACTCATATCAGGCATTATCAGATCTTGTCACTCACCTGAACAGTTGTGAAGCGGTCAGCGAGAACTGGAACCGGTTGAAAACGTATCTGGTTGATGGGCGGGGAAGACTGAGCAGGATCAGCGACTAGTTGGCCGTGGCCTCTGGGTACATGGCCGGCCCGAGCGGCCGTAGGATAAGCGAAGAGATGAACGGTGTGCCCAGCCCGGTATTAACCATGCATATCTGGACATAAACATGTTTTATTTTTTAAGATACGAAACATGGAAATGTCAATTCTGATGAATCGATCATCAGTTAATTGTAAGCAAGCTAAACACGTGTTGGTCAACAAGTGGGAGCGCAGGCCGGCCAACGCCGCCACCGACACTCCGGATGAGACGATCGTCATCAAGTTCCATGAGGCCACGCGTCGGGCCCTCCTCCCGTTTTGGTCGCGCCTTTAGTTTTTAGTTAGTACAACCTTATTGCTCCACCACTAGTTGGTAATTTGTGTTAAGTGTTCCTCCAAGGCGTGTACGGCTTCTCGCCGTGACACTCCTTGGAGCATGTAAAACTTCTCACTTCCACTTAGTGAAACACGTGCTAATGCACGCTTTCGAAAAAAATCGATCATCAGTTAATTGTAGTAGTATTTTCTTTCTAGTGGGTCCCTGTGGTCTGTGGAGATTGGTGACTTTTGAAGTAGTTTTCATGGCTAAAAATGAAGGAAATTTTGGATTAGAAAGATCAATATAAAGATAGTAGTTGCAATAATTTGTTGCTGTGGTATGATGGGGACTTGTTCCAACTTCCAAGGCATTACAAAACTGAACAATCGGACGTGTGTCTGAACTGAACAATCGGAGGAGAAATACTACACGTACATACGCGCGCGAAGATTAAGATACCTGCAAGAAGTCGGCCGGCGACTGGGCGACCGCTACTACTGCAATGGACGCGAGCGGCAAGCTCCGTTGACACCACCACTACTGCAACGCATACGAGGATGAAGAACTGCGAGGATGTCGATGTCGCCATTGTTCTCGAGAAGTCGAGATGATATGCGTGATCTCGGGCTTTCCGTACATAAGAGACACGGTTGCTAGCTTCCCAATCATGTACGTACAGCCTTGAACAAGCAAACAATGCGAACTACTAATAAAAATGGAGGACACGACTGCAGCGTAGGTTAAAGAAATCGCCGGCGGCTAGGATCGGAGGGAGCTTGAAGGATACTCCTTCCTTCCGTTCTATGTAAGAGGGTATATATATTCACATGTTTCAAGAGTCAAACCTGATAATCTGATCAATCAACCAACCAACCATCATTGATCATTTCACATGATGATAATTTTTTTGTTATATGAAAATTAAACTATGTTATTTTCACATGACAATGATTATGAGTTTATTACTTTATAATTAAATTAAACATGATGGTATAAGAGAAACTACAAGTTAAAGTGCAATTTCAAAGATTGTACTTAGTTAAACCAATGCTTTATTATGTTTTGAAAATAGAAGGGCGGGGTATATGGTGGTGACTGGTATAGTGGTACAAGAGAAACTACAAGTCAAAGATTGTACGTACGACTCAGTAGGGCTTCTGTCAACACGCTGGTGACTGCTGGTAGCGACCAACTCCCACTCGATCTGTTAGCCACAGTTGATAACTGTACGGCACATTGGTCCCGGCATCGCCATACGTCGGCATATACATGCAAATGTATACGCGGTGATGCAGGTTATTTTTTAAAAAAACTTATGATGTAGACTATTTTAACCTTATGCACAAGGTTCAAGAAAGTAAATCAAATGACAGTACCGAGTTGAACTCCTTATGATGTATGCTATTTTAACCTTATGCACAAAGTCTAAGATGACTCGCTAAACTCCTTTTGTCCCAAGTTATAAGTATTTCTGGCATTTCAATTTTGTCCTACAATATACTCCCCCCGTTTCCCTAAAGCAAGTTGTTTTGAGGTTGTTAAGTCAAACATTTTAAACTTTGATTACAAATAAATTACTTTGGGTTGAGTTTGACTTCAGGATCCATCTCCAATGTTGCAATTTGCAATACCTCTGAGGAGATCGCAAAGCTTTAAATATCTCTCCACCGAAAAGAACCTTTATCAGTTGTAGCATGAGGGAGATGTCCATTAGAATATATAATGTGCATGCCAGATTAATTTCACCTAGGGAATCTCCTTCTTGCCGTAGAATTTGTCTAAGTGTTTAAGCAAGAGAATAGAGTTTTGACTTCTAAGACGGTCTCCAACAACCGCAACCCAAAATACAAGACCCATTTGTCCTTTAGGTAGCGCTACACTATTTTTAGTCTTTTCCAACAACAAGACCCAAAAGACGATTCTTTCTGCAAATGGGTCTTCTGGAGAGAGAATACTCATATTTGGGTTATGGATCTCGTGACATCCAAAATGGGTCTTTCAAATAGGTACTTTGTTGGAGGTTATATGTATCCTATTGAAGACCCATTTTGGGTTTGGGTACCCCCAATGGATATCCTGTTGGAGACAGCCTAAGGTTAATGATGCCCAGGCCACCTTATCTTTTTGGTTTAGAACATTTTTCCAAGCTACTTGGGGTTTCATCTTGGCATTGCTATCAGATCCTCTCCAAAGACAGTATCTTCTAGCTCTGTCAATGTAATCAAGGACTGCAATTGGCAACTACAAAGAGCACATTGCATCTGTTGGTAATGAAGATAGCATTGAGTTTACCTGTTCTAACCTTCCAACATGGATGGCATAATAAGTTTGAAGTAGTCGTAAGTCTTGTTTCCACCTTATTCATGATAAATCCGAAGTGTTCAACTTTGGGTTTGGTAGTTCCCATTGGCAATCCAAGATAACTGAAAGTGAGAGACTCGAGTTTGCAACCAAACACCCTAGCCAAGGAGACCCAGTTCATTACCTGGTGGTTGCGCTCAAAGGAAGATGGTGCCCAAGCTAGGCATGAGAAGCTTCGACACCATTGTTATGTTGGTCAGTTCGACCGTTTGGAAGGAAAGAAATGCAAGAGCCTTCTAGGGGAACTCCTCCTTAGCTCAGCAATTAACTCAGTCCGTCGTCGACGAGGCTTCAGCTTGGCTGCAGGCAGGCTACAGGCATTTAAGGTCGCTAGCTATGTGTATCTGTAATATTGGTTTCAGTGTAAGCGCTTCTTTTCTTTAAGTGAGTTTGGGCGGCCGCATCGGTAATCTACTGGTTACCAGTGTCATGTCTTGTAATGTTTCTACCCCTTCTTAATGAAGTACGTGCTGAGGCACAGTAGCGAAAAAAACACCCTAGCCAACTGATGAGCTTTTTCAGGCGAGAGGTTCAAAGGCACTAGGCAAGATATTTTGAAATTGATCCTGAGCCCAGTTGAGTAAGAGAAATATTCCAAGAGGACTTTTAAGGTGAAGAGTTCTCTCTGAGAGGCTTTCATGATTCTGATAATGTCATCGCGATATTGGATGCTAGGGAATTGGGTCATC
Organism: Saccharum spontaneum; assembly: GCA_022457205.1. Classification (NCBI taxonomy): domain Eukaryota; kingdom Viridiplantae; phylum Streptophyta; class Magnoliopsida; order Poales; family Poaceae; genus Saccharum; species Saccharum spontaneum. The sequence continues at coordinate 30,469,735 of CM039607.1, forward strand.
TCCTAGGGCTGAATTGGGAGCTCAAATAGACCATTTCTGTGGCCTTTATTGAGAATGCATTGAAGTAGATCAACAGCCAACACAAAGGGAAGGGGGAGAGAGAGGGTCTCTTTGCCTGACTCCACGCTTACAATGAAAATGTTTTCTAGGAACACCATTGAGAAGCATTGATGATGAACTAGAGGCAAGAATTCTTTGGGTCCAGTCACACCATTTGTTATCAAAGCAAAGATGCAACATCATTTGGAGGATCACATTATGCTCCAAAGTATCAAAAGCTTTTGTGAAATTTAGTTTGAAAGTGACAATTTCCCTTTTAGAGTGCTGATACTGATAAATATATTCATATGCCCAAGCAAGGCAATCCTATATTGTCCTGGTCTTAATGAAGCCATATTGATTTGTGTGGATGGGGAGATTATCTTTGATTGGAGCCTGTTAGCCATAAGCTTTGTAATAATCTTGAGGACACAATTTAGAAGAGAGATGGATCTGAAATTATTCACATTAACAGGATGTTTGTTTCGGGGATGAGGGTGATGAAGGAATTATTTATGGCCTGAAGGGTCCAAGGAGACATTAAATAAGTCACAACATAGGGTGTAGAAGTCTTCTTTTATTATCTCCCAACAACTTTTGAGGAAGAATCCATTGAAACCATCTAGTCCTGGGGCTTTGTCAGCAGGCATTTGCTTGATTACTGCATCAATGTCCTCAATGGTGAAAGGTCTTGACAGATGCTCCAGGTCTCTCTCTATTCAACTAACTGACTTAGATTATATAGCATTACAAGATTTGTAGTGCATCCCATTCTATTCTTATATTCCTCTAGAAGCAAGGCAGCCTTTTCACTATGATCAGAAACAATTCTACTATCTTCAGTGTCAAGAGAGGTGATGGTGTTCAGTTTGTATCTCTTAGTCTCACACTGAGCTCACAACATTCATAGCTATATTCTATAGATCTGGGAGATTAGTTACTTACTCCAACCATCCTAATATACAAGGCGTAACCACTTTTTTATTCAAATCCTATAATATAAGGTGTGCTCTCTATAGACGTGCATACATCCATACAGTAGTATTAGTGTTGTGAGAGAGAATTAAATGTGTTTCTTAGTCTTTGAACTAGAGGTGGTTACGCTTGCGCCTTAATATACTAGGACGGATGGAGTATTTGATAACTAAAAAATTACAGAACACCAAATCATGATGCATCCATGGCTTATACAAAAAAAAGCCTATATTAAAACATGCAAAGTTGAACAGTTGGTTTCATCTTGGTGCAGGACCTATACGAGTTGCTGATTCAATGTCTACCTGTTGCAACTCAACCGCAGCATTTTGCCGAAGATGATCACTTGGTTTTTCATTGGTATGCAAATCAACACTTGTTGTGCTGAGATTGATTGTGCTAGTTGAGACTGAGCTGTAGTAGCCCATTGCATAGGACACCTCCAGCTCCAAGCTCTCCTTGAGCTCTGCGACAATGTTGGTCATTGCCGGTCGCTCCCTTGATGGTTGTTCTTTGCACTTCAGTGCCAACTCTGCAACTTTCCAGAGAGAGTTGACATCATACATCCCTCCCATCCTTGGGTCAGCAATGCTTGCAATATCACCCTCAGAGAGCTTCTGGCGCACCCATAGTGCAACATGGATGCTCTCAGTGTCACTTACAGGAACTGCTGGTGGCTGGCCTGTGATAAGCTCCAATAGCACAACACTGAAGCTGTATACATCACTCTTCTCACTGAGCTGGGACGTGTTGTAGTATTCAGGGTCAAGATATCCTAGGGTGCCTGCTGGTTGTGTGGTGACATGGGTCCTGAACTCATCAGAGAATGCTTTCATGAGCCCAAAGTCAGCTATCTTCGCCTCAAGATCAGCAGATAGAAGAATGTTCTTTGTCTTCACATCCCTATGGATCAGTGGTGGCTGGCATGATTTATGCAGATACTCCAGTCCTGCACCCAAGTGAGGAACCAGTAATTACTTTGCAATTTATCTAGTGTTAGATCTTTTTTTGAAAAAAAAATCTAGTGTTAGATGGATTGTTAGGAGCTAGACACATGGTAATGAGACCAAAATTTTTCTTCAGATCTAGTTAGTATATGAAACAGAGAGTAAGATACAGGCTGGTACACGCTGCAAGATCTATATGATACAGGCTTCTCTTACTACTGTATTTCTAATTCAAGGTACTGTATGTTCAGCCTTACAAACCTTGGGCGGAGTTGAGAGCAATCTTGAGACGTTGATGCCAAGTGAGGGGTGTAGCAGCAGAGGCCTCTCCTGTGATTGATGGTCAGAACAAATTTATTATAGCAACGTTTATGTAAAATGGTGAAATACTAGTTGGCTTGTCAAATTAGGTCATAATATGCATCACTTGTCATGTCTAAAGTGTATGATGGCACAAAAATCAGGGCCCTTAATTTTGCTATGAATATGTTAGACACAGCACACAATAAACATGGCACCTTACACTTTAATGTATTCAAACTTTAACCCAACAAATATCCCCATGCTAAGATGACATTTTCCTGCATCTATGCTGCCAATGTGTTTGACAAAGCTAAAATAGAAATGTGAAATTTTGTCATTAGTGGAAGAGTATGTTTTTTCTTTATGAGGGTGCAGGCAGGTAGCAAGTTACCTCTTAGAAAGTCCTCTAGGTTCCCCCCCTGCATGTATTCGTAGACAAGGGCCATATGTTTCTTGTCCTTGCAATATCCAATCAAGGAAACCAGATTTTTGTGATGAACTCTAGACAAATGCTGAGCCTGAAATATGCAATAACAACATTTTATTTCAGTTTTCAAATGCACCTGGAAGATAAAGCACAAAAGAATAGCCTACCTCGGCTAAAAACTCTTTATCCCCTTGAGAGGATGTTTTTGAACGCATCTTGACAGCAACTGGACTTCCATTCTGCAAATATCCTAGGAAGACAGAACCAAACCCTCCTCGCCCTATTTCTTCTTTGAAGTTAGCTGTCATGAGCTTCAGCTCCTTGTAGGTGAACTTTCTGTTCTCAAATATGTGTGAACTGGCTTGAGGGCTAATAAACCTTGAGTTGTTTGCCATCCATGTATCTGGATTGAATCATGTATTATATGAAAATATTCAATTAATACACAACTAATTATTTCCTCGATAAAATATTTTTTAAGCAAATTCCTTGAAGAAATGTCACCTTGTCTGTTTCTCATTCTATGGAGGATAAGTAATCCTGCAACAAACAGTAGAGTTGCTATTGCTATTGGAACAACTGTTGCAATGATAAGTGTTTTGTTTCTTTTCTTCTTCTTCGGCTCACATGTAGAAGGACCATTATCACACAAATTTACGTTGTTATCAATCCTGACATTTGATCAACATTATCCGGATTAATTAAATATATAGAGAAAAATGCTGCAGTATACTTGTTTGATTTAAGTAGCAGGAGTTAAGTCATTATGTGTTTCTAAGTTATCCTTGAGTGATTTTTTATGAAAAATTTAACGGTCCATCTCCAGAGAACCTCAAGGATGAAATGGACCTTAAATATATAAATTGGCTACATGATTCTGACCTCAATACCAGAGATCCATTTTGTATCTTTTGTAGCAGAGCTGCAGGTACTGATCCACTGAGTATGTTGCTTGACAAATCACTGCAGAAAGTAAGTTCATGTTCAATATGGTGATGGAGGTATTGCAAAATAAATTTTAGGTTAACAGAAATACTTACAGGAATGACAGTGACGACATTTGCCCTAGAAAATCTGGCACTGGACCAGATAGGCTATTATTTGACAGATCTCTGAATTAAATAAAGTTCTTGTGAAAAACACTAGAATAGTAATCAAAACTGCTTATTAAAAAAAGGGTCAAATGCTATGCTACAGGTTTCTGAAAAATTAGTAGGTGAATGTTGCATGTATGGAGGTGAGAACCAGAAAGAGTTAAGATATGATGAGTCACTTACAGTTGTTGGAGGGATTTTAGATCTCCAAAAGAAGAATTAACTGTACCAGTCAACCCACTCGATGATAAATTCCTGGAACAGATCATATTCCAGGTCAGGGAAACAATACATTCTTCTTTAGTCATTTACTATCTATGTAAATCTTTAATGGTAGAATGCCTTGAAGTGTACTACTTACAGAGCTATTATCTGTGCAGGACCAGATGATGGGTAACTGCAGTTCAAGCCATCCCATGCAAATGCTTGTGGTGCACAAGGATCACCCTTCCAATTTTTCTGCAGTGCATACCTTTCTCGAATTGTCATCATAGCCTTAGCTGTTCATATGAAGAAAAGAAAAGAAGGTAAGTTAAATTTATGCTTTCATGACATCCAAACCATTTAGAAATGGACTAGTAAATTCTAATTGAGCTTAAGGTTTTCGATAAGATGGTACCGTCTACACCATTCGTCGCCATCTCAGTCATTGGCTTGACTGAATATATCTCGAATGCATTCAGGATGGGTAGAAGCGTGGCCGCCGGTGTGGCGACAAGCGAGACGCTATGCTGGCCAGGCCCCTGTACCGTCCTCTTCACAGCCTCCGTGGAGAGGTACTTGGGTGTGAAGCCCTGGCTGGTTCCATCATTCCCCGTAGCGTTGTCGACGAGGATGTCAAACTGTCTCAGTCCATTGCTTGGCACCCTCTGAAGCTCCGCAAAGTAGAGGAACAAAAGGTAAGTTGAGTTGGCATTGGCGTCCTCCAAGGACGGGTCTGAGCTCCATGAGAAGTCCATCTGGGTAGTTCCGTTCACCGGAGTGGCGGCGTTCTGCAGTATCTCCGATGGTTTGTCGAAGCTGCTGGTGGCGTTAGAGACGTCGACTTCCTTGGTGGTGTTTATGTTGGTCCATGCAGCGTTGCGGCCATACCTTTGCCACAGGCGGTCATACGAATCATCGGGGTACCTGAATGGTGGGACAGAATAATCTGGATTGAACTGGTATCGATTGAAATCGAATCTGGCTGATGGGCGGGACAGGCTGAGCAAAAACAGAGACTGATTGACCGTAGCCTCCGGGTACATGGTTGCACTGAGCGGCCTGAGCTCAAGCCCAGAGATGAACGGTGTACCCAACCCTATATTGACCAAGCACACCTGTAAATGCTCACGTTACTTATGATGAATTCATTCATTTAACAAAAAACAATGCATATTTGACAGGAAATGTACTGCGAAATAGACAAATTACTCCCTTCGTCCTAAGATATAAGGCGTAACCACCTCTGGTTCAAAGACCAAGAACACATTTAATTCTCTCTCTCAGCACTAAAACTACTGCATTAATGTCTGTGAGAGAGCACGCCTTATATCATGGGACATGAATAAAAAGTGGTTACGCCTTATATCCTAGGACGGAGGGAGTACTTTGGTAGGAATAAAGCTGGACTAACGAGCTAGCTCGGCTCGTTTGGCTCGGCTCGTTCTGGCTCGTTAAGATAACGAGCCAGCTCGGCTCGGCTCGTTATCTTAACGAGCCAGAAGGCCGGCTCGGCTCGGCTCGTTTACGAGCTCGAGCTGGCTCGTTTGGCTCGCGAGCCAGCCATATTAAAACATAAAAAAATGTAATATGTGTATTATCTAAAGTTTGATAATGGTAATAATATAAAACTAGTCCATTCATAAGTCTTAATAAATCATACAAAAATAATATGTACTATTATATTATAATACTATACACCATACATTGTCTATGGTTCATACTCCATACCATATATGATGCATCCATTATCCATACATTCATTTAAAATAAAAAGAGTCAAATTAATCTAAAATTTATAGAGTCAAAGTCCAATCATCAACAAATTATAAAGTGTAAGAATAAAGTTATATAACACTAATAAAAGTTTAAGGCCAACAACTTTGGCTCGTTAGGCTCGCGAGCTGACTCGAGCTGGCTCGCGAGCTGGCTCGTTAAGACACGAGCTAGGATGCTTGCTCAGCTCGTTTGAGAAATTAAACGAGCCGAGCCGAGCCGAGCCACTATCGATCCGAGTCGAGCGAGCTATCGAGTTGCGAGCTTTTCGTCCAGCTTTAGGTAGGAAGTATCAATGGAGGCAACACCCTTGGGAAGACAAGATTATTGTGAAATCTATGATACCATGTATTATGAAAAAATTGCTGATATCATGGTTACGAAAAAATGCTTTAGTAAATACATTGTCATTACAAAAATTACTGATATCATGGTTATGAAAAAAATGCTTTAGTAAATCTGACTTGCTAGCGCCCGGACGTCTGGTCTGGGGTGCTAGCATCAGACGGTGCCCACACAACGAGCAAGTGAATGTCCCACCGCGTCGGGCTTGTGAGCGAGCACCCCAGTAGTGGTCCTGTGCCATCCCAAACATCGCCCGCTTCCCACACGTATCCCATGTGCAACACCCGATTTATTTTTGAAACATTTAGATGTAACAGTTGTAACATACAAAAGAAGATATGAAACAAGCGTATGAAACGACACTTGCAAAAACATATGAAAAACACTTGCAAAAACGGGAAGAGTGCCTAGAGTAGTTGGCAAAGTCTCCAAGGGTGGAGCTGCTAGTCTGGGGTTTGAACCCCGACTCCCCACGTTGGCCTCCACGAAGGCCGTGCGCAAGGTGGTGCTTGTTAAAAAAATATTTGCAAAAATACTTGAAAAATATTTAAAAACCATTGCAAACATATACAACATCCAGACAAAACACTTGCAACATACGTATGAAATACCTGAAACACTTGAAACATATACTTTCAACATGCATGCATATGCAACATCCAGATCTACTTCTGCAACATCCAGATAAAACACTTGCAACATACATTTGGAACAAATGAAACATTTGGAATATATATTTGAAACATATGTGTATAGCCATTGCAACATATGCAATATCCCGATCTATTTTTGCAACATCGATATACAACACTTGCAACATACCTTTGAAATATCTGAAACACTTGAAACATACTCTTGCAACATGCGCTTTAAGCGTAGCATCTACTTGCTGCTTGGACGAATCAAGGCTCATTGATGTGGAGCTCGATGCCGCGGGAGGGATGCCAGTGGGCGGGCGGCTACGCGGCCTCCGTGAGCGGCTATGCTGCCAACGACGAGCTATTGCGCAGCTCCCGGGGACAGGGCGGGCGGGTGCGGTCCCCCGCGATAGGGGCGACAGCGGCACAGCACTGCCCGCGGTAATGTCCCTCCTGCTAGGAAGGTGAGCAGCCGACGGGTGGCTCGTGGAGTCGGCAGCAGAAGACACATGCGCACGGTGAAAGAAGGCTGTGATGGACAAGGAGGATTGGGGAATCGACATTTATTTTTTATGGAGAAGCCGGGAGCAGGCTTCGTATTGGGCTCCACAGCCCAAGAAGGGCGCGTCCTGAGCATCGGACACCCTAAGGAGAGCATTTCCATTAGTAAATACATTGTCATTACAAAATGATCATGGTGATGAGCTCTAGCCATGGTAGCACCAGACCAACCCTGATCTCCGACCTCGGTGCCATGGCCTATGGCGCCAAGACGTGTTACCTCGGCGTCGAGCCTAGGGTCCAAAGACAGGTTTATGACGCACATGGGTATAAATGTGAATTTTTGACGGAAAATGGTTAAATTGAAAAAATTTCGGGTGATGCCACGGACACCATTTCTTACGCCTGTTTCCACTTTTCTCCCCTCTTCTCTATCTTCCAAGTAGGATTCTGCTAGATTGTTTTGACTATAAAACAAGTTGAGGTGTATTATTGTACTTGCTCTTAGACACTGGAAATTAATAGCCTAGGGAGGGTCAGACACCTTTTGCCAGGTTTAGACCAAACACATCCTACAAGTGTGGAATGACAACAATTAAATGCTCGTGCTAAGCCCGTTAGGATCTGTCCTTGTATCTATAGTAACATATGGTTTGTTTTCTCATAAAGTATCAAACTGAATTTCTGAAGCATATATATCATGGTTAGACTTGTTATAGATTTTACATCTTTTTTAGGGCAAATATATAGCTTCTACATCTTATTTGGTCTATTTACAAGTCTAGGTTCCATTTTAGACTTCCAGCATTGGTCAAAACCTCTGTTTTTTTAACTTTCCAGATTAGAAGAAAGAACGTGCAGGACAATGATGCTTTGAAAGCGTCTGATGTTTTTTTTTGTTTCATGCTTGTGGGAGAGTGAGAGTTTGAGTTCGTGTAACACCCTAAAATTTTTTAAAGAAGAAAAATAGGAAAATATGATTTATATATATAATTTTGTGAGCATGCAAATTTAGAATAAGAATAATTTTTATAAATTTAAAATTTAATATAAGGGTAGGAACATGATTGAGCATTCATGCTGCTGCATTTGGGATTTTGTGATGAGTGGTTCAAATCAAATTTAAATTGGATTTAAATATCTTTTGAAAAATGGATTTGAAAAAAATTAGGAAAAGAAAAAGAAAAGGAATTCTTTCTGCTTGGGCCGCTTCTCCTACCGCAGCCCAACTTCCCGGCCTGCTTCGGCGGCCCATTCTCCCTCCTTTCCCTTCCCCGCGCCCGCATCCGCTCCTCTGGGCCGAGCCCAGGCACGGCCTGCTGGCCCAGCCGCGCGCGCTGCTCCCTTGTCTCCCTGGCATGCCGGGCCCGCCTGTCAGCAACCGCCTTCGCTTTCCTTTCTTCTTCCTCCGGCCGAACACCGCCTTCCCCTTCTTCACCGATTCGGTGATCCGAATCCGCCACGAATCTTCGCACCTTCCTTGTTTCCTCGCGCCCACGGCCTATAAAACGGAACCCGCGTGCTATTCCGCATCCATCCCGTCCCTTTTGAGCCGCTTTGGTCGTCCCGTCAAGCCACCGCACGCGCCACCGCCGCCATACCCGCCACCGTGAGCAAGCCGCCGCCTTCCGATCGTCCCCGGCCCTATCTTCACGCGGGGTAAGATCGCCGTGATGCGCTCGTTCTTCCGGTGCCTTCGGTTTGGCAAACGGTGCTCGGGAGGGCCGTCTTCTCAAGCTCCGGCGAGCTCGGGCTGTTTCCGGCCATGGTGCCGTCGTCGGGCTCCTGTGGCCGCCGGCGTTTTCTCTCTCTCTCTCTCCCTCCCCGATCTAATCCAGGCCGTTGATTTTGAATCCGACGGTCTAAATTAAAAGATACCGGTTCGCTTAGAGTTTTTGTAAAAGAAACCCTGAAGTTTTTACGTATGTAACCCGCGGTCCTAAAATGTAAAACGCAAAATACGCTTTGATCAGTTGAAAACGTAATTCGTTTCGAAAAAAGAAAAATACGCTTTCTGATATTTACAGTTTTGCCACTCAACTTGTTTTAGTCGTAGAATCTCCGTTTTAACTCCGATTTGATCCATTCAAATTGCGTTAGATTCATATTTGCGAGCTCTATATAACTATAGAACTGTACAGTAGGTTTGGATTAATTTATTTTTGAGTTTTAATTAAAGTATTTATTTTTCTATAGGAAATCTTCGTAAATTCATAACTTTGTCGTTTTAGCTCCGTTTTTCGTGATCTTTGCGTCTGTGTGATCATAGCGAGTCGTAGATTCGTTTTAAAGACTTTTTATTTTTTTCTTACTGATGGTGTACTGTTCTAATTATAGTCTTGTTTGTTTATGCATGATTGCCTCTGGATGTGTGTTGTTGCTATTGATTGATCGAGTATAGACGGTGAGCAATTCGTTGGGGATCAAGAGCCTTTCTACGAGCAAGATCTTCAGGACCAGTTTGAGCAAGGCAAGTATAGCATGGGATTATCCTTGTTGTCCTATTCACATTATGCAAATAATATCATTATGCATTTATTCCTTGTTAAGGATGACTTAGTGATTGATCCTACACCTTGATACCTATTACAATGCATTGAGTAGTATGGCTAGTGCTTAAACATGGACTATGATCATGTAAATTGATTAGAGGAATATGCAACAAACATTAAAAGGATGATTTTGATTAATGTTTAAAGGGGATTAGAGCATGGGGGTTACTTTTGATGCTCTAATTGCTCTCCGTAAGGACTCATCTATAAGCGACAATCCGGGATTTACAGTGCAACTATGGGGGCTATATGGCTCTGGCTTTAGTCATATAGAAGGACCTTTTCTAACTTGTTAGAGGTAACTTTTTTGGCGTAAGAATGGCTTGACGAATCAGGTATAGTGCGGCCTCTGTCCTTATGTGTATAGGCTGCAGGTTATTGTGCCATTTGGAAGGGGGGCTCTACATCTGTTTGCCGAGTAAATCTAATGGCCCTAACTTGTTAGACAAACCTTCGAAAGACTTCATAGTGTTTACCCTGCCTGCTCACCTTGGTAGTGTTTTGAGAGTAATTAACCCGGGCATATGGGTAACACGACTCACAGTGAAAGTGTACAACCTCTATAGAGTGTAAAACTGTTATAACAGCCATGCTCACTGTCACGAGTGGCCTTGGACCCTTATGGAATAGTTGATAATTGTTAACGGTTATGTTTTTGCTATTCATCAATCATTTCACATGGATCATATGTTTATTGTTTACATTGAGACATTTTGATGCTATTGATATGCTAAAATCATGCTAACTAAAAGCTACATGCTGATAAACTAATGTTATGCCTTTTTGAGCCTCATGAACCCCATGTTACACTTGTTGAGTACGAGATGTACTTACGCTTGTTTATTTTTCTTACTTGGATAAAAATCCCGGATGGGTAACAGATGGAGGTAATAGTGACTACTACGCCTACTTCCCTGAAGATTACTAGTCTTGCTGTCAACCAGTCAATGTACCTGTGACTGGAGCTACCACGAGAGTTTATTATTTTTACTTCCGCTATATTTGTGTTAAGACTGTGTTAAATATCGTGATGTAATAACATTTGTGATGATACTTCCGTTATAATTTGTGAACTTATGTGTGATTGATCTCTGGACGCACATAAGGGTATGCATTCCATTTGGTCGTTAAATGGGTGTGACAGTTTGTGACAAAAGAGAGGGAAGAGAACAATTGTATCTATACAGAAGTTAGTGCTATGTTTACGATTATAATTCAGTCCGCGTATGAACTATCCAACTTTAAGCAGAGAAGGTCATGTTATTTAAATTCATTTGTATGATAGTTTAGTAGTATATTTTTTTTGTGAGCGTAACTGCATATGGTGAAAATTTAGTGTTTATTTAGTAGCAACCTGTGTCAAGCAACAGTGGAAATTGAGCTATCCATAGATGTCTTTGGAAAATGATATGTCCCAAGTGTGGATTTTCCAGGAGTCCCCGGCAAACAAAGCCGTGGGTTTGAGTCCATGTGGGTTGGGTGTTGACCCTGACCTAATTTGGGAGAAGGGGCAGCCAAACTCAGGGGAAAAAAACCTACCACGAATAACTAAATATCTTATTCAAATAACATCCCCACGGACTGCTCATCCTGGAAAAGTCAGGGATCTCTAGAGGATTTGAGTTTCCAAACTAAGCTTGTAGGACTAGCTAGTCACCCTGTTCAACGGTTTAACGAAACCGAGTGCCGGCCCGTAACCAATCCAACGAAAACCACCATCGCGGTTACAGAGTGGTCTGGGTTCCAACCCGTGTACCCAGCGTCATATTTTTTTTAGCCTTATCTGGTCACGGTTACATCCCATCGAAACCATCGAAACCCAGGGAAAAAAGAGCGCCGCGGCAGCAGGCGTGAGCGCGAGTGCGGCGGCAGTGGCGAGCTCGACAGTGGCGAGCCCGGCAGCGGTGGGCATGAGAAGAGAGGAGCAAGCGAAGAAGCCATCGAGGATTCGAGATGGAGGTGGTGGTGCCTATCATGGCGCCAAGCGCACTGTGCAGCCCAAGAACCGCGGCCGCCATCGCCGGCGGCGACCACCTCCCGGCCTACTGCTACTTCTTCTCCAGCGCCCCGACGAGCCCGTCCAAGGCAAGCTACGCCGGGGATGGCGCCGCCTCGCCGGGCGGCATCGGCGGCAGGATCTGACCGCTGAACACGCCGCACCCGAGCAGTCTGCTGGTCGACGACACCTCGAGCTCCTCCCTCCACCGGCGACCCTCGGTGCTCGCCAAGAAGAGCCAGTTGCGCGCGCAGCGGGGAACATCAAGCAGAGGCACCGTTGGAGAGAGGCAGGTCAGGTAGGCCTGCCGCCGCCGCTGCCTCAACAGGGGCTTCGTCTAGGAGCAGGAGGGCCGCGGTAGCGGAGGTTGCCTTGTTGGTACGGTGGCTGTCGTCATCACCGCCTCGGCCTCGGGGGGCCTGTCGTCCAAGCTCAGGGTCGCGCGGGCGCACCTTGGCCACATCGCCTCCGCCCTTGGGGAAGCGCACAGCGGTGCCACTCTTGGCGCTGCTCCGTCGCGACCCCGACCACGACCGGGACCGCCCCAGGCTGGACAGGAGGTTCGTTTTCAGCTACACAACCCACGTTAACCATGGAAACCGGTTGACCAAACCAACCCAATATACTAATCAAATTTATACCAACCCATCGGAAACCGGCCCGCACCGCACTGGGCGCACTGATCCTGGGTTGGATTGGAATTTAATCACAAACCGCCAAAACCAGCCCATGAACAGGGTGACTAGCTAGGATGATCAGGTATCGCACAGTGTATTTCCCCAGAGGGGACCCGACGTGTGTGTAGGAGTGGAAGTGTGTGCAGCGCTGAGTTGCATTGCTCGGTGGGCACGTCACAGGTATGCTTGGGCACACTCTATCATTGTTTAAGCGCGTGGTCAATGCGGATGCAACCTTAGTTTTTCCATGATTCGCAAGTACTTTTGGCAGGTTTTCAAAAAATTAAGAAAAGAAAAATAGAAGTGGGCTCTAATTAATTATATTTAATTTTATAACAAACTCGAGAACTTCTAATCAACTACTAACTAGCACCAAATTGATGTTCGATCAATTCAAACTAAGAAGGCTAAGCAGCTGGTATGGAAAAGGACTTACCTGCATGAAGTCGACCGGCGACACGGCCACCGCCTCAAAGATGTAGACGCCGTCGGCGGAGGTGACGTTGACGGTGGTCCAGCGATTGACGCCGAGGTGGAGGTCGAAGGCCGCCGGGAGCGCGCTCCGCCCGTCGTAGTTGCCGTAGTAGAAGCTGGCCCGGACGAGGTTCCTGCTTCCCTGCGCCACCGGCCGGAGCGTGTAGCAGCTGCGCGTCGCGCCGCCGCCCGTGACGGTGGGGAAGTAGCGGACATTGAGATACCGGTCGGCCAGACCCCTATCGACGTACGGTGGCCGCACGGCGGCGTTGAGCCCCTCGCCGGCGTCGACGAAGCCGGCGTCGGAGACGTAGGTGAGTCTCGACGACGAGTCCTGGTAGCTCAAGCCCTCGCCATAGCCACAGTCGATGCTGATGAAACCTGCAGCACAGATCATCAACCCAAGCATAATCTGAGAGAGAGAACCATGAGGAAGCTTCTTGGGAGGGTTGTAGGAGACGGAGGAATTCGCTAGCTTGGCTGTGAGCTAAAAATAAAATGCATGGTAGCGTGAAGGTAGCAGCTTTCTGCCTGGAGGATCGAGCTGGCCATGGACGAGGACGAGAGGGAGCTCCAGGGACGCTGCTAGCAAGCGCACCAGGACGGCCAAGAACATCGCAGCAGTTGATGATGGCGCCATTAATTGATCTTGATAGCTGAAGCTGGGCTAGCTAGTAGACTATGTACCGGGTGGTGGTACGGTCGACCGATCGATTGTTTGCCGGCCGGCGAAGCAAACGAATGAACGCGCGGCACACGCCAAGACGTATGTACATGTGCATATACGACAGGTCAACGTCGTTTACCGCAAACGTTGGAATTGTTGATGAATGATGATACGGATCGAAAAGGTCAGCAGAGGATGGATGGAAGTCAGCGAGCTAGGCTAAATAAAGCTGTTTAATTTGAAGTTGATGCACACATGAACGTGACATGCCGTGAGTTGCCATCCTCGCGAGGATTAAACAACCCCAGGAGATGCAATTAACAATGGTGGACGTTCTTATCCTTGCAGGCCATAGACGCGACTCCCTGTGCGCGTTCACCGGGTATGATGAGAGAGAGGGAGATGTAAGACAGCTGAGATTGTCTCTGTCGAGTGAGGACTGTGATGTTGCAGCTCCTATTATTTCTCTATTTTATTAGAGCTAGTTTGTTTAGCTCATCTGTCATGTAACTCATCGCTTATACATTCGGCAGGCTAATTAGGGGTTCACTGGAAATTATTCAATGGCAATTATTGTTATACCATAGCTGATCGAGAAATGAGGAGCACGGGCCGGGGTGGGGGCCATAGAATAGCTTGTTTTATAGCCACTTCAATTTATGATAATGTTTATACTAATTTACGATAAAAGTGAATGCATATTTACAATACATGCGCTACTAGCTCATGATGTTATGTATCTAAGTCCTCCTTGCCTCTGCGTCACTCGCATGGGGCGACATGGGCGGCCACCGGACCAAGCGCCGCCACCTACACTCACCTCTCCTCTTTGTCTCGCCGCCGCTAGAGCATGCCGCAGGGCTCACGCAAGTGCTAGGAAGGCGACAGTGGGGCCATCTGAAAGGTCTTGATGGCTAGAGGGGGTGAATAGCCTTTTAAAAAATTATATACAGACAAGCTAAACAAGTTTATCAATATAACAAATAGCGAGATGTGAGTTTTGCTTAGCCTACGGGGTGTTTGCAAGCCACATAACCAATTCACAATTCTAGTAAATTTGCACTCAATCACACAAGTTAAACCGCACAACTTAGCTACAACTAAAGCTAACTAGCTACACTAACAACCTAGCAAGGTAACTAAGAAATTAATACAAGAGAGAGTTAGAAGGATATCACTGAGGGGCGAAGTATTGAGCCAACCAATCAATATGATCAAGAGATGAATTCCACAAAACATAACCACCGGGATCGATTAATCACAAAAGAATGATGACACGAAGATTTATCCCGAGGATCACGTGCTTGCCGGCACGCTAGTCCACGTTGTGTCCCTCTTCACCACATGGTTCAGTGGCTAATCGGTCTCACACCGAGCCTCTCAAAAGGCGCCACAAGAACCTACCAAATGGCGAGAAGTTCCAACACGAGCAATCCACTAGAGTTGAAATTTGGTGCTCCGCCGGAGAACCACAACAACCCCTCACAACAAGCTCACCGGAGCCGGCCACGAACAATCACCAACACGTGCCGGACCTCCACCGCTGCTCCAAGCCGTCTAGGTGGCGGCAACCACCAAGAGAAACAAGAATCCCACAGCAAATCAACCACCAAGTGCTAACTAGATACAATCTCACAATGCAAATGCACTTAGATCACTCAATTTCACTTCGAATATGCAAAGAAGCAAGAGAGATGAGTGGAAGGGGAGTTGCTTAGCTCAAAGTGCTCACAAGTATGTCAAAGAGTGCAAGAGTTAGAGCCTTGAGCCGGCCAACGAGTATTTATAGACGTACTCCTTCGAATAGAGCCGTTAGGCACTTGAAAACGCTGCAATCGCGTTGACCGGACGCGCTGGTCAGACTGACCGGACGCGCAGGTGCATACACCACCCAAGCGAGAAGCACGACCGGACACGCTTGTTGAAATTGACCGGACGCGCGACGCTCGACCGGACGCGCTGGTCAAGCCGAGCAACGCTCTAGCGAAACAACTACCGGACGCGCACGCTAGATGAACCGGACGCCACAGTGCCAGCATCCGGTTCGAGTCCAGTAAGCTTCCACAATGACCGGACACGTCCGGTCGATCGGGACTGGACGCGCCACCTCGTCCGATCAGAGAACCGAGACACGGACACACGCTGAGCACTGACCGGACACGTCCGGTCAAACAGAGACCGCGTCCAGTCCAGCGTCCGGCCACCACTGTGACCTCCGTTCGCCTCCGTTTGATTAACCCTTTCACATATGAGCTAGACTAAGTATGTGTGTCACTTTAGCACATATTTTAGCTCGAGAAACAACATGTGACAGCGCCTCCAAAATTCGACATTAGCGTAAAGGAAAATAGGCGTTTCAATTCCTCGAAAATGCATGAATCCTGCCGAGCAAGCTCGGCGGGAGGGAGAGAGGACCCTAAACCCTCTCTACTGCTCAAACTCCAACACCATCGCAAATGTGCTAACACCACCAAGTGATCTCGTCATGTGTGAGTGTGTTAGCATTTTCACAATCATTTTTCGAGACGTTATTAGTTCTATCCAAATGCATATGATTATGAAATGCACACCTCGAGGCACTTAGGAGTTCAATAGCCGCGTCATTCCCCTCTTTATAGTACGACTATCTATCCTATAATGTAACCACACCCACTAGGTGTCTAGGTTACTAAAACACAACCCTTAAGCATATACCTTTGCCTTGATCATATAGGGTTGCGTCCAAATCCAAGTGTGGCCATCATGATCACCATGTCCATCTTGCCACCAACCTTGGAATGTACTAATCCTCATATGCTATATACAACTTAGACATAGGATTAGTACTTAGGCATTGTCACTAATTACCAACACCAAACATAGAGCTTTCACCATCTCGCCTGGATTTGAGCGGATGTGACCAGATCTGGGCAACTCAACGCTTGGTGTTTGACGGTTGTTTTGTTTGGCGGCGGCGGTGGGGACGACCAATAGCCGTCCACCCGTGCCACCAGAGCTGGTCACGAGAAGCCTGTGTGGCAGCTGAGTGGCTTGGATGGTGGCGGCAAGTCTGGTTCACCGGTTCTGGGCGGACTTGCCTTGTGTGGTCCCAGTGGTGAGGGGAAGCTCGTTGGCCTGCAGCCGACAACGCAGACGGCGTTACATGGACGGATTTAGTGTCCCTCCGCTCGGATCTATCGCTCCTGTGACTGAAGCCGGCCATTGGTGGGCGGTTGGTGGCAGGTTGCGTGGTTGGAGGCTACACGAGCGGTGCTCAGTGGTGATGGCGCTAGGTGGGGTAGTAGCCGACTTGTCGATCTGATGGCGAATCTATCACCTCCGATCTGCGCTCAATTCTACCGCGGAGGGGGCTATGCCCTGCAATGACCATGCGGAGGTGGCACAGTGGTCGCAAGGATGCAGTACGTCGATGGCATAGAGGAGGCACAGTGGTCACGCAACGCTCCGATTTGCTCCTAATGGGTGGATCTGTGTTCCCCGTTCCATCGTCAGTGTACTAGATTGTGCGGTGGTGGCTGTGGTCGATTTGCAACCATCAATGTTGGATTATCCCAGTTGTTGGCATGCTATCGATGGGAGTGGGCTTAGTGCTAGGTGAAAGCCTTTGTCTTGCTGTTGGATTGACAATGACAATGCCTTTCGGAGCTTATTTCTTGGAGGCGTCCGTCACTGCATCCCTCCTCTCTTGGTGTGGATCTTGTAGAAGAAATCCATGTCCATGTTCGGCGGGCAGCAGCGACATTCCTACATCATGTTCCTTTGTGATGGCGTTGTCTTTATAGTTCCACACACGGTTCTGTAAGTGCATCCAGCCCTTTAGTGGGTTTTGATGAATTGAAAGGTCTAACAAGTTTACAAAGTGTTGAATAGGAAATTGAGTTTATTATCACTTGTGGATTGTGGAATGAGAAGTGTATATAGGTTCAACAAGAAGGCAAACTTGATGATATTCCTCATAATGTTCAAATTAAGGCCAAAATTATGTATTATTTTGTTGGAAGATCAAAGAAACAATATAGTTCAAGAAAAATACAATAATGCTGTTGACATCGTTTTTAGCACGTGTCAAGGTAATCAGGAAGGGTTAATCAACAAAGGAAAGATTACCGTGTAGATTGATAGCCAAGGAGAATAAGTTTGTTTTTGAGTGGTGGCAGCGTATGGACTTAATTTGAAGGGTTGCCGATGAGGTTAAGGGTATTATTGCCGATGCCGATGAAAGAGGGTTTGGAGACTGCTGCCAATGAGACAGGGGATGTACCGATGAAGACTGCAGCCGATGAAACAGGGAATGTACCGATGGAAGGAGCTCAAAGGCTGCTGCCGATGGGACAGGGACTGTGACGTTGAAAAGGAGGTCAATGAGAATACCATCGTGATTGAGGCGGACTATGAAGTAAAATAGGAGTTAATTTCCTTGTGTACGTTTAGTAGAGTCTGAGTTGTATCAAAGTCATGTCTTTTCCTTAGATTTGGATTTAGTGTCCTAGTCGTATTTGGTTATGTTTCTATAGATCAGGATATAAATATAGAGTGAAGGGCAATGTAATAGAGAATCAATCAATACATCAAAAAACAGCTTTTACTCTTATTTACATCTACTTTCGGTGACTTCGTCAATTTGCATATTTTCCTTTTTACAAGTTCTCATCGATTCGATGAGTTGCATTGCTCTAAGTGCAATCTTCGACGATCCTCGAGTTCCGCGTGAGTACCTCTTGGCCGTGACTTCCGGGCGTATCGCTGTTGTCAGGACCAAAGTGCTCGTATCTTCATTCTTGTCGATTAACAGGTCAAATCGACTGGCACGCTTTGGATATCGACTTCGGGTATTAGCCCTTTGTGTTTGCAGATTCACTTTTGCATCAACACATCTTTTGGCATGCCTGGTGGGACAGATCTAGTCAACATGCCTAATCATGAGATCGATGCTGGGAATATCATCGCAGTAACAGAAGAAGATCTTAAGGACGATCAGAAGCAGGCTATGGAGAGGGCTATTGAAGAATATAGACAGCTTTGCTTGAGGTCATTCAGCTTGAACAAAAGTGGACAAGTCATCCAGAAGCAGGACTTGCCGTTGCCTCGGCAGGTTACCTTTGATCCTAATCCGGGTAAACTTCAAGAGATGGTTAATTCTGCGGTGAATCATGCTTTAATTAATCACTCCAATGTGCTGTCCAATACTGTTCATAATGCTGTGATTCGAACTTTCAAAGAAGGGCAAGTGTCACCTCGTTACGTTGGGCCTGCTTATCATCAACCAGAAGCAGCATCTGCTGTTGCTCCATCGGCTCCCCCAGCCGTTGCAGGTTTAGAAATTTCTTCTCCTCCAGTATCAGCAGGTTTATCTAACGTACAGTCTACTCCGGTGCGTTCAGATTCAGCATTATCAGGACGAGTTCAGCTTGGTACGGATCTATCAGCATCGGCTCTATCAGGTCCTGTACCACAGAATAATCAAACTCCTGCTAATTGGTGGAGATATGGTATGCCTCCAGAGCCATCTGCTCTCAATCATGGATTATCTCAAGTGTTTGATGCAGCGGGAAAAACTCCTATGCCATCGGCTGGTTTGCCGATAGCTCAAGCGCCTCAATATGCTACAACTAGGGATGAAAACGGTACGGATATTTTCCGACCGTATTCGAGACCGAATCCGTTTAGAGGGGTTTTAATCCGTCCGTATCCGAGTCCGGATATTTAACATCCGATACCGTATTCGTATCCGAATATTTAAATCACATATTTATGATGTCGATATCCAATTGTATCATATCCGGTATTTTTTATACTATTCATATTTGAATCCGAATCCGGACATAAATATGAAAACAAATACGATATGAGTGATATCCGTCCGTATCCGATCCGTTTTCATCCCTAGCTACAACTACTGTACAACCAAATCTAGGAGGTTTTCAGGCGTCTTTGGGTCAAACATCTAGTTCAAATCCATCGGCAAATTTGTTACCGATGCAGCAGAAGGCTCCTATCGCCAGTCAGCCTGGAGTCCAGGTTATGCCTCAAGTTGGATGTAATTATCCAGCAATACCGACAAGCTACCAGCCATCGGCAAACTTTGTGCCGATGAATACTAATAATTGGTCAGGACAGTTTCCCACTCAACATACAATTTAGCCAAATCAGCAAGCTACAGGTGTTCATCAAGGTCACATGCATGCTGGTTTTCAGAATCAAGCATCGGCAGCTCAGCCGATGAACCCTTTTCAGCAGGTTAATGGGCCACAGATAGTAGCAAATGTGCCAATTGCTGGAGATCATGGGCCACAAAGGTATGCAGAAGGGTATCAGCAGATACCTCCAGTGGAGATTCAACAATATCAGCAGCAAGATGTCGATGCTTTTTGGGCCGATAAGATAGCAGAAATTATGAAGGATCAGTTTGAGATCAAGCCCAAAGTTAATACCTATTCTTATCGGACTCCGTATCCTCCGGCATATGATTTAATCCCTCTCCCAAATCGTTACAAAGTGCCAGACTTCACTAAGTTTTCTGGGCAAGATGATACATCAACCATGGAACATGTTAATCGTTTTATTATTCAATGTGGAGAGGCAACTTGTAGAGATGAATTGAGAGTTCGGCTGTTCTCATCATCTCTATCTGGATCAGCATTTACATGGTTTATTTCACTACCGCCAAATTCTATTATCACTTGGGCTGATCTGGAAAAGCGATTTCATAAGTATTTCTTTGCTGGAGTTCATGAAAAGAAGCTTACCGATTTAGTAAAGATGAAACAGCGCAATGATGAATCGGTAGAAGGCTTTGTGTAAAGGCTACGAGATGTAAAGAACAAATGTTATAGCCTGGTATTGGATGATCGGCATCTTGCCGATTTAGCCTTTCAGGGATTGTTACCACATCTTAAGGACAGATATGCTTCTCAGGAGTTCGAAAGCCTAAGTCATTTAGTGCAGAGGATTTCTGATCAAGACACTAGGGTTTTTGAACCTAAAAGAAATTGGAACAAGAAAGTTTCATTTTTTGAAGAGGCGGAAGATTCTGATTCAGATAATGAACCAGTTATCGGTTTGGCAGAGTGGGTTAAGAATAAGAAGCCAATATCTTGTCCGTTTGGTCACAAAGAGCCAGAAAAGTTTACTTTTGACATCACCAAAGCCGACAAGATATTTGATCTTTTGCTTCAGGAGGGCCAGATTAAATTGTCACCTAATCATGTGATCCCATTGGTAGAAGAGTTGAAGCATATGCCATATTGCAAATGGCATAATGCAACTTCACACAGTACCAATGAGTGCAAAGTATTTAGACAACAATTGCAGTTAGCTATTGAGTCTGGCAGAATAAAACTTGGCAATTCTAAGATTCAAAAGCCGATGAAAATTGATCAACATCCTTTTCCAGCAAATATGTTGGATGCTGAAGGGAAAATTAAGGTGTTGACATCGGAAGCTGCTGAAAAGAATGCATCAGTAGATCCCCAACATCGGATAACTACCGATGATGCGAAAGGCAAGGGGCTATTGACGGAAAGTGGCGGTTCTGAGAGGCCTCCTCGATCTGGCATCGTGATTACCCATCAAAGACAACAAGAAGGCTGGCATCAGCGAAGGGACCGGTATCGACGACAACGAGAGGAAAGGCGTCAAGAAGAGTGGAATCGGCATAAGGATCATTGGAATTGTCCGTTTTTTATTCATTGTTGGGAGGAAGGTATTAAGTTACCTACTGTTGAAGATTGTCCAGAGTGCAATGGTTATTATGGAGTTAATCATCCTGTAAGAAGGTTTCAGTCTGGTAATCAAGGTTTGCTCATTAATGAACCGATCAGAGGGAGAGCATCAGTACATGATCGGCTGGGGGGCAGGCTCAGTGTACATGAAAGGCTTGGTAAACGTGTTGCATATTTTCTGAGAAACCAAGAGGAACTTGAAGAGATGGCAAATGCAAGAGTTCCTGATGAAGAAATATTTTACAGGGATCCTAATATACGTCGTGTGGAGACAACTAGGACTTATCAGCCAGTTTGGAAAACTAAGCTTCCTCAATAGTGTCCAGAGGGTTTGACAAAGACACAGAAGAGAAAAATGCAGCGAGAGCGTCAAAAAGATTTATATCAAGAAGAAAGTCCCTCCAATGAGAGATCTGGTAACCAGCAGTGGCAGATAAGGCACAAAAATAAAGGTCCATCGGTAGATATCAATATGGTGTTTATGTTGCCGATGGAATTTTTGGCTCTGTCTGATAACGAGGAAGAAACTGTTTTCTCTGACCAAATAGCTCAATTAACGCTAGATCCAATGATGGCCATTTTTGAGAAGCCTGCCAATGATGAGAGACAACACCTCAAGGCTTTATTTGTAAAAGGCAGAGTTGATGGGCAGCCTGTATCTAAGATACTTATTGATGGAGGAGCTGCAATTAATATTATGCCTTATGTGATGTATCGGAAGCTTGGTAAGGGAGATCAAGACTTAACTAAGAACGATATGATGCTAAATGATTTTGAAGGCAATGTATCACCAGCTAAAGGGGCAGTATGTGTTGAGTTGACCATTGGCAGTAAAACCTTACTGACAACTTTCTTTGTTATTAATGGCAAGGGTGCATACAATCTGCTCTTGGGAAGGGATTGGATTCATGCTAATTGCTGTGTCCCTTCTACAATGCATCGATGTCTGGTACAATGGATTGGAGATAAGATTGAAGTTGTTCCTGGTGACTCTTCTTATATTATCGCATCGGCAAAATCAGACACTTATGAGCGAACCAAGTGCATATCGGGAGAAGCCTGGGAAAAAGAGTTCCTCAAGATTGCCGATTACGAAATTCTACCGATCCAAGCAGTCGGTTCTGAAGAAGAGTTTTAATGGATAGATTTGCCGATGATGGAAAATTAGGACAAGGATTTACATCGGCAGATGATTTAATAGAAGTAGATATTGGTGAAGGCGATAGGCCAAGGCCCACTTTTATTAGTTCTAAGTTAAATTCCAAGTGTAAACAGCAATTAGTTGATTTGTT
Organism: Saccharum spontaneum; assembly: GCA_022457205.1. Classification (NCBI taxonomy): domain Eukaryota; kingdom Viridiplantae; phylum Streptophyta; class Magnoliopsida; order Poales; family Poaceae; genus Saccharum; species Saccharum spontaneum. Next base: position 30,492,360 of record CM039607.1, read on the forward strand.
AAAGGAATATAAAGATTGTTTTGCTTGGGATTATACTGAAATGCCTGGATTAGACCGATCTATAGTTGAACATCGGTTGCCTATTAAATCTGGATTTCGGCCACATCAGCAGCCGGCTCGCCGATGCAATCCTAATATACTTCCTGATATTGAGGCCGAAATAACCAAATTAATTGAGGCAAAGTTTATTCGGCAGTGCCGATATGCAGAGTGGATTTCTAATGTGGTTCCTGTATATAAGAAAAATGGGAAACTTTGTGTTTGTATTGATTTCAGGAATCTCAATAAGGCCACACCAATGGATGGTTACCCAATGCCGATTGCTGATTTGTTAATTGATGCTGCAGCAGGACATCACATTATTAGTTTCATGGATGGTAATGCAAGTTATAATCAAATATTGATGGCTGAAGAAGATATTTCCAAGACTGCTTTTAGGTGTCCAGGTCATGTGGGATTATTTGAGTGGATAGTTATGACATTTGGTTTGAAAAATGCCGGTGCTACTTATCAAAGAGCTATGAACTTTATTTTCCATGAATATATTAGCACATTGGTAGAAATCTACATTGATGACATAGTGATTAAGTCTGGAGACATCACAAAGCATCTAACCGATCTACGAAAGATATTAGAATGCACAAGAAAACATGGGTTAAAGATGAATCCCAATAAATGTGCATTTGGTGTATCGGCAGGACAATTCTTGGGTTTCATGGTGCATCAGCGGGGCATTGAAATTAGTAGAAAATCTATTGAGGCAATTAACAAGGTTGTTGCCCCTGCCGATAAAACTGAATTACAGTCCTTGATCGGTAAGATTAATTTTATCAGAAGATTTATATCTAATCTGTCAGGTAAGATCAAGGCTTTCAATCCATTATTGAAATTGAAAGCCGATCAGGAATTTAAATGGGGGGATGAACATCAATTAGCCTTAGATCAGATTAAGAGTTATTTAACAAATCCTCCAGTGTTAGTTCCACCCCAACATGGAAAGCCTTTCAGATTGTATTTATCAACTGAAGATACTGTTATCGGTTCAGCTCTTATTCAAGAATTTGAAGGAAAGGAGCGTGTTATCTATTATTTGAGCAGACGGTTAATAGATGCTGAAACCAGGTATTCGGCTATTGAGAAATTATGCTTATGCTTATACTTCTCTTGTATTAAGTTGAGGCATTATTTACTATCGGCTGAATGTACCGTCATATGCAAAGATGATGTGGTCAAATATATGCTATCTATGTCGATATTAAATGGTAGGATTGGTAAATGGATTTTAGCATTATCAGAGTTTGACCTACGTTATGAATCGGCTAAGGCAGTTAAAGGACAGGTTATGGCCGATTTTGTTACTCAACATTGCAACACGGTGGATTCTCTGGAAGTTGCTCCGTGGACACTTTTCTTTGATGGGTCTACTTGTGGTGAAGGGGCAGGCATCGGTATCGTGTTAATTTCCCCTCAGGGGAAGAAGTATGAGTTCTCATTGCCGATCGTTGCTACATCGACAAACAATCAAGCTGAGTACCAAGCCCTGATAAAAGGGTTAGAATTGCTTAAAGGAGTACAGGCTGATGCTGTTGAAGTCTTTGGTGATTCTATGCTAGTTATAAATCAGTTGATTGGGGTTTATGAATGCCGAAGTGAAATTCTAATTTCATATCATGAAAAGTGTTTGGAATTGTTGAAAGGGTTTAGGAGTTTTCATCTGGAGCATATTTCTCGGATGCATAATGAAGAGGCTAACCGATTGGCTCAGCATGCTTCAGGGTATCAACCTGTTCAAGAAGCATTGATATCATTGGCTGATACCGATGACTGGAGAAAGGAAATTATTGATTATTTAAAGAATCCATCTAAAAAGGTTGAAAGACGTATAAGGTTCCAAGCGACCAAATATGTACTCCTCAATGAGGAAGACTGCAGCCGATGAAATAGGGAATGTACCGATGGAAGGAGCTCGAAGGCTGCTGCCGATGGGACAGGGATTGTGACGTTGAAAAGGAGGTCGATGAGAATACCATCGTGATTGAGGCGGACTATGAAGTAAAATAGGAGTTAATTTCCTTGTGTACGTTTAGTAGAGTCTGAGTTGTATCAAAGTCATGTCTTTTCCTTAGATTTGGATTTAGTGTCCTAGTCGTATTTGGTTATGTTTCTATAGATCAGGATATAAATATAGAGTGAAGGGCAATGTAATAGAGAATCAATCAATACATCAAAAAACAGCTTTTACTCTTATTTACATCTACTTTCGGCGACTTCGTCAATTTGCATATTTTCCTTTTTACGAGTTCTCATCGATTCGACGAGTTGCATTGCTCTAAGTGCAATCTTCGACGATCCTCGAGTTCCGCGTGAGTACCTCTTGACCGTGACTTCCGGGTGTATCGCTGTTGTCAGGACCAAAGTGCTCGTATCTTCATCCTTGTCGATTAACAGATCAAATCGACTGGCACGCTTTGGATATCGACTTCGGGTATTAGCCCTTTGTGTTTGCAGATTCACTTTTGCATCAACAAATGCAAATGAAGTTGATGAAATGGCTTGTATGTTGTGGGATATCATAGTATCATGAGAAAGCAAGCATATTTGGCAAATGGTAAATGAGACATGAGTTGATGATTTTGGATCGGTCTCAATAATGACTTGCTTTGCATGAACAAGAAGAGTTTGATAGTGGATTAGTTTTGACCAAGGATTAAAGAATGAGTCAAGAATGCATAAGTGAAGAAATATCAAGCAAAGGTTAAATGACAAAGGATACAACTCATATTGGATATAAGTCGATCTCTATGTTGGTTTGCTTGTATGGATAAAGATTTGGAAAAATCACTTTGCATTGATTTGATCAAGCTAGAAGTATGAAGGTAAATATTAAAGTGAGTGTTAGGAGTGTCAAGCTAAAATAAAGAGGATATAAGGAATCGTGAATTGGCTTGACCATATTGATGTTGATACATATATCTCAATCTATGTGAATCCAACTGAAGCTTGATTGATCTCAACATTCATATCTAGAAGATATTCAAGTAAGGATCTGCATTGCGGTGGCTGTCAGAATGGCGACCCATAGTCCAAATATAGACCAACGAGATGCATGTACGGTTCTACCCACTACGGGATGGGATCCATTATAAAGGCCTTGATTTAGAGGTCATATAGACCGGCGGGAGCCACGATCCCAATGCTCTCAGCTCCTTAAGCCAACAAGACGATCGACGACCCGGGGACGGCTACCAACTCCTGTATGCACCCCAAAAACTAGGAGGTGATCACAAAAACCACGGCGGAGAACACGTCGCACAGGACGGTTGACGAAACACCATCGTGCCTACAGTGCCGCCATAGCCGGCATAGTGGCACCACGTCACACCATGCCACGACGTGGCCACAAGATCATGACGACAACCACGCCCAGACGTGCCCCACAAGATGGCTTAGCTTGCAAGCCAAGCTAGGTCCTCCCTCAGGCTCACGACCCTTCGGTCGGGAGAACCTTCTTCTTTGTACACGTCCTGACCCCGAACTGTATATATGGGCAGCCAGGGCATCCATCTTGGGCATCCAACTCTCATTCACTCATTTTTACATCATAGAAGGGCTCCTGAAGCTTCCCTTCGGGCAGCCCACCTCCTAGCTTTTGATCTCCTACCTCTTCCACTATTCTTGCACCCCCATTGTAAGAACTTCAGAGCATTCAAGCGAGGAACATACACTCGATCATCTCTGAGACTGGATGTAGGGCTCCAGCCTGAACCAGTATAAATTCTCGTGCCTTTTGGATGCTACCATCGTCTTCCTA